>CM040753.1:13034883-14234883 GCA_022829145.1 Albula goreensis | reverse complement strand
GCATGTAAAGGCCTTTTTTGTCCCTCATGGCTTGACATGTACCTCATGTTGATGCTGTATAATCAGCCACATTAAAAGGCATGATAGATTCTGTCGAGACATAGTGGGAAATATACACATTAATTAAGCCTCCTATCATTGTGCAGTTGCTCCTCCCTCACAGAGGAGGGAAAGAAACCCTGATGCTAAGGAATATGTCCTCATTACGGTTAAGGTGGAGCTAATGCAGGTGTGCATTAAGGCCTTAATGTGTGTGCAGGTATAAAATGGAGTAAGAGAAAATGTAAAAGAAACAGTGGAGGATTTGCCACCTCAATGTGTGACTTCTTGCACACAAACATTTGGTGGACTGGGTACTATTTAGTGTGAATGTGGACATCTCTCTTTCTCCTCTGTCTCTCTTTTTATGTTTTTTATGACTAATTTCATTTTGTTTTCTTGCCAGGAATATTCCAGCTCCTTTCCAGTCCAGATGATAATGAAAAGTTCTGTCACCCCGTTGGCAGTTGTAAGTTCTCCTTTCACTGGCATTTGGAGAGATAAACTGACTTCTTGGCAAAGGTGTGTTTTTCCATTCCCCTTATGTTCTTTCCCTCCCTCCCTCCTCTCTCCCTCTCTCTATGTAGCGGCTTAGGAAAATGGTAGCAGGAGGAAATATGTTGTGTGTATGTGTGTGTGTGTGTGTGTGTGTGTGTGTGTTTGCTATTGTGTGTGTGTACAACATATGTCTGTGTGTGTGTATACATTTGTGTGTTTGCTTGTGTGTATGTGTGTGTACATTTGTGTGTTTGTTTGTGTGTGTGTGTGTACGCATCTGTCTGTGTGTGTGTGTGTGTGTGTGTGTGTGTGTGTGTGTGTGTGTGTGTGTGTGTGTGTGTGTGTGTGTGTGTGTGTAAGCCCTGTCATTAGTGAATATTGTGTTCTGCCCCTCACTCCCCCAACCCTCTAGCCCCCCTTTTTCATTTAATTTTCATCTCACATCAATAAGCCACTGCATCTTGGCTTCTGCATCTACATCCGAAAAGGTATCCTCTGTTTACAGTCAAGGTTTCCTGTCTAATCTTTTCTACATTATTTCTCTTTTTTTTATTGTGTTATTTTTGTGAAAAAAAAAAATGCTCAAATGAACAATAATTTATTTAATCTCCTGATTTATCTTCCTTGTTTTCCCTGTCATAGAAGAAATAAGTTGCTTCATCTGGAAAAAAAACACTAAAACCGTTGCCAGGGAAACAGTGATGGCTTTTATTGGCTTAGCTGTATCCAGGCATTCAGACAATGCCCACAAGTCCTGTTAATATTTAACACTGGACTTCATGTTAAACACCTGCCTTCATCCAGTGTATGCATTTGAAAAAGATACTGCACACAGTGAAGTGTTCAGTGTAAACACACTGTTACTCTGCTCTGCCAGATAACATGTGATCTCTATAGTTCTTCTAATACACTCTGTTAGAATTAAAGTAGCGCTTTGTACTGTATTAAAGTTTGACGCAAAAAATAATTTAGGCACATTTGATCACAGTGTGCCATGGTTAAAGATTATATCATTATGGAATATATTTAGTATATTATATTACGTAATTATATATGAATTTTATATGAATAATAAAGTGATAACCTAATGGAAACCTACAATGTTGTTTCCCCTCACATAGATTATGTGTGTGTGCATGTGTATACTATATGCATGTGTATGTGTGCTGGTGCATGTGGCTGTGTGTGTGTGTGTGTGTGTGTCTGCATATGTGCATGTGTGTGTGTGTATGTGTGTGTATGTTGGCAACCTTTGAACACAAATGTCTTTTGGTTTTGAGGTCTTATATATTCTTACATTTTTAAGCAGGACAGGTGGCCTTTAAAAGAATAATTAATGTAGCCCCCTCAATGTAAACTGCAACCAGGCTGTAAGTGCTTGGAGTGAGGTCACATGACCCTGCTCTCAGCACTGTATCTGCACAGGGCTTTCCCTGGAGCCACCAACAAGCACTCTACATACAACGCAGTATGAGCAGTTCTATATTGTGATGTACAGATAATAATTGTAGGTATACCTATTTTTATCTTTCAGTAAGGGAAGGGTAGGTGACCGTGAGGAAAGAAAGTTACTGTGAGAAAGCTGTTTGACAAATGATGACTGAATTAAAGTCTGTAGAACTGTATGGTTGTATAAGAACACTTTTTATGTATCTATATTTAAAATATCAGATCAGTTGCTGTGTTTCTACTCTCCTTGTTCGCATCTTTCACTCTGAGCATGTTGGGTATGCAGTCTTTAAGGATGATTGAATAATGTATAGGCCAGTTATCTCTTCAGGTTGTGCAGTGTGTACTGTTAAAAATCTGCTCTTTCCAGTTTTAGAAAAGTGATGAAGCCCATGCTCTCCTGGATGGTGGGATCTGTTTTAGATGTTTCAGAGGTGATCATGAATTCCATAGGTGATAAGTGAGAGCCCAAATCCAGGTCCTGGAGGGGTGTTTTTTTAACCTTATAATCAGGTTTAGTTAGTTCTTATTAACAATTAGTTATGACCTGATTTGTTATTGGCTCTAACATACAGTCACTTTCACAATCATTGTAATACTTTTCTAGCAAAATACTCATAATGTGCTTTATTCTAAAAGAAAATTATATTTGCTTATTCAAATGCCTTTGCTCAGAAAAAAAGGGTCATTTTCAGTAAGAATCACCCAAGTAGATTACATCTGGACTCAATATCATCCACCATTAATTTAGTTAATTATGTAGCTGACAGAGTAAAAATATTAATCTTGTTAACAGCTAAGAATGACACAGAAATGCATTTGAGGCTTGGAAAGCTTCTCAGTGGGTGATTCCTATAGCAGCTTTATCCCACAGAAACTATAGATACATGATTCATTCTTTGTGTTAATACTTTTGCAAAAATGAAGCAAATAAAAAGATGTTCTTACAAAAATACAACAAAATTAAGCATGATTTCTGCCATTATACAATGCTTTGTATATGTTTTGCAAATATTAAAACCTCCCTATGGAACTACACTGAAGGTAGCCAGTATATTTATAAATAAGACCTGGTTAAGTAAGTAAATGAGATGACTTTTTGTCTTTTTGATGTTGTGTGCCAGCATTTTAAATCAAATTAAAAGATAAAAGCGAGGGGAATAAACTCCTCAGAAATGGACAACTGACATAAGACCTGCTCCTACAAACAGCCAGGCAGGATCCCAAAAGCTCATAGAGGAGATATTATCAGCAGTGTAAGCCTCCCTTATCATACCGCTCCTTTCACCACCCTCATTTTCATTTTGCTATCTATCTGTTGGCTTGAGTCAGGATGGCTGATGAAGGGTGATCCGCTTTGTTTCTGATGGCCACTAATGCCTACTAATGGGACAGCTGGATTGTACTATGGCCTATAGAAGTTGCTCTGAAAAATTGTGCATGTAATACATTTACAGCTGTTTTCCAGCTGTGAGAATGCATCCATCTATGCTGGAATTTGTATGTCTGTGCTCGAGTATGTTTTTAAGAGGGTCCGACTCAGTTAGGTCAGGATACATCATGCATCTTTGCTTTGCTAAATCCTAGCTAAAACCTGTGCTTCTACAGCCATCCATCACATAAATTATACAAATATGTTATCGTAATTGCCATTGCTCAGAAAAATATGCACAGATGTCTTTGTCTTAACATTATTGAAAGTGAAATGATTTATGAAATGTATCAAGCATGTCATGAGTTGTCGAGTCTGGAACAGAAATATGCATCAAGTGTGAACAGCAAAAATTGATGTGCTACATTAGGTACTAAGGAAATGATTATGTATGATATCCTAAATAATCCAAGAAGAAAATTTTTGAAACATAAATTTGGATTTAGCCCAGTTATGATACATAACTACAAACCTTTTCTGTGATTGTCTGTATTTTTCACACAGAGAAAGAATGTACAAAAGTAAACTGGTGTATATTTATAAAACTGTTAATAAAAAGTGATGCACAGTGATACCATGTTTCTGATAACATCTTATTTTTAGTGTGTTGATATATGCATGTATTAAATACATTCAGTGGCATGTTTATAGCAGGGGTGGGTGAGATAAACACAGGTGTAACATATAAATACATTTAGGCATATTTATTGTACAAAACTAGGACAATGTTTTGCTGGAAATGGTTGATGTCCCATATGGATTGTATGTGGAAAACATTCCAGACGTTCTGATGCAGTTCATTTTCCTAATGTATTTAACAAGTTTGGAAAGTTATGGAAACTATTCACCATAGCTTGTCAGCTGAAGCTGGTATTCATTAAATATGGCATCAAGCAGAAATTGTTTTGGGAATACATCAATTCATGACAGGTGTCAATACTGCATGTCGTAACTAGTAGCCGAACATAACAATAGTGTCCATTTTTTGTTACGGTTTTCAGTATTGTGAACACTAACCTAACTGTGCTTTCACTACCTTTCTCTTGTCTCCATGATAATATACATATTTTGTACTTAGTTCTTGTGGCAGTAAGAAACTGCAGTCTTGGGTTTTCCCTGTTCCCTTGGCATGGCAAAGAACAAGACAGGCAGGTCTGAACAGAGAGACACTTTAAAATTCCCTCTGCAATACTACTCTGTCTGTATAACACACACACACACACACACACACACACACACACACACACACACACACACACACACACACACACACACACACACACACACACACACACACACACACACACACACACACACACTCTGTCATGTTCCAGATCACTTATTACTGCCTTTATGCCATTGCACTGTGTGTGCACTCACACCCATAATTACACATAGACACAGATACAAGTATACAAGTACATATGCTATTAAGCACACATAAATACATTCATACATGTACATATATGCATAGATATTCGCACACATATCCACACACCCATAAGCAAATTCACACATACACAGACAAACATAAATACAAACACATGCTCACAAATACATACACTCACACATAGTCATGTATCCATGCATACTCACTCACTCACTCACTCACTCACAAATGTACACAAATAATTTCCTTCCTCCATTTCAGTTGGAGCCCAGAAGCCAATCAAAACTTTGTACATAACACAATAAGAACCTAATTTTTTGTGACTGTGATGATAACATACCAGACCTCCACTGTAATCCCCTACCACAGACACACACACACACACACACACACACACACACACACACACACACACACACACACACACGTGCCCGTGCTCAGAGATTTGACAGATTGACAGTTTAATCTCTGGACAGGAAGCTGAGGCAGATGCCTTGCTGGGTTTGGGGTGGTGTGTACAGGAGCATTCAGATCCTGAGGTGCATGCTAGGGAAGCACAATACCACTGCTGTACTGTCCTGAGTGTATTTTATTCACGGCAACACAGCTCTCCTGCTGTACTGTACTGAGTGTATTTTATTCACGGCAACACAGCTCTCCTGCTGTACTGTACTGAGTGTATTTTATTCACGGCAACACAGCTCTCCTGCTGTACTGTACTGAGTGTATTTTATTCAAGGCAACACAGCTCTCCTGCTGTACTGTACTGAGTGTATTTTATTCACGGCAACACAGCTCTCCTGCTGTACTGTACTGAGTGTATTTTATTCACGGCAACACAGCTCTCCTGCTGTACTGTACTGAGTGTATTTTATTCAGGGCAACACACTACTGTACTGTACCGAATGTATTTTATTCAAGGCAACACAGCTCTCCTGCTGTACTGTACTGAGTGTATTTTATTCACGGCAACACAGCTCTCCTGCTGTACTGTACTGAGTGTATTTTATTCACGGCAACACAGCTCTCCTGCTGTACTGTACTGAGTGTATTTTATACAGGGTAACAACACTACTGTACTGTACCGAATGTATTTTATACAGGGTAACAGCACTGCAACACTGAGCTATACAGGGTAACAACACTACTGTACTGTACCGAATGTATTTTATACAGGGTAACAACACTACTTTTCTGTACCGAATGTATTTTATACAGGGTAACAGCACTGCTGTACCGTACTGAGTGTATTTTATACACGGAAACACAGCACCACTCATGGCTGTTGTCTGTTAGCTGGCTAGCCCTGTACAGTTTAGCTGGAAATAGTTTTATTGTTGCCTGTAATTCACTAATGCTCCATTTTGTGGATTAGAATTCAGGATCACATTCATATTATCTCATACAAATATTGATGTTAACTATTAGAAAACAGTAAAATTCCTGCATGTCAAAAAAAAAATTACACCAAAACGTAGAACAAATTCTATTTTCATATTATTGTACATAGTCCTAAGCAATATAATATGTTGTTCTAATGGATCTGCAGGAGAGCTTTCAGTCTGATCTAAGCTAATTTTATAGCACACATACATGTATGGAAAAAAGTTGGTAGAAGTAAACAACATTCAAGAAGACTGTAGACTGCTGCAATTTGTCAGATATTTATTCAAGGTTGCTGGATTTTTTAATGCTATAAACATATTTTAAATATAAAACTGTAGACATGATTGCTATGGGGCTTTATGCTGAAAGAGGAATACTGCATAGCTCTTGGTTCGGTCTGCATGTAATTACCCCCCACATGTGAGGCATGCAGTCCAGATGGCTCACTCAGAACCAAAAAGCCTGTGCTTGCAGTCTGAAAACACAGCGTGCATGCTCTAAACTGCAGAGGACAGTCCTGACTCCACAGTATCTGATGTCATTAATGAGGGATGCAGGAGTGCATGTGAAGATCCATGGTAAGATAAGCACGGCAGCCTGACTCCTAAAGTCCCATGACCAGCTCTTCATTCCCTTTCTGGGTGACCTCCTGCTCAACTCACATCGGAAGACACTCTCCAGTTAATACTGCTAATAGGATTCCTCTAAATCCAGTCTCCAGCCCCAGTCATTTAAAAACCCATGTGAGAGATTTTGTCCTGTGAGCTCCAATTCCGTCCAAATCAGAGAATGGACCTTCAGTACAATAGAATAGAATACAGTAGAACAGAATGTAACAAAGAATGAGTTTGGCAAAGTCGCCGCATAATGACAAACAGAAATGGATGCCATATTGAAACCAATGTTCCAGAATCACAGATGTCATGTTCTAAAGTTCTTTTATTCACACAATATGCAACAACAGAGCACACAACATCAGCAGATAGTTCAAATTCCAGGTTTAACCAATATGTTATTGAAATACCTGTGACATTTTTTGTGATTTTGAATTCCCTTATTTGGAACAATAAAAAGCTGTGGTTATGTTTAGATAAGATTCTTATCATAACATTGTCTCTCATCCCAAAAATGGAATATGAGAACATGCTAGTAAGTGGTAGAGGGAGGGGACTCACACTAATCTGACTGTGCATGTGGTAGACAGTGCAGGAGATGGTAATCCCTAACTGCACTGCTCTGAGTCCAGAAGGTGAATGAAAGAGTGCACGGTACCCATGGCCTTTTCATGTCACATTTACATTTTAGCATGTATGCCTTAACACTTCTATTTTATTTCATTTCTTTTTTATTTACATAGGAAGAAGTTGTAAAGCACAATATATACTTAAGGAATTTAGGTTAAGCATCTTAATCCAGTGTACAACAGCCGTGCCCCTCTTGGAAATCAAACCCGCAACCTCTGTGTTACAAGTCCATTATCATACAACACTGCTGTTGCTGACATGGGGTCCATTAAAAGAACCTGCGACATTAATGCCTGCTGGGAAGGGCACTTATTATGTTAATCCAATATTTAATAATGCAGAGTAGTGTGTGGAAGGTTGTGTTTATCATGCTATCACAGTTCTTTAGCAGAGGAGGGAAATGGAGGCCATAAAGCCTAACCCCCTAAAGGCCTGATAACATTAGAAGACCTCAGGAGAGCTGGCAGTGTCTCACAGACTGGAGGATTTTTCATGAGACTGCAACCAAAAATAGCATGCAGATTGTTGCTACACATACACTTTTGCCCTACAGGCCAGTACAGCCATTATTCATAACTGCAGAACATAATACAAGCACTACCATTAATGTTCTTTTGTCACATAAGTTTATAGGGCAACCAGCATATCGGTATGAAATATTCTTAAATATGTTCAATGTTGCAACACAAAAATAAAATGAAAAATGCCTGGAAGCCTGAATCATCAAGCCTTAGTAAATCACACACTCTACTGCTTAGGAGATAACATTTCTGGAAAGAGAGGAACAAATTGCAGTTGTGAATTTAATGTGATGTTCTGATGTTCCTTTAATTAATACACAGTTTTCTGAAGGCATTTTCATTGATTCAGTATGTGGTGGGGTTACTCTGTGCCAGTGCTGTAGCTTCTAAACTATGAAAGGAATTGGGTCAGTGAGCAGACAGTAGTGACTTTAAGATACAGGTTCCCCACCTTGCCTGGACTATGTTGTAGCTGGGCTGTGTTGTGCTGTGCTGGGCTGTGCTGCAGCCCTTGCTGTGCTGTACCTGTGTTACCCTGTCCTGTGGTGGGCAAACATGCATGTTTTTCTTTTTCTTGATATGGCTGTGTACATTGTACACATTTTTACAAATATTATGATTCCCTGTGATGGTGGGGCTATGTGTAAAAAACAACTGTCATTCCTACACTGTAAAACCAAAAACCCTTTAATAAAAACAAAGAACATGCAATTTAACCAGATGTGTTTGGTTGCTTACAAATCTAAACTTGTGGAGTAAAATAGTGTGTGTAAAATAAATTAATGGTATAAAAGACAAGTCAATGCAGCAATTAAGTGGAATGTATTAACACATTAATGCTGGGTGGGTTCAGCTGTCTACTTTACAGCCCTTTCACCAGGCCAATTTACTGCTACACTGGCTGCAGCTCAAGGCAAAGAATAAAATCCTTTTCACTCACTTCTAAGCCTCTGCTCAGTTTAGCTGTTTAAAGCTCATCAGTATCTTCCTTCTCACAAATTCCCAGTTAAATTCCACATGGGGGGAAATTTATGTAGGCTACATCCGGTCTATTAAATTCCAGTTCAGAAGAGTCGCAGTGTTTGCAGGTGTTTCCTCCAGCCGCTCACTACACTATCTGATTTCAGTTACTGGTTTTACTCCTTGGCCCATAAGGTGAGGTGATTAGTGAAATCAGTTGACACAGGGCATGACTGGTGCAATTACTTGCAGACACTGCGGCCCTCAGGACTGGAGTTAAATCTGAAGACAGTGTGAACCTCCAGGCCTGGAGTTCAATAGGCTAATGCTATTCATATGAAAAGTGTAATTTTCATAACGTGAAGGTCTCTTCAGTGATGGGTCCCTACAAATTACCATGGACCAACTCTTCAACAGTCATAGATATACAATAAGTGATTGGGGTATGTAACATTAGGTTATCAGTAGACCTGGAGCAAAAAATATTCCAAATATTACAACCCTTCTCTTTTCTTTAATATCTACGCCAATATAACTTCCTCTGCAATATGAGAGATTTTGGTTTGCAGCACATATTGTTGACTGTTCTCAGGGATTTGCCAAGTCTTTCCAAACCTGAAAGAGGGTAAATATTTCCCATACTTTTTTGACCCAGATATGCTAGTTGAATAAAGTAAAAACAGTTTATGCACTTTATTTATTTATTTTGTTTGGAGTATCCTGCACAGCTGTCAGCATTGCCAACCCACTATTTCTTTTTCTTGTATCTGTTTTCCTAAACTAGTGCCATTATACTCTACTACTGATGTTTAGGATTCACAATTTGACTCTATCTATCTATCTATCTATCTATCTATCTATCTATCTATCTATCTATCTATCTATCTATCTATCTATCTATCTATCTATCTATCTATCTATCTATCTATCTATCTATCTATTGAAATCTAATGGTGTAACTTGGCCAACTTTTTTCTGAGAGTGTGACCACCCATGAGAATTACATTTTACAGCTGTGAGATGATTATAAATGCAAACAACATCCTTCTCATGGGTAAAATGTGAGACTTCACATTTATCTTCACCGCCCATTGTAGTTCCATCCTGTTTTTTCATAGTCAATAGTTCTCAGTTTCTCCAAAATGGAGGTACATGTGACTTGTGTGTGACATTTCAGCCTGTGAGTATTTTTTATTTTTGAGATCATTTTATTTTATTTTTGCTGTTTTCAACACAAGCACAGGTAGCTCTTAGCTTCCATACCTGTGTTTGTCAGTAAATTGAGAGCCAACTCCATAAGTACCACATATCTGCAAGTTATCAAGTGGAAGGTGTTTCTGACAGGCATGTGTATCTGTGGAGGCTGCTCAATGTTCCCTTTCAGCTGGAGCAGAGAAAACAAAGGTCAATATTACTTTAAATGTTCCTCTTCCTTTATTAAATCCCCCTGGGCTGAAGTTAACTAATTTTACAAATTATGGGTTAACAGTATAATTACCTGCAGATCCTTCTGCTTCTGCTTACATGAAAGCCCTGAGTCAGTACTTTGTGTGTGAGAGAGAAATAAGGACTCTGGCTTACTTTGAAGACCCATTTTCTTCCAAGCAATTTGCCGAGTTGGAAAAACGATTATCCTGCTGCATGCCAGCAAATGACAGAAAAGCATTCCACATGGAACCTCCTAATCCGTCCCACCCAGCAACAAAATATCCCTTTCTACTCTTCTCCCTGAGGTACAGGTTTCATGTCCCCTTTTGTACAAACAAGTTTATTCACATAGGGCTGTCAAAATGATGCTCGATTTGTTGTTTTATTTATATGTAGTATGCATGCACTGCATGTTTGTCAGAAATACCACAACATCAAGGTATCCTCTTCCCAAGACACAATGTGTGTGTGTATGTGTGTGTGTTTGCATACATAGTTTACTTTCTCTCACAGAATTTTGCTAACTTTAGCTTGTTTTTTTTCCCTCCCACTCATAGTGCAGAGCATTCACACATGAGAGCACTGCTAAATTCTATCTTGCGTGACATTTCCTTTCCTGGCAAGTTTTAAAAATAAATGAACCATAGTGTGAAAGAAGGTTGACAGCAGTATGAAAAAAAAAACAGACAGTGAAGCGAACAGATGCATGATGAGTCTGCCGCGACCCCAGATATTAGTAATACCCCTGTATACACCTTATTGACAAGGCAGTGATCTGATGGCAGGCTTTAACCAGAGCTCTGTTTACCTTTGCAAGGAGCTTTGAATGTATTAATGAATGTAATTGTTCATGTATATGTGTGAGTATGAGTGTATATATTAGAGAGAGAGAGAGAGAGAGACAGAGAAGGAGAGAGGAAAAGAGAGGGGGGAGATAAAGTGAGAGATTTAATTTTCCTTTGAACTAGGCAGATGTAGGGTTCTCGCTGCTCTGCCAGATCCTTCATTCCTGTGGTATACACACACATAATCAGAATTAACGGCCTGCTGTGCCCTTTCTTTGCATAAAGGAATCCACAAATAACTAGCCTTGTCATAACTTGCCAAGATGATCAAGTCCCGCAACCTGGCAATGAAGAGCAAAACTTTCCCAGAGAGTTGTGGAAGGGACATGCCGCTGTCTCAGAGAGGTGTAGAAGCAGCACTCTGCTTTCCAGGAGAGGTGTGGAAGGGGTGCATTGCTCCCAAGCAGCAGCCTGACAAACATTGACCTCAGTGTTCCTCTCATTCAGACAGCCTGTTTGGGGACTGGGGGGTTGCTGAAGCGTAGCTCCATTCAGCCGGAGATGGCTTGATGATAACGGCAGGGCTGGATTTGCATTCTGATGAGCTGAAGAGTTGGAAAATAAAGCATTACAACAGGGCCATTAAAGCAAATCTGGCATACTCGTGGATAAAAAACAATAAAATGAAAATAAAAAACAAAACCTATCATGTGGGACTGGAAAGAAACATTGCTTGTTATTTACTGCATAAAATTCTAGATTGTAACTGTATTCAATCATATTTTGTTAATACAAAGATGAAATATTAATGTAATTTTCCCTATTATGAAAATGTAGGTTTGACTCTGACAGTTACATCTCCTCATTGAGAATGTTAACCATCTTCCCATCCTCCTACAATGCTCTTCACTTTTCCTGTATGTGTCCTGGTTTTTGGTTGAAAAATGTCCATCAGCGGGCATTTGGGAAATAATGCAAAATGTCCAGGATTTTTGAAATCTTGTCTGTGGTTTGCAGTATCATTAAATCTGTACACAAAAAACATTATAATATTAGAGAGAAAACAAAGCTGTGAGAAGAAAATGTGCCCCCAAAAGCCCCTTTCACACATGCACTGCAACTTTTTTTAGAAATTACCAGAGGAGCTGCATGTGTGAACGAATGTGACATTGTCCGGAGTTCATATGTGAAAACAACTAAAGACACCCCCTCTCCCCTCAACAAAGTAATTACGGAACTCCCACGACACAGCACCCATTCTACACCCTCAACATGTCCTCTTCATTGATTGTTCCATGTTGGCAACCCCAGATTAGTCCTGTTTACCATAGGCTTGCAAGCAAATGAGGGCTGGTCTTTTTAAGATTCATATATAGGATACATGTCCACATTCTTAGCTTGCAGCAAAAAAAAAAATAATAATAAAATGTGGCACCAGCAATCCAAAGCCAGACACCACTCTGAAATCTAAATGCCACGGCCAATGGATTTGTTCTTTAGGTCTTCCAAAGTAATTGAGTAGGAAGATCAAAGGGAGTTCAGGCAGCCCAGATTCTTAAAGCTCTCACTTTATTCGGCTAAGAGATGGCCTGGAATAAACACTTGTAAGAGAATGTAGGAATGCATTTCTGTGGAACTAAAAAAGCCCCAGCGAGAGTAATTCCTGGCATCGTGTCCTCATTTGCTGTTTCCTTTGCTAACGGCTGTTGTCAAACAATGCACAGCATATCTGACAAGGGGCTGAAAACTCAGAACTGGAAAAGTGGGACTGGTAATTAAAATATAATTAATCATGTCCCTGTCCTTTACATTAAAAATGTTTTTATAATTCAGCGCAGACCTGCTAAGCATAGAAACAGCTGGCTGTATGCATGTACACTGTGTTTTGAGCCCCAGGTATTGTATCTGTGTGATCCAGATACTTTCCCTTTTGAAAATTCAGGTGAATCAATGGATTTTATAGAAGGTGTAAAATGTTCATCTTCGAGCAGTGCTGGGGAAAGATGCCTCCTATATGAACTGAGGATACTTCTCAATCAAATTCTGCTGAAATTCCTGTAATGAAACCTGAGGTCTTGGGCTCAGGCTTCCATCAGATAGATCTGTAATGTTGGCTGCTCTGTTCCCATCCCCCTCCCTGTTCACTCCATTCGTGTCTCCTGATATCTCTTCTCCTCTGCCTGTTTCTTTTATCTCTTTCTGCTCTGGGCTTTAAGATGTTTTCCAAAAGTCGTTGTATGATTCCTTCCCTATCTTCCTAAACCACATTACTTGTGCTACATATAAAGAATCTGCGAGCTGCATCAAAGTCTAACTGGCTTATTTTCCAAGGTGACATACCCATAATACTTCCACACAAAGGAAACTGACTTGCATGTAGGATATTTCTCAAGCCCATTTCCAGGTCTGCAATGATTCAATATTTTGTGAGAGGGAAAAAAAGACATTTTGAGGTTTTTTGGTAATTATGTATAATATGTGCCATCACAAGAGTAGTCTAATAGACTCTACAAATATTTTGTAGACAATAAAATACTGGAGGAGAATGAACCTGGCCAGATTAGCAACATTTCCACTGACAGCTGTTGGATTGTTTTTATTCTAATCTGGAAAAACTGACTTGATGATGAGTCCCACCATACATCAGGGAGCATGTATGGTGTGTAACTGGACTGTGTGGATCTGTGTGGGCTGGTGGCAGACACTAAAGATGTGTTTTCAAAAGGATGTTTGATGGATAACACCCTGGGCTTTCCTTCCTCCTCTCCTGTTTTCATTGGGAGCGTCAAAAAAATCACTCAATGACACCATTACTGTGACGTTTGTGTTTTTTATGTTTTATTTTATTCCCCAATGGGAAATGTGCAAAGCTTTGTGCAAAGCTATGTGTGACTATACATGTTGTTTTAGAAAAATGAAGTTTTAGAAGACATATTATCAACATGTTTCTCCCCTTTCTGAAACATGCATAACAGATTTGTGCTTCCAAGTCTGTGCCATGTTAGAAATGATTGATGTTTGTCTGGACATGCTGTGAGTTCTGCTTTGTGCATGTGTAAGTAAGGGCTGTGAACAGGGAGATTTGGATTAACTTTTGGAATACTTATGTGTTGAGTCAGACCGGTATATCTTGTTGCCAATATTTTTGCTTAATGGGTGTTTCCACTCTTGTGCTCATTTTGTCTATTTCACAAAGTGTAAACTGTGATGTGAAAAGTAGGCTGTTCTCTTTGTATTCTAGATCACAGCCTGGTTACTTCAGTGACAATACAGCAATCATTAGAATTGAATTATAGGTCATGATAAAAAATAAACTAAAACAGAAAACATCTTGAAATCGAGCAGAAAAGCTATGATTTCATTAAAACTGTTAGACTGCTATGTCAGAACTGTTGAGGCAGAAAAAAGAAGTTGTATTTTCATGGGGAAAACCTCAACTTCCTTTCATAACCAAAATAGTAAAACATAACTTAACCAATAGACCAGTTGTTGAATTGCATATCATAGTCTTTGCAAAATATAGCAACAGATTTGGTTAGAGAGAAGAAAATAATAGCTTGGCCTAGTTACATCTTGGCATGAGTTTGCAAAAGCAGTTTCAACAGCATTGCATCATTTTGCATTCATCAACATAATCCTGTCCAAGTTCATTTGCTTCACATTTGTAGAGTTCTGTATATGTGTTTGCACATGAAGACAGACCTTCAATTGTTTTCACAAGAAGCCAGTTCAAAGACTGCCATTTAAAGTTTCCTGTCTTTTATCATCAACAGAAAATATTTGGAATCCCTTAAGAGACCTCCATTGTCTTTGAACAAACTTGTTGTGCTTATGTCATCGGGGACTTTCTTCTCTCTTTCCAATGCTTGCTCCAGTTCACTGTAATGGACGTTCACCTTGCAGAAACACATAAGAAGCCTGCTCCCTTCCCCCACGCCACTGCCTTTTTGTTTCTGGCAGATGTTCGGTCATCTTTGTCTGTCATGTAGTCTTGTGATTATCAAACATGTCCGGGAGGATTAAAGCAGAACTGGCATTGCATATTTGAGAAGCCCTCACACCCGTCCACAACCAATAAAGCCTTCATCATCACCCTATGTGCTGAGATTTTCCTGGCACCAGGAGACCTGGAAAATCACAACATGTTCTACCGGAGATCCATCTTGTTCCAGCTGCAAAGGACAATCTGTTTTGAATAGATGCATTGTTCACTGGGAGCCCCCACCGCAAGGCTTGTGTTTGTTAATGCAGTGATTAGTGTTTCGTCAAGAGCGTAATGACGATCTTGATCTGGAACTGCAAACTGGCATAGTGCTCCACATGAAAAGGCATGATTGCTTTCACATCACTGATGCTAATGGAAGTATCAGAGAGGATACAAGGGCAGCAAGAGTAGAATTACGTGCACAGATGTGAAGCAGTGTTAGGACAGGCATAGACAGGAAGCTGTGTGTGTGAGTACATGCACAAATAGGAAACTAATGATGTGTCATGAAATTTTATGCCAGTCCTTAGAAATGTAACTATTAATCATTCATGAACTTAAGCTCAGCTCAGAAAAACAAAGTAGTCAACAAAACAATTACTCCAGACTTCAGAAAATCTGTTAACATTTGTAAAATACAGGTTCAGTATCCCTTATCCAAAATGCCTGAGACCAGAAATATTTCGGATTTTGGAATATTTGCACATACAGCCATTCCCCGACATACATCGAGTTCCATTCCGACTGAATGGTTGTATCTCGAAATGGATAAAAGTTGGCCGTATGTTAGCATGGCATGTAGAAGTATGCATGTAGCATGCAGAAGGTGTACACAATGCCAACATATCATCTGACGGTCACTATTGTATGCGTGCAGCCATTAGCACTGGACACACCACCAAGCATAATTTTTATATTTACATACATTTTTTCTTTATTTTTTTAAATTTATACAGTTTGTTTTTCATTCGTATGTACTGATGGTGAAAAGTCACATTGGTCAGGTGTGGAATTTTGTACTTGTGGCGTCATGTCGGCGCTCAAAAAGTTTAGGATTTTGGAGCATTTCCGATTTTGGATTTTCGAATTAGGGATGCTCAACCTGTATATTCTATTCTATTCAACCTGTATACGAATTTATAAATTGATTCTTTCACAAGAAATTTTTTTAGAACACTGTACAGCTGTGTACAGGTCTCACATTTCTGAGTGCTCAGTAGTCTCGTACACATGTCATGGTATTCCACTGATCATGTGCTGAATCAAGTGCCAAAATGGCATGAACCATTAATCTTCCTGAATGGGGTCTTGTAAAGCTAAACCAATAGCAGAAGCCTCATGTTACTTTTTTATGGCATGTCATTTTTTCTTTGATCGTGGCATAACAAACAAAATGGACCAAAAATAGCTTTTTGTTCAGTTATAACGACCTTTCCATTTCCTGCTGTTGCTTTCATGCAAGACTTTCTGTGAAAGTGTCTTGAAGGGGAATACATATAAATCCCACTTAAATGAATCCAATCTCTCTGTTGCACCAATCAAGACTGATTAATGGCAAATATTTGCCTTGGAATGGCTCACTATGTTAGGAAACTAATTACAAAATGGAGGCAAACACTGCCATGTCTACTTAATAAGAAGTTTTAATGCAGGAAATGGATTGAGAGCACAATGAGCTACAGTCTCACTCTCACAATTCTATCCAGCAGTAAGGAATATTTCCTAGAGGGAACTCCTATTCCATCCTAAAATAAACCATCAACCCTTATACTCTGCTCATTTATGAACCCTTGTGTCTACTGATATGAGAATATATTTTTCACTATTGTTCAGTATGAGGAGAATTGATTGTAATTGGACAGATCAAGGCACCAGTAAAATGTGACTGGTAATATTAACCCTCCAGAGCAGTTAGAAAACGATACCAAGGCAATTTGTCAATATACATGAAACAAATGTACAATAATCTGAAGGTCATTGTGTTGTGGCTTGGTTTCATATTTAAAGGTTTGCAGTGTTTTACCCTCTTTCTTGCTGATAACATGTTAGTACATTTAATTAAAATGTCAGATACAATTCTTTAAAATATTTAAATGATTATTATCAAAAACTATATGAAATGCAGGACCAAATAATCACATAATTGTCCATCTCCACTTCTACTTCAAGCTGCCTCTAAATTCCCTAGCACTTTAATAATCTTGTTCCCAAAGAAATGCACTTTGTGTTGTAAGTCACTCTGGATAAGAGCGTCTGCCAAATGCCTATAATGTACAATGTAATGTAATGTAAATTATAAAGGGGCAAGCTAGTTGATAGAGTGAAAATACATGTAAATCTATATTTCCTAATTACACTATCATATTGGTATTCTGATGCAGTATGAGCACAAAAGATGACCCTTTTTCTGGATCTGACCAAAAAGACACAACATAAGGCTTGAGAATCACTGTTATATATTCATATTTCTAAGTAAAGCTAAATATAAAGCTAGCATTACTTTTATAAAGCTACCATTTTGCTAGCAGTAAGACTGTGGTTGGGGAAAGTGTACCATCTGTCCCTGCATGTTGTTTCTGTTTGTTTAAGTGGACAGGTAGATTCTGGGTTCTTGGAAGCATTTCCAGAAGTTACAAAGCTATGAATGGGAATAATGTAGTTCAGAAATTAGGCCAGTCAGTCACATGGTAGTTCAGTCTATAAGCCGTGTGTCTAATCTCAATTGGCTCAAGGCTGTGGACACTCCTTCTATCTAAACATGCAGCCAGGGGAGAGATCATGTTTCCCTTATTTAGTCTTACATCAGGCCACAGGAAACTTGGCATGTTGTAGTCAGTTACACCCATTCCTTTCCTATATCCAAAATATCTTGCTCTAGTTGTTGCTGAAGAAAGGGGGGAAAGGCATTCATTGACTGCTTCAAAGAGAAAATCTAGTACATTTGAGCCATGTCAACTTTAAAAATCTGCACACAGAGGCAGACATTCACTGTAAAAAAAAATAGGAGCCTATGTTTTCTGTCAGGAAATCCCAAATACAGTCTCCAGTATTACCTTTTTTATTCGAGCAACACAGATTTACAAAGTTCTTACACTGAATGATTCATACAGCAGGAGATTTTTTTCATAGCTCTACGCAAGCTCACCATCAAAATATCACTATGGTCGCAAAATATAATCAATTAAACTTAAAACAAAAATAATAAAACTATACAAGGCTAAAATGGCAAACCACCATTTTAAAAATAAAAAACGATTAATCCAACAGCATTTTTCATGGACATTCTTGTATTCCTCACTTCAGTTTCACTGTTTTGGCAATTCTGATCTGAATTTTTCATGCACACATTTTTCACAGTAGCATACTTGCCTGTACCACCCGAAGAAAAACAAGCAACTGGCATTTTGTAAAGAGAGCTGGAGGTACTGTGGAAATGTCGGGCAGAGGCAGAGGTGTACAATCTGTTCCCTGTCCTAGCAATTAGCCAAGAGCCCAACAGGGCTGTGTTTTACAGGAAAATCTGGGGAGCATTGTTTTCTGTAGTGTCAGGTGAAACATCAGCTGGCTTTAGAAAGACCCCTCCTTCCCCTCACCCCCCTCTGTGCCTTTGTTGTTGTTGCTGCACAGTAGCAGGAGCCACGTTCCTTATGCTCAGCTGGTTTTTTTTTTCTCTCCACTGCTCAGCAGGGCTTTCCTAGCAACAGCTGTTGCTAGGAAGTCCATGTGAGCCAGCAGTAGGAATGGAGCTTGGTCAAAAGGCACCACTAGCCTTGCAGAATTCTGCAGCACACACACACTCTCTCTCTCTCTCTTTCTATCTGTGTCTCACTCACACACTCACAAACTCATGAGCCTGTGTGTGTGTCTATCCGTGGATCCCAGCCTTTATTTACACTTCTTTATGAAACATGAGGTACTGTGGGTATTTTTATCTTGTTATATATTTTTACCCTTGCAGCAAAGAAAGCTGTGGAAATCCATTATTTAGACAGATGGAGGAGGAGAGGAAGGAAAAGTAAAAACTTTTACTGGATGCTCATGGAGGAGGATAGGAAAAACAGTGAAAACCTTTTTACTGGGTCCTGCTTTTATGCTATGGCTTTGCTCATGTTTCAAGGTAAATTTACTTGCACCACATAATGATCAGTCCTTTCTGCCTCTAGATCAATCATTTGTGTGAATTATTATATTCATGATTTATGTTTTTATTCAAAATTATTCCTTGTCATATCTTTACCCAAAAGCATCAAAAAATGTTTTACAAACACCCATACAAAAATGTGTACAATAACCTGCTTGAGAAATGACCACAATGGATGACATAGACTAGAAGAAGCCTACTCCCATTTATTACTTAATGTACAGGATTACTATACCCAGTCAAAACAGTGGGTCTACCCTGCCTCAGGGCCGCCCATACAGATACTGTATGCAAATACAAATAGATAGATTACAAATAGTGAGGTTGGCACACCCAAAATAACAACAATATGAACTGAAGCAAGCTTTGAAAAAATTTCCCTTCAAACTTTCTGTGCAGGGTGCTTGGTTTCCGCTTGTGTCTTTTTCTCTACCTTTCCCGATACAGCAGGGCGTCTTACATACAGAGAGCTGTCATTTGTGTCTGATGCCTTTGCTCAACTTGGTTGGAAATGTTTCTATCACAACACTTTCATCTCCCCCAGGCTCTGAAGATAAGTGACGCCTGCTTCTGTTCCTGACCTGTATAAATCAACACAAGCAATCTACTGGAGAAGCTCGCTGTGGCAGTCGCTCCACAGACTGGAGGAGACAGACACAGACAAGGACGGGCCACTTAGCTGCCATCTTCACTGTTTGTTTACCAGTGGAGCACTGTAAATAACAGGGCCAAAAAAAACATAACCATGACATATATGTAATAGATTCTGAGGGAAATTTGGAGAAACAAAACTGACTGAAGGCATCCTGTTTTCCAGTCTAGAGTTCTGTTTCTGGTGTCCTGCCTCACTTCATCATGTGGCATATTCTGCTCTCTTTATTGGTGGGAACAGTGTTGAGTCTAACTTTGTGAACCGAGGGCCAGATTTCTGCCATTCTCTGACATAAATCCAGTGAAAGGTGAGGCTTTACTAAATAAAGCCATCTGTGGAGCTGGATCATACAGCTAAAAGAGTTTCTTGGCAAAATATGTATATAATCATTCTTCTCTGACAAATATCTGAGGTGATTTACAGTCTGAGGGCTTGTAAGGAATGATGATATGTTTCATGTTGCACCATTGTGTAAACAGAATTACAGTGATGCCACACCTCCAACTTACATAGGATTCCTGGAAAAAGAGCAGTCATTTTTAAAAAATGTTGTAAGATGAGATAAATGATTTCATTCAGCAGTCGGCTGCATTCTGCAAGTGTTTCAGACAGAACAAAGGGCTGACATCAGCTGTGTCAGAGTAAGCCCTGGAAAACTTAGCTTTCTTCTTGCTTGAATAAAAACATTTGCATCATGATTTTTAATTGAGAGACCGCATGGGAGTTTAAATGCTTTCAGCTCATGGTAAACTGGGTCAAGGCAGAAACACCATCTGGGTAGATAAACTGAACTCTGTCTAAGCAGTGCACTGTCAGGAACTCGAGGTAAAAAAAAATCTTCATATGATTGAGTCATCTATAGGAACGATATTCAATTTAATCATGACGGGATGGAACTCTGGCTAACACAGCAAGTGGTGAAGGTTTATTTTCTAATTACAATACAGGACATTTCATTTATGCATAGAGCATAGAGGAGTTGCTTGGTAACAGCAGGATATTTATGAAAGTGTTCTGTTTTCCCATGCAATAAAATGTACAGTTTCAAGTTCTGAATCATCACTAAGTCATTTACATAATCCCACATATATTATACAGAACACCCGTAGAATGGATTTTTTCCATGATTCAACACAAGATATTTTTCTTGTTTTCCCAAGCAGATTTTTTTAATGTTTCTTGAACTCAATCATCTGTATATCGTGGAAATGCGTTCCTCTTACTGTTGCGCTAAAGAATGCAAACAGCAACTTGTCAAAATCAGTCAACCTTGAAATTGCCTTAATTTTTTCACCCTGCAAAAAAAAAAAAAAAAAACAGACCCAATGCCTTTTACACAGATTTTTTCTGCACAGACAAGAAAGCCTTTTTCTAAAACCGATGCACATCTTTGATCTTTTTATTAAATTGTTTTATCAAATATTTTCTTTTCATACAATCACTATGTGTGGGCATCTCACAGGAGTGCAGAGGATGTGCTTTAGTCATTAGGGTACACACAAGCCAGTTCCCAGTTGCTATGACAACCAAGACACCACACAGATACAGGAATGTCAACACAGCTGATCAGCACCAAGGCTTCTAATGTACTATAAGGCTATCAATAGCACCAGTCTTCTTTCGGTTCAACAGAGGTAGCTGACTATGATCTAAGCTCAGAAATTTGAATCATTGTTAAAATATGTCCAAATTATTAGATATATCTGGCTAGTCTCACATAAATCCTCTGGTTAGCTAGGTAGTAAACTCTACTTGGCCAACAATTGGCCCAGCAATGCCAGGGGAATGATCATGGTATGCTGGCTATGTTCTGTTTAACTCATTGCTCTATGGCAGCTATGCCCTGTCAGGCCAGATTCCTGAAAATACATGAGCTGAGAACATGCTAGCTTCTGAGTCCTCCAATGGCATTGATAGCCTCTGAGCGGTGCTAAATCTATATTGTGAAGAGAAGCCAGGGCTTGTCCTCACATGTTCATTTGTGCCTCATCCTGGAGCTGGCAGGTAAGGTTACTGTGAGAGATCAACGAGTTCAGCTAAGTTTGGGTTGAGAAAAACAGGAGAAATCAGGCTAAAATGATAATAATAACAAAAAGCAATATGAACTAACACAGATTTTTTAGATTGAGTTCTGTCGGCAGAAAAATGGAGTATAGATGTATATTTGATAAAGCTAAATTGTGAACTGATATTAAGAAGTATCATCTCACAAAGTTGTCAATGTTTGGAGCAACTTTCCAGGTCATGTAGTAGAGGCAGAAACCTTTGGAGTGTTCCAGATTTAACACAGTACTGGATATTGCCTAGGCTGTAGGTAAATGAGGAAGCTTGATGGGGCGAATTGACTGTTCTCCTCATTATGTAGTCCTAAATTATTCCTAATACAGGTCCTGATCTAGAGTCAGTGTTGCCTTTTAGCTCATAATAAATAAGTGCAGGAATTACACATGGGAAACCTGATCCTAGATCAGTACACTCTTGTTTTGGGACACTTTATGAAGTCAGGCCATAACCAGCGGGAATATGACCTTATAACCCTTAGAAGGGATAAAGGGAGAGAAAACAATGCCCCTCCCCTCCTCTCCCACTCTTTCTCAGAGTGATTCCTTATTCCCTGGTATGTGACAAGAAGAGATTATTTCTTCATTTTGCCCATACTCCACTCACATATACATTTCCATATTCAAACATGCTGTCAGATGATGTTTCTTTTAAATCAGCAGCAAGAAGAGGTCCTCATGACCAGCTCTCAATCTGCATTAGAAATGCATGGGATTTTCAGAGCATTGTTCAGTTTGCACTGTTACTGTATTGTGCCCTCAGAATTGTGGACAGAAAGAAAAGACACACAATTCTATCATTTTATGATTCAGAATTAAAATAAATAAATAAATAAATAAATAAATAAATAAATAAATAAATTCTCTTTCACACTGAAGGAAATATTAACCAAAATGTTTAATATTTTTGTTGACAGAACAAGCCTCAAACTCTCAAAGTTACATTTTCAGGTCCACCCCAATTGGTTAATGGTTGAACTAAGCTGAGACCCCATCCAAATTTTGAATGGGTTTTGAGGAATACTTTTATCTAGTCTTGACTCAGCCTTTGACATTTGATGGAGCATCAGGAACAATGCAGTGACTTTTTGGCATAGGTTGCCTGCAAGTGTACTGGTGCTCTAAAAAACCTCTTCAACCAGGACTCCCTCCCACACAATAGTTTATCAGGCTCATTCTTGTAGGTCTTTCAAGTTTAGCAGCATTTAACTCAATCCAAACTTTGTTTTCCTCTTCCATTAATTGTTCAGCTTACATTTGTACCATGTCCCATCCCCCACCCACATCCTGGCTCTGAATGAGTTTGGAGAATATTATGGGATGTTGGTGTGGGGTGGTGGTTCCTATGCATGGACTGAGCCCAGCATGCGTGGCTCTCCTGCTGTAATGGTGTTTCCTTCCTTCTGGCCATTGCACACACACACACACACACACACACACACACACACACACACACACACACACACACACACACACACACACACACACACACACACACACACACACACAGAGCAGGGCCCAGGTTATCCCATTACACACACACACACACACACACACACGTGCGCAAACACACAAACACACAAGACAACAGCAAGTCCCTGGTGTTGTGGACCCATTTAAACTTCCTAAATTTAAGTAATTGGGATTTGTTGTCCTGTGTTCTTCAGTGAAGATTGTGTTAGATCATTTGTATTGTTTGCAGTGGATGAGATTTAGGTCACTTGACTCATGCTTGCATGTGTTATATCATCTGGCTTTACCCTACATAAATAGACCACAGGTGAAGATATGTGCCTCTCTGTATCTTCCCTTTCTGTGCCTTATACTAACAATCTATACAGCTACGTGCAAAAAAAGGCAGAGTGTAAAGAAATCAGGGCATTCAACAACTGTACCCTTCTAATGGTAAAATGCTAAAGCTAAACAGCCAGACTAACCTGTACCTTTCTCACGTCCAACTGCTGCAGCTAAACAGCCATACAACCCAGTAACCAATTCATATCACACTAATGATGCTAAGCAGCCCTTCCTCTTATTCCCACATGTACTCAAACACCTGAAATGAGCAAAGTCATTTTCCAGTTATCAAAAACCACTGGAAAATAAGAAAAAAAATATAAAATGTCTTGAAAAACATATGGCCATCATTATACATAAAAATAAGGATAGTTTTTTTCATTGGTATTTTGGTTGACACACCTATATTTTAAATGTTTTTTAATAATTATTTTTGCTATAACCGTCCCTGGAATGAAAAGAGCTTTCATTGTAAAAGAATACAATACCTAACAACATGCACAGTGGTTATAAACACTTTGCAATAAGAACACATCTTCTGCAATATTACTTGTGGGCTCACTCTGTCAAATTCAAACGATTCAAAGATCTCATTGACAGTCAGCAAACCTCCACCCTCCTACATGAGGGAAGCCTGGCATGCAATATGTACTTTCATTCTATGCACCACACAACTACATGCAAACATACAGTACTTCACAAATGTCACTTATTGTAGGACCGTGTTTTAAGGTGGTCTTGGGCACAAAGAAACTGAAACAACATATAACCTCATACAATAAAGTTTTACATTTCACCAAGCTCTCTATTTGCTTTTTAGAACTTTATTGCCATATGTTGTTGTTCTAGTGTAAAAATCTAATTGTGTATTTAAAGTTCAGAAGGTCAAAAAGCTTCTAATTTCCTTAATATCCCTTGCTGCAAACCCCTGTACTCACCCACCTTGTGTGCACATCTTTGCATAGTGCTAAGCCTTTTTACAGCATTCAAATAGATGTGTAAAGTATTTTACAAGGAAACGGTCTTTTCTCAAAAAAGGGAAAAAAAAAACTTTCTCGGAGGGAAGTAACACAGGAATGGAGGGGAACATGGTTTCAAATAACCCCAAACAGGTGTTGTAGAAAATATCTGGCAGGGCCTCTTGATATATTAGCTTTTTTACTCTGCTATCGCTGCCAGCACAAAGTTCCAGTGCACAAAGAAAACATCAGGGAGAAATGGAATGCAGAACTCCAACTGTGTGAGGCTGTGAGGAATTCTGTTGACCATGTGAGTCTATCTTGGCAATCACAGCCAAAACGTTATGCTGAGATCAAACCAGAGCAAAAGCAGAAGTTCTTAGTTTTATCCAAAGCATTGCTGTTGGAGATGCATACTCTGAACTCCTTTGGAGAGACCAGTCTGTGTCTGATCTTAGTGTAGTTTTAGGTGGTTTTACCTTTGCTTTTAGTTTGTGGTTTAATGGAATTATCTTTGATCTTAGAGTGTAGTTTGGTGCTGTTCACCATGCTGGCATGGTCTCCTGCTGGCTATCTCAGGGATCTACAGAAACATGCTGTGTCTCCATTTCTGAGTTTGACAGCTGAGTGAAAAGCACACACCATCAGCTGAGCAATATCAATGTTTCTGTTCAATTCAGAATAGTTTGGTATTTTGAATTGGTATTTGGAGATACAGATATCAATGATGATGTTTGCACATTGATGGTATGTTCTTTCACAAAACCCTTAAACATAGAGGGCTCAGTGAAACTGAGGTTGCAGATTTAATTCTTATATTCCTTGCTGTGCTACCCTTGAGGAAGTAACTGCACCTGAATTGCTTCAGTGATACTAGGCAATATGAATGGATAGTGTATAATTTATGCAAGCTTTATAAATCCAGATAAGCATGTCTTATGTGTTTCTGAAATATACAAATCCGCCAGTTGCACAGGTTTGCCCACACACAATTGCTTGATTATAGTTTTTCAGACCTTGCTTTAGATGTTGCCATTGTATTAAGTTACTGCCTTTGCTTTCATCAAGGTGCAGGTAAATTCTACTTCAGCTAAGTTAATGACTTGATGAATGCACAAAATATTCCAGTGTGCAATGTGATAGCTTCCAGCTCCACCCTAGATTGAATGGAGCAGGTACAGATAATGGATGGATATATAGAATCATGGTTATGAGGGCAGTACTGATAATAAATGAGGATGATGCCCTACAGCTACAGTGATTAATCAGTGATTGCTGCTGAAGTTTTGCTGACGTTTACATATTCATCTGAATCCAAGTGTGTCTTTTGTCTCTGGTGTATGTCAACCAAATTATTTTTAGAGGCCTTTTGCGTCTCCAACCCCCAAAGGAAGATGAACAGATTGAAATCATTTCACTTTTGCTTCATTCATATATACATATTTTGGTTTATTTTTCCTTCTACCATCCTTGTCTATGCATCTTATTAAATTATTTTTTAAACAAGAATGCCCCTCTCTTAGGAGACTGTGGGTAGCTGAAAGTAGCAGTGTAATATACAAACCAATGATGATGTCAGCTTGTTATTGACTTTCCAAGTCTGAATGACTGAGCAAAGGATAGGGGGTGGGGTGGAATCAATCTATTGCAGGCAATGCCCAGCCAGGCAAAAATGAGTTTACAAGCCAGTGTGGGGGATGGGTGGGATCCCACAGTGACTAATATCCACAGACATAATCCTTTCAAATAGCTGCGCAGCTTCACAATAGTTTACAACAGCTTCTTTCTCTTTTCTAATGAGAGCTCAATTAGAACAGCTAGAATGGATGCTATTGCCAGCATAAGTGGAACATTATGATCGTGTAATTTAGAGGCTGATAAAAATTTTAAAACCACTCAAAACACTTCTACACAATATCAATATTTTACATCCAGCAAAAATTTTGGTGACTGTGTGGCCAAAATACAAAATCTTGGGGACAAAAACTGCATTTCATGACTGCATTACATAATTTGCTGTACAGGAAAAGCTTTTCAGCTGCTGCCAAAGCCACAGTCCTGACTCAGGGAAGTGCCCAAGCAGCCCAGGGGTTCTGTGGTGTTTTAATGCTCTCACCCTCTCCAAACCACATGGGACACTTTGTGAAATGAATATAATACAATGCCCTGTCCTTATCCCCTACACATTTACCAGGCAATGCAGTACTGTATTCCTGCCATCCTCAACAATAAACAAACACACACACACGCACGCACGCACACACACACATACACACACACACACGCACGCACACA
This sequence comes from Albula goreensis, assembly GCA_022829145.1. NCBI lineage: Eukaryota > Metazoa > Chordata > Actinopteri > Albuliformes > Albulidae > Albula > Albula goreensis. Next base: position 14,207,862 of record CM040753.1, on the reverse strand, counting down.
TGCACACGCACGCACGCACGCACGCACACGCACGCGCACACACACACACACACACACACACACTCATTTACATGTATAGTTTTATTCCTTATTTGATTCCAGTTGTACATCTGATGGTATGGCTCTCAGATAGCTGTTTCCACTAACACATAGTGGAGTCAGTTTGTAGTAAGGTAGGTTTAGCTGCATGTTTGGGATCTTAGAGTCAAAACAAAATATAAAACCAAAGATATTGTATTATGTATCTACAATTCAGTTTGACCCTACGATCCAAAGAGCTATATATATATATATATATATATATATATATATATATACATACATTGTCTGAGTGTTTTGAACATGCAACGTAATACTAGCTGTGAATGTAGAGAATGTAATTAACTAAAAACCTTACATTAAGATTTTACAATTAGCTAAAATCTGAAGACTATAGCTGGCAAGTACACAAGTTGTCCAATATACAATATGACGGCTAATATTATTGTATTACTGCATTATACCAAATGAAAAATAATTAAAAATTAAATTTCAACTATTTTAATAAGTAAGAAGATTTCATTTTATATTTATATATTACCTCTACCAGTACTTGTTGCTACCTCAGCTCTTTCTTCCTATGCTGTACAGCCTTGGAGCCTAAGCTTTTTACTCTCCTGTACCTGTTTTTTACCTGTACATGAGACATAACAATAAAGAATCTTGAATCTTGTTCACCTTTATGCCATGAATTTGTGCGTATTTAAGTGACATTCCACAAGAGTCTTGCGCAGAGTTTATGGGCCATCCCTTACAGTAGAGGAGAGACACTCAAGGTTTCCCTTATCAAAAATGACTTTAGCATGTATTATATGAGTCACCCCTCTAGAGAACAACGTGACACACATATTCTCTGAAATTCAGTGGTAGGCGGTGTTTGAAGGGAGATGTAACTGACAAGAGGGTGAAGTGACTGTGTTTCTGCCCTTCCACTTTCAATAATACAACAGTTTGATCAGAAGTGAACACACAGTGTAAAATCTGTTAACATTTGTCTGAGTATTTTTTAATTTTTATTATTTTTGTAATAAAAATGTACCATAGTCAATATTAATAGAATAGGAAATACATATTTCAGTTTTTGTGTGAATGAATGAGTATGAGTATATTTAATGAGTATATTTACTATATTTACAATACATTTATATACCCCAATCACAAATTTTACACACAGTCATACACATTAAACAAGAAAATGCATCAACAAGCCACTATAATTTTATCATACTCTATATTTCAAACTACCTGACATAAATTATAAATTAAGACTGATTACTAGCAAAGTAAATGAATCATTGCTGGGGATGGGGTACATTTATTTATCTATTAACACTTTATTTTCATGAAAGTGTTTTCTTTCTACTCTCCAATTCTGGTGTAACCTAAATATTTACTTCCAGCCCTGAGATATATCCTAACATTTTTTGTTATAATTATAATGTTTCCTTTACAGTCGTCTGCAGATCAGTTACAGCTTGTCGCTCAGGAGATCCCTATGATAACATGAGGGATTTAACTCCTGCAGTGGCATGTTAAGCATGTTGCTTTAGAATGAAATTTGTCTCTGACTACAACATTTGTATTCATCTCATTGCTCAAATTACACACATTACCAGTGAATTTCACACAGAGCAATTGCCTCTGTGCCAGTCCCATATGCACAGTCCAGCAGGGGCTATCCCCATCCCCCAGAACATGCTGCTTTTCTCTCTCGTCTCCTGCCAAACATGCTTTTGTATGGCCCATGCACAGATATGACCCTATATGTCATTCATGCTTTTGTCACTTTGGAGTGCAAAATTGTGCAACTAGTGCAGCCGGTTTCACTGATTACATTAGAAAAACTGATCATTATTCACAAATGTAATGTTTGCCTGTTAAAAAGCTATGTACCTGGGATCAGACAAATGATGCCATCCACAACTCTTGGTGTGACTTGACTGAGTTTGGATATACCAGACCTGTCCAATGTTTCACACTGAAAAATCTCAAAGTTCCAAGCACAGCACCTGTTATATGAAACCAACTCATGAACCAGTCATCATCATGAACCAGACACCGTCATGAACCAGTCACCATCAAGAACCAGACACCGTCATGAACCAGTCACCATCATGGGTACAAAAAGAACAGCCCCCAAGGACACATTCCCATTGCACAATACCATCCACAGAATCCAAGGGCCAACGCAGCCCTGATCATACTGTCTTGGTTTCTTCACACACTTTGGATCTATTTATATGAGAAGAATAAATTTACATACAGGAGGTCCTCGGGTTACGACGGTCTCGAGTTACATGGTTTCGTGGTTATGACGCACTCCCATAAATTACTTAAAAACCAAGTTTCGACCTAAGTGGTTTGGTTCGTAAATACGACCACAGAAATAAAGATAAGAAATTGTTCTCTCTTTTTTTAATAAATGTTTCATTTAATTACTGTATTTTATATGTCCTTCATGTGTTGTGTGTTCAGTGTGAGCAACTTAAGGTGTTAATTTAGGTATAAATTCCGACTTACGGAACCTAAATAACTTCAACTGGCTTACACCCCTACCATCTCCAGAGAGGCTGGGCAAATTGTTGGTAAGGACATTTTTGGGATTCAAGCACCAATACTACTTGGAGACCCCAAAATTTACATTTTTAATGAACTACTTCAACTATGATGTGAACAGTTAGTACAGAAGTGAGCTATTGTTGGAGAGGTCATATGGAGAGGTGAGATGTGCAAGCCAACTCAGGAAATGAGTCATACAAGAGTTTTGCAAGTTTTGTGATTTCAGCATAATGGTGTAGCCTGATTTTTATGTGAAAATATAGATGTAACAAAGGTCAAGTCTTGTAGACACAATTCTGGCACAAATCTATATGTAGACTTATACCACATATACAGTATATAGATTTTTATATGGAACTAATTGAACATTGGCTGTGTATTGAAATTTTGACCTTAATAATAAGTAATACAGCTGATTATCTGTATGTATGGTTGTAATTATTGCTAGAGGAAACAAGAAGCCACTTAGTGGTCAAGGAAATCATCTCATTTTGAGCCACTAAACAAACAATAGAAGACTGAATGTCAACAGTGTAAAAATCACCCAATCGTTTACAAATTGCTTTGTATTTAATAAAATCATAATATATTATGTGTGTTTTATTTCAACCTGCTTGCAACAATTTCCCAAGTAATGGAACCAGCAGACAGGTTAATGCACGTTGTCCCTTCCATATTGTGTATACAGCTGCAGAATCAACTAGGCCTGCCCCATTTTTGCTTGGAAGGTCACCTCTTTAGTGTTTGAGTGTCTGAAGCCGTTGGCTGCTGCTGAACCGTTTGGCTCTTTCTCTACTAGCAAACAGCCTTACAATGTCCCTCAATCTCTCTTCAATCCTTATTTTTTAGGCTTTATCAAAGAGCTATGGGTATATACACATAACACGGCGATTATATGGGAATTTAACTACCAAACTACCGTCTTCAATTGCGCTTATAACGCGCTATTGCTCGCGTATTTTAAAAAAATATCCGAGGAGGAAATTCCACACAAGCTGCATAGAGAAGGCACCCCTTGTGTGATCTGGATATTAACGGTGAGAGCTATTCGCTTTGCTTTTAATGACAGTTGAAGGTAAAATAAAATGTACAGCACCAGTTGGTAAATACATATCACATTTATGCTTGTGGCTTAGCAATAGTTAATGAATTGCCACAGTGCTGTGTGTGTTTGGTGAATATCAGTGAGCGGGGTGGGGGATGGGCAATGTGTGTGTTTTGTGAATGCACCAGCTAGCTAGCTGGCTGTATTTTGCTATACTATAGCAAGATACAATCCATCTACTATGCATTTGAATGGCTGTATAATTAATTATATCGATAATAATAACAAAACGACTCGTGGGTGATTTAATAACGGGTGCAGCTGCATTGTGGATAGCTATTGTAGTATTATATAACAAGAAATTAGCAGTTATGAGGTTGCTAGCTTGCTCTAGGTAGGTCATAGGAAATCTGGAAAGCATGTTGAAGCAAGAAGCAGTCGTCACGAGCAGATACTGGCTGGAGAGAGCTAGCTACCCAGCTAGGTGTGTTTTAAATAATTACGTAGTTTTCTAAGTTGTTCAGGGATTTAAGTAATATTGGGAGTTTTCGGTGTGATGCTAGGGATATGTTAAGAGGGTATGTGATAGGTTTTGTGTGAATTAGCAGAACAGCAATCCCTGTGACAGCAACGTGAATGTGGCCGAACTCGTGTGTGGGGGAGGGGAGCCCAGTCAAAGGAGAGATAATTTAAACTCATTGACACACTGCACTAGAACGTCTGGTGTGTTTGCTGAAAATAAATGTTGATAGCATATGATGTCTATTAATTTGGCACAGAAAATGCAGTTACAAACTTCGTGTTGTTCCATTTTAATTCGATGTCGTGGTTTTAATTATATTTACCCACCAAACCAAAATCACAGTGGGGGGGATAACTAAGCATTTCAGTGAACAGGCCGCGTGGGATAAAATACTATTATTCAAGCAGAAAGAAAGTATGCAGTTTTAGGTTTTAAAAAATGTTCATAGAATAAGCATGTAGTTACAAAAACAAGCACATATTTAATTTAGACAAGGAGATGACTACTAAAATCTTGTAGACCTACATTTCAGGAACTAAGGTCATTTGTGTTGAGTTGGATAAAAACTTGGACACTCTGGAGTGGCTTTGAATTTCTCCTTAGTAAACAGGAAGTTGGGCTGCTATGTACACCAATTTAAATACACCCCTCAAGGACCCCTCATCTATTCCTCCACCAATTTAGTAAATTTGCACTTGAAAAGACTCAATTTGACATTTGTCCTAGCTGTTTACATGGTTTATTTCTGGAAACTGTCATTTGTTGGCCTGTAGCTGGTTCTGATAAACAAGGCCTTGGTGGAGTAAAAGTATCTTGATTCTGAATAATTGATTTCAGTATTCCTCACACTCTCAAATTGCAGAAGGCATAGTTATGTAATTAGTTTGCTTGAGAGTGCATAGTAGAAAGTTGGCAAAGGGGAGGGATGCATTTCAGCAATGGTTGTTTGTGTTAGAATTGGGAAATATTTTTCCAATACACACAAACCTTGTTGTTATTTCTCTTGTTGCACCAACAGTACTGGCGAAAGCAAAAGGGATTTTAGTGGCATTCTGTGTTTGAAATGGAAACCAATAGAATGACGTACTGGCCTCGTTTACATTTGTGTCATTTGTTGATATGCATCCCAATGCTTTTTTCATTCAAATTCCTTTTAAGATGTCTGTGCTCCTGAAATATTTAGCAAGGTTCTGGGATGTAACAAAGGTCAATATGTTTAAACAATAAACAAATTATAAGAATAACAACATTTTAAACTTGGGGGCAATCAGCCTGCTATATACTGCTGGGATGACAGTTTACTTTCATTCATTTTGATTCTTGTTTTCTTTCCAGTAGTGTATGCCTCTCTTCAAGTAATTAATTTCCCTGGCTCAATGTTGTCGGTAAAATATTTAGCAAGATTAGCTTTTCGTATTCTATAATATTAACAGTTCTTTTTCATAAGCTTTCCATTTTTATTCCCTGCTTTGTATGTTGTAATGTAGAGTGCCCTGTCTGTCAAGTTACAATGTAGAAGGGAAATACCCAGTGCCAGTACAGCACAGATAATTTGGTTTGTACACACACTGTGATACTGTTCAACTGTATAGTTATTTAGTTGTAGTTATTCATAGCTGTAACTAAGTAACTATTATCTATAATTAAATATTATAGTCACCCTCTTTGCTATTTAGCTACTTCACAACTATCACTGTATTATTAGATCGTGTACTATAATGGGGGCTAACAGGCTATTAAATATATCTTCATGCAAGCTTAAGATTTTTGGCAAGTAAGCAACAGGATTTAAATTTCTGTGTAGTACAATTATGTTTAGTTATGCAGTACCATGAATATTGGGGCCTCCTTGAAAGTTGATTGAAGAATCAGCATCCAAGGCTTGAACTATCCATTTTAGAAGTTGTTGTAGAACACAGTTCTCAGTAATGAATAAGTACATGTGTCTTGTGGTGATGATATAGGTCTGTACTAAAGGTACAATGGTGGAAGGAAGAAGAGGTGTGATTCACTCATTTACTTGGACTATGGAACATTTTTGATTGGGTCATGCAGGACCCCTTCAGCTCATTACAGTTAGCACAGTATAGCACTTTGTGTGGCTCACACTGTTGTTAAGATGCCAGATTTGATTATGGGCACATTTAAAAAAAAAAAAAAAAAAAAAAAAATCTGCTCTGAAATGTACTTACTCCATTTGTGTCTTTAAAATTCTGCCTATTGTGTAGATTAGATTCATTTCAGTTTGTCATAAGCACTATGAGTGCTGTATTGCGTTAGTGTGCCAAGGCTGGAGTTGTATCTTTAGAATTTTCCTATTGTTGTTTGTCGATCTATAGTACAGGTGGCCTGAAGAGTATAAACCTGCTTCTATAACCCAGCACCTTAAGTTGGTGTACAGTGCTGTGGGCATTTTTGCATTGTGGGGCAGCGTACTTAGTTGATAATTTGCAATAGGGCTGCACAATTATGACAAAAATGGTGATTATGATTATTTTTCACAGTATTGTGATTGCAATTAAATATCGCAATATTGCAATCATGAAATAGTGTTGATGTGATTTAATTGTGTTTGACAAATAACTAACTATTTAAGATTTTTTCTTAAATTGTATTGAAATTTAAAAACAAAACTGTAAATAAACAATGTTTTCAGTGTCCTTGGTCCTGTGTATTAATTTGTCAGCACTGGTGAATTGTAATCCAGCTAAGCAACAGTGCCTGATTTGATACAATGGTCTTGCTAAATAGAACACATTCACTGTAACAATATAATCACAGGCTGTCACAAAGGTTAATTTCCATTAATGTATGATTAAGTGTGCAGTCCTAATTTGTATCAGAAAAATGCTTTTACATGTGTCTGTACCTAGGAGTATAATATTATACCATGTGGTAAATAACATACTGCAGTTTTGTACTTCATTTCATACCTCTTGGTCTTGCATAACTAAGATAGACAGGAAACAACATTCAAAGTTGTCTGGCTTATTGTAGTTTTTCACATGGACAGAAATTCATGCTCTTGTTTCTCGATATCTTTGTAATCTCCTTGTCCAGCTTACAGTGAGGGAGTGTTTGCACATATTTTTTTTACTAGTTACCTGAATGAGAAAATAATAGCATAAGTAATAGCTTTTGAAAACACTTTGCTCTTATTGCGGTCTTTGTAATTTTGTGGCTACATGGGGTGTCTTATTACATAATTGCAAACCTGTACACATCTTGAAGCCAGAATGACAACTATTATCTCCGGAACTGCTGGTCCAGCTGAAAAACTTCTTTTAGCTATTTTCTCTTCTCTGTGAGATTTACAGTTGGCTATACCTTAAAACTGTGAAAACTCCTGATGCAGGGTTATGTAGCCTTTCACTCTTATAATACAAAGCTCCTATTAGTGAGTCAGTTGTGTGCTCTAAAACAATCTGAAAATCCATTTGTGTAGGCTCATGTGTAGTGGTGGGATTTGATACTTTTTTGGCCTGAATTGTTATGGAAACAGGGTGCAGGATTCATGCGAAGCCAGCGTAGGCTTGGGCAAAGTGTAGTTTTTCACACTTTCATACATTCCAGACATTACACTGGCTTGTATGGTATTTTGACAGTGGTTCGAAACCCAGGGTCCTCCAGGGGAGTGATTGGGGAAGAAGGAAGACCGTTTTTGGCAGCATATGTATAGAGTCCTTAATATGCAGAACTTCAATTTCCCCAGGTAGTTATGCCCCCATCTTACCTGTCGTACATGCTACAGGAAATTTGGACCATTGGAATGGTTGGTGCATCTCATAGACCTGTGACGAATCTGTGACGGGGCTCTTTGTGGGTTCAATTTACAAAGTATTCGCAACCTCATCCTTTTCCCCCACGGTCCATGTTTTTGTTAATCTGCCACATAGTTCTGTTTCCAAAGATGGCCAGAACTGCGTTGGCAAATCTAACATTAGTTGTTGAGGAGTAATTGCTCCATCTTGTCAATTCTGATCCTTTTTTCAGGTTTTGCAGAGACATTTTAATGTGTTAAGTCGAAAGCATTTTGAGAATAACATAAGAATGTCCTTGTTCATCTTGGTGTGAAGTTGGTGGGGAAATTTCAGTCAGCTTTTGTAAACGTATCATTCACAAGCAAAGGTTACATAGCCATAGATAGATGAATTACATAGCGATACAAAGAATGAATGTATATATGTATATATAAATGTATATTTTTAACAAAGACATCATGTACATTTTCATATTTTGTGAAATTAAAGTAAGCTCACAGTTTAGCAAGGCATGAAAATATTTCCACATTTGAAACGCAGATTAGTGACAGTGGCATGAGTAGTGAGCTGTGATGCATTACCTCAAACTAGCTGCTTTACGTACAGTAGGCAGAAAAAGTGGGCACAACAAATAATGGAAACTGGAAACAACATTTTATAACTAAGGAGTTAGACCTTCTTCTGCCTTCAGAGCTGTTTTATCAGGAAAAAATGTTGTCTCACAAAATGGATACAGAATTAAGCAGCTCTGTGGTGGCATATTTATAAACAGAAATGCGAGTAAGAAACACTTAATTTGCAGACAGATTTTTACTCCCTTATGTAAACAAAACAATCACTCTGTACAGACAGACATGTATTTTGATGTGGTTTGAAAGCTTTCCTTTTATGTTGCTTCAGAATCTCATATTCAAAAGTCCTTTTTCTTTCAGTGGTCTGGTATTTCGTCTAGGTGCTAATGAAGAGGAGGCTCATACATCACCAGTACATTGACAAATGTGTCTACCCTTACTTTGAAAATAGACTAATTAGGCTAACACCTGTTAGTATAGATATAAGTTGGAAAATAAATAAGGCCTCTTTGAGGAATCTTACTGTATGAAATGGCCTAAGAAAAACATGGGCAGCCTAATAGTTTTGCTTATTATTAACAGGAAGTTGTATTTTAGTCTCTGTAAGCTCAAGGGCAACAACATTTTATGTATTATAGAAAATGTATTTATTCACAGTTTTTATTTTTATGTTTATATGTACCGGTATAGATCCTTGGAAGTTGAAGATGAACTACAGCAGTTACGGTCTTTTCAGCTTTTCACAAACGTGGAAGGATTTATGGTGTGAACTAAGGATTAGAAATGACCATATTCTAGAAATGTCTGCATGTATGTCATTGGGTTGTTTGTCTCATATGCATTAAATAAATAGTTTGAAAATGATGTAGATTTCAGTGTGAAATAATGAGCTTGTTAGGAGCTTCCTGAGGTATGATCATACCAGGCCACAAATGGTCCTGCAGCCTCTACTATCCATTGTGTGACCCTTTCTTGATCTTTTGCCCGCTGGCTGCTTTTTTCTTTCTGTTTCACATGAACAAAATGTATGCCAGAATAAGGAGGTGGAAAAATTAGAATGTAAAAATTCACGATTGGGACAGCAGAAACTTTTTTTGGCTTGGCAGGTCACACATTTTGAGTGGTGTGGTAACTGATTGGAATGCCTTTTGTTACAAACTAGTTGGTGAAAATGCTGATTAGGAATCTCATCCAGTTTGGATGATTTTACATTCTGAAATTGTTTTACACATAGAATTATTATATTTATTTGTGCAGAGATGGGTATGGCTTTTCCTGCGACCCTGTATAGAGGGTATCTTACCATGTCATGCTTTTTTTTTTTTTTTTGCTGGTGTTCATGTCCCTTGTCATTTTAGCTTTAGTGTTGAAGTCGTTTATAACTGGGTCAAGTGGAGATGTATGCCAATTAACCATAAAGCAGAAAGGCTAAGCGCTATTCTAAATTATTGACATTGTTGTAGTTTCATGGCTTTATATTTTGTGTTCTGTACATTCTACATTTTGTGGATGAGATTGTGCTTTCATGACACAAGTATTTTAATCAAAGTCATTTGTTTTGTCATGATCATAATTTGGGTTTCAGCAAGGGTTGAACATATGTTGGAGTATAACTGGGTTTTCATGATGGACTGTGTTTCTTAACATGTCTCTTGTATTTTTATGTAGCCATATAATTTAGACTCATTTATTTTTTATAAATGATCATTAAAAACCACAGGATTCTTTTTTTGTGTCAGGCTTCAATTTAGTGTGTTCACACTTACAGAAATGACAGTGACTGGAAATAGCCTCTTAGTGCTAGAAAGTCCCTTCCTCTCTTGGCAGGGCCTTTGCTTGTCAAGGGGAATCCCTTTCTGATTTTACTGTATTGTTGGTTGAAAGTCTATTTTCTGTTGTGCTTGGGGTTTTGGGGGTGAAAACAATTATGTGTATTTTAAAATGCTTGGTGATGTTTAATAATGCAGACATATATGGTAACAATTCTCGTCATGTTATTTCCAAAATGCGTGGGCAGCATTGCATATTATAAAAAAGAGAATAAATTGAACTTTGTGAGGCATCATAAGGGGATACTGATCATATTTGATACGCAATGGGTAGGGCTGCAGCGGTACAGAAATTTCCTCACTGCTGTGTTCAAAGAATGCCACTTTGTGGTAATACCGCATCCAAACCCCTTTGTTTAATTATTCATTCATTTGATGTTATGTGCCCCTTAATATGTTGAAATTGATGAGCTGGAAGAGTTTGACTTAAAAATAAAAATAATTAAAAAGGCTGTTTCTGCATGGCATGTCTGTCTTGTCTGTTAATGTTGCCATGATGTGCAGTCATGAGGAATCGTTGCAATCACTCGCGAAACGGCTACTTATAGGTACATGTTACATGTCATTCACATTTATTTGAATGTAATATTTACATATTTAATTTGTCTTTTCCAAACGATTAATGGCATTCTGAAGTGTGTCTAGAGATGAGGTAGCAATTTTAAAAAAATGAGCCAGTGTCCAGGCTTAAACTGTATCATGTAGAAAAGGCTGGTTAAAACACAATCATAATTGTAAAGGTTAAATAAAAGGTTAAAGTTAAATAAAAGTAAGTATCATACAATGTGCAAATAAACAATTTTTGTGCAAATGAAGAAATGTAACAGTTTTTAGTGCAAGTCAACAAGTACCGAATAAATAAAACACTAAATCGTACGTACAGTAGTTCAAAATAAACTATTAACAAAACTATTCAACAGTATCATAGTTGCCAACAAGATTTTAAGGTAGACTAATCAACATGACTTTTTCTAATGTATTCGTTTAAATGTATTTTCTTTTAGACTATTTCTCCTTCAGGTCTCTGGCCAGAAAAACCAACATGTTGACCTTATCTGGCTTCAGTGATGCCCTGAACAGCGTTACAATATTTCTTGCTGCATCGAATATGAGTTCCAATGAAGTGCTAGTGGCACATACTGTGAGGTTCTTCCTGGCTAATTTAGATAGAAGTGTGAATTGAGCTTGGTTATCACGCCACCAGGCATGTGGGTCCTCTTCATGATCGATGGCTTCCTCCTGGAAATATTTTGTGATTTCACTGACTGTATGGACTTGCTTTGGTATGGGAGTGTCATATTTCTTTTTACTTTTTCTTAGGAGATATCCTAGATTAAGTTTTTTGGCTGAGGGAGGCGCAAGTGCTATTACACACATTTAAAAGCATTTTACGTGACTTTTTTATGCATTATGATTAATAAACATGGGTATAGGTAGGTGTTATCATACATTGAATGTTTTCCTCCATCCATGATTTGTTGGCAATTGCAGTCACTAGTTTTCAACACCAGACTTGCAAACCGCTTCTCCTCAGTGTCAGTCCTCTCAATTGATTTCATTGGTTTCATTTGACCAGAAGGTTACAATGACATTCGCTTGCTAAATGTTATGTGTATACTCAATCCAGAGTTCTGGGCATTTTAGAATTGTTTTCTCGTTTTCATGTGATGAGATTTAAAAATAAAAACGCCTGTACTGTGGACATGATCCTTTTCTAAACTGAAAATAAACATAAAATGCTTTAAAAATAATAACCAATAATGAAATACAAAATACATTTTAACTGCAAAGAATCTAAATCACACCAAACATCTTTTTCAACATTGTTTGTCCTGTTTTCATATTGGCGCATACCAGAAAAAATACACACCAATGCCTATATATCTATGATAGGCCCATTTTGGCGATAATATCAGCCGACCAATATATCTGTTGGGCTCGAGTGTGAATAGTCCTTTTTTTTGTTTGTGTGTGTAGGGCAAGTTACTGTGTGCCATTTCAGAAATGTAACTTGAAGTTTCTATCATTTTGATACAACAAAAATCCTGGTGTTCCTGGTGAAATTACTCACTATTAATGATAGTGTGTGTGGATACGTGATGAAGTATAAACTACACCAACCAGGGTACTGCTGAATAAGTACATTACTGAAATGGCACACAGTACAAGAAACAAGCACAGTAGCTGCAGTTTAGGTGTTGGTGTAGTGAAGCCTCCATTCAGAGATAACACAGGAAAGGTCATGAACAAACTCTGCAATCTGTAGCTGGGCTGGATCTGCAGCGCAACTCACTCTCTGCCCCCAAGCTGTAGTGCTACAGTCGAACAGCTTTTTGGTGCCCCTTCTCATGGCACACGTGGGAAGAAGTGTGGGTGGCTTGATATTTGGTAGAGTTAAAATGGTTGTTTGTGAAAACCCTTCCTCTTGCTCGTCATTCAGTGCAGCCAGGATGTTCTGAGATTGCATTGTGATTTTGGGTACTTCAGAAGGTAGCTAGATATAATGTCAGCATTGGTCACCTCTCTCAATTATACAAATAGTGCAATGCAAAGCAATTATAACCATTTTAATAGAGATTTGAAACGTGAATATGAACGAAATGGAACTTCTTTGAGAAGCTGAGCAGCCCTTTGCTGTATTAGTCACTTAGTGCCTTGGATCTGAGGTAAAAGACTGCAAAGCCTTGGACAGGTCAGAGTGCCTGAGATTCAAATGCAGTTAAAACCTCAAACTTCTGAGGTAGTCAGTAATATGGCAATGGAAATTGAGTGTTACATTCATCCTGAACCTACACTGGTGCAACAGGCCTTTCTTGTCTTCAGATTCCTCTCCTATCTTTTCTCTTCATTTGATTGGTCCAAGTCACCAAAGAATGGTGACTTGGATCATTCTTTGGCATAAGACAGCATTGTATAGCTTGAGACAAAAGAACAATTGAAAAGTGAGGTCTAGACGAGAGATCAAAGTCATCTCTTCCTCAACCACACACCTTGTCCTATGCATCTTGAACACTGACAAGTAAGTGGAAAGAGCTGTCTTGTGGACACATGAGTGACAGACCGGCACTGCATGGTAGGCCCGTATTTCAGCCTACCATGTAGAAAATAAATATATAATCAGATAACCAGACTAACTTAAGCATCATAATTGAACAGTTGCATGTCCTAGATGAATACAAGCATAGAGAATAATTTCTTTAAAACAAGGAGCCAGCCATTCAGCCAGTGTTACAAATGCAGAATCACAGTTTTTTGAAGAGCTGGAATGGCATTAAATCAAGCTGCTGTAAGAACTAAAAGCACACAAGACTAACACTTATAACTAAGGTCTGTTTTCATCTAATTTGTTGGCTAATGTCAGCTAGATCGCTATATAGCCAGTGCTGGTTTGGCAGCTTCAGTAACTTTAGGCTTCCTGAAATTTTGGAGAATAAAACCTATGAAAACATTTTGAACAGTTCGATTTTTTTTTTTCCTCATTTTATCAGTGCTGTCTCTGACCATGACTTCATAGGCTATGACTGCTCCATTTAGGAATGTATGGATATTTATCCATTTAATATAGATACAAACGTTTAATAGTTTTTAAAATATTACAGGGAAAATATCAATACCATAACATTAGCCATAACCTTAGACATGTGTCAAAACAAGGTTTTTTTTATTACTCTTTTCTATCATTGTTGTCCATCTCCCCAAATTCTTGGTTGTTCTTTTATGTATCTGAGCAGTCTAGCTGTCTCCCCTTACCCAGCCTTATTTGTGTGTCTGCTGTGCTCCTATCAAGCTAACTTTCATCAGTGGCAAATGCTTCTGCACAAGCCAGGAAATATGGCTGAGTTCCACTCAGGCAGTTTGGCACTGAGACAGTGAAAAGACACTGACAGATGGAAATTCACAAACTGTGTACCTTACATGAAATGAGTGGCTATCACTAGTAAAGTTTTGTTGTTGTGTCATGTTGTCACTATGCTTTTTTCCCATGTGCCATGATTTTATTTTTTTTGGTGAATTTTCATGATTTGTGATGTATTCTTAATATTTTTGTGTCTGTACCCAAATAGACCATTAGAGATAAAGAAAAAAACAGATTGTAGTACACTGTGTTGTGTTGTAATCTGTACAGTAATCTGATTTATAACACACTGTTTGGATAGCGCTATTCCTGGGATTTAAGAAACATAAACCATGGTCCACGTGTTACCATTAGAAAATTCCGACAAGAGTATTTGATCTATGTTGATTGGATTCAATATAATATTTTTTCTTGGTTTTTCTTGGTTTGCACAAGCAGTAGAAAGTGTTGCTCCAGTTTCTGTAGCTTTTTTTTTTTTTTTTTATACACGTAATTACTGTACAGCATTTAATTCCCGAAAACATAAGAAGCGTGTACATTTACTGAGTAGGAATTAGCCACAATTGTGCAGAAAATTGTGGGTGAAAACATCAACAAAATATTTTAGTAACCAGTAAATTTATAGAAAAGACACTTTTTACCACATAATACTTTTTTTAAGTCTATTTAAACAGTATCTACAAATATCTTGGCATTAGAGCAAGGTTCCTGGTACTCATGGTTCATGGAAAAAAACAAAAACCCTAATATGCCAATGGCACAGGACATGGCAAAGTTCTTGGATGTGGAGAAATGCTCAAAATTTTATTTTTGCTTGCTGGCTGACCCATCAACTTTCAAAACAGCTCTTTTCAAATCATTAGTCAGTGCAAGCAGCTAAAGAGTTTAAACCTGTAATAGCCATCATGCTATCAAGTTGCCTAGCAGTCTAGCTGTTAGCTGTCTGGCTTGATGAAGAACTGCCTGTATTAGGCAAGAATAAATCTTACTATGTTCATACTTTGATGCGCTTATGAATTTGTTTGCAGAAACATCATTAATTGACAATTTATATATATTGACAATGTCTGTCATAAGTGGTAGAAAGATATCAGCACTAGTTTTTTTATGGCTCAAGGCCATGCCTTGAATTCCTGGGCATTCTGTTTTGGATCACTGCTCCTAATGGAGCTGCCATTGAGCATGCTCAGATAATGGTTTGAAAACAGTGCAAAGTACAGCTTTCTTCATGCTAAATGATGCACTGCTGCCTTTGAACGCAGCCGACGGATGACCCTGTCATCTCCACTCCCTGTCATCTGGCTTCATTAGCCAGTGTCAGAGGGGGACATTGGAACATTGAAGGAGCTCCTACGCATGCTGGCGTGCCAAATAGACGTTGTGCTGACTATGAAATGGGAGACATTAATCTGAGTATACCTGGGGTGGCTGCAGAAGTGGAGAGAGAAGACACAGCTGCTGGGAAATGATTAAGGAACATGACAAAGGGAGATAGTGATGAGGCAGAAAATTATTACAAGGTAAAATGAGCAGACCTAATGATTTTTATGGTTTGCCTGTGAGACAGAAATGTGGCCTAGAAGTTGGATGAAATGTGTAATCGTGTGGAGGACAGTAATTATTTAAGAATAATATGACCCCCGTTCTAACAGATATTCAGTCCTACAGAATTGTCTTGCAATAGCAGTGCATTTTGTAAGACTTTGTGAGAGAATCAGTTTGGGTACTCACAGTATACATCCTACCCACTATTAAATGATATAATCATCTTCCCATAAAACTGAACATATAAACATTCTGTCCAACTGTTCACTCTGATACAGGGGTAATTTCCTTGACTTTCAGGGTGTGTGTGCACGGCAAGGTAGGTTTTTACTTGCCCTATTGCTGGATGCAGTCATACCATTTTTTGTGAACAGCCAGTTGCCCTAATTCTGAAGTGGCAAATTGGGATATCACAGTTGTCCTTACCATCCAGGAAGTCTGAGTCTGCCTTTAGAATAGTGGTTGGGTTGGATAAAAAGACAGTACATTTGTATATGAAACAGGACTAGAGGTAACAAAATCTGTCACTGATCTCATGTTATTATATCTATACTGGACTCTTGGTATGGGTATTGCTGTCTTTTTTGAGCCAGATGAGTTCTGCAGTAGTGCTGGAACACAGGCGAATGGCATGGGTAATGAGGTGAAATCACTTACAGAAATACTTTTACATTTATCATGGGGTCAATGGGGCTGTCTGGGAGAGAAGTATGAGTGCTACAATTAATCTTCTGTAAAATTTCATAATTCTCATTTGGGAGTGGTGGGTGTTGCAGATATATTTAAGGTATTTTTGTCATTTATTTTGAAAAATCAAAACGTTCAATAGTGGCTCCTTGGCCGCAATTCTGACTGTAACAGTTAAGGCACTCTAATATTGACATATTGTCATTAAGAAGAAGTAAATAACGCATGCAATAACTATACATGTCAGTAATGCTCCATCGTAAGCGTCCTCTGACCTGTTGATAATTCCTGGACAACTGCAGCTTGCGCTTGTTTATACAGGGCAGGCACAATGGACTGACTGAAATGCACCCATGAAGGCACATTGTAGCAGAACTCAAGCTCTTTGGCCATATGCTTAAATCCTGTATTCTCTATGACCGAGTATGGTGACATATCCGCAGTGATAAACACTCCTATAGCATTTGTTATTGCTTTGGCACAGTCTGAATCTGCTGTGAGAGGCTGCTTGAATGCTATGGGGAGAAAGACACCTGTCTGACTCCTTGTTCAGCTTATCGACACATGCAGGTGATGCCGTCATAAACAACATGTTTGAAGTGAATCCACAGACCTACCTGACATCAGTTGAACAATGTCAGCATACAGTTTGACACTAACTGTTGTCCATTTTTGCTGTATCTAACCGGGGAACTATACTAACACTGACAAAACTTTCCAGGTAAAACTCGAGCTGTAGAATTTCTGTTCCGAGCGTATGAGTAGTAGACATAAATAGACTATGTCTATTTTGACAGTAATTGTTTGGGTCCCAGGGCGTACCAAACCAATGAAGTCGTGTACCGAACCAAACTCCCTGTACTGAATGCTTCGGTACAAGTGCACGTACCGTTACACCCTTAGCACATAGATATTTGAGATATTTATTATAATAATGGTTTAAGCATTTTAGCTGTGCTCCCTTTTTTAAAGAAAACGTTTTAAGAATTTGCTTGGTTTATCATTGAGTTTAGTGAGAGAGTGGTTAGGCTAAAGAAAGTGGAGGCTGATGACATTATGTCACAGTAATTATGTGGCATATAAAATTAGTAATGCATGTGATGAAATGGATTTATTTTAGCTATGTAATGTGGCTGCAGTGAAGCAACTCCTATCATTCTGAATCCCTTCCATCAGAGGACGTGATTGGACACTCTAATCTCCATGTGCGACTTCATTCTGCCCAGGTTTAGAGGAGGCGGCTATAGTTAGGAAGACAGTAATTGTTCTTATGCGTTTATGGAAAAAATGGAAAGGCTTGAACTATGCAGGCACATGCTCATATACCTCATCTGTTATCTAAACTTGCCATGGCAACGTCTCTACTCATCTCTAATGGTGTAATACTTACTGTGTGCCAAATGGATCCAAATCAAGCAAAAAGCTGAAAGTGTACTCATCTTAGGGGTTGCAAAGGAGAAAGGTTTATGCGTTCTCATTTTTCAAAATTTTTGCAGTTTCTGGGTTAATACAAATTTGTAACTAATTTGTCAACCTGTGGTACCATTTATCTTGCATTTTGTGTGTGATTATTTACTTGCCATAACCATGTTGTTTTGTAGCAAAAAGCATAATAATTAGAAACTAGCTGGATCAGATAAAAAGCATGGCTGCCATACACTTCTAAATAAAAAAGGGTTTAAAGTGCAGTTACTGTTTCTGTCCTCCTGAAGAAAATCAGCATAGGCATGTACATAAAATGCATTTTTTCTCAAATTTTGTTTCTTATCCTGTCATAGATGTACACATTTGTAATTAAATGGTTGAACTTATTACAATAATTGCATAACCATGAAACTGTATCTACAAATTAACTGGCAGAACATTACATACAGAAAATAAACGACATATACTCCATCTAGTGGACAGAACTATGTACTATCACACTTGGTTATGTATCTGCACAGCGTAAATAAATAGCATTAAATACACGTAAATTCTGCAAGTTAGTTCTGTTTTTGAAACTTTCATGCTGGATAAGCTGAGACAACCAGTTTTAGTATGTCTGACCGGTGAAAGGTAGGATATAATTTACAACACGGAAAGTTAACATCAACACTCCTTTTTCAAAATGGTCGGTGCCATACAATCTTCGTCCAAATTACGCATGCTCGCATCTTTTTAGAGAAGACGAGGAGAGAGCTAGTGGTGAGTACCGTTTTTGTGTTTGATAAAAGATATATTTTCGATTATAGAATGACAGTATGCAGCGGGAAGTCGTCTTGTTTTGGATTTAGAATGCGTGTAAATGGTGAAATGTAATGGATTAGCAGGGTATATGGTCCATAAATATGAATAATAGATTTGTGTCAACTGTGTCATGATCTCAGTCACCATTTCATTATTTGCACCATGTTAAGAAGCTAGGTAGTCAAGTGAACGTGAAATCATTTGTTTAAAGCAGCGTCATGCGGTTGTACATATTGCATCAGACAAGTCTGACATTGTTAATTACTGTTTTGTTTTATATAACCGTGGTATTGAGTCACGTAAATAGTGTTGGAATGGTGAAGAACTGAACGAACGTATGACACGCTGGTATTATTGCGGGAAAGAATTTTTGTTGAGAAGACATGATGTCGATGCAATTGTATGTGGATGTCTCCTGCCGATATGTTAAGCTAAAGCGAAGATGCGTCTCATAAGTATTGCAGTGCATACATACAGAAACTATTGGTCTACTTTTCAATGGGAGTGATGTATTGCCGTTTTACAGGAAACTTGCAGAGCAGTTTGCAAATACAGTGTATGCAGTGTTATTTGTGCTAAACGATAATTGCTGTTGAATTTTCGAACGATTCAGGCTGTAGCTATATGCTAACTAAAATGATAGCATGTCCTAATGGCATCGTTTTTACCATTAACAGTACAGACAAATGAAATGTTGATATTAGTTTAGTGTAGCCTGAAGCACATAATCCTGCTTATGACATGGCAACTTGCCAAAGATAACGGTTAAATACCTTTGTTAAGTTAATGTTTTCACGCAAAGTAATTGTAAAATAATGTACCATCACATTAAGTTGTGGTACATGACATGACGATCAAAAAGTAATTCATTTGTATAGTGTGAATGAATCGCCTGGGGCCTCATTTATAAAACTTTGTGTACTTTCGTGCCTAAATAGTTACACACGCCAAAACATACGAATTTGCGTAAGCAAAAAAAATCTGATTTATAAAACTTGCGTACAGGACACATATGTATGTCTTCTGTTATAAATCACAACTAATCCTACAATTGTGTGTGTGTGAACGTGCGCCACAACCACACCTTGAAACGCCCACATTTAAGCATATATGGTGCTCCGGAAGTCAAAATCAATTAAGTAAGATCTATAAATAATATGTAGAACAGAGCAATACATTTTAAATGCAATAATGGCAGCGAACAGGGGAAACAAAGAAACTGCGAAAGAAGCTGCTAGATCGAAGCTTTAGTCTCCTAAACAGAGATTAGAAAAGTATAATTTCAGTTGGCCACAGCACCGGGGTAACAAATACAAAAACATCTTTCATGGCAGGAGGTTACCGCAGCTGTCAATTTCTCGGGTATAGAGAGCCGCACGCAGATCAAAATAAATAGAAGATGGTTCCGACATCAAGCTTGAGGCAAACAGGTTTCTGCTTGCCCAACTGCAAGTGTATGGGCAACGGGTGGCGGTATGGAGGGTGCCACCACTGAACTCCGTCGATTAGTGGCTAGCTACGATTATCGGAGTCGATTTCCAACTTTACTGTTCATCAGAGTGAACGATTCATGACATGACCCTGGCCATCTTGCAACCACATAATATCGGTGTTATTTGTGCATCACAAATCACTCGCACGTTTACCGAATGGAAATTCTTATGATTTACTTACACCTATTCATCCACTGACTTCGCCCTTATTGCAGGGTATAATTTTCAGAACGGCAAGTTAACATCATCGCCTTTTCGCAATGGCAATTACCATACAATTTAGTTCAAAAGATGGTAGTAAATACATATAAATTAACATTATGCATGTATATGTGACGTAACCTTCGACTTGAATTACGCAGGCACATATCTTTAAAGAGAAGTTGAAGACGGGCAGAGAAGTAGCTCTGAGTAGCGTTTTTGTGTTTAATGAAATATATATTCTCGATTATAGATTGACAGTATGTAGCGGGGATTTGTGTTGTTTTGGATTTAGAATGCGTGTAAATTGTAAAAATATAACGGATTAGAAGGGTATACGTTTAAGAATGACGAGTAGTTTTTTGTGAACAGCGTCATAACTTCAGTAGCCATTTTATTCATTGCAGCATGTTTAGAAGCAAGGTAGTGAACTTGAAATCATATGTGTAAAGCAGCGTCATGCGGTTGTGCATATTGTATCAGACAAATGTGACATTGTTAATTACTGTTTTGTTTCACAATGTTATGCACATTTGATATAATGGTGCTGTTGAATCGAGTAAATGGTTTTGAACTGAACAAACCAATAGCAAAAGCAGGCAGATAGAATGGAAACATTGCAGGAAATAATTTTTGTTGAGACATGTTGACGCAGTTTTAACCTTGCACCTTAATTACGCGCTACAGCCTTGCAAGGAAAAATAAAACGGATAGTAAAAGAAACATGTAGATACGTTATTACTCTGTTCTATATTCATGTCTATGATGATGGGCTTGCACCCTTAATTGCTGCTTACGGCTATATTTACATTTATTTTAGCATAAAAATGTCATTAGAGATTTAGAATTTTTATTTTTTTAGTAAGCTGAAATGGGGAAGCAAGCTGTGCAGACTGGAACATCATGAAATGAAGACCAAAACATGTGAATTGGTATGGTGTACTTCTTGTTGGATTTCTAAACCCAAGTTTTGAAACCTTTGATCATATGAGATGAGGGTATGAGGAAAGAGAGGCAGGGGAGAAAAAGCTCCTTCTAATGGTAAAGAGGGTGAATCTGCTAAAGATCTGAAGAATGAGTGCTCATAAATGTGAGGATTAATGCAATCATACACACTAATAAAGTAACGATAACAGCATGTGTGGATGGGTGCTGGTTTTATTTTCAGCAGTTTTTGGGGCTCTCTGTTGTTGAGGTAAAATAAATAAATAAATAAAACTTAAGCAATGCATGCATTGTCCCACTCTGGAAAACCTAGCCGGTGGAAGCAGAGTGCTGTTTTCAGAAAGCTAGAGCATTCGAGAAGGTTTACTACTGGCTCTGCAAAAGACCCACACTAATTGACAAACTATGTAACGTAATTCTAATGGCAGTGGATCAGTCATGTAGAATTGCGAAAAAGCATAGTGTAATGGTGATGCTTGAGCCAAGTGAAGGCACAGGCACATGCATGCAGTCATGATTAAATTACGACCTCTGCCTCATTCTGAGCCAGGAAAAAACCTGCTTGGCGCTATATGTTAAATGATCTAGTGAGGAAACAATTATCATCAGCCATTCAAAATCGAGCTTTTAATGAAATGTTTTCTTTCGACGTTTGGTCCTGACTAAGCTGTAAATCGCTCTAGATAACTTTCTGCAAAATGCCTGTGCATAACAATTTATACATGCCTATCATGTCCTTGTACAAAATTGGCTTGTTAAATTTTCACCCAATTCTTGCATTTTTTATTTCTGCGAACTTGATTTAGAGATACTGTGTAATGCAGTATGGATATTCTATCATTTGGAACCTGGCAGATCAAGCTCTGTGCTGGCAAGGTCTTCAGACACTTGCTTCAGATCAGATCATCTGTGATTAGATACATTCTTTGGAGGTTACTGAAACAATGTTCATTTTTTACACTCGGAGGAGTAAATATCCTGTATCACCGGCACTCTGTAAGCTCACTGTAATAGGTGCTAGCCCTCGAGTGTAAGTATATGCTGGACTGCAGTCAGAACTGCCACTCATAAATATCAAAGAGCATGGCTTTAGACCTGGGTCTTCTCCACTGGAACTGATGTGAAGTATGTTAAACAAGCTGGCTTTTCTGTCCAACAGGCAGATGTTTTCCCATTTCATTAACCTCAAGCAGAGGAAAATAAACAGGAGGCAGTAAAGTCCACAACCCCAGTTTGAGCAGATGATGGCTATGTGAGCAGAAAGTGTAAAAATACAGTTGTAGTTTTATGTCCTTCTATTTTCTTGTGTTTATAATTTGCTGATTTGTAAACATTGTATTATGGGAATTCTGCTTGCCCTCTTAAATTGTCAGTAATATTTGCTATCATCTGTTCCACACAATCTGCAAAACTGAATGAGGCTAACCAGTACTTTCATTGCTTCATTTCCAGCAGATAGTGTGTGGAATATCTTTTGTTCCCCCTTTCTGAACTGCAGACTATGACTTTAAAAAAGTCAGGCCTCCCAGGCCAAAACACAATCATGTCTTTCTGTTGGGATTATGTAGACTGCACAAGACACTGTTTATTTGACAGATTAGCTTGGTGGAATGGTCAAAAATGTATTTTTTTCCCCTCATGAATGCTCTACTTGTTTTTGGAGTGCACCCTATGGGACCATGATACTTTCATATATTCGTTTATCCTGTGGTTCTCCGGAGGGAAGCAAACAGTTACTACTTTTCCTCTGCTAACAGCTTGCAAATCTCATTTTAACGGCCTCCTCTGGTCAGAAATAATCATTTTTCAGTTAAGTTGTTCAGATAGCATTTTTATCACAGTTTTTCAGTGTGTTTGTGTGGCTAGCTGTTTGTGATGCATACAGATTGTATCTTTAGAAGTGGTTTGTAGCTGTGCCCCTCTACTGGGATCCTTGGAGGACCAAAGTAGTGACCTCATTAATATAATTCAGAATGTCAATGAAGCTTAGGCTACATCACATCCTTCCTGGTAACCAAGCGATGCATAACGGTGCACACATTGCTTGGTAAATAGTTCATTAATTTATGAATATTACTCCAACAGCCTTGTATTTTAACTTGGATCCTGCTGTTATACTGTAGTTGATGTTATATCAATGGTATAAATATTTCAAATTGGAAATTGTTAAAATGTCAACAGCCAGCCACATACTTGAATCATTATCTCATGCATTGTAATTACCTAATTGCATTATCTAATTGGATGCCTTGATATATCACCAAATGTAAGCCTCTGAGATGTCAAGATGGCAAAGTTGCATTTTTGTGTGTGTTGAGATCTGACTAATTTCTGACATTATCTAGCCAATGGCAGATAAGGTGTTTTTTGGCTCTGAAAATATTGCCAGGTGCTCCATACCCAGGTGGGTTTGGAAGGGTGTAGAAAGGGGCATATTCCAAGGTTCTGTTTTTACTGCAGGGTTGTAGGATATGAGGAAAATGTGTAATTGTGGTGTTGGGTAGTACGATTGTGTTATGTCTTTCGATAGATGGGTATTAAAGTGTACACACTTCCTGCTTCCTTGTACATTTTTAAGGTTTTCTTTCTCTCCCAGCTCTCTCCCTTGCTTTTCTCCCAAAGCCCCTTCTTGCCTCCTTTCCACTTTCCTCTGAAAAGGCTCCTTTCCACTGGTCCTCTTCTCTATTCTAACTTGGTTAACAGTGGGGGAAAAATACCCAACCATCTAGACTTTTAGAAAAACAACATTGTTAAAAATTAGCAGCTGCGCATGTAACTTGTTAAATACACTATAGCTATAGACCTATTCAAAGTCAGGTGGTATTGTCATTTGTGATGTGTTTATTGCACAAGTTGATATCATGATGGTGAATAAAAAGGATAGATTGTGTAGCCCTAATTCAGTATATAGGTCAGTGACATGCCATGTAATTTTTTGTGTCCTCAAAGAGTTCATTAATTTAGATTCATGTTATTGTGTGTGAATTTGATAAACTTGATTTATTTTTAATTGGCTGTGGCAAAGGTTAGGCCTTTGCATAGGTACCCAAGCAATTGCCTGTTTTAGTCAAATCCAAATAGTTGTCACTCAAATAATCTCTCTCTTGCTCTCTGAAATGTCAGAATTCCCTTAGGTATTGTTGTTTTATAAAATGTCTTAATTTATTAAGTACACCATCTACACACAAAATGTGTTGCTTTTGTCTTAGATTCATCTTAGATTCACACTCTGGTTTGTGTAGTTATTTCAGCATTTTAAAATGGCTAAAAATCTTCCCTTTTGTGCTTCAAAATGCCTTGGCTCTTAATTTGTGAGATTTCCCTGTACTGTGTCAGAAATGCTAACATGACTATAAATAGAGAGTGGAGGGAGGCCAGTGACTGTGTTTTTGTTCATGTCTCTGGTGACCCAGATAAATCTGTAAACAGGAAATAAAACCTTAAATGTATTTTCCAAAGTTTCTATTTTGAGAAATTTGGAAGTCAGTTAATATTGAATGCAGATGAAAATATGCCGAAATGATGTATTAGTGCTGTTTACAGCAATTTTCTGTTATTTGTGTCCCTGTGTAAGACCCTAGATAAGCTATTACATTCCTTCTACACTGATTTCACCTCAAGTTAAATTCAGTTGTAGTCCGTTGAAATACATTTTCTCAGAATTGGGTTTTGGATCTGTGGTTATCCTGTGTAGCCATTAGTAATACTTTACCATCTGAATTATGATTAGGTTGCCTGATTTAATTTAGCCAGCAGAATGACAATTGTCAGGGGTTCTTCACTGTGAGTGTTATGTTGTAATTGTTGTCTTGTGAAAATTGATGTGCTGTGTATTGCCTCTAAACCCTCACTGATTTTACCTCCAGAGCACCTCAAGTCTTGTCATGGCAGTTATCTCATGGTACTTTTTTGGGCCTGGCTTAACTGTGGGCTTTATCACCTCGGCTTTTATCATGTAGTGCTTTGAGATCAGTGAGCTTAACTCTTGGCATAATCCACAATGCCTCTCCTCACAGCTTGGGAATTTAGTTCATTTCTACCATCTGTATGATCATGCACTATAAGAAAATTGACTTTCACATAGAAACCAACAGTCAAAGAGGATTTATGTTTTGCTAGTTAGTCATACAGGTGTAGAGGGCTTAGATTACTGTGGTTTGACCATCCCTGTGTGATTTGTTGTGTTCTTTCAGAATATTTCATTTTGCATGTAAAATGGTGTCTTTAAAGGACACAGGCTCATGTGTTGATTGTAGAATGTGTGCCAACATTGCAGGAATTACAGCTGTGGTAGCCTAACTGGCAGTTTTATTTTTATTGCTGCAATATGAATTGTGCCTAGTAAATAAGCTGAGCTCAATTCCCAATTCTCATGGGAATTGTTTCCACATGAGTCTTACTTCACAAAATAAAAATCTCATGTTTTGACTTTTGTTTAACCACCATTTTTCCTAACCATTTTTTTGTCATTGGGGTTAACTGTCATTGGGGTTAACTGCTGTTCTCCGTAGAGTACATTAATAATGGTGATGCAAAGGCGTCACTGACCCAAACTGGGAAAGACATTTTGGTAGAGAATTCAACAAATACCAATTGGTCCAGGAATGGAGATTCAGTGTGAAGTCTATGCTTCAGATAACTACATCTAGGTTTCGCTTAAAATGTCTTAAAATAGAGGTTTTTTTTCCCCCATGTTTTTCAGTGACACAGTGCAGTTGTAAGACATTTTACACCTTGGAAGTTTGAAAGCTCATGATTATACTGAAGTGTCAAGGTGAAGTAGATGTGAAGTGCTCTTTGACCATGTGTGAGCCTGTAGCCATGCCTTGTACACTGAAGCCTCTTACCCTTGATCAGTCTAGTCCCAGCTGACCCAATTAAAGAATTCCCATCCTGCACTGGGGTATTCACTACCATCCTTACATAACTCACAAGCAGACTGCAAGAAGGGTGGAACTGCATACGAGTCAACGTCTTCTGAGTTTCCCACTTGCATTGCTAGTAGCAAAGCTTCTTTCAGGGATCCTCTCTCTGGCTGTGTGCAAGCACTACCTCCAATAAGCTGCCACAACCTCCAGATTTGCTCCTGTGAGTGAGTGAGTCAGCACAGGCAATGTGAGCTCCGCCCTCAGACAGGCCCAGGTCTGACTCTTTGCATGGCTCTGCCTTTTCCCACATACTGCCACTGGCAGGCAGGTACTGTCCCATTTACAGAGGGGATAAGTGGTGGCATCTGGTCATGTCACAGAACCCAGAACCAATCTGCTATATGGGGCTGAACAAGATTTCAGTGCAAAGCAAAACAAAAAAAAAGACGGATGCCATTTCACAAAACTTCATGCACCAAGGAACAGGGATCCTTAATGCTGCTATCAGGAGGAGGCAGGATATGGTGGATTTTCAGTATTATGAAGCATTTAATTGATCAATTAAAACTGTTGATTACACTCGTATCTCGCCTCATCTGCTTTCTATGGTGGGCATGCCAATGAAAGAAAATGTACTTACATTTTCATTTAGGCATTTATCCGACGTTGTTATCAAGAACTTTCAACCAACTTACGACTTCTAGTGTGTACCAGACTGACATCAGAAGTTAATTAAGCAGGCTGGCAGGCCTGTTGGGTCTGCTGGACAACATGTTCTGGGTTTGTCCACAGTGTGCACCCCACTATTTTCCATTTATGCTAATGGTGGTACAGCCCAAGTGTGCCATGTGACCCCGGATGAGATAGCAGGCGGATAAGTATCCTGTAAGTTGCCTGTACCAGAGTCCTGCATCAGTTCTTTGGGCTTTGGGTGAAGTAGATCAGGCTGCTTTTTATTTGAAATTGTCTGATTGTCACCAACAGTGTGCTAAAAATGCAGGGTATTCAGTGAAGCCCAGTCCCAGTGTTCGTATCAGTTAATAAACATTGCTTGAGTGAGCAAATAAAGTTTTTTTTGGTGAACCTGATGTAGTTGCATTATTTTAATACGGGTTTGGGCCGGGTCACAGTTTTTATATTCAATGGGTCTTTCAGGTACAGCATTAAATTCGTGCTAGTGTTGGGTAGCGGGTCGGGTGTTGTGTTAAGTACTGTGAGTACAGGTCTTCAAAACAGGACTCGCACTGGGCTCTGGTCTGTATTTCTCTCATTCAACTCCTGGTCATTTTAAGCCATGCATAACAAAAAAAAAAATCTTACCTTTGACCGTTTGCACGAAACTGAATAAATTCTTTGGCGTGTCTATAACCTGAAGATTGGTTAAAAAGAATTTGATGAACAGAATCTTGACTGAGTAGGGGAGATCAAGACAATGCAACTGATTTGTGGAAAATATGTTTGTTGTGCAGGCGGTTTGGAGCTAGAGGGGTTAGTGTAGAGTAGGGGGTCATGCTTTGTGTGACGTGTTTACTGCTACAGTTTGGACGCACAAGTATGCATTGGGACTGATGTGTGTTTTAACACTTTATTTTTTGTTTTTCAAGGGAAATTGAAATCAAACAAAAAAATTAATTGGAAATTATAATTATTATTATTATATCATTGTTTACTGACAAGCTGTTTTTTGTAAAGAACTTCAGACTGCAAATTATGTTGAGTGAAAGGTGGTATAAAAATTAAATGTTATGTATGGGTTTGGTTTAGTATTTTTTTTTTTTCGGTTTTATTTTTTGCATTTTTTGCTGACCTGTGTGAGCTTATGCAATTACTGCACTATGGCATGACAGTTAAATTAATGCATCAAATTTCCCAAGAACCTTCAGTTTTAACTTCAACTTCCAATGTGTTTAATGAGCATGTGCTTTGATGAGCATTTTGCCTGTCATTCATTGCATTTTATTTGGTACTACAGATTTTTTTTCTGATTTGGCTGTATTTCAGTTGAGTTGCTTTAGAATGACTAAATACATGATGAAGACTTGTTTAAACAAGACCTTAATGCCACTTTTTTCTTTCTCTTTTTTCCTTAGACTGATGAGAGGTACTGTGTAGTACCGTGAGGTTGTCAACTAACAACTGAATGAAATTTGGTCACATGGTAAGCACTGATAAGCCCTAAGTCCATTCCCAGACAGAGTACATAAGTTTATTTTTGTTTCGCTCTCTGACTAATATGAAAGCCTAATAAATCATGACTGCAGTTTTGGGTGAGGAATGCAGGATTTCACATGATAAGGTTTGTTTTGTAAGACTGTTTTCATGGCTACAGCAGTGGCTTGTACGTTTTTACATATTTTGGTGCAGACACTAATCTTCGAGGATTGCAGAGCAGATGTGAATTTGTGTTTGGCTGAAGGTCCCAGATGAAAGCAGGACCAGCCTGAAAATGCATCAGTCCCCAGTGTCCTTGTTTCATGTGATTTTTTGTGTGTGTGTGTGCGTGTGTTTGTGAAAGGATACAGACACCCTGCATCTTCTCATAATCATTGAGAGTTTGTGTTATCAACCTTTATTTGTAGTGTACCAACCAATGGTAGGTTGTTTTTTGCTAACTGACATGTCATTAGTTTTTGTTCTGTCTAGCTGGTTAAAGCTGTATAAGAAAATATTGTAGACGCATTCAGATTTATGTTGTAATTTGAAAAAACATCATTCATTTGTTAAATTTGTCATGGTAGGTTATTCCATAGTAATAATTTGACTCACTAAACCTTGGTTGCTTCTGTCCTTGATTGCTGCAGTCATAGAGTTGCAGCAGGCAGGATGTTGAAAGCAGTGAAAGGCGATGTGACCCTGACTTAAGGACTGTACTCCACTAGGAGAGGCTGGAGTGCACTTCTTTGTCTCAGTACCATTTGGAATATTAAAGGAGGACTGCACTTTGAAAAGTTATTTTTAAAAACACTCTCCCTAATGTCCACAGAAGAATCAGTTTGTTCTTAGAAAAAGGAATTGATCAGTTGGCCTGATTAATCAACTAATGCTTGAGTCTGCTTTAGTTTTTGAGGGGAAAAAAAAATCACTGGAAATATTCCAAAATGTGCCAGCTAATGTTATTTGACAGTGCAAGTCTCTGGGACCACATCTGAAGATTACTGGCCTAAATCCTAGTTGATAGCCTGGTCCCACCACAAACTTGCTTGCCTTGGAAAGGTTGATTATAAATACAGTTGGTTGTATTGAGTTTGAGACATGCCACTTAAGCACATTTTTCCATCAAGAGAGTCACATTGGTTGCTTGTGCAAAGCCACTGAACAAAAGCAGAAGCTGGGTCAGTTTAGGATCAGACTGCTTTTAGCAACAAATACAATTGTGGCAGTGTAGCTTGCAGCTTCTTCTTGCTTGTCAACCAATGCTAATGCATTAAGACAGACCGTGAGCTGCCTTCTGTCACACTACACTGACTGCCAAAGGTGAAACCCCAAAAGGCTCTTCCCAATCTGCCTCTAAGCCACTTATTATTTTTCATTTGTTTCTTTTTCTGTATTTTCCAAATGATCTTTTATATATTTTTTTTCTTGCTTTTAAGTATAGTTGCCTCTAACCAGGTTCCACAGTGGGTAGTTATGCTTTTGTGGTGCAGTAATTCCCCTGGCTCCTCATTCAGTATGAATTGGGGTTGTTCTGTAAAGGCACTGTAAAGGTGTTCAGCTGTTGAACATTTGGTCAAACAGGCAGGTCACAGGAATACAAGAAGCTCAGCTGTATATTTTATGTCAGTTGGGTTTACAGAATTGTAGTTCAGTGTAATGAGGTAGATTGCCTAATTAATCTATCTTGTGCCTGATCTATTTGTATGGAGTAATGAGTATTTTCACTTCAGCTTCATGTGGCAAATACATTAGTCCTTAGTATTTCTCATTTCTCACTTAATGGTATGTCTGATAGCAGGCCTCTGTGTGGCTGTTAAATCGGTGAGGAATGTGTGTGGTTATATGCCTGCCGTGTGAAAAGATGAGCTTGTCGATACAGGAATTTAATCAATGAATTTAACATTTGCGCAATTGACTGCCCCTTAGCGACGTTTGTGGGAACGGTGAGGTTGTCAAGTGTGGTCTGAGGTGTTTGTGTTTGTGTGTGTGTGTTTGTGTGTGTGTGTGTGTGTGTGTGTGTGTGTGTGTGTGTGTGTGTGTGTGTGTGTGTGTGTGTGTGTGTGTGTGTTAAATTGTCTGCCATTTTGCTGCGACATTACGAGAAAGATGCGGGCCCTGTCACTCCGCCCCTTGCTGAGAACTTCTGCATCAGGTGACCTTATTTGGTCTGACTTAAGTTCATGAATTTTTTAGCCTAGCTGTTCATCAGATGCTCCCTGTATATTGCACAAAATCCACATTTCACATTTAGGGTCTTTAGAGTTGGTCACTTTTGTGCCTGTGAATGTCTTTTCAAGCATGAATTTTTATTACACTAGTGGTATCCTGTAATGTTTTTATCTTGAGCAAGTGGCCTTGATTTAAGCAAGATAATGTACATAATGAAGTGTTTGTTCAATTAATGTATGAAGTGCAGGCACATGAAAAATGTGAATCATGATTATCATTTTTCTGCACTGTACTAGGGTAAATAGTAAGGTATGCCACAATGATAAATATAAAGTGTATGTACTGGTCTTAATGACTGCCCTTACCAAATGACATTTCTGGGATAGAGTGCAGTGGATGCTGTGTATGCCTGGCACTTGCTTGGAAAAGAATGTCAGAAGTAGTCTGACCAAAAGTTGGTCCCTCTTTCCCCTGTGCAAGCTGATCTTCGAGTAAGGGAATACTGTGCTGACCCAGTTTGTTTTTCACTGCTGTCAAGGTAACTGGCATCTTGCAGTACACATGTAAACACCTTTAAGGTCCTGATGGTTGTGCTGCCAGCCAAGCCCCTGAGTAGGTGTTTTTTTCTGTTCTGTGTTTTTAAGACATGCAGGGTGTAATGAATAATAAGCCCTGTGGTTTCACAGTGAACGTTGTGTTTGTGGTTGAGTTGGAGGAAGCCAGATAGCAGCAGGTGCATCGACAGTTACAGTTGTCCGCATAAGAATTGCAAAAAGAAAAGTTTATATGGGGAAGTGCAAAGAAGTTCAAAAGAGGGATCATTCTATGGGTTAAATCTAGACTAGTATGTTGATCTCCATCTATGTGCAACACACTAGCTAGATAGCAAGATAAGTTTGAAATAATGTAGAATGGCTCATGTAAACACCTTGATCGGAGTGAAATTGCCCGATCCAATTAAAATTTCAACCGTATTGAAAGGTGTGGTGTAGTCCGTTCTGATAGCAAATTTTTGGTCATGTAAACACTCAGTCGGATTGCCTCTCACAGTAAGGTGGTTTGTGCATGTGCTGTAGCCTGTCACATGGACATTTTAAAAAAATAAATATATATAAAAAATTAAGGTGGTCGATCGCCATCAATCAGTCCCATTATTTGGGGAACATTATGGGCAGCCTTAAAGTCATGGGCGATCAGAAGCGCTTCTTCCTCATTCGGTGCTCTTATGAGATGTTTGATTGGCCCTACTCTTGGCCTTGGCTCTTGCACTCACAAAACTGATTGAATACAAGATGGTACTCAGCACAGCTCCCGAGCATGTAAAGCACTATTGCAACGTGCATCGCAAGGGGAACAGGAGCCCTGATTGTATTTTCTGGTGCCATGAAGTCCTCTACAACCACACACAGCTTACCGAATGAACTACACTTCATTCAACAGCAATTCTTGTGCCATTCGACATCTGAATTTGACAAGAACAACTTTCTCCTGCCTGTCCTCACCTTCATCCACACACAATAAGTTTGTTGAGGAGGAAGCAATGTAATTGCTCTACACATAACATCATCATGTTCTCGCCTTGCTTTACCCAAAACATGAAATAAAATAATTGTGTTGTGGCTGTTTTAAAACCTATAGCAGCCAAAGGAAAAGTTTAGCCAGGATTCGTGGCCAGCCTGTGCATGCAGAATTTTTAACTCGACACGTGCAATCCAATTGGACATTTGGGATGCTCATCAATCCAATCTCTTTTGGAGCATCCATGTAGCGGTACAATAGGAATGACCTAATCGGTATGATTCTAATCAAATTGAAAAAATCAATCTCTCATGTAAATGCAGCTTTTGTTTTATTGGAATGTCTTGATCTTCTTAGCAGTGTGCATTGGGTTATCTTGTTGCAGAATGATTTTTTTCCAAATCATGTTTTCCTGAGGGTTTTGTGTTATCTGTTAAGATTTTTTTGTACCTATTTTGCATTCAAACAAGCAAAAACATATCTATCAATCAAAAACAAATCACCAATTCCAGATGTTATGCATCACCATACTTAATAGCTCAGGAAGTCTTTCAATGCCTCATCGGAGTACATACTGTCTTCTGTATGTATAAAATTCTACATATGTACTCAAATTTGGAATTTCAAACGTCCAGTTCTGGTGAAATTTTGTTCGCTTTTGTTGATAGCCTTTTTTAAGTTGTGGCTTTTTGACAGCTAACCCATCCCTTCAGACCTATAGAGTTGAGTGGTCTTCTGAAAGTGGAAGGATTGACAGATACATCTTTGGATGTTTTCATATCTGAAGCAAGAGTGGAGCTTGATTTTTGTTATCTCACAAAGATGAAATTTTTAAGCATTGGATGCAGATAATGTTTGAACTACAGCTTTGGAAACTCCTGCTAGATTTGATATTATGCTTAAAGTTGGGGACTTTTGTGTAATTTTCTGTTAAATATGTCTCCTACGTTATTGATTTTCACCAGAAAATAATCTGTACTGAATGGCTGTTCGACTTGAAATTGAAAGAATTAAAGTGTGGTCTCTGAGTTTTCCACTGTAAATAATGAATAATAAAATATAGAGTGCATTTGGATAATGCGCTTCCCTATCTGGTGCAGTATAAAAGTGCAGTGTCCTGCTATCTGGTGGTGTGTTGATTGATAGTGTTTCTCTCTGCTATGCACACAGGTGCCACTAAGACAGGTCTGCAGCACTTTGCCAGACTCACTGCTCATCCGGGCTAGAATGCTTCAGCCAGATTCAAGATAACACAAGGAAAACACCTGCCACTTTGTGTTGTAAATGACTGGAGAGAAAGAGCTGGAGTTAGGCTAATGAGTGTGTTTTTATGTGAAGCTGAGGTTGGTAATGACATCTACCCAGCAGGTGCAGTCACACACAAAGGTTCCTCACATCCACAGGAGACACCATGTTTGTTAAATCCCCGTATGGAGGAAGTGGCTCATGTCCCAGGGTGTCTCTGATACTTATCTCCGGACAACGGTCCACAGAAATGGGCCAAACTTTCCTGCTTCCAGGCCAGTTAGGGTCCATTTGTTTTTGACTGCCCCCCCAATCGTTATTTGAGCCTGTGGTGCTCCAAAGCTCAGCATTGCTGAGGAAATGAACCCATTTATCCTCATGGTTTTATGAAAAGGATGCATTCTTTCTGCATGTTCTTATTGTCACACATCTCATCTTTTTTGTTATGGATTTTATGAATTACTGTATTTAAAGTAGATATGCCATGGTTACCTAGGTGCATCCATCCATTCAGCAGTGACAGGGTTGCTTTGGAGAAACGTATTTTAATTGTAGGTGCCTGAAAGAAGTTACTTTCTGACACATCAAGTGAGGAAACCTCTTCTATCAACCAGAACTTCTCAAAAAGTTCAAATACCTTTTAACAGCTCTGGAAAAAAAATGAAAAACCTAAACTGATTTTCAAGTCAGTTGTGGTGTCGGATTTATATATTAATAAATAAAATCAGAGTGTGATATTTACTTTGGCTCAGAAATACACCTTTGTGTAGAATGAGAAGGTTTGGAATAATGTAGCTACAAAACCTCTAAAACAAGGACAATATACATCTGGGTTGTTTCAGTGCAAACAAGCATTTGATGGTATATAAAAAGAGTTCTATCTCTCCATGTGTACACAAAAATGAATATTCACACAGTCCTGAGAGCATTGTACAGCCCTTTCAATCTAGAAATGTGTACTTCAAATAACTGATGTAAATGTTAATGCCTCTTGTGAATATGACACAGTTCCTCAATTTGATGAATTTGTGAAAACACAGCCAGATATAGTTGTTTAAAATGATCATATTTTCAGGTGCAATTGCATGTAAATGTGGCTGACTGTCTCCTTGTTGTTTGCAGGTGTGCAAACTCTGGGAGATACCTCTTGTAGAAACCTTTGTGTTGTGGAATACCCTGAGTTAATACTGTGGTAAGTCCAAACAAATCAATTAATCAGTAATGGCTGTGATTCAGTTGCTGACAGCCAGGGGTCTTTGGTGGTAGCAACTTTCATAACTGATTGTAAGCAAGACCACATGATAGGGGTTACTTACACATTTAAATACATTGTCGTCTTCCTGTCAATTTAGTGTATAGTGTGTAGTGTAGAGTTTTTGATAAGGATGTTTAGTATCATATTTACCTGTGAAAATGTATGCACCAGAGTACTTTGAGATATATTGGTCTGGCTAGCTTTGTGACACGAAGTGTGCTGTTAAACTGGACTGGAGAGTGATAATGGTATTTGTAAAAAAGTTGTTTTGGAGAAGTGTGCATCTTGATTTAGTCATTGTGATCAAGTTTCTTTTTTTTTTTCTTCTAAAATTCTTATTTAATGTGACTATTTTGTTAAAAGTAAATCAAAATGAAGAAATTATTAAATTGCTTGAGGCAAACTAAAATTTTAAAAGTCAGTTTCCTTAGTGTTTGTACTGGTGCTAAATTAAAGCAGTGACAAACATATTCTGATTGTCAAATATAGCAGGCCACACTCCTCAGATGACAAGTTACACCCAAGATCAAACAATAAATTTTTACAGAAAAGTGGAGATATTGATGAATTGAGCTTACCCCCTTTTCACTGGTATGTGCATATCTGCTGAAATGCAAATAGTTGTATCTAGTATATAGGTAATTTCTGTTACTTTTAACAATCTAAGTCTACTGTGGCTTTTTATAATATGTTCAGCTTTGTATAAAAGCAGGGCATTTGTAATTGCACACTAAATAGGCTTATCTGTTTTCACACATTGTAAAATAAACATGACACAAGCACACTTGCACTGTAGCACACACATGAAAGTTGCTGCAGTGATGGTGTTTCGCTTTCCATAACCTTGTGTTGCATGTTTCTCAGAAGTGTATTTGCATGTTGGGAATTGCGACTCAGTAGGGAAACTGCCTTGTGTCATTGGTAGCAGCAAATGTTCAGCTTTGAAACCAAATTAATTTTTCACACCTGTTTTGGCACCCAAGTGAAACATCAGAAAGGTGATAATGGTTGTGTTTCTGCCACATGAGAGTGCATTTCCAAGCAGTGAAGCTACAGAAATGTTGAGCCAGGCATTATACTTGGACTGTATGAAGAGTAAATAGTTTGAAGCCTGTATATTGTTTTGCATCCTGATAGTATCTGGAAACGTGGGCATAGATACATTCTTATGAGCTTCATCTTTGCTGAAGATTAAAACAGCTTTGTTATTGATTGCTTTTTGGTACATCAGCCAACAGCACCTTATTACATCCGCTCTACCCTCGTTGTCATACACAGTTTCGATATGTTTTGGTTACATTTTGTTCAAATTGTTCCAAAAGTAAATAAAAAAAAAATGTGTATAGCAGCTTTTATAACAGTTGTATTAGTAGTCACAGTCACATTAATTGCTGAGCTCAAAACTCTTGTTTGTGTCACGGTCTCTTGGACATGGTTCATTTAGTGTATTTCTCTTGTCTGGATGCTTGGAATTCTTCCAAGACAGAAATGCAGCTCTGCATTAATTCTCAATCCCACTAAAAATTTAAAGTGCAAAATGTTTTCCAGTTGCCATGTGGGGAAAATGGTTAGCTCTTACACACCCTGTCAAAGAGAGAGGATTGTATTGTTGCATTAAATGAGGTTTGTTTATGCATCTAAATGAATATTGAGGTATTGTATGCCTGTACATGAGTGAGGTGCATTGTAGACAATAAGACAACAGGATGAGTGCTGATGTCATCCTGTCGAATTAGAATATTTGGAACTTTACAATAAAAAGTACCTGTCACAAATGCGGAGGAAAATAATTGTTCCTGAAATCATACAGGTGGGGATCATCAGGGGTCATTATTAGTCTACAATGTTGTTTTTGGCCTTGGGTAATCAACTTAAAAAGACCCCAGTGAGGAGGCCTGGCTCAGTATGAAGATATCAGCCGGATTAAGGTGTAAAATGTCTGCCCGTAAACATGCCTACAGCAAACGAACATCACATAAATGTCCATTCTGACAGGTACTGCAACATCCTCGTGAACACAGCATAAAAGCCTGCTTATCATGTCAGTTATAGCTCTCTATGCTAAATTATTGTAAAAGATGCAATATATTAAATTATGACAAGATAAAATATATGCTTGTCTTTATTGACTTATGGCTTCCTTTATTATGCCTTGGGTGTTTCTTAATTGTCAAAAGTGACAACTTTGACCATGTTCATTGCACTACACACTTGTCCATCATATAAAAATAGGTTTGTTTAGACTGGCTACAGGCTTTTTCTTAATCATAGTCTTG
Source organism: Albula goreensis (assembly GCA_022829145.1). NCBI lineage: Eukaryota > Metazoa > Chordata > Actinopteri > Albuliformes > Albulidae > Albula > Albula goreensis. The sequence goes on along the minus strand of CM040753.1, from coordinate 14,171,093 downwards.
CAGATAAATTATTTTTTTGCCCCCTGGCATTGCATAATTCATGTAAACTGTAGCATCTTGCTTCGTGGGACATTCTGCTGAACACATTTGTTGATATAAAACTGAATAAAACTGCAGAGGCTGGCTCCCACTTTTGCACTAGAAAAAAATTATTTGTACAAATTGCTCCAAGGTTCACTTTAAGGTCAGTGACAGTTTGAACAAAGCTGTGAACCAGAAATCAGTTTGTGAAATAAATACAAGAGTTCAAGGTTGCTTATTACAGGTGTCTAAAGGTTTAATGGCTTGAGTAAGTTGTAAATGCTATGATGTTTTAAGAACTGGAGTTTTGGAGAATCCATTGCTCAATTGTAACTTGCAACAGTCATATTCTGTGTAATCCAGACAAACATAATACAAATGTAACGCATTCTGCTTTTAAACCAAAATGGTAACTGTTACCCCCCATTCCAACTGTTGAAAATCTTCTGTTGACACTGTGGTTAAATATTTAAATATGTTAAAAGATCTATTTTTGTAAACCTTAAGTAATTTTTTCCTATCCCCCTCCAAAGGATACCTGGAATTTTTATCCTCATGACTGCTCTATGCACCACAGTAGTTTATCTAAATGGCACTCAAGCTCTCACGTTGATGGCTGTAAGGTGAAATCAGAACACGCTAAACAAACTGCGGTTATAGGTTACAGTGTAGCACCACCAAATGGACTGATGTGGCAGGCCACCTGCCCCATATCCTGTCAGTGTCCGTATCGGAGGGTGTAACTGGACACCCGCACAGTACCTATCAGCATTACCTCATCCCACCAAATACCCAAAACGAGAGGCTTCAGCAGACCTCTCCTGGAGAGAGTGAATTGAACTGCATGCCTTCCATCTGTCATGCTCTCATTGGCCTTTAGTGTAATTCCAAATTGTTATAAAATTATTTGGGGTTGTAATGGTATATTACCGTTGACAGAAGCCTGCGTATTTCTGGCATGTGTTGGAGAGTGAGCAAATTAGCCTGAAAAAGGTGCTTGCTGGCATCGATAATGCCATCTGTCACTCAGATTTGCAACCTTCTAAAGCCTCTGCCTTTTTTACCTCAGCGAAATTACAAACTCACCTCCTTTATTAACCCCAAATAATGCTAATGTTTTTAAATTCTGCCTGATCAGTGTACCTGTGACCTCTTGGTCTCCAATCTTCTGCATTGCATGTCAATGGCTTTATTGCAAGTCTGATAAGAATTCAACCAATGTTATCCTTCAGAGCTCTGGGTGCATAAAACAGCCATTTTAAAATACTAATGTGTGTAGAACCCAATTAAACATGTCATCATTCAGTGTGCAGAGGACAGTAGGTTTACAGGAGACATCTGTTTGCAGGTCTGTTATCATTGAGCTCTTACTTTACTGTCCCTCCTACGAGAAGTTAGCTGTGACTTTGGGCTGACTTCATGTCAGGAAATAGAGACATGGACAATCCCACTGTGTGAGCAGATGTGTGCGCTCCATGGGCCCCTTGTTTCTGTCAGTGACACGCAGTGTTCCCACTTCCCAAAAACCAGCATTCATTCCCCAGGAAGGCATTTACTGTGGTTCTCTTTCAGTGTTTTCACTCTTTTGTCCTGTTGTACCCTTATCTATCAATGAGCAGAGTATTTGACACGCTGTGATTGATTTTGAGAGATCAAATGAGTTCATGTTGTGAGGAAAACATGGGAATTATGCAATCCAAAGGGACTGGAGTGTGCCACATTAGGTAGGGTGCAGCTGCATTGCAATATTGGCATTTTCAGTTATGGTGCAAAAGAAATGCAGCAGTTTACTCCTACAGACTGGTGTATTGTTCCCCATTGTCAGTTTTTAATAGCCGAGTTGTAAAACTGGAGCATTTCCTAAGTGCCAAAAGGATTTTCTTTATTACAGAAAACCCGTTGCCCACAGTGGTTTGTCAGCCATAATCAGGTCTGGTTCCTAGAATGAATTATAATTATTTCCAGTTGCACCAAAAATGGAAACTGTTGACCTGCTCTGAGCCATTAGGATGCTTGAATCCCAACAAAAGAGGGGTAGAAAAAAGCCCATTCATTTTCTGCCATGTAATGTTCTTTCCATGGTCAGATTGGCACAGATGGATACGGAGCAGAAGTAGGTCAAGCGAGGTGACACATTAATCTCTGCAGCCCATTATTTCTCTGGGCGAGTGTGTTACATCACAAGCTGTTTACAGCCACGTCCATCTTAATCCGTGGTGACACCGTCTGTCAGCGTGTGGAAGGCCCTAAGTACTGGACTCTTTGTTTTCCCTCTGGATTGATCAAGCCTGCTTTGCCACTGAATTTTGCTTAATTGTCTGGTAGCCGAGGCACAGATTGTCAAAGGATGATAACAGATGATACCACGACAAAAATATCTGTCTGGTCATGGTCTTGTGATATGAGTGCAGGGTGGCGAAATATACTAAAATGGAGATTCCAAACACAAAATCACAGATTGGCTCTTTAGAAAAATGGAAGTGATATGGTTTTAATTGTGTAGAATTAAAAGGTAAGTTAAACTGCAGTAAATAATGTAATGTTTCCTGAAATTGTCAGCTAACAATATTGGGTTGAATGGCTGGTGTCAGAGTTCAGTTCATGACTGAATTTCAGGCAGTGCCTAGTAAAGCCTGGCACTGCATGGTCAGTCCAGTGGGTCACATAAGGGTACTGACCTTGGCCTTGGAACTGAGGGTGAGGGGCTACTGACTTGTGCTTTGGCATGGGATGGTAAGAAGTTATTATGAAATGGTGTCTGCTGCAGTTCTGAAATGCTGTCTGCCATAACAGGAAAGGTTGTCTTTTGATTTTTAAACTGATAGGGAGTGTAGCTGCTCATAATAGGTCATTGACCTACAGTTAATTCTGCCCCGCCCTGTATGGTGTACCATAAAGCTCCTTCTCGAGATCAAAGTAACCTTTATTATCACTCTACTGCCACTGTGCATCACCACAGATAAGAGTAATTTTGATATGCTTCCACCTTACAACTTTCCTGTTGAACCTGATGGGATATTAGCAAGGCAGAATCCCACTACAGAGCTCCTTCATATTTATGGTGCTGGTTTTAGCCTTTGCACATTTAGAGGCTCAGTACTATCCCCTAATTTAGTCAAGAATCCAACTCGCTCTATTCTTGATTTTAAAAAACTCAGTCTCATTAACAGCTGAGAATGACACAGAGATGCATTCAAATGCAAGAGCTTGCACATGAGGTGTGAACAGCGATTCTTAGTAGCTTATGCACCCATATGGAATTTGACAAATCTATCATACTGTATGCCTTTGTAAAAAAAAAAAAAAAAAAAAAAAAATGTTAGCATGCTTTTTTAAATAAATTAGACAGCGTTACGCCTTAAATTGTGTCGTTGTCATAAAACAATGCATTTAAAGAGGCAAATGTGATTATCTACATTTTTAGAACACAGAATATAGTGCATTACTTTTGTTAATGTTGCATAAACTATTAACTTCTCTTTACCAAGTGTGCCAATAATTATTAAGGTGACTGTACATGGTAGGTAATGCTTATTGACATAAGAGGCCATAATTGTCAACATCAGGAGTTTTTAGCTCAGCCTTTTGGTGTGGAGAGGTATCGTTGGTAGTCATAGCTGTCACTCAGTAAGTTCTAAGCATGGAATGTGATTGTTGTAACTTAACTCATGTTGCTATGTGGAACAGAATTTTCATTTATTTATACATTCATCTGTCTTAGAAGTTAACACCAGGCTGAAAAGAATTTTAAGCACCAGATTATACAACTGGTTAAGGAAATTGCTGAAACCCCCCCCAATAGGTGAGAGCCCTAAAAATATGCAATAAATTTGTTCGTGACAGTTTCTCAGATTCTGTATCAGATGGAGGATTTGTTTTGTTGTTTTGCAACCCATTTTGTATAAAACTCCCGTTTTCCATCAGGCCCTGCAGATGAGCAATCCTCCGTACAGCTGCATTGAAAAAATAGCAAATCCAGGGAGTTCCCCTCTCTGGGTGAGCTCAGAAGTGGCCCTCAGTGGGTTGGTGATTATTGAACCAAGTAGTCCTGGCGAGCAGTCCCATTGATCCCAGAGTTCAATAATATGGATGGTTACTCTTCTCTGGTACAGGGAATTTCATGTGGGACTGCCATGAGATAAAATTATCGATTCAAACACTCAGCTCTTCTCTGGGAGAATAAAGTGCTCGCTCCCAGTATGGCCGGTCTGATTATCCCTTATAGTTCCACGCATGCACGGTTTATTGGCATTACATTGCAGCTCTATGCTTGCATGTTTTATTTAGCAGCATTACAGTGTAGCTCCATGTGTCAACAGTTTATTTGTCAGCAGTAGATTTCAGGTTCATTCATCCGGCCCCTGAGGAGTGTATGGCTGAAATAATCTTGAGATGGAGGTAGGAATGAAGTTATCTAATTACTATCCGAGTTTACAGGTAACACTAATTGCTGTCTGACTGATAATTCTGAAATTTGACCATAACAGCCAATTTGTTAAAAATAGAATTATGATGTTTGTTCCAGGATACCTGCAAAAAATTGAAATCATTGTTTGGAACAGTTCTCTCCCAGAGTTGTGCTGGCGCTTTGGGGAGGGAAAGAGCTTTCCAAATGACTCTTGCTTGCCTTTAGCTAGCATACAATATTTCAACATACAGAGTTTCATAATTTCACCAAAATGAAAGTTGAAACAGTCACTGTAGCCTCTGTGATTCAAAGGTGAAATTTATAGTTGTGCTATCTATATGCTAGCCACTTGAAAACAAAGCTGGTTGGACTCGCTGCTGATCGAGATGAACCAAAGATAACACTGAGAATGCAGGCTTGCAAGATATCAGCTATTTCTAATGTTGGATCAATATGTAAAGAAAAAATAATTAGTTGATAAAATATACCCTTGTAGTAATTTAAGAAAATTAGTTTTGTTTTTGAACTGGCTGTGACACTGTAAGGTGTTCTACATTAACATGATGACTGTATCTATATGGTCACACGTCACAGTATGTTGCCGCCACCCCCTCCCCCCTCACTTTTTTCCACTGTAATTGTCAGTTAGTGTGTCACTACAGTTATTCAGTTAGCCTTGTAATGTTTTAATTACAATGGTGAAGTGAAAAAGCTTAATATTGGCCTTTGCAGAAATTTAATGATGTAGCCTATGCCTTGCCTGTGCAACAGCATTTGGAATGCATTATAGAGATCCATGGTGAAAAGTATTCTAATGCCTCAAACTTGTCTACTTTTCTGTACCAGCCCCAAGTGGTTTCGATTCTTGAAGTTTTAAACTAACTTCAAAAGGCCTTCAGTTCTGAAAATGAAATGCTCTTGCTTGGTAGCAGGTTTATTTTGCAAGGAAGTAAAATGAACATTTCCATTGCTACAGCTGTTCTTTCTCAAAATAGCACAAAACCCTGATACTTAAAAATGGAAATGAAAAAGAAATTAAGTCTGTTTTACTACAGTGGCCTGTGAGCATCAGAGCGGATGAGAAGGCAATGCAAACCACTTCCTGTAATGCAGAATGTCAAGCACATGTCAAAACATACACATGCCGACACGCTTTCGGGGTGCACACAGTTGTGTATGCACAGACAAAGGCTGTTTTAAGCCCTGCACAAATGCAATGTGAAGTTGCCTTTATATAGTTTATTCTCCTCAAGAACTTTTTTTGTGTTGTGGTTATGTAACATTTTTACTTGGAAATGAAAATACAGCTGTGGTACATTGTGCTGACTTGTAGCCTCACTTTGCCTTTCAGAGCAAATTTATAGAGGGAATGAATGTTCAACATATTTCATTATTTTCAGCATAAATAACAGAATTTGTGTGTTGTAATGGTTGCTACACTGATTGCCTCCTTTAAAAGCTTGAGTGAATCATTTGTCTTTGCTATTATTATGATGAAAATGCAAGGCTATGAAGAGAACTTCACTGAACGCTATGTTTGGATAAGGAAGAAATAAAGTGTTGAGAAGAAACAAAACATTGAAATAGAATGACAAACACATTTTTGTTAAGATCAGAATAGAAAGTAAGCACCCACATTCTTTATGAATTTGTTAGTGTATTTTGCATTGCTTTCTATAAATGAATGTCTAATATTACATCTAAGTGTCTGGATATCTGATTTCAGACACTGAGTAAATGTAAAATTAGCTTTGTATACTGTGCTGCTTCCTCTTACTGTGAGTTTGTTGTGTAATTAATATTGGCCTCACAAGCAACTCAGGCTGTAGCTAAGGAAGCAATAGGACTGATTATTGAGAAAGCTTAGCTACTGACTGTTAGTATCAGTGTCTGTTAACAGATGTGTATCACAAGTTAAAGCAAAAGAGCAATGATCCTGCAGACTCTACTTTTCCTTTTGTTTCAAGGACAGATACAGTAACCAGGATTACTTGTGAGTTGTAGTAGTTGTAGTGGAGTATAGTTATGATGGAGGCACAAAAGTTTATGCTTGTCATTTTGTTATTGCCATGAAGTTAACTGTAAAAATACTGTGGAGAATACAAAGCAACCCTTGAAAATAATCAATAGTACAAGCTTCAATTGGACTTAATGAAAATAACTACTATTTGAGTTTGTTTTGTTCCATGTTTTGAAATGTTATTTTTGAAGTTGAATAAAACATTTTTTATGCTGTCACAATAACTCTATGCTAATCGAGAGAAAACCCATCGTTGATGGCTAACTGCAAAGTATGTGTAAAGCATGGGACCGACTGCCAATTCATTAGAGTGGGATTGTTTGCTGCAGCTATATTATTAGCATTGTCATAAACACATGCAACAACTCGGCCAGCTAGTCCCCATGCATGCACTGCCTCGTTCAATTTTTTTGCCAAGTTGTTAGCAGTATGTCGAACTTGACAAAGTTCATTAGTCCACGGAAACCTTCACCATCAGCTGTACTTCGATCATATCACATATTAGTTTTGTGATTTCGTTAGCTCACCTGTCATCGCAATTTCTCCTAGCCAATGCAACAGTAATAGTCGGCTCGAACTTCCACCTGTCAGTAAGGTTGGATGTTGGCTTTTTAAATGATACATAAGAGGACTTGTTTTATTAATCCTAAGCACATTGTCACAGTGGTTACAATGCACATTAAACGTTTTTGCCTGAAATGGTCCCACACCACACTCCTCTTTGGCCACTTCATCATTGAGCTTTCAGAAACCAAGCAGGATTTGCATTCTATCAAAGTAGGCCCATAGACAGTAGTAAAAAGAGCTGACCTACTCGCTGTTACAAAAATGTGTGAGTATTGTAATTTATTCTTTTACTTTGAAACTCTTGATGGACTAAATTCTTATCCACAAATAATTGATTGTCAGTTAATCGTTATCAACCCAATACATTTCCCAAAACTCTCAATACATTTTACACATCGACAATAAAAATACTGGTTTTCCCTTTAATTTACCTCAGTTTGAATATTGGAGTCAAAAGTCAGTAGAATATTGAAAACTCAAGTCAAGATTATGCTTCACCATCCATAGCAATATATTTGTGTGGATGTGGCATACTTTTTTATTCCAATACAAAATGAAAAGCTGAGTAGATAATGCTCAAAGAAGCTGATGCGTCATGCTGTACTGTTCATCTTGCAGTGTAAATCCAGCGGCTCTTGTGGAAGTGCTGGAAAATTTGCTCAGTTCTATCACAGTACACATCAGCAGGGCTCTGTGGGAGTTTGTTGTCACTCTCCAGAGCCAGTTGGGCTTGCACTCCTTAACGGCCCAGTGCAAATTGAAAGAGCACAGTTCTGGATTAGTGCTGGCTGGGTGTGTTGAGCTCATGAGAGTCATGTTGCTAATGCAAATGGTGCAACACTGCCACAGTAGTGCAATGGAGGAAAGAGGAACTGCAGCTTTACTTATTTATTTTTATTTTGTAGTGTCTGAGAAAGAGTACCACTGTTGTCCATTGTTAACCTCTGGGAAGTGAGTGTCTCTGTAGGCAGCAGATACTGGTGCCCTGGAGTGAACTGTGTATCAGAGTGAGGAATGTTCTCTGCACACTAAATACACTACAGTGCCTACTAGCACTGTTAAGGCAATAGAATTTTTATATCTGAAGGGGAGGAACTGGAAGTCACTGCTGATTTTAAATAACTCCAAACCTTGTTGTTTTAAAAGGTTGTGTTTTGAACTCCCATAACAGTAGTACATTGCTATTTTGCACTAGGATTAATGGGGTGCTTCCCTTGCCAGTGGCTAAATGTGTGTTGTGTTTCTCCCTGTCTCTAACTGTAGGCTTATGTCCTGTGTTCTGACCTCATGGTGTAACCAGGAGTAAAGATGAGCATAAGCAGTGATGAGGTTAACTTCTTGGTGTACAGATACCTGCAGGAGTCTGGTAAGTCTGGTATCAACCCAACGGAGAATCTTCATTAGGAGCCAATGTTGTCATGTGTCACGCTTTTCCTGTACTACTTTTCTCCCATGGTTGGAATGCTTGATCGTTTCCAATAGCCACAAGCGTCACTGTAACCTCCAGTATGAGTTTGGAATAGCACAGACAAGCAAACACTAGCCTCTGAAATGTGATATTTCAGCTGTTGCTGATTTTAACACCACAGTTCGCAATTTGAGCTCATGAGGAAGACATTTAATTTACAGCTTTGTGCAGGCATGCTATGGACACCCTGATTATTCAGTTGGAGTGGGGGGTCGCTGGAGAGCAATGAGATATGGGTGTCCCTTAACCTCAGTATCCCTGGCTCAGATTGCGGCCAGTTATGTGTTAATACCACAGGGCTGCTGGTCAATCAGCACATTTTAACAGTGCCTAAAAAGTGTCACCCCTTAATTTTTTTTTTTTTTTTTTTGTATGTATGTATGTATATTAATATTTATAGATTATTCCCTTTTATTAAAAGTAGTGGATTTGTGTAACATTTGAATTGATTTTTAATTCATGATTTTACAAATCACCAATGTGACACTGATGTTTCTTTTGCATCTGGTAGGGTTTTCCCACTCAGCCTTTACTTTTGGCATTGAGAGCCACATCAGCCAATCTAATATAAATGGAGCCCTAGTGCCCCCTGCTGCTCTCATCTCTATCATCCAGAAGGGTCTGCAGTATGTGGAGGCAGAAGTCAGCATCAATGAGGTGAGGTCCAGTGTAATGATGTTGACAGTAAATCAACCACTGCTGAACGATATCAGGTGTGAGAAGGTGTTAATGGTAACGTGATGCTAGCAGACATTCCAGTGCATATGTTTCAGATGTATTTTCATGGTGTTCATTATAATCAAAGGTTGCCTAGTTACATTTATTTGATAATATTAACAAAATCAGCAATAGCAACGCTTGCCCATATGGAAACATAGATTAGCTAAAAAATTAAAGGCAGACAGCGTTGAACATTTTTGGTTTCAATAAACAAAGGTAATGGGACATACTGAAGAGCAATTATTAATGGCGGTATAGTTTAATGATTAGGGAGATGGGCTTTTCACTTATTTGCAGGTTCATTTCGCAAGTAGGGCACTGCTATTGTACCCTTGAGCAAGGAACTTCACCTGAAAGGCTACAGTAAATATCCAGCTGTATGAATGGGTAGTGTTTCAGAAGGTGACATCTAATAAATGGCACAATGGTGATGTCATGAGCAAAAGGACTGCAGGAATATATGAATCAGTGTTGCGTGCTGATCTCTCACCCTGCTAGGATGGCACACTGTTTGACGGGCGGCCGATCGAATCGCTGTCTCTGATCGACGCAGTGATGCCAGATGTGGTGCAGACGCGGCAGCAGGCTTATCGCGACAAGCTTGCCCAGCAGCAGGCTGCTGCTGCCCCACCCACCACTGCCGCTAACCTGCAGGGCAATGCCAAGAATGGTGAGAACATTGCAAACGGTGAAGAGAACGGGGCACATGCCTTAGCAAGTGAGTGTAATTCACATCATTATTCTTGTAGCCTTGTCTTATGCACTAAATTGTACATTCTGTTGCTTAAAACCTATTTAAAAGCAAGTGTATATATGCTAAATTGCGGGGAGGTAAATGTGAGAATGGACAGTGATTGTGGTTATATAACCTTCACTTGTGCATTGTGAATGTGTCTTTCTCTGTTCTGCCAGATAACCATGACATGATGGAGGTGGACGGAGACGTGGAGATCCCTCAGAACAAAGCCATGGTGCTGCGGGGCCATGAGTCCGAGGTCTTCATCTGTGCCTGGAACCCTGTCAGTGATCTGCTCGCATCTGGGTTAGTCTCTCATGCCCAATATATGCCCAAAATACACCTCATGCCCATAATACACCCAAAACACGCAAGTGTTTGGCAGCTGATAGTGGCACTGACTGTGGTATCAAGAGCTCTTCTTACGCTTGTCTTGCTGTTTGGATAGCATTTAAATACAGCTGTGGTCTCCACACCTGGGGCAGGACAGTTAAGAATCTGACATCAGTGAGTGGGAGTGAGACATGTTTGACACCTGCCTCCTGCCAGTATTGTAAAAAATTTGAATCACCTCTTCCTCCTCAAATACCCCTCACCAAGTTGATGGGTTTTGTTATATAAAATTCATAAACGTGGGTAATAGCAGGCATGCAAAAACCTGACACATGAAGCTGATACATTTGGAGGAAAGAAAGCGAGGTGTGTCGTGGCCGCAGTGCCGACTCCAAAACAGCCACGTTAACACAGTATCCCCTTGCAGGTCAGGTGATTCGACGGCGCGGATCTGGAACCTGAGCGAGAATAGCTCCAGCAGCTCCACGCAGCTTGTGCTCAGGCACTGCATCCGGGAGGGGGGCCAGGACGTCCCCAGCAACAAAGACGTCACGTCACTAGACTGGAATGTGAGTGGTGCTCCAGCTGTCCCACTGTGGCTCTCACCCTCTTCACATGTGTCCAGTCAAAGTCATGCACAGTCCCAAGGGCCGCATATACGAAAACAGAGCAAAGGCTGTTATTTTTCAAAAAGGTCTCATGACTCAAGGACAACTAGTCAGACTGTGTGCATGTGCATGCGTGCACGCATGCGCGCCTCTTTTTTTTTTTTTTTTTTCTTTTCTACAGTCTTAACTATAGCATGGCAGCGCCATAAGTGTATTAATTTATACAAACTCAATTATACAAAATATTGAAGTTCTTCAAAATATCTTAAGAATTTCAAGATCCTTTGCAGTGAAGTAAAACTGGACTGAATCTGTTCTGACTAGTGCTGTTTCATTAATGGCAGAGTGAAGGTACGCTGCTAGCAACAGGCTCTTATGATGGATTTGCAAGAATATGGACTAAAGACGGTAAGTTTCTGCATTTTCCCTCTAAAAATTAATGACTCGTTGATACTGAATGCAAGTCTGTCTGTGCTCACTCCCTGTGTTCGGTTTCTAAAATGGGTGAATTGATTCTCAGGTAATCTTGCCAGCACCTTGGGTCAGCACAAAGGTCCTATTTTTGCTTTGAAGTGGAATAAAAAAGGAAATTTCATTCTTAGCGCTGGAGTAGATAAGGTAAGGCAGTATTTTAATTATACAGTAATTGTGATATTGAATGTCTTTAGTTCTGCTATGATTCACCAATACGGATGTATGGAAATACTACATTCATTAAGTACTGAATCCTCCCACCTTTTTCGTTGAGCTTGCCCAGTTACGTGAAAATACTTTGTAATAAAGCTCAAAGGCACACAGTAAATTTGGAGCCATGCGTTTCTGTTTTTCCAAAGACTACAATCATTTGGGACGCCCACACGGGAGAGGCCAAGCAGCAGTTCCCTTTCCATTCAGGTGAGATAAATATATAAACATAAGGGCTGTTTTTCTTTTGTTTGTACATTTTACTTTTGTGATTAATTAGAAATGTTGAATGTGTTAAGCAGTAACACTATAGTGATGAGGAGGCATTGCATTGAGCCGTGCTGTGCGGGCACAGAGGCTCCCAAACATTGTCAGGCAGAGCTGAGTCCTGCCACATCTACCATGAGCACTTTTTTCTCTACCTTTATTGTTGTAGGAATACATAAATGCCATGGTGGCTATTTAAATTAATCACAGTTGTTTTAGCTATTCTTTCTTCAGGTTTCTGGGTAAAAAGGGGTAAAAATGGGAAAAGAGAACATTTCAAAGGCTTGATATATATTGTTTATGAAGCAGTATCAAACACTGCCTGCAGCTGCACTCATGCATTATACCCATGCTAACACAATCATGCTCTCTATATAACGAATCCCAATTTAACCAGTACGCACAACATCTAACCACATCCACACCTTGATAGCTGAGATTTGAGAAGGAGAATGACAGACTTTACAGCTGGGAAATACTGAGCCTTCGTACTTATTGTATAAATCAATAATGTTTCTGAGAAAGAGCACCAGCTGAATGCTTGTTTTTGTTCTCTGGTTGCCATGGCAGCCCCAGCATTGGACGTTGATTGGCAGAGCAACAACACGTTCGCCTCCTGTAGCACGGACATGTGCATCCACGTGTGTAAGCTGGGCCAGGACCGACCCATCAAGACATTCCAAGGGCACACTGTAAGCTACCTCCTGTCCTTCTGCCTGAGATGGCCAAGGCCAGCACTCCCGCCTCCTCCCCTCCTCTCATCCTCCCCCTCTCCCTCTCGCTCTTTCAGAACGAAGTGAATGCAATCAAGTGGGACCCAACTGGCAACTTGCTGGCATCCTGCTCTGATGACATGACTCTGAAGGTCAGTTTGATATTCACAGCACATCTTAATGCCAGGATTGTCTGTCTCTCTACGGCTAAATACACGATTCCCTGTCTCTCCAAACCTAAATGCTTCTGGTAAAACTATGCTTAATTTCCTCTCAGATCTGGAGTATGAAACAGGACACCTGTGTTCATGATTTGCAAGCTCATAGCAAAGAAATCTACACTATCAAATGGAGCCCTACTGGCCCTGGAACCAACAACCCCAACGCCAATCTCATGCTCGCCAGGTAACTTGATTAGTTGATTATCTCTAAACCAGTAGGGTGTAGCTCTCCCCCCTGAAGTGGAATACCTTTGTTTAAAGAGGGTTAAATGAAAGGGGAAAAGTATGTAGCCAGATTCTGAGGGTGTGGCTGGTTTTTGGGTTATGTTGGATGGGGCCCTGTGAGAGGTTCGGCTTTGGAGACTGTGGCTCTCTGCAGTGCGTCCTTTGACTCCACGGTGCGGCTATGGGACGTTGACCGGGGCATTTGCATCCATACGCTGACCAAACACCAGGAGCCCGTGTACAGCGTGGCCTTCAGCCCCGATGGCAGGTACCTGGCCAGCGGCTCCTTTGACAAGTGTGTCCACATCTGGAACACACAGGTACGCTCCTCACGCATGTGCATTGTTTAGCTTTCACACCTAATTAATGTCACAGCTTTCATAAGATCAATTGACTAAACAGCCCATATTACAATGAGAAACATTTTCTATAGCAATAATTCATGACTTGAGTCTGTGATGGTCAGAAGCTGCTGGTCAAGGTACTAAATTGTGAAGATTCTGTCAGCAGAATTAATGCTGATCAAGTGTAGTTTACGATGATCAAAATTTCACAACTAGTTTAACTTGAGACTTTTTGATCATAGGCTGGCCTTTACTGTAAGTACTGAATAGAAGAGGGACCTATTTACTGTCCCTCACCAAAGTGATCTTCACATAGCAAGACTTGCATTGGAAATGACTAAGCTTTTTGAGATGAATGAAGCCCTGGTGATCCCCTGTATCTCTCTGCACAGACTGGAGTTCTAGTCCACAGCTACAGAGGAACAGGAGGCATCTTTGAAGTGTGCTGGAATGCAGCAGGGGACAAAGTGGGAGCAAGTGCATCAGATGGATCTGTATGTTTTACTGATTCAACTTTGGTTGAATGTTTCTCACAGCTCCCATAGCTTCATATATTTACTCCCTCATTGCTAATTCAGCATCATACAGTTCTCTTAAAACCTTAATTTCTCACCACTTATCTTCCATATCTTAGGTTGGTATGTGTGTTTTTTTTTTTTTTTTTGCCAATCATGTTACAGATGGAGTTTTCACTTAATTTTGTCATCGTCATATTAATGTTCAAAACTAATATACATATTTATACAATGAAGATAAATAAATGTCATTTCAGGAAATTTAACGCTCACATAAAGCTTCAGAAATGATTTTAGGTTTTTATTTATTTATTTATTTGTTTGTTTGTTTGTTTGTTTGTTTTTTGCAGGTGTGTGTATTAGACCTGCGGAAATAACGCTGCTTGTTGGAAGCCATGGACCGACTATGAATGTGTACATAGCCAAAATGACTGTCCCCGCCCATGTACTGCTACAGTCCCTTCTGAACCATGGCCAGCCAATTGCAGCCAAGCCACGCCCCCACTGAGGGCCAGGGCATACACCCACACCCACAGACTCCACCCACAGAAAGACAACCAGGGGATTTTTATAAGTGACATGGAAAAAAAGACAAGGAAAAAATGAAAAACGGACCCATACATGTAACAAAATTTGGAAGATATTTTGTTTTGTTCTTCAAAAAACCAGTCTCAATAAAAAAAGAAAAAAAGATTTTTATCTTTGTTGGTAGATGCGTTTGTGTGTGCTGACATATGGGATTTTCTTCATCCAGAAGCAGGTTGTTAGTTCTTTTTCTCCTTTTTGAACATTTTGCATTGTTTAGGTTACAGCTGCATGATACGGGAGAGTCAGCCAACTTCCTCTGATTCTCTCCTGTTTGGATATATAACCGTTACAAAAAAAAAAAAAAAATCAAATGTCCTTGGTACTGTAAATTTTATTTATGGCTCAGAAACATTAAGGGGGAACCAATACTATGTTTTCACTTGTCCTTTTTCAGTTGTAGTTTTGATGCTATGGTTTTACTGTCGACATCTAAATGCAGTAGTTTTTTTTTTTTTTTTTTCCCCCAAAGGGGACATTTGATTCTGTCAAATTTAAAGAAAAAAATGATGGGCACAAAAATTTGAGAAGATGCATCATGCATCGATTTGCTTTAAAACCATAATTATGGTTGGATTGTGCACTATTGATAGAGCAACATTAAAAAATGTTCTGTGTTTATTCATAGAACTTTCTGGACAGAAGTTTACTGCTGTAGCTGTTACTAGAAAGCACTATTCATTAGTCAACTGCAGACATGCTAGTCGGTGACAAATTAGGCTCCTCTATAAATTACTGATAATGTGTAGGTTTGTCCAAGAAAAAGTCCACTGGACAATGTAAAATTATTGTATCATTGCCTACTGGCAGACAGAGTTCCCTCTTTAGTATATCAATCCATAAGGGAGGACTTGCTTTAAGTTTCTTTTTTATGAGAAACCAAACAGGTTTCAGTAATATACAAATTTTAAAAAGTTTTTGGACTTTTCTATAATTTATATCTTGCCTCCAACAGCAGCAATAGTGGCAACTTTATGAATACTGTGCAGATGAATGCTGACAAATAATCCAGTTGCAGTGTCTTACCTGTGTCGCTCACATTTCTTTGCCCTTCCTGGCTTTGTTGCCTCACTAATTCCTAATTTTCATTTGTCAGCACGGCCTATTTGTTTTGTCATAAATGTTTTTTCCCTAAAACTTTTTTTTTTCCATGCAGTAGATTTTTTTTAATATATATACAGATATTGCATGCTTGGTAATTGCACATATGTCACTTTTATATCAGAGTAAAAGATGAAGCTTAAAGCAAGTCAGGGTGTTGGGCAGGAAAATAAAACACCGGTAATTATGACATGGAGCTACATTGTAATTATGTGTGTTATCACAGGGAATTATTTGATAAGCTACTTGTATGTAAGGGTAGATTGAAAATTGTCTGTTGCTGCCTGGCTATATGGTATTATTATTCATCATGAGGACCTCATCTTTGCCATTGTTGCTTGTGTCAAAGATCCTCCTTTAGTAAAATACCACAGCAAGACATAAAAGGCAAACACATCATCTTATAGGTCTCTGCTCTCTGCTGTTTCATCATGTCCAGATAGCGCCTCAGTTTATAACTGCTCCCCAACCCCCCCACCCGCCTGCCTCGTCCAGCCACCTTGTACTTAAGCAAATCCAATATTTCAACTGGTACATCAGTATCCTAACACTGATTGGCTTTGCACAAGTTCTGCAGTCATCTCATGGCATCAGACTTGCGCTATGTGTTGCATCGCCCATATATGTCAGTGAGAGCGGAATGGAGGAGGAGAATGTTAGTGAGTACCAGCCTGTCAGAGCAGAGCTCAGAGGAGCCAGGATCACGCTGTGACCAGCACACAAATACACATATGCTTCATCCTTTTCAAGCCTTATGTGTTTGTTTGATGTGTAGGATATCACTTATAATCTTAAAACATTTTCTACAGAGTCTAGAAACTTTTGAATGCTGTATAAAGTTTGTCTACTTTAAGTAGATTGTACCATCTGGACGCTATTTGTTATACAGTCTATGACAGTGGAATGGTATTTTATGTTTTTCTTTTTTAAACAAAATTTGCAGTTCTGTTTCTGCAGTTTTCTTTCCATTGTCATTAACTTGAATTCTACTCTTACTGTTACTATGTGTATGCCCCCTAGAGGTTTTGTACTCTTTGAAAGAAAATTTTATAATTCATATTTCTTTGTAGCTGTTGAAGCAAATGGAGTAAAAAAAAAAAAAAACAAAAAAAAAAAAAAACTAAAAGACAAATTGGACATGCCATAACATCCTGGACCATGTATATATGACCGTTTGAAGTTTTCGGTTCCACACTGCATTTTGAGTGCCCACACCCACCCTTTAGTTCCTGAAAAAATTTTAAAAAATCAGACTTTTTGTTGCAGATACCCTTTGCATTGTATTGATCTGACTGTTGTAATTTGAATCAGATCTGAAAAAGTCCAGAATAAAATATATTTTGATATTACTGTTGTGTGTATACTTTATTGTTCAAAATGGCTGATGTGGCTCACGAAGTAAAACATTTTGGAGTGTTAAGTACTATTATTCTGAGTGTACTATTCGCTAAAATGAACAGAAAAGTTTCTGATCCATAACTCTGCACTAGAGGCAAGTGAAATGTGCAAATGTGGAATGTTGACCTCAGACTTCAGGATGGATGTCTCACAGATGTGGAGGGGCCAAGTAAGTGAGGACTGAAATGGGGCAGGAGGTTTTTAACTGTAAAACAGGGTTTCTTAGACTGCTGTGAATGCTGGTCTTGGGTCTCTGTAACCCCCTCTTTGTAAGGTAGCTGCTCATAATTTTTAAAGGATATTGAGGGATTCTCTACCCCAAAGCTATGTTGTCATAATTATTTCATAGATATGCTATGAAAAAAATGACTGATTTTCACATCTCAGGACTTGTAAGACCAAACTGTTCTTTGTGTGTTATGGCATTTGAAAGAGGTAATCATTTAATTGATTAAATTATACACATGAAATACACTGGGTGTTTTTTTGCTGAGTGAGGAAGTGTGGTTACAGATACTATGTAATTAAATTTATGTAAGAAAGGTGACCTAAATGGTTTGAAGGCATATTGTTGTAAAATAATTGAAAGGCTAATGGCAGAACTTTGACTTACTGTAGCCACCCTTACCCTCTAGTTTTACTTTGAGGAGCTGCAGTTGAATACTGATAAAACCAAAGCAGACTGTAGTGTTGGTAAAGTAGTGCCCCCTTATTTGCACAGTAACTTTTTAAGCAGGATACCTTCGTTTGTTGCAACTGCACTTTATTCAGTGACGCATTACAACGTGAAAAATAGTTTTTTGAGGAAGAACATTTTGTGTACTGAAATTACTGGTACTTTTTGTGGCCATGATTACTGACTTTTGTAAATCACTCTGAATAAGAATGTTCTAAATGTAATGATTAGATTGCAGGATATGAGACATCTTAAATTTTCAGGATAAGTCAAGTGGGCCTTTATGCACATTTTGAACAACCTTAAATGATCAAGAATTTCGCTTTAACAAAAACCTCCATGCACATTGGCTCCCCAGGGCCAAATTTGAAAACCACTGCCATAATCAGTATACATTTTTTTATATATATTTGTGGTTATATATCAAACATACCATTGTTTATTGTGTACAGATTGCTGCAGTGTGTTAATGAATTATAAAAATGTAAACAAACAATAACAGTTATCCAGAGAAAATACAAACACATTACATTACTTAGGAGGAAATACTTATCTATATTTGGCAGAATATTTAATGAAGCAATTTATATTGCTTAAAGATGGACTAAACAGAATTTTTCCCCATCTACAAGGGAAATTTGTAATAGGTTCAGAAAATTGCCTCCACCTCCCTTATCTTGCTCAACAACATTGGAAGCATATGCATGCAGAACACCAGTTGATTGCCGTTGATGTATGTGGACCTGTAACAGTGTCCTTTGAAATTGCTTCTTTGCTGTTAAAGTCAATGTCAAGATAGAATGTACATAGTTTAAGGCAAATACTGTTGTCTTAGCCTCATTTACATTTCCACTGCTGCCTTTCTCAAATGGTTTGTGATAACAAATACAGGTAGAAGCATTGAAGACAAGATTTTTGAAACTTACATTAGATTCTTTATTTCTTATAATGCAAAAATCTGGATATGACAAAATGACATAACTTACAGTGTTCGGCTTCTGTAAGTATAATAGGGATAGGAATTCACTGAAATTGATTACAGGCAAATATATGTTTTGGAAATGCTGTATCCAAAACTATACCCTCCTGCTTTCAGTTGGCACCTCCAGCTTTTTGCTTCATCTTCCATCATCCTCATTCTTAGGCTTCATTGATTAGGACAAAGCTTAACCCATTTTTTTTTATCTTGTCTTGGCAACATATTTTTAGATAACATGTCTGTTTTTTTTCTAATGTCTGAGCCTTCTGTTAACTGGGATATTTGGAAGTTTGGATCTTGTGAACATGCATTGGTGGGGATGGGTCAAAATGTGTTTCTCATGCACTGTACATGTCAGTTGCAACAATACCATCCATTTTATTTTGGGGTGCCATGGAGCAAGTCAAATATGTGATTCATTCAGATATTAAAATTTTGTACAAGGAAATATTTTCCAGACCCTAAATGTCTGGTACAGAGGCATAGGATATGGGTATGTAGTACACATGTCAAGGCTCTTTGCAGTCTTTGGCAACAGATGGCATGACAGGATTTACAGTCACAATACTAGAGGCCCCAAGACATTTCTGCCATTTCCTGATTTATCATGAAATATCATGTCTGCAGTTGTGGAGAAGTTGGCTAAGTGTTTGAATAAAGAAATCCAACTATTTTTAGGCTACTTCGACATTCCTAGAAAGTTAGATATATGTTCCCAGCACGTGTCCAGTTTTGTAAATGTCCTTTGATGGTTTTTTTGCCCCAGAAAGGTTTCTCAGAGTTTGTTGGACTTCCCATTGTAATTGAAATTTCCCCCAGTGCATCAGTGTAGAGTGGCATGCTTCAGTGGGTGGAGTTGGTGACCTGGGACTGGGTTTGGATCCAGCTGTCCGCCACCTCTGTCAGGCTGATGAAGATATCGTAGCCCACAGCAAACAGGAAGTAGACAGGCAGGATCCAGTGCATCTGAAAAGTTCTCTCATCCACCGGCAGAGGCACAGAGAGCTGTCTGTGCAGAGAGCAGACAGTGATGTTTTGAAAGCAGATCAGGACTTCATTCCTCTGCATTTTGCAAATTCCTTTAGTCCAATGGTAACTTACCATGGGTCGCAGAACCTTTTACAAGTTTTCGCTGTGTGAGAGTATTCTTTCTGTGGTTTTTTAGTTTAAACTGCAGTTGTAATGCAGTACTCACCTGTAGGGCTCAGATCTGGATGTCCGTAGCATGATGACAATGAAAAGTCCCACTTCAGTGTTCAAAGAGAAAGACACCACTTTATCCAGCATCACCACGAACCCCTGCACAGCATGAGAAGAGCTTAGCTTGAATAGAGGAGGACCTTGTCTGTTGTGTCATGACAGGGTTGCCCTCTCACATGTTCAGCCACACAACATTTCTGAAATTTCCTGCAAAACATGTTAGTAACACAAATATACAGAAGAAAATGCTCTTTGAATAGGTGTTTCTTTTCGTCTGTATGAGCTGAATGCTTTCCGTTTTCTTGTCTGTTTGGATTCTGTTAAGGATAATTCTACAGGCTGCAGTGGGCCACAGGGAACTGGGCTTACCCTCAGTGCCTCCCTTCAGTTTGTGAAGGTCATGGTTAACTGTGTGTTAGTCACTTCACTTACAAATGTCAAATCTAACTTTGAATTCCCAGCTTCTAAGGAGGATCAAAAATTCCTGAAGAGGAGTTGCAATAACTGAACTTCATTATCTCTTCTCTGTTCAATGTAATAATCTACACACGTGACAATGACATGTTTGTGTGTTTCTGTTGTTTCCATTTGAGTGCACCTACTGTGTGACCCTGCCAGGTACTCTTAAGACAATGGTCCATTAAGGGGATGTATTTTAAGGGAATGCAAAACTCAATAAAAAGGGAATTCATTCTTTTTAGGGCATATGCTATTCTATTTCATAATGAAAAGAAACAATTCCAAAGAGCAAGCTTTTTGTCTCAAATGAAATAAAGAAATGTGTGTTGTAAAGTCTGTTTTGATTGAATTGCATATAATCTTAAAGAGTAAGTGCTTGATTAGTTCCCAGCCAAGGGAGAAACTCATACAAGACATGGTAAATACCTTTGGATCAAAGGCAGCCACAATAAAAATTACTCCAAATGCCAGTAGAGACATTAATCCATTGCCAAATCTAAAAAGGGAGAGAAATCATATTTATTAAATGTATCATCAATGTTTAATTCAAAATGCATTTATATTTCATTTAGAATGCCTTGAGAAGTTCAATATTTTGAATACTTCAAAGAGTATAATTTTTCCATTAAGAGTTCCAAAGAATACAACCTGCCAGTCAGACGCATAAAACAAGCTTATGACTCAAGTTGTGTCATAATGGATGCTGGTGAGATCACATTGCTGCAGGAGCCCATACCTTCGCATGCTGCATCCCCGCAGTGAATGCGCCAGACTCCTCTCACAGGCTTTGGACATGCCGTCTGCCCCCATATCCCAATGAGCATTTGCCAACCCATCAACTGTGAGCAACATGAGAAGACAACATTGAGCTGCTTGTTTTTTGGGTTTCTTTTCCGTCCGCAGTGGGTTTAGGCCCTGGAAACCGTGCACTCTTTTCACAATCAGTGGCTTACATTAATCACTCACAGTGCTAAGACATGCAGAAAAACAGAGTACCTCTCCAGGACAAGAGGTATGCAACTCCTCTAAAACAGCTATAGAATATCCATGTACAGATACAGTACTGAAATATTTGAACAATCTTTAACAGTCTTTTGGAACTGTCTTTACTGTTGATGTTTTCTGCTGCAGTCATCTTTAGTTTGGTTTAGATTTTAATTAAATGTTTCAGACTTGTGGTCTCTTATATAGGAGCACATCTTTAACATTTCTGCTGCCATAATCATGCACTGTACATAACACTGTAAATATGAATCACTGTCTGTCATTATTTTTCTTAAAACATAAGATGTTTTATTTTTTATTTCTGAAAAATGAATGTTTAACAACAGACCCTTTGAAGATTTCTAATATATGTTGTAATTGAAGCTGAGCGTCTATAAAAGCTCTGTGGCCCTGTTCCCCTGTGAAACTGTGTCCTGTTCATCTCTTACTCTGGGAAACAGGGCCTTTCATCAGCCATATTAAGATTTAATGAATATAGGAAATGCAGCCAGTCTGCATCAGACTTCACTGTAACAATGAAGGTGAGTCCATGTTGGATCATCTGTCATTTGATAGCTTTTGGGGCACTGTATGCATGAATGCCCATACGCTATTATAATGCCAGCTGATTCTGCAGTTGACAAAAAGCAGAGGGTTTTAGTTTGGGCTTTCAGTGTTCTGCGTCCACCAGCACTGACATTCTTCTTTGGCCACAGCATTTGTGAAAATTGGAAACGGGACATTAACTACAATTCTTCTTTGCTTTACTTATATATGTGTATATACACACACACACACATATATATATATATATATATATATATATACCTTTCTCATTTTATTTACTTTTCTCATTTTTGCTGACAGATCAAACATTTTCTTTCACCTTGTTTCAAAGCTGTGAATAACACAACAGGAAAGTCAGGAATCCCTCTTGGCTAGGTACTCCTCAACCAGTAAACTGCTGCTTTGCTTGAAACATTCTCTAGCTGAAACACGGTCTCCAAATTACACTGAGATTAGAGAGGGTGCCTGGGAGGAAAGAACATCTTGGTATTGAATTTCTTATAAAGGAATTCCAGTTTTTAAAATGGAAATGAGTCCATCTGTAAACCTGGTGTATTGACATGTTAGGATTTAATAAAACACACAGCTAACATGGTGATTTGGCATTTGGTTTGTCAGAAAAGCAATAGTGTTGGGCTGTATGTAACACTTGGGCTGTGCAAAACACTCAGGGTACTTTCACGTCCCTTTTTAAGTCATTTTGAGAGCAACTGGCAGTTTAATTTCCAGACAGTGGTGACAGCACACAAAACCACAGAAATGAATTAACAATATGTGTTTCAAAGTATCTACATTTGCAGATACCTGTAAATGTTTTAATTTTAATTCATAAAAAGATCTTTGATTGACGAAAAGACGGCAGCATGTGCTTTTTCATTGAGTCTGCCGCTATGTCACAATATAGCAATAGCACTGTGATGGCTACACTCAATGGCCACGTTGAGTAAATAACAAACCTGCAGTTCCTGCTCAATACAATCTTCATACAGCCAATTCACCTCATAACCATGCATTAGATTATGGTTCTCTGGGATTTTAGGAATGTTTCCACAGTTCGCTGGGATCCAGTCTGGGATTTACCCAGGTTTGCAGTGTTTATGTTTGTGTGTACAGGTTGAGGATGTCGGCTGCATGACCGATTGGGGGGAAAGGGCCATATGTAAAGCCATATGAAAAGAAAAATAGCTGAGCCACTTTGGGAAGATACGGGTACAGACTGATAGTTGGTGGCAAAACAGGGTATAGACTCAAAAATGCTCAGAGTAATTTCAGCTTTTTGGGTCCATGACCAGTGCTCTGATCAAATCAACCTGCCCCATTCACCAATACAACCACCACCTACCAGTCTCATAAGCCCACACCTGAAAACAGCAGGGAGCAAAGAGCTCAGGTAGGGGGTAGAGTAACCTATTTAGGTAATTTCATTATAATCACTGAGGACCTGGTTCAGTGTACTGCACCAGCAGGCAGTGCTCTGCTCTCTAAGGATCTACCTGCTGTGTCCACTCCTTCATCACAGTTTCCAAACACAGGCAAACAGTACACCATTATCTTAGCTGCAAAAAGGCCTCCTTAAGCTGTTCTTTGTCCCAGGACCCAGGTGTTTAGTTACCATCTGGGAAGAACACTCCCTCCGCCATTTTCCCACCCCAAACTCAGCCAGACTTGTTAGCCTCCTGCAGTAACTCATTCTTGCTGACTCAGAAGGAGGAAGCAACTGCCGGACAAGGGACTCCTCCACTTGACTTGACAGCAAGCCCTTGGTTCCCTCTGCACTGCAGATGCTCCAGCAGCAGCTACATACTACCTATGTTGTCAAAAGATGATGAAGTCAGCATGTACTCAGTTCATTCGCCTGCAAGTGCCTGGCTGACCAGAAGTGGTTGGTAGAGAGCAATGACACCAATAATATTGACTAGCTTAACCCCTATCATTCAATAGCAAGACAGGGCAAATTGTAATGGCACAGCTGGGACATGATTACTCAGTCTCAGGGCTTAAGCTTATGCTTTCCAAACATATCTTTACTGCCTGATCCACTCTGAGTCCCAGTACAGCATCCATCACTATTTCTGGATTAGTACTACAGATACAATCGTTTCCACAATTTTTGGCATTCTTGCTAAAAAAAGGCTCTGCAAGACAGACAAAAACTATTAATGTGCATTTTCCATGATCCTAAATTTTAAAAAAATCAACAAATAATATTTTTATTTGTAAAAGATAAACATCAATGATGGAATATTTTAATAGTTTAATAATTTAATTAAATTTTAATAGTTAGTAAATTATTTATTGAAATCCACTTGTGTGCAATAAAGCCTCTATGAAAATCATCCAGGTAATCAGCCTTTATTTTTTATTTAGTTTTTAAAATTTACATTTTAAATGTATTTTTTCTGGATTTGACTGAGCAAGTATGATTGTCTGCATTTTTATACTACAGAATATGCCTTGTTGCTGGCTAATCCTAGGTCAGATTTTTAGATGGCAGTTTTGTGAGGCACTATGCATTTGACACAACATATCTAGTTTAAAATATAGTTTATAGTTTGGATTGCCATATTCTACTTAGACACCACTACACTGACTTGCCACAACTGGTTAGAAAATACTGGTTATGGCCCAAAAGTGGGTGGGTTTAAGCAGTTTTTATTTGTATATCTCACAATCCTG
Organism: Albula goreensis; assembly: GCA_022829145.1. Classification (NCBI taxonomy): domain Eukaryota; kingdom Metazoa; phylum Chordata; class Actinopteri; order Albuliformes; family Albulidae; genus Albula; species Albula goreensis. The sequence continues at coordinate 14,146,618 of CM040753.1, read as the reverse complement.
TTTTCATAAAGCATCTTAACACAGAGGGCACTGTTTTTGCCTGGCATACAGCAGAGATGTATGAGCCTGGCACACATAGTAATAAAATAACAGATGTGATGCTGGGTACGTACTTGTGTGCTTCATTGCCGAACCCATCACCAGGAATGACACCGTTATACTGACAGCAATGAAAATCTGTATCAATTCTGCCACCCAGGAGAACCGGCTGTGCTTCTGATTTATGATCTGTGAAAGAGAGCCAACAACAATACCCATGTGCAAAAATACACAGCTACTGAATACACAAGCATGCACAGAGAGGAAACCCAACGATTCAGATCATACACAGGGACAAAATGGCGCATACATGCACTTCCACACAAGTGTATTAGCACAAAATTTCTCACAGACCCTCAAAGTTTTGCTGTTAATTTGAGAGAAAACCATGTCAACAACAATAAATCCACTTATGGTAACTAACTGGCACTTGATGTGAAATCAGTTGGCTTTGAGGAGAATTACAGACAGAAAACTGATCCACTATCTAAAAGGGGACAGAGTTTTTCAACAATACCATGATGTGAAAACCATATATGACAACATATATTAAAATTGCATGCATTAAAATGACATCTGTCTGCATAATCATGAATTTTTATCTGTAACATTATTGTTTTCTTGTTGCTTGGGTGAGTATCCTGAAGATGCTTCTCTCTGGCTCATTTTTGTTGTGCACAAGAAGGGTTCAGGTATTTTTCCATTCTCAGTTACAGTAAATAAATGAGGTGAGCGGAATGTTTGTTGCAACTTGAGTGTGATGCAGTGAACTGGAAGATCACTTATGCTTTTGAAATGTGCCTATATGCCTATTTAACTGTGCCTATGATGCTGTAGTGAAAATACAGTAAAAATGTTGAAAAACAGGGATGTACCTGAAGTAAAAATACTATTTAAAAGTTGCCTTTCAATGTATACAAAAATGTCAAATGTTATATTGACTGTATTTGTTTTTTTTTTTCTTTACAGTTTTTAGTGTTTGCAGGCTGAATTAGGTTTGGATGCTTGTTTTATGCACATGCTATCAGGTTGGGAAGGTGTGGATTGACTCATAATAGTTCTGAACAGTACAGATATAAAACCCCTGATCCATGCATCATTTCATCCTAAGCTTTCACTCCAAAAATACCATTAATTAATTATGAAAATGTTTCAATCTGCCACCCATGCCCTGCTTGACCATCTGCCCCAGCCTGCCTCCCCTCTGATGAGGCTAAGCCTTTTATTTCTCACGTCTAACCGCACCCGATCTCTTAACCGCAACAAACAAATGGGCTCTATAGCACCTTCTGTATTTGTCCAAGGACAACATATCCAATAGCTTCAAAAGAAAAAAGGGCGAGATTCAGAAAAGAACTCCCACTACTTAGTGAGCACACACTTTTAATAGGTTAAAATAACCTGTTAAAGTGTTCTTGTTTTACTGTTATGTTAAATAATAGCTGTGGCTGGGCCTATTTTTATAAAGGAAAAGGGACTTAAACCAGTGTCTCCATGAGTGCCATCAATAATGGTCATTTAATATCACTCATTCCATTTTGTGCCATTCAATGTACTTGCTGTTTCTCACATACTCCTATGAGTAGAGGGCTGGATGGCTGGTCAATGGCAAAACTCCACTGTGCTGGTATTTCATCTGCTTCAATAAAAGTCAGTGGAAAAACTTTAAGCTACAAAAAAAGAAAAAAGTTAAGCTACACACAGCCCCAACTTATCTCCAAAGAATGCATCATTATCATCATAACCAAGAAGAAGTGGGTTTATCCATCTGTACCACAGACACTGTATATTATACCAAATGGGAAATGTTACAAAAAATCAAAAACAATTAAATGTTAAAAATGGTTCCAGAGATTATTATAGTGACTACATTGAACTGTCTGGTACCTCAGCACACCACAGATGTCTTTACAGTGAAAGGCAAAATTAATTCAATATTATTTTATTAAGACACATGAAACATCACAGTGCAGGTACATGCCACTGTCCCTGTTATAGGCCACAGACACTGGGAGGTGTCTCAGGTTTTTAGTGATGGCATATTACCTTTATCAACTTCAATTTAATTTTTTTAAAAATTCAAATTAAAAATATATACTTAAACAAGCTGAACAACAGACACAATTCATACTAGTGTGAAAACAGAGGCTGTAAGTGAGAAATATGTTACTGTAGAGTGCATGTAGCAAACCACTTTCAGAAATTCCAATCCAAAACAGGTCAAAAATAACTGCAGGAAAATGCCATGCAATGATAAATGAGAACCACTTGATGGCACCCAAGGTCTGTTTGATGAAAATTCCCAGTAGTCCCAGCCAATACTTCAACAGTGACTACACACGTGTTCCTGTGTATTGATCCTCATGTAATGGTATTCAATTTACAGTGTTTTTTAGAGGAAAAATACATTTAAATATGCGAATAAAAATTAGTAGAGCAATTAGTAAATCAATCCACATTTCCCTGTCTTCATGAGGATGACGACAAGAGAGGGAAATTGTAAATAAATACTCATGGAAACAGAACAATATGAATTGTTTCTTGAAGAAATGGAAAAAGTGGAAGAAGAAGAACAAGAAGAAGAAGAAGAATAAACAGATCTATACCCTGGTGAGAGTTGAACTAAAATGAATATCAGGAAAGCCACAGACACATCATAGCATAGAAGAAATGCTTGTCACATTAATCTCAAGAAATCACTGTTCTCTGGCTTTGGTTATATGTCACATACAGGAGGATCTTTCTGTGGGTGAAATGCAGTATGAGGGGCTCTTTCATTGGCACTCCTGGCTCAGGAAGGCCAGCATTATGACATTTCAGAGTAAGAGATGAGGAAGGGTCAGATTAGAGAGTCACACATGTGCTCCTGACACTCAGTCCAGAAAACCATCATTAAAATCACAGATGATTAAAATCACTGCATCCTCCCTCTCTCATTACGACCTCATCCTGAGGCCTGACAAAAACACAAACAGAGAAAGACAGAGAAGACCATTTTGCTTTACATGCTTTACAATATGCACGACAATACACTAAATTTAACACAAGAGTTTTAGGTGCAGAAAATAATAAAAACAAAGTGGCATTGAATGGCAACTATTACATGAATGCAATACCAGGACCATCCAATCCATGGAAGGATATTGACCCTAAAATGCTGATGAATATCACCACTTTGTGGATGCCATGTAGTTCATTTTGATAAGGAGGATTTGAAATTGCATTCGTGAAATTTGAATAATCCACGGAAGTAATGATGACACATTCTCTAAGTGTTTTAGTTTCACCCTTATGTCTACAGTAACTAGCTATCACAGTCTCTCCATCTGTACCAAATGCGGATTTGCTGCTGAATAGTTGCCACCAATGACTATACAACTGCAAGAATTACTAATTATGGGAAGAAAAAAACCTGCTCTGCAATGGGTCAAAACTAACAGAGCAATCTCCAGCAGCCATTAATATCCAAATGCAGAACGCTGTTCCAAGTTTCATTTCATTTTATGAGTTTTTTTTTGCCTATTCATATTTTGCTATTTGTGTGGGAGCCCATTTTTGAGTGGCCATGAAATAGTGACAGTTATTATAAAAATGAATGAGGGCAAATACAGCAGACACTTTAGAGGAAGAATAAAATAACCGTGTGTGGGTGTAAAATAAAATGTATTGTAGTCAGAGCTGGTGTCACATTAAAATGGCCAGGATAATTTATAAGCATTGGTGGCAGGTCCAAAAAGGAACAATAACCTTATTTCCTCTTTGGAAAGCAGGTTTTCTGATAGATTATGGTTGAGTGAAACCCATATTGTTCCATTCTGTATGCATGTCCAATGTGTTTAACTCTGTATAAAAAGACTGGCTGGTGGCTACAGTTATGCTCACTGAAATAAACTACATTTGACCTCTTATTATTAAAAGATCCTCACAGTATTTTCTGGTTTAACAAATGGAAACCAATGGCCATGTACTCATCTTTAATACTGTTGTTTAATGCATTTCTGATTGATGTCCTGTAATTAAATCTATAAAACAGATTAATTTAATTGTTTATGAAGCAAATCAAAGTGTATAATTACACATATGCAAACACTCTCTCACAATTAGACAGACATGCAACACAAACATTTTCTCTCACACACATCCATATGCACACATGCTCTCTCTCTCTCTCTCTCTCTCTCTCTCTCTCTCTCTCTCTCTCTCTCTCTCTCTCTCTCTCTCTCTCTCACACACACACACACACACACACACACACACACACACACACATTGCATGATGACCTATAGCAGATAGCTCCTTCTGCTGAGCTAGGTTATGAGATTGATGAGCTTGCTTACATCTTTACAGCACAGTGCAGCATTCTTCTGAACAATGGTCCAATTTACAAAGAGCAGCTCTATGTTTCATTTGACAAAACTGCTATGCTAGACATATGCTTAGAAATCACAAGGAATCTAATAAAGAATCAACTGTGATTGAAAAGAACCAAAAATAAGAAGCACAAATAAGCAAACAGAATCCTGAAAAGGTAGTATCAAGTAATTAGTAGCTGAACTTTTACTGGACAGTATTACTGATCCCCCATCCATTTCTCAGCCAAACCAAACTTATCATCGCTAGGAAGCAGTACCCTTCCATATGACTGACTTTAATTCACACACTGAACAAGCTCCACATAAATGTCACCTCTAACACATATCTCATCTAGCATATGCTGTGGGAGGAACACATAGTCAACATGTGCTCAACATGTGCTTGGCATACGATTAACATACAGTCAACATGCGCCCAACATATGCTCGGTTCACCTACTTTCACTGGCAGGCACCTACCCTGCCAGAAGGGGCCACTTAGAGAGTGATGAGACTGATTCATTTATCCAGTTTAACCTCTGTCTTTCCATTGGAAAGGCTAAGCCAAATTATGCCTGGCTAATGCAGACCTAGATGTCATAGCTGGGAACAAAATTGCTGGGATTCAAACATCCAGATACAAGGACACAGAACCTTAATCATGGCCCTGTGACACACTTTGAGGAACAATCATTGCATGGTATTTTCAGTCAATAGCAGAGAAACACCCCCTGGTTCAGGACAGAAGCGAACATGCTTAGGCAGTATATACACATGACCCTGTAAGAGTCACTTTTAGCCAGGACTTAAATAAATGAGTGAGACTGTGACAGTGACTCATGTGGGCAGTGCATAGGTGTGAACCTGTGACTCTGATGGACAGGGAAAAACCTATACAGGAAGACAGTGACCGCTGCTGCCTGCAGAACAGAGGAAATGGCCCGGCGTGCCAAAAGTCCACTGAGAGAAGAAGAAACGCCTCACTGCCCCTAAATTAGATCACAAATTTTCTGGCCCATGGCAGTGTCTCAATACTTGGCCTCAGAGGCACAGGACCTGCACACAATATTATTTAACATCTGCCTGCTTTACTCTGCCCAGGCTACAAAGGAATTCAAACCACATGTCCACCACAAACAAACAGACAGAAATCAAACCCTGACTTAAGGAATGAAAACAAGCAATCTAACAGCACAGACATGCTAGGATGCAGCAGTAAACTTATAAGTCAGAAGTTGTTGTAATCAGCTGTACATTAAAAGAACATACAACTGGCCCTACCCTGTTATTGCTGAGTATACAAATCTCGTAGAATGGACAAAAGCCCCTATCTGACTGGTTACCACACCAAGCCACATATAAAGACTTTAATTGGGCTTCCTTTTAATCATGTATCAGATTTAGCTCACCTCATGGTCCTTAATATTTTCACTTGAAGCAAACGGACATCTCTGACCTGCAAACCCTCACAGATTTTTACCATTAAACAGCACCGATACATAAACTGCCATTACAAAATTTCTGTGCAAGACAACAACAACTTCCAGATGCAGATGTCACACCTAGAATCAGCTCTAGACCTTTCGCTAGCTTTGTGACAGAGTAAAGATAAAATGAAACACATCTGCCCAAAAAAACATTTCAGCAGCCAATTTACAAATTAACTTTAGGCCACTAATATTGGGGGACTATGTATAAAAAGGGCTACCATTCAAACACTGTTTACCCTACATGGAAGTTGGCACTTTAACCTCATTTTTCCGTTTCAAATTCAATGGGCTGGGGCAAAGAGCCATAACAGCAAAAACGTGCTGCTGTCCAAATACTTAAGGACTGCACATACTTCACACATTCACACAAGCACACACTTGGGATGTTTCCAGACATTAACATTCAGCAGTATCTGAATGCTCCTCTGGAGATGAGAGGTAAATGCAGTGTCTCTGTCATGCAATGCCAAGCCTGAGAATATATCTAATTATAAAATCTGCCATAACACTGCATAAGCAGGGAAATCCAGTTGCTGAGATTCTCATATACAGGCCGACACATATTGCTGATCTACATCTTCAAATATAACCTCAACCAAAAAACATGTTGATATTACATGGCAGCTACTACCATCAAGGATCAGTAATAAGAATTGATTTTTTTGGATGCAGTAAGCAAGATCAGGATTCCATTACACACAGGCTACTGCTGTGTGTTGATTGTGCTTGAGATCCAAAGCTGAGATTGTTCCCTGTCTAAGCCTGGTACACTATGGCTACCGCTAAGTTGCCAAGCCTTGCGATCGATCTCCTGAATCCTCATCAAACTTCTCCATTCTGGCACCACAAACTGACGAACATGCCAGTAGCCCTTCTGGAAAACCCCGTCTGAAATCCATAACCCCCGCAGCTACAGTCTGTATCTCAGGCGTATGAAATCCATAATAATCCTCACAGCTACAATCTGTATTTCAGGTGTATGAAATAAGTACAATGAGTGAATAGATAAGGCCTTAAACCCAGGAGTATAGGAAAAATGAATGGCCTCTTCTGTTCCAATTACTGCACAACCTTCAAAGTTTCAATTGGAAACCTGCAGGAGAAAAGGCCCTACAGCTTAATGCCTTTTGATCTCCCAGAAGGCAAAGGCCCAAGTGGGCTGAGACAGAATTACAGGGAATTGCCAATGATTAAGGGAAATACAGGTAAAATAACAGGGCTTTAGCATTGGCCACACAAATCTGCCTTGGCCCCATCTCTGAAACATACCAGTAACTGAAGTATTTATGGATGTTCTGTAGGTGAACTCCTTTGGTTAGTTGTGGTAACTTGCTATTGTCTCTGGTTGTTGTCCTAGCCTACTATATATGCTTTTTAAGTTATTCTGGGGAGGAGAGTCTGCTAAATGCTGACTTGCGAATGGAAATACAGACATAATTATTTCCTTTAATGGATTTATTTAACGAAATTGCAAATTAGTTCATTTATTTTTTGTACAAATAGCATCTAAATATATTTCATTTCCTGCGTTTCATAGGTGATTTGACAATATTGGCCATTAGAAAATATCAAGTGATTAGGAACTCTACAAACACAACAATATAAATATTAAGAAATTTTACATTTAAACAATCATACACCTGGTCATAAAACAAGAGTGCGGAACAAATTACTCAGTAATTTCTATACCTCTCTGTAAATTTGGACAACAAGTGATAGAATCATGTAACCTGCTTTAATTTTTCCAATGGAAAACACATCCAGGGTAATGGATATTTATAGCCACACTATCTGAGACATGTGGAAGGGTGGGAACTTTCTTACACAATAGTAAAACTAACACAAGCAGGCAGCTTGGCAGCTTCTTTCGCTGGTCATTTCTGACACTCATATTCAATGAACATTGTCTGTGATGTGAACACACACAATGCAGCAGTATCTGACAGCTCTTTCTCCACTGCTGTGTACAGACACAGCCCCGCTCTTGATGACATCTTAATGGAAAATATGTAGCTGAGGACTCCTTCAACATCAGTAGGTTAACTTGTTAGTTGGAAACCACTATGCCATTACATTATTACCTCCTAATAATATGTTTTTCAAACATAGCTAACTAGAAGTTTAATAGATAAAAAATCTCTATGATTGGTTACCTTAGGAACCTATCATCTTCTCATGAGAACCCAGAAAAAAAATTTAGTCAAAATTTAAAATGGGCTACAAATCATTTGGTTGTACAACCAAAGGTGACAGCTGTTAAAACTTAGGCTGTAAGCTCTGTTTCAAAACAGATCTGCTCTCTCAACTATGACATAAGCAGAGTGACTGGTTCGTCACAGGTTCAGGATTTCTGTACTGTTCATTGGCTGGCTGTTTGAACATTTCCTTCTGAAAACTATGATTCTTCCCTGAAATGGCAGCCCTTTAACAGTTAAGCATCACATCCACAAAGATATAAAACGACTCTTGAGGCTACTTGCCAGGTAATTACATTAAAGCAGCCAGTTAATGACACTTAAAAGTATGGTCACTACACAACTGTTCTACTATCTGAAAAATACTGCAAATGCATTTCAGCTATTTAGTGCATTAACTAATGTATCCATATGAAGACAATCCTTTACAGTTTATTTTCCTGTACAAAAAAAGGGTTGCAGAGAACTGGAATGGAAAGCTTGGCACTCAGCAGGGATGTGCTAACTTCCCCTTGGGTTTAGAACGATCAATTCCCATGTCATACTTACAGCATTACAGCAACAGTGCAGAAAGTAAATCAGAGCGATTTACATTTGACAGGACTCCACTAAGAGTACATGGGAAAGTACAAAGTAGGAAGACTTGGTTGGGGGAAGTTAGCTCCTACAACATTTGAGCAGCTAGTCCCAGGCTTGGATAAAACAGCTGGCGATCCTGAAAGCCAGACGGTCTCAGCATGCTTGGCTGCTACATTTATTTGGATATTTCGAAATGTGTCATTGCATACTCCCTAAAACAAACCAAGGTGTGTCTCATTTTATCCCACTGCAAAAACTGACACGGTTTCCATGGAAACTAGCCAGGGCCCAGCAACGGACAAAGAAAATGAGGAAAGCGGCTCTCCAAGGACAAACAAACTCTATTTGGCAGCACATGAACATTCAGAACTGACAGGATCCAAATATGTGCCCCATCTATGTTTGACGCACATCCCATATATTCAGAATTTAAAGGGGACAAACTACTTAAGAGTGATTTTTGATGGTATATCTACTTGTCCACTGATGTAATGGTGTAATGTAATGTATGAACACTGATTCGAGCAAACCAATCTCTGGATATCTTTGCATCCTGTGAAGACATTGAGCTCAACTACTTTGATAGCTCATTCTTTTCTGACTGATTGTGGGCTGTGTAAGATGCTCCAGTTGTATCTTTGTCATGGTCTTGTGCAGCTACAATGAATTAGCTAGCTAGTGTTATGTAATGTACTGCCAGAGAGGCTCAAGAAAATCAGTAGTCCATCTCTTCCCGTCTCAACCCCAACAGCAGTGAAAACTGTTCCTCTATGCATTGTTCTGAAGACATTTAATTTTTGTACTGTTTCAACAAACAGGCGTAGATCACTGCATGATTCTCATTATGATCCTCATTACACCTGCAAAGCAACACCCATGACCTTGGGCTAACACTTTCCACAACTATTCCAAAAATGATCATTACCAAAATACAAATTTGTAAATAATATATTACCTAAAACAGCACATAAATATATCACTTACAGCACTCATAAATATATCTTTATAGCACAAGAATATTAAATCTTCAAAATGGTGGCCCATTGTACCCAGAGGGCCATACTATGTATGTTTCTTTCAATAATGTTATACTTTGTCATACTTTACATCAGTCTTCACTAACAGGCATTAACTCTGGTCTAAATATGAATGGTCTATTACCAGCTGACATAAGGAAAAATTTCAAACTGCTAAAACTAAAAAAAAAAAAAAAAAAACATGGCATTGCATTACATTACAGGGAAAGGTCTTATAACAAAGATTTCATTGATAAAGAGTAGTTATAATATTTATTTTTTACTCAAAATAATCTCTTACATCTACTAATCTACTTTACTCTTTAATTATCAGGCATGATCAAATAAAGACCATAATAAATCGCTTCCTGTCATTAAAAAAAGGCTCATTGACATATTGACTCATTCTACAAATGTGATTAGTCCTGCAATTGAGGATTAAACTTGATAAACTAAAACACTGCACAACCCATACAAAAGATGGCTAATTACTAACTATAATGGCAGGTGCGGGGAGGTGGGAGTAGTGTGAAATGTTAAAACACAAAGCTTCCAGTTTGCATGAAACACACAGCACAAAGCACAGCGCACACAGCACTTAGCACAGAGAACAGAGAGCACACAGAGCGCAGTGTTGCTGCAGCAGTAATCCAGCTCTGAACAGGGAAACCATGTCTCAAGTTCACCTCATGAGAGCGGACAACATCAAAGTTACCTTAGAACCACTTTCAAGTTTAAAAGTGCAGTAGAGGCCTTTTGATTACCAATGCAAATGTTAAACTTAAAAAGTTCTGTATAAAAGGTGTGAATAACTCTAGAAATTGATGGCTTTATTCAACATGTTTACTAATGAACCTGTCAAGGAAAGGTGGAGACTGAAGTAAGTGACCTTAAAACTGAATTTTGGTCAGACCTAATTCAAACTTGACCAGTGCTGTTCGTAAACTTACACCAAAAACGTTACAAGGCTGAGAAAGTTAGGGATTTCTGCTTTGAAATAAACAATCCGGAAGATTTTTTTTTTCCTTTTGCACTGACATTTAGATAAAACACCCAGCCTTATTAAACAGGACCTTCATGCCGTGGTTTTTGTTTTGTTTTTCACTACCCTAGGGTAGAGGAGGAATTTGCTGTCTTAAAAAAACTTGAGAGGTAATGCCTTGTTCTTCTTTTATGGTGTAAACTGCTCCAGTGTTTCAGGGAGGAAAGAGTGGTGTATGAAACACTACTCTTAGATTCCGTGTTCATTGACCAAGTCCTGCAATTGGATGGACCCAAATCTTCCAGTGGAAGAAAGGAATGCAAGTGTTCCATTTTGCTCTCTGGTTGTATCATCTTATGAAGATCCATGTTAGATTTCCTTATTTATGTGGTTAGCTGTGCTGGCCTGAGCAATACGGATATCTGACATTTCCTTTTTGGCCCCAGTGTAATTTTTCTGTTAACATCAATATTGCTATTGATTTCTCTCTCTGTCCAGCACACAGAGCTGCCACACTTTTCTTTTTTTCCATTCATTCACTAGATGTCATCTTTTTGTGGGAGTCTCTGATACATTTCAGCTCCTCACTACACTCCATCACTGTTCCTCATTCTCACCTTGAGTTCACAGTCTCATTTTGTCTAAATCCAATACCTGACCTTGACTTCTATTCATAAATGACAGGCCCAATAACATTCATGTAACACTTTATTTTTTTATTTTTAATCTTATTTTTTTCTTTTTTATATTAAAAAAAAAAAAAACAAAAAAAAGCATAACTAGGGATGGGAGTTGGAAACTAGCTATAGCTAAAATCTCTGTATGTAGAACATCAGCTATGTAAACTTGGTGTAAGCTGGCAGTAATGAAGCCATGTCTCTTGGCATTGTCCCAACACAAATAAACATTAAATAAATACAATAAAAACAATGGGCCTTTAAATACAATACATATTTGGAAAGAGTAGCATTTTGTCAGAAAGATTTTGTTGTCCAAAATGTTTGGCTTTATGTTGTTTTGAGAGAAGAAAAATCCTTAGACACATATTTTATTCAGAACATCCTGTTTTCTGTTTTTTGGAATGCCGGATTTCACTTTAGCTTAAGCTGTAACAGCCCGACTTTATTTAATATTTCATATTAACTGCATCAGTCATATCTGATTCAATATCAATAACTCCAGCCTAACCTGTGGAGCTGCTGGTATATATCTATTTAGGCAGAGATGGATACCCACACACCTACACTGCTAACATGTTATGCTTTCCAGCATGACTCCAGTTACCAGGAGCACTCCGGTAAAATCGGATTATGACCTTGTGCAGGACCACACCATCTGGGCCTCCTGTGTGGCATTCCCGAATCAGACGAGCAGTGATGTCACCGGGCTGAGTTCCCTCACATTCCAGCATTTCATTAGAGTCACATGGGCTGTCCCATTTCCACTCGGTATAAGAGTCACATGGGCTGTCCCATTTCCACTCGGTATAAGAGTCACATGGACTGTCACATCTCCACTCTGCTCAAGAGTCACATCAGCTGTCCCATCTCCGCTCTGTTCTTGATTGCTTTGGCTTTGACAGCAGTGTGACAGGTGGCAGACTGATGATATGCCAGCTAAATAAGGGATTGAGCAGGGGGATGAGCACACGCATTTATACCTGGGGCAGCCAAACATCTGGGCTGGTTAACCTCACAATTAAAAAATAATAGAGTACCCGCACTTTTGGGCCGCATTAATTTTGTGATTTATATCTCAGGACAAATGGGGTCAAAGTTAGCATGCTGCACAGCAACTAGCAATGTTTCATTTTTTCCATCCACAAAACACAAACATTACACAAACTACAAACTCTCTAACCAAGTTCGCTCCCCTAACCACCAATAATTAATAAAGAAAGCATCCAAACTATTAATACATAATTGTTGAACATTTACCCCTGAAGATGTAACACATTTAGAAAATGGTTAAATTCTTATTTTGTCAAGGTCCACTTAGTTGAAACAATACACACATGTTGTCACATCTGCAGATGGATTCATTAACTGTAAATGTAAACCTTCATAATAATATTATCATTCAGACTCCATATCCTCCGAATGCAGCAGTTATCCCATTAGCTGAAGTCTGAGTGAAGTAATTGCTACATGTTTTCATTATAACCACATGAAGTCATTACTCACTTTATCTGAGCAGTTTCTGTGTAATTGATTTGAAACTTATCCTGAGCACATCAAACTAACATATTGCCATCATAAGCTATTATCGCACCCGTTCTGCCTCAGTGCACTTAGAGAAATGTAACAAAACATAATCACTGCAAACAACAGGCATCAGGACCTCATTCGTTAGGAGCAATTTCTTAATGTTGCCCCCATTATCTGTATACTGTAACACTGAATTAGCTTAATTTGCTCGCAAATGGAGCACTTTGTTAACATAGCATAATGTGGATAATTGTATGTGTCGAAGATGTGAAAATGTATTGAATTTGCACTGGGAGCTATGACCTGACCAGTAGGGTCAGCATCTATCTACTGTGAAGATCTGGCAAGCTGCATTTAGCATCCATTATATGGTACTCAAACTATGAGGCCATTCATCAAAGGTAGATAGCTGTGAATGTATTGACCAACTCAAAATGGTGCGGTAATGAACTAGCTTTGACCCTGACAAACACTGCTGTTTGGAATACATGGGACATTGCCTGGATGAAAGTGTCCAAGGATGCCCTGAGAGATATTAAGAGCACCTGTCACTCACTCAGCCTCTCACTCAACTCCCTGTGGTTGGGAAGCAAGACTGCAATGCTAATATCCAACCAAAGATAAAGAGCAGTGAAGCTGAAGAGGCTTTCAAATGATAACTGCATATTCTTGTTATTTTTCAATGGTTTTATCAATGATTAAAACTAAGGGTGTCAGGTATATACACAGCTTCACAAGTAACACAATTCTTTGATGGTCAGCTGATTAAATTGTTAGTACTTTCAATGTGGGAAAATGAAAATGAATCTTCTTGAATCATGTGGCCAACTGGTAGTTTGAGTTTAGCATTTTGTGTGGCAGTGCTGTTTATGTGATCAAAAGAGATTATATTTGTGTGTGTGGGCCTTTGGTGGTGGTTTGAATGTGATTCTTAAGTTTTTGTTATAAAGGCTTTATATAATAACTGTTTGGCTTCATAGAGGGAGAGTTAACAAATATTTATGCAACATGTTAATGTGGCATAACCAATAATGTCACTTACTCTTGGCTCATACGAAGACATTAAGCTTTAGTCCTGCCAGGCTTGCTGTTCCACTGGACTACGAATTACTGAGGTGATGTCCCCAACTCTGTATCACTTCACTACTCACTAACCTTTTGCTGAATGGTTTATAAAGCCATACCTCATCATTAGGACAGAAGCACTGAAAAGGATGCATCACCTTGCACTGTGCAGCAGAATTAGATAATGTTTCATGAAGAAAAGTTCAAGATTAGTCATAACTGTGTCTGGGGTGGAAAGGCATAGTATGTTAAACACTATTGATTATGTGACATTTGCAAAATGTTGCATAATGATACAAAAGAAGGTATTATGTCTTCCCTTGTAAAGTATGACATTTTCTTATGTGTGATAGCCCTTACGGCTTTACACATGTTAAATGTAGTGTAAAGTATGACCAGGTTTTTACATTAATAAATTCAAGGGTTTAAACAGGGTAAGCTGTAAAAGATTTTTCACGTTGAGTTCTGTAAGCAGAACGGGGCGTTGGGGGGGGGGGGGCATTTAATTAAGGGTAAATAAAAAAGACTGATTTTAGGAGTGGAAATAATTGGCATTAAATGTAAGTCACATGTTACAACAACTCTGTGCTGGCTGCGGTGCTGGTTTGTGCAAGCAACTGTTTCTGTGGCTTTATATGCATTGTATTAACATATATGGATGTCTGTGTATTTCTCAGCATGTATGTGTGCATATTTGTGTGTTTCTGTGTGTGCATGTGGGAGTGTGTATCTTTGTGTGACTGTATGTGAGTAAGAGAGAGTTAAAGAGAGAGTAAGTGTGTTTCTTTGTGTATCTATTTGTGTTTGAGAGAGAATATGTACCGTAGTTCTTTGTATGTATATTTTTTTCTTAAAGAGGTCGCATCTCTTCTGAAAGCAGGGCTGCCATGGCAAATGCTTTTGAGGGCACTTGATCTTGTGATATTGGTCTCTAATTATATTTCATGTTTTTAACCTGATTTTTATCTGGATAAGATGGCTGCACTGTACTGCATGCAGTGTGAAAATAGTCATTGCCCTCTGCAGCACTGTCACATGCTATCATGGGCTAGTGTGTGAGAGGCCAACGCCTCTGCATCAGAAATGTCACATCACAGTCAGAGACGCAACAGCAGCAAGCCTACTCAAATGTGTCTTTAGTCTGACATTTCAAAAACACCACATCAAACACCATGTTTGCAAACTAGGCAGTGGAGCATGTTGAAAAAGGTAAGGATTTCATTACAGAGACAGGAAAAGAATGCAAAGCATAATCCTGCACAATATCTGACGGCAAAAGGTATGAATTATTCATTCTATCCTGAACCAGTGATCTTTGCAATGTGTTGTCTGACTTTCCAGAGTTTCTGGTTTGTGATGCTGACAAAATGAAAGGTAATAATTTAGATGACAAATGTACTACAATATGATCAGACACCAATAAATTATGAAAAAGCAAACAATTGATTATGACATATGTAAATGACTGTTTTCAAGATAAACATGAAAAAGGATTTCTTCAAAAGAAAAATATAAAAGTGAATGTGAATATGCTGAGCAATTTGTAAGCCAGGTATAGCATTGGTGCTATGGATATTTCAGCTTCCTACACACAGGAACCAAAATGGAGTGGAAAAATAGAAGACAAGCACTGAGATTGCAAATGATTTGAATTTGAATGCTGTGTATCATTAAGTGGTTGGTAAAACTTTGCTAGAATTAAAGGGGAGAGGGAAGTATGGTTGTGCTTGAAATATCAGAAGTGATACATTATGCATGTATGGCTCACATTTTTCCCGTTCTATACTGATTTTGAGAACACAGGGCATGGAAATGATACAGAAGAGGGTTTTTTCACATTTGAATTGCTATAGCTCAGTCCACGAATATTCCAATGTTTAAAAGATGTAAAAAAAAATTGTTTCCTCAGAAAAGGTAACATTTAATCTGAGCGTTAACTTATTCTGAGCTGAAAAAAATTCCCTCAGCTCAGCTCAGTAGTGTTCTCTCTCTATGCATGTTTTTCCTGACTGATTTCTCTGTCAGAAGAGCTTTGGAGGAAAAAAACTAAGCAAAAAAAAAAAAAAAAATATATATATACATATAATGCATTTCACAAATGATATGCGGCATGTATTGTCATTTATGTAACTCTTTGCATGCATGTCTATGGTATACAAACTGCTTTACATGTTAACAGAAAATAAAATAGGGACACCCCCTATTTTAAAACAAACTTTGGAACATAGAATAGTCCAGCAGTAGATGACCGTAATGCTCTCCCAGGCTGGTAAAGTATGAGCATGTCCTATATATTATGTATATATTCAGGTGTCAGCCCTTTAAAAACCAACGGTGATGTTTTAAAATCCATTCTAAAACAGATAGGCAGTGCAGGGATCTGAGTACCGGGGTAATGTGATCACACTCTTTTGCCCTTGTAAAAACCCTGGCTGCTGCATTTTGAGTAAGCTGCAGTTCAATATCATAGCTGAGGAGGCCAGAAAACAGGGAATTTCAACAGTTCAGTAAAGCTGTGAAAAAACATGTTACCATTGTGTGTCTGAAATCCAGACTACGATGAAGCCAAGAGGCAGGTGAGTATCAGGGTAGAGGAAGAAAGATGCTGGGAATGCAGGAACTTATGGAACATGTGAGTGGTCTTCATTATATTGGTAAACTTGGTAAAAATTTCCCATTTTTTGTTTTCAGATTTCAGGGGATGGGATATTCTTTCAGAAATGTCCCATTTAAAATGAACACATTTTGTTGGCTGGTTAGTTCTCCCCTATGCATTATTATAGTACAGCCCTCTTGTGTCCAAAGGTCCTCTCTGACTTGAGGTTATACAGAGGTTATGTTTTATAGGTCAGTCACCATTTAATGTACAAATTGTGCATAAACCACACAGTATATGAGAATGACATAGAGTCCCCTAACTGATTAGTGAAAAAGATACTTGGAAACTTGCTCTGGTAGGTTTCCTCATAGTCAGACAGAGCATTTACATTAAGCAGATAGGGCAGAAACAAAGAAAAGTCACAGATCCTGGGTTTCTATAGCACAGCGGTGAGTGAGGATTGCCTCCTCTGGAAGGCAGTATGTGATGTGCACTCCTGGGGCCAACAGTCCCAACAGCCACTCTGCTACATTCAGCACAGCTCATTTTAGCACAATCTGAGCCTTTCACCAGAGTTCTGGCTTCTTGGCCAATTTGCTGACCCACAATTTAGCTTGTAAATACTTCCACAATTAAAAGCTGACTACTAAAATCCATATTTTGATTAACAGGCTACCTGTGACAACCCTGCAGTTGACAAAAACAAGGATCAAGGAAATTAGAGGAGGAAAAAGCTCAGGCTTGAGGAACTCAAGAAGATTCAAACAAAGTATCGCTCCTGCCCTGAAGCATCTGAAGAAAGCAGCTCATATTCCATTGGGTGCAGTATTATCAGGGTATGGGGCATGTGAACTTGCAGCATGCATATCATACATATCTTGGCTTGATTTCATAGTTCAATCACATCAACTACACTTGTACAAAGTTATAATCTGCTAAAAGGTGCTTGTCATTTTCTAAATGGCTGAGGCAGTAAAATAAGTTTTATGACTACAGAGGACCAAACTGCTACATCTCATACTAAATAAAATTACATTCTGATAATAGATGCATGCTATTTTTTGGTGAAGAAGGAAACAAAGGAAACTACTGTGATGATGTGAACTACCAAACTTTGCTACATCTCAGGATTAACAAAGAGCCCTGCTGAGAGACAGGAAAGGAGCTGCCCGGTACAGCTTTTTAGATCACATAAAAATGCATTCTTTTGTCCAATGGTGGTGCTTTGAACACTGAGCTCAACAAACCTGCTGCATTCCAGTTCCACTTGCTGAAAAGCTCCCCTACTGTTCTCAGCACACTGTGCTGGTTTCAATCAGATGGACCATAAATAAAATAATTGTTCTGTAGGAGGAAAACTCACTAAGTGGCCAGTTAGCCTTGAAGAGGAGGGTGCTGTAGAGAATGGCTTTTCAACATTAAATTCATCTGACCCACTCATATTGATAATTAAGCCTCTGCTATTCGGTCTCTGCTACTGTAATTATCCACAGCAATGTGTCTCCGTGAATAAGAAAAACAAAGAAAGGACTGATTGACAGGTGGTGGAAATGTAACGCTCACTTGCCATTAAGGGTATTTACCCTGGGAGAAAATAGTTAATGCAGGAGGAAAGTCAAAGGTTATTCTCAGACAAAGGCATAGCAGTGACTTCTGATGTGTCATTCTTGGTGCAGCCTCCTTCCCAGGAAACTCTACCTGAGAGAAGCACTGTGGATATCTAAAGTGTGCCCTATCTTAGAGAAGCACACTAGGTAACTGAGGTGAGCCTTACTTGAGAGAAGCACACTGAACAACTAAACAGAGCCCTATCTTAGAGCAGCACACTGGATATAAAAAGTAGAGTGTGTTTATCTGATCAAAATGGCACAAAATATTAGCATGTGAGAGAGTAAAGCCGACAATAAATAATGTGAGAGCCTTGTTTGTTGGCAGGGAACTGATGAGAACATCTTTGTTCACATAACAACGTTTGCTTGAGCCAAAACAAAACACACAGGCAAAAAGCTGGATGCCAGTGATTCTTCATTGACAAGAATCTACACAAGATGTCAGCACACCAGACTGCTGAACATCAGCAGCAGAGAGGGAAGCCTGGTGTCATACCTCCCTGCTGTAATCATCATAAAATACACCACAATTTTTCTTCATGTCCCACCCCTGCTGCACAGAGTGCTCACTCACACAGGTGCTAACTATAGTTATGCATGCTGAATTTATGTGATGCTAACTCACTCAAGCAGGTGCTGTCTATACTTACGAATGCTGAGATTAAATGATGCTACCTCACAATAATATCAAAACCTTACCTTTGTCAGCGGGATGGTTGCTATCTCTCCAGCTCTCTCTGCCCTGTGACAAAATGGAAATATGTGGTCAACCATTTGAGCTAAAGGAGTGGCTAATGACACCATAACGCTGGCAGGAGCAACAAAACAGCAGGCGATAAAAAACAAAATAAACTGCTACCACATCACATCAGGGGCATGTAACGTGTAAAACTTACCAGAGTACGTGGAAACAACACATGACTCTTACAGAGAAAAACACGAACTCAAACCTAAGGAGAATGTGTGTAATCAAGATTTCACTTTTGTCTCTAAACTTCAGAAACATCCTTCAATAAATAATCAAGTTTTCAAACATGATTTAATCAAGTACTCAAACAGGAGTAGCAACGAAACAAAGTTTCTTTTAAGATAAATATAACGGGGCCATCTGACTTCTGCACACAACTTACAGTCTTAAATGTTTTCCTCTTTTCACCACACTATACATTCATGTACTGTCATTCCTTGATTACACTCCCTTAGACTGAGTCTTTTTGGCAACTCACATTTTCACAGAGCAGTGTTATGTGACACACACACACACGCACACACACACACAAACCAGTAGCCTAATTTCCTAAAGAAAAAAAGACAAAAGAAAAAGGGAAGAACATAACCATATTTCTGGATCTGGACTGAGTAAAATTATCACATTCTAATTAAACTTGGAAAATGTGATGCAGTCAAAAACATATTTTTAACAAAAAGAACAGAACCGATGGAGCCTTGGTGACTGGAGTGAAAAAAGAACAGTAGCACTTTCTTTCATCATCTTCTTTGGTAGACAACTCTTATCCCCGTGATGACCATATTTGGGTATTCAGTTGCAGAAAGGATGTGAAGCAGAAGCCAGGACATGTTCAAATCCTCTAAAACAGATTACTTGTATGGTAGCACAACTAAAACTGTATGTTTTTATGGAGGATTTAATATTAAGCAGAATGGCTAATTTTTTTTTTTTTTTGAAAATTAAAAAGTCATCTGGATATAATGTAAAGTCATATACAGTGTGAAACAGCACAGACATTATGTCAAACATAATGTTGTGCATTTGTTCAAAGAATAGAAGTTTTTGGTCAGTAAGGGCTGTTCTGCACCACTGGCATCTTAGTAATGCAGAAACAACCATGGCTCTTCCAGCTTGAGCTGCCGGTTATGTTGGATATTAAATACACCATATAATCATGATACAGTTAGATTTTAGTGGAGTGTGTGTGTGTGTGTATGTGTATAATAACATCAGTGCTTTATATATATATATATATGTATATGCTGGCCATGCCCCGAGTGCTCATCCTGTTACCTTATTAGGAACTATTCAAAGCCATTCCCCAGGTAAGAAGTCTCATACAAGTTAACCTATACAATGCTATCATTCTAGATTTGTGCACACCTAATATCTCACATTCTGAGCAGACATTGCAAAAAAAAAAAAAAATGTATTACTGCCCATCAACTTTCTGAGGGCTGCCTTCTCAAACTTTTAACCGTGTTGCATTTTATAAAGACTTTTGCTTTTGGCTATCCCCCCCGACTCTTTGAAATTTAAATAGCTTTTCTTCATAGCCAGAGGGACATTTAGCGAGTTTTCTAAGATATGCATGTAACGCTTTTGGGTAAAAAGGCAAATTATTTCACAGGCTTGGGCCCTAGCCATTTGGGACTTCAGCTAATGGGGGTTGGGGGTGGGGGGGGGGCAGAAACATTTATCCAATGCAAAGGAGACCAGGCAGAATAAAAAGATACTTTAAAACAGTAAAACATGAGGAATTACATTGAAAGTGGGGATCATGCATCACAGACACATAGCTGTTGTTTTTGCCTGGCTGGCTGTTTGGTGCTGGTTCCTGTTTAAGGTGAGCAGTAAGATCAACACCATATTGCAGGGTTTCCCAGATGGATGTGGGAGAGCTGACACTCAGCACCTCATTCATATATCTCTATCCTTTTTCCCTTAATGCCAATGTGAGTTAAAAGAGTTATGCATCATTCAGTGCAGC
Organism: Albula goreensis; assembly: GCA_022829145.1. Classification (NCBI taxonomy): domain Eukaryota; kingdom Metazoa; phylum Chordata; class Actinopteri; order Albuliformes; family Albulidae; genus Albula; species Albula goreensis. Next base: position 14,125,764 of record CM040753.1, on the reverse strand, counting down.
CATGTCCTGCTGACATTAAACCCCCTTAAATCCCATCTGATTGCTGGTGCCCACCCATTTGTTATTTTCAATTCCACGAACTATGTTGAGTTCAATCTGAAAGGTTTCCAAGGTCAATCCCATCATTAAAGGAGGAGCCCAGATGGGCTGAATAGCCTGTTATCATTATGTTATCTTATGTTACAAAAACATGCAACTTATTTACTCACAGCCTTTCATCTCACAGCAAGTAAGAACAGTCAATATTGTCACAGCATTGACCCAGAGCCACTGATCTCACACAATCTACTCATAGCCAATCATCTCAAAGCACTGACTCACAGCCAATGACCTTATAGCATGTGCTCACATGTGCATGTTCATGTATGTCTCATTGGCCCTTGCATGAAAACAACCACACGGCTGGTGGTTAATCTCCAGTTTTAAGTGTAGTTCCCACCTCCACCTGTGGTCACACTATCACTTGGGCACAAAATACTTTCAACCGACAGCCTAACAATGCCATTGTCACTTCAGACACTTTTTGCATGCTGCTCTGACAGTAAAATCCTCACCCAGACGTTTGGTTGGATCCTTAAAATATTTAACCTAGGCCACTGTAAGACAGTAAGGTTGTACTGAGGAAAAAAATCCATGTTCTTGGTGACTTTCGGAGCAAATGAATTTCTCTGCGGGCTTTAATTATTTCTCCTGCGAGAGCGCCCTGGAGCCGCTCTGGGTTGCCATGGATTGTGTGCAGTGTTCCGCATCTGACCTCCAATTTCCAGAGTGTTCCACAGCTTTGCAGAGAAATTGGATGCTCCGCGTTTTTATCATACGCCACTTGCTCTCTGCCAGCATCATCAGGGGAGTTTTTCTGTCACATTTCTGCGTGGTATGCAAACATGCACATCACAAGTGGTCTGCAAGTTCACCCAGCCCCTAACCTATCTCTATCTACACAAGGGTGTAAAAAAACATTACAACTATGGGGAGACCCAGAAACCTGGACAGAAGAAACTTATTTAACCCTATGGCCCAAAAAACCCACATTCTCTTCAATTTCTAAATTCACTACCGACCAAATAGCACTCAGTGACCTTTAAAACATAGAAAACCTATTTAAAAATTGGTCTTTGGATATACCTTTATAATCCCAATAAATCCTTTCAAAAAAGGTAAGTAAATTGCATGATATAACAAAGTCCAGGGTAAGAGAGAGAGACTATGAGAGAGACGGTGTCACAAATGGGAGCTTTATCAGGCTGCAGACACATTTTGGCAAAAGGCAAAGTTCTGTTAAAAGCACTGAAGTCACTACGGAGGGCATAAAAATGCATACCACCAGAACCCCTGTACTTTCCACATTGTCTCTATAGCCTTGGAATACATCAGAGAAAATCTCTGCACAGTAATTTACAATTAGCAGGTGGTGTGCAGCTAATTTTAACTCCCCTAAGCTGTCGAATGATAAAAACCTCAAAATCCCAATGGCAGTAGTAGTCAATTTCATTGAGAGGAGAAGAACATTACTATGATCCTAATTTGATATGTTTATTCTCAGTCAAATAATCAATCTTTTAGGATAGGTGTGTCTTCCTAAAAAAATGTCAAATGGTCAGATGTCCTTGCATTATGGAGAAATACAAAAGGTAAAATAATTCCAACCTCTCAGACATTATAGATCTTTGACATGGCAGATGCTGTCCTGCAGGTGGCAGTGTTGCTCTGCAGAAGCAGATGAGGCTGAATGCAGTAATTTTTGTGTTAATTATAACACAAGACACCTGTCACCATCATTTTGCAAATATTTTCTCCAAACTGTATATTTTTAAGCTGACTGCCACAGAATGTGGAAAAGAGGCTTATAACTGTGATAATCAGTCTACATCTGACTATTCAACAAGAAAAACATTTACAAGATTGGTTACTTGGATCATACAAAGAGTTGTTCCTTTTAAGTTTATATGATTGCAGGAACAAAACACTCCTTTGCATTATGTGGTGACATACTGTCAGGTAAACTAATGATGATGGAGGAGGCTGTGTTCAGTCTATCTAGGCGAATACACAACCATGAACACGGTATGATGGCAAATAATTTTGTTAAAACATGGAATGTGTCAAGTATTTCATGCCAAAGGAAACTTTAGAATTTTACTTCGGCTATACATAATTGCAGGGGAAATAATAAGCTGTGTGGTTTGAAAAGCAATTCTAAAAGTCAAACTAAAAAGCACTCAAAAATGTTTGAGAAGTATATAGTTGTACATTACTAGAGATGTGGATATAATAAACTCACATGTGTTATTGTAAGAACTGAATGTATACAAATTCATTTTAAATTGACTAATAGATATAAAACAGTATATACTTTCTGGATTATATAGCCCTTACATTTTTAAAATATACATTCATGCAATTTCTGTTTATCACAGGAAGATTTGTTTGATATTTATTTAGGTACATCTTATCCTTTGCCTCTCTCAGAATAATTGACCCTAACTCTGCACAATTTGAAGAGTGTCCCCACTTATGGGTGTCATTTCAGGCAAAAAAGTCTGTTTGCTATCAACTAGCTGACTAATTTTAGCTGTGGCATTCCCTACCTAGCTGGCTAGCTACAGTTATGGTAAAAACAACCAGTGTTTGGAATGGCTACACAGATTACCTTTCCCTAAAATGTAATCTCTACATGATTGCAATTGTCTGATTCACTGACACATTTACCTGTCACAATTTGGATACATGTGTTCTATGGAATACAAAAGGCCAGTTTGAAGCCAGAAGTGCCTATTATCTAAATTCTGGAGTGAGATCATGTGTTTGTCTGAAATTGTGCTACATTTGCTTGGCAAGGTTGTGGAAATGGCCCTCACTTGGACAGGTGAGTTTTGGATTTCAATGTCTGTATCATGATTTGACCCATTTATTATGCACAACAGCCGTATCTGTTTCCATGTCTGACTATTCAGATACGAAGAAAGCAAAAAACATGAACTCCTTCCCAGACCCTTTAAGAATTCAATCCAAAGAAAGCAGAAAAACAGGAAGCGCCCTTTCATTAGCGTGTGCTTCCAGTGATGGCTTGATATCAGTACGTAAACAAATGCTGCAGTGTTGTGGCCAGCGCATTTTTAATTCATCAAAAGGAAAATTAAAATATCAAACATAAAAAGGAAGTACCCACTGGTTCACTGAAAGGTAAAAGCTCTGCCTGTGTTCCATATTTCTGCTCAAAGCCAGTCCAGGATTTCAGAAGGTCAATTATTTATAAAAAAAAATAAGAATATTGACTTTAAAATCAAAGTTGGTCCTTTGGCAAAATAACAGGTGATATGTAACACTTATTGTCTGTACAACAATGAGACAGAAAAAATCTGCAAATCTGAAGTACAAATCCAAAACTGTGCTAAGGCATTTTTCAGGATGGGTCATTCATATTAAATTCATTTATTACACTGTTGCTTGGTTACATAGTTCAAATGCATGGATAAACTACCTAATGCTAACTTAAATGATCAAATTTCTTCAAAATGTGGTTTTGTATTTAATATTAAATCTGATTTTGTTTATAACTGAAAATAATGAAAAACAAGGTAACAACACCATCGCACTACAACAATATAGTTTCATTGTATTTCAATACTGTACTATCTATCTGTAACAGAATAAGATATAAGTCATATGAAAATAATACACTTTGGGGTAGCTCATGCTCCACACACCCCAGCTCTGCCTCAGGGCCACACCACCCCCAGCTCTGCCTCAGGGCCACACCACCCCCAGCTCTGCCTCAGGGCCACACCACCCCAGCCACCCCAGCTCTGCCTTAGGGCCACACCACCCCCAGCTCTGCCTCAGGGCCACACCACCCCCAGCTCTGCCTGAAGACCACACCACCCCAGCTCTGCCTGAGGACCACACCACCCCAGCTCTGCCTTAGGGCCACACCACCCCAGCTCTGCCTCAGGACTCTGCCTTAGGGCCACCACCCCAGCTCTGCCTCAGGACCACACCACCCCAGCTCTGCCTTAGGGCCACACCACCCCCAGCTCTGCCTGAGGACCACAACATCCCAGCCACCCCAGCTCTGCCTGAGGACCACACCACCCCCAGCTCTGCCTCAGGGCCACACCACCCCAGCTCTGCCTTAGGGCCACACCATCCCCAGCTCTGCCTCAGGGCCACACCACCCCAGCTCTGCCTTAGGCCACCCCCCCCAGCTCTGCCTTAGGGCCACACCACCCCCAGCTCTGCCTGAGGACCACATCATCCCAGCTCTGCCTCAGGACCACACCACCCCCAGCTCTGCCTCAGGGCCACACCACCCCCAGCTCTGCCTTAGGGCCACACCACCCCAGCTCTGCCTCAGGGCCACACCACCCCCAGCTCTGCCTGAGGACCACACCACCCCAGCTCTGCCTCAGGGCCACACCACACCCAGCTCTGCCTCAGGGCCACACCACCCCAGCTCTGCCTTAGGGCCACACCACCCCCAGCTCTGCCTGAGGACCACACCACCCCAGCTCTGCCTCAGGGCCACACCACCCCCAGCTCTGCCTCAGGGCCACACCACCCCCAGCTCTGCCTGAGGACCATACCACCCCAGCTCTGCCTCAGGGCCACACCACCCCCAGCTCTGCCTGAGGACCACACCACCCCAGCTCTGCCTCAGGGCCACACCACCCCCAGCTCTGCCTTAGGGCCACAGCATAACTGTCCATTATTCATTACTTTTACATTATTCATTCATTCCCCAACAACTTTGTATTGTATTGAAACTGCAACCATAGGAAGCAGCCTTATGGGTTATTTGAATGGTTGCCAGATCTTGAGAAGGCCCAAAACTGTGATGAGATGCAGACTGTGCCGATCAAGTGTGTCAGAGCGAGAGAGAGAGACTGCACCAGGAGGGACTAACACATCTTCCCCAGCACTGGAGTCCTGTTTAAACAGCACTAAATCATTCATCCTAAAATCTACACTAATGTATAATACATACAAAACCCACCCACATGCTCTTTCGCTTATGCATTAATCTGGGACATACTGTATGAATACACAATACCCATGCAACATGCACGAAGGAGCAATGGCTGAAGTTAGACCCTGAGCGCCTCCCACAGGATACAGAGAGTATGGCCCCTTGGCTTTTTTTATTAAGAGGACAAATGGGAGGAAGGAAAATCAAGAGTTTTTTTGTTTACTCCCTATTCTGCATGAGTTGCTTTCATTGCCTAATTAATGCCAACCTGCCATGAAACCAAACATTCATGTGTAGCTAATATGGTGAGGTTGTGGAGACTGGCAAATGCAGAGCACTGTGTAATAGTGACAAGGGGGAACATTGCACGTTATGGAGCGGCTGTGTGGTGATTATTTATTACTGGCTCATTAAACTGGAGCTGTGTTTTGAAGAATCTGACAGTCACTGTCACAGTGATCCTTGCATTGAAGTGTTCCCTGCTTTCCTCCTCTCTCTCTGCCCTCTCTTTCAAACTATCCCCCTCTGCGCACACTTTGAAAAGCCTGAAGTGGCCCTGTCGAACACCACCCACCATAGCCACCAACTGACTTTGCAAGTTTGTCAGCCCCCTTGCTTAGAGAGACAAAATTCATTTGTTAATTAACATTAGTGTGGTAATGTGGGGGGGTGGCATTCAAGAGAATCTGCCAGGTTGGGTAATGGGGGTTGGGGGCGGGGTCACCACTGCCTTTTAAATGAGGAAAGCAATGGAATGCTACATCATACTCACTCCTCCAAGGACACATTGGAGTAGACAAACGAATATGTCTGTGGAGAGGCCTGCCCTGAAACACTGCTTTTATTCCATACCCCATCTTCTGTCAGGACTCTCTGCACTGACAACTGGGGAACAATCTCCAACACCGCCCAGCACCTGGAGAATGCACAGAGAAACAGGGAGAGGCATAGATTAGGGCTCTAAACATGAGTTCATCTGTGGCCAGCTTTACTGCTGCTTTACTGAAACATTGGGGGAAGTTCATTCCAAATGAAATTTAATAACTTGTTGCAATCCACAAATACACACAATCAAGAATAGTCACATTCACTCCACTCACCACCTCTTGAGATAAAAATCACGCAGATGTCCATGTCAGTCACGAAAGCACACTATGTTCTACAAAACATTTTAATATTCATAAATTTTGTCATAAGCATACTCAACCCTACAGCGAAAGACAAAAAAGAAATGTGGAGAGAGGAATACAGACGGGGGGAGAGAGAGAGGGATGGTTAGTTCATCTCCGGCCACTTTCTTGTTGGAGAAGTAAATATAAACCTTGCTACTGAGAACTGCTGTGGGGAGGACAGAGTGTTTATGAGATAAACACAGGGCACATTTAATTGAACAGCTTTCACCCTGAGATAAATCTGTTCAGTGTTTGAAAATGAAATGAGGGAAGTGGACAAAATGTTGGGTCCTGTACTTCTTAACATGGCCAATAAGCATTAAGGGAATATTAAGCATTAAGATAACATAATGACCTGTACTGCTGTATGAACCCACAGAATTTCTGTAATGTGACCCTTTTAGTCAAATTTTACACAAACAGACAGGAATGGGTGTTTTGTTACAGCAGTGCCATAGCAACTTTACTGAAAATAAAAACACACTATGCACATAATATTTCACTACACAATAACATGATACATTTTATCCTTTAACCCTTGCTCTTTTAGCTTTCCTATACATGGACTTGACATGGATCTAATAGTTAAAATTGGCATTAAGAAGACATGCAAATGACAAGCATTCAGGATTAGAGATGGTCTCTTTGTTATCTCTGTGTATTTATATAATCTGACATTATTCCTTGTCACATTACATACACTGTCACTTTTAAACTTCTCTATAGATGCACATTGTTAAACACCAGAACAAGACCTTATGCTGTATGTAATTAAATGCTAATACTATAATCTATATACTTAATTAAACTGACGCAATGCTAACCCCCAAACAAGATGTGGCACAGTAGGAAACTGGGATGAAACTAAGCATCACTTCTTTACTTACTTAGTGCTTACTGTACAGAATGTCCTGCCTGCTCAATATGAGTGAACATATGACATTTAAATAAGACAGTTTGCAAATGAACTAGTGTTCACATTTTAAAGATTATTTGCATGTGTGTCTGTATCTCTTTGTGGGCAAACGTAAACAATCTGCAGATTGTCTGTATGGTGGTTTCTTATCTTAACTTCGCATTACTGAAATTAGATTGTTGAAGAATGAACTCCAGTATTTTAAGTAATGGCAGTTCAGCTGTGGGTATGGCAGTGATACAGAGAATTCTGCTTTTTTTAAATGCCACAATGCCACTAGCAAACGGTTGCGTGTGGTACTGGTGCCACTCGGCTGCCTGGGCTCCCTGGATTCAGAAGATTCACATCTGACTCTCAGTGTCTGCATCTCACATTTAAAGCAGAAAATGGGTCAGTGCAGAGTACTGGAGTGCGGCTACAGCATATTAATGCAGAATCTCCTCTGTGACACATGAGAACACCAGAGAAGGGCTGTCTCTCTTTTCCTTACTTTATTCCTCTCTCTCTTTCTCTCTGCTTTTCTATCCCTCTGCCTCCACTCCTCCTCTCTTTCTTTTCCTTACTCTCTCTGTCTTGCTTCTTGTCTTTCTCTTTCTAACTACATTTCTGTTTCTCAGTTTAATTCAATTCATTATTCACATGACAGTGACATTGGGTGATTGCATCTCCAAAGCCTGGTGGGTAAAAAATGCACAGACAACAGCAACAATAGCTAGGACAAAAAATGTGTGTGTGCAGGTACACAAACATGCATGTGTGTGAGCAAGTGTGTTTCATCACTCACCAGCAGTCATTTCATTACTGTGTTGTAAAGAAGAAGACTAGGTGCTGCAGGTTGCTCTAAATTGGTGGTCAATTATTCAGTGTGAATGTTATTCAATGATATGTATGTCTCAGGTCATTGTTGGCTTAGGTTATGATAAGGAATTTGAGCAAAGGTTTCCAGAAAATACAGAAAGCACATGCATCATGGTTACTGGACATCTCATCTCATTCTACACGTTTGAAACCAGTACACACCAAAGGGGATTTCTGATGCTGAGCATGTCACAATTTTGACACAATTGAAGCACATCAAAATTGTATTGTCAGTTTTGATGCTGCATTTATTGTCTGTGTACATTGATTCTCTTTCCCTCCCTGACCCATTGCTCTCTCCCCAACCCCCCCCACCAACCCCCCCTCGCTTTCACTCCTTCTCTCCCTCTCTGTCTAGCTCTCTCTCAGCCCTGGGGACACTGGGAGAAGGTCGCCAGACAGCCTGACCAGGGGTGGACAACATGCAATGGTGGGGAGTGACAATCTCTCCAGCACCTTCTATTTAAGGAAAGAGCTAATTACACAGGGATGGTAGGGTCATGAGCAAGTTTCTCCACAAACTGCATTCTGTATGCAATCTCCTAACGACACCAAGAAGGGCATATTCATTTTTGTGGAGTTACAAAAACATAATACTGCAAAAAAAGGACCTTTGTGAAACACACATTCTCTTGGAAAACACACAAAGTTGAACCTTGCAAAATTAGACCAGAAGGTTTGCGTAGAAGTCAGTCTGACATATCCATGTTAACCTGAGAGATATAGCCTGAAGCTTCTCAGCCATTATATGATGAAAAATGGTGTCTGATTAGATAATGTTTGTGTGAAAATAAAGCATCCCTGAAGAAACATTTCCAGCTGACCACCTTTATCAATCTCCAGAAAATGTTTGATTTATGATGCAATTACGAAAATCCGTTGGTAAAACAGACAATCTGGAGTGTAATTTATTTTAATACATTTTCAGTGTGTCAAATTTGTATCATTCACTGCATCAGGAAATCCCTTCGAAGTGTCTTGTTTTACGACCCGGACAGAAAGCGATCAGCAGCAAACTGCTTCAGAGTGTGCTGGCCTCATATGCAAGAACTTGCTGTGTTGTCCGGGAACTTTTGTTAGATGTCAATGACCACAGCTCTCAGTGTCCTTATTGCAACCTAAGCCAACAATGACATGTGGTCTTCATGTATAGACCAGAACTAAGTTTGTTCAAAATTGAATTTTGTCCCCATATCTTGAAAAAAGAAAAGAAAAAAATGGGGTGGGCTGCTTCTGTCTCTGGATCTCAGCAATATTCTGCTCTTAATGATATAATAAGATCAATCATCTATGTGATCTGACAGATTAGCTACCCTTCATTTTATACCTTTTTCCACCCACGGCTGCACCAAGAGCAGGTACTCTGACTCTGTGAGCCACCCAAAGGATGCTCCAGTGTAGCCTGTGGAAATGCTCTGCAGTCATCTAGACTATGAGGTAGATGGGTAATTGGGAGAAACAAAAATGTGCATACACACTGGCCCGCCAGGCTCAAATCACAGCTGAATGGGGGAAAAACATGTCATTATTCAAATCAAATTTTATACTGAGTTCAAAAAGGGAACAATGTCAAAAAATTTCAAAGGATACAAGTAAGGAAAAAAGTACATTCTGAAGTATTCTACAGTGACACTCTAGACCTGCAAAAATAACAAAGCCATAATCACAGTTGACCTTAAGAAAATATTTAGGGTCCTGGGAGCTCTCTTGCAACCAAGGTCAAGGCGATACAAACCACATAGAGAAATTTTCAGCTCAAATTCTTCCTCCATGTGCTGTCTTCAGGAATGATTACAGGACCAATATATTCTAATTACCACCCCATGTCATTTATTATTCCAGTTTATATATGTTGCATTGCTTTCTCGTAAACTGCCGTTTTCAAACCGCTATCAGGGTGCCACTTTTCAAATACCTCTCGATTTATAGACGCATTCAATGGATTATGGGTCCCACTTTGCTGGCTTTGAGACTATTTATCAAAGTTTATTACTTGATGAACAGAGCAAGTGCTGGTCCTGACAAGGCGCTTTGGTGAAAAAGGGGGCTGCGTTCTCATTTTTGTGACAGATTTCAGATCGCACGGGTTGAGCACGATAGCTCATCAGCAGCAGTCCTCTCTGTCAGGAGCTCTCCTTCTACTGATCAATGTCAAGTCTACATTCACCTCCTGCGCTCATTAATGATGTGCCACCAGAACGTTCTAGGACTTGCCGGCCGATGGCTCAATTACTCACACATGTGCTGGGGGAGTTTGGGGGGGGGTTGGGTGGTTTAGTGACAGCTGCATGATAAGGTTGAAAAAGATGCCTGGTTTTTTTGCATGGGGGGCTGAAATCAGGACTTGAAAAATTGCCACAGCATGTTGTGTCTTGTCCTCGACACTGTTTTTATTACTTTTGACGACAGTAGCTGGGAAAGCATGCCAGGGATGAAAATACAAACTGATATCGCAAACCTTAAATAAGTGCACGGTTCTCGCTCCTCACACACAGCCACTGAGTGTTTTCCCCAGTTAACAATCTAAACCCTGCATCCACAATTCAATTTGCCTGGAAAGAGAAAATAAATACATAGATGAAGAAAAGCTGGGCTGGGGGAGGCATTGCTTTATTATTATTGCTGGATTTCCATTGTACCATGAAAACAGATTAATACAGGTTGAGCATCCCTAATCCATAAATCCAAAATCCGAAATGCTCCAAAATCCGAAACTTTTTGAGTGCCGACATGATGCCACAAGTGGAAAACTCCACACCTGATCTATACAACTTATGACCATCCATAAACGTATGACCAAAAAAAAAAATACTGTACATGTTTGCACTGCATAACGTCTGTTAAGGCAACATCTGGCCACATGTTCGTCCATGGTTCAATAATAATCATAATAATAATAACAATAATAATAATAATCTTTATTGTCCACACAAATGTGGAAATTTGCCTTGAGCTGCATAGGTTGGTTAAACACACAGTAAATCACAATAAATACAATAATTAATAACACAGCATGCACAGTAAAGACAACAATAACGGACGTGATTCCAATTTAGGAATTTAGAAAAGTTTTTTCATTTGGTAAACGTTCTTGGTTGCTGTAGCAGCTCTACAGTGTCTTCCTGAGGGCAGTTTTGTGAGTTCTTTAAAAAGGGGAAGAACAGGATCAGACACAATTTGTTTCACCTGCATTTTATATGCATCCCAGTTGTTTCTTTTCTTTCCCACTAATTTTACTGGCCATGTTTGTAATTCTGGCCAGCCTATTTTTGTTCTTAGCCCATAAAACACTTTCAAGTTCAAACAATAAGGTTACAGGCCTAATAGAATTCAGAAATCACACTCAGAGAAAAGGACGTAGCAGAAGTAAATTATTTAACCCATATACTTCCTTGCCAGATACATTAGTTGTAATACAGTACTGTATGTGTAAAGTATCTTGGCTATTTAGTCAATACAGGTACACTACAGTATCCCATAGCCTATAGCTTTGCTAAGTAAGCAATTCATACCTATATACATATAAATGACTCTTGGTTGTTCATCCGCCAATGCTAACAACTGTGTGAGTATGATAGTGAGCATTGTTTACATCTTCTACATGCTACATGTATACTTCTACATGCCATGCTAACATATCTCCAACCTATGTCCATTTTGAGATACAACTGGTCGGTCAGAATGGAATATGTTGGGGAATGGCTATATATGAAAAAATCCAAAATCCAAAACACTTCTGGTCCCAGCCATTTCAGATATTGGATACTCAGCCTGTACCTACAAATCCCTTTTAAAACTTAAAACCTTAATTGATTGCTTTTTGTATAGATTATATGAAATCAATGGCATTATACATTGTGCTTTGTTATAAATAACAAAGGGGGTAGATCTATTAGATAGAGAGCAGACTTTGAACTCTATAACTAATTTCTGCAATGACAAAATATAGAAAACAATTGGATTTAAAAGTGTAGAGGCATTTACAAAATAAAACGCTAAAACATTTGGTCGTTATATGTAACACATTATGTAACACACATGCACGCATATGAACAAGCAAACTACATGTGGAAACACTCATACAGACACATTCACATGCACACAAAGGTATGCACAAAGAGACACATACACTCACAAATACTTAAACACAAAGGAGCAAGAAAGCAAACATATATGTGCACAAGCAAACATGTAAACATGAAGGAACAAAAACATAAGTGGGCCTACCCAAACAAACACCAAACCATGACATTGTCTTTATTGTCATAATAGTGCATATTAAATGCAAAAATTATGGCACAAATGGTTCAGTGTGATGAGTTTCATTTCTGGAAGACTGGAAAATAACAAGATGTGAGAAAGTAGGGGGAAACAGGATGGGGACGAAAGAGAGAGAATGTTCTAACATTGAGAGGAAATAGAAAATTGACATGATAACAGATGATTCCTATTACATCTTTTCATTTCAATGCTGGACCCCTGCATAAAATGATTATTGTTTAGTCACAGTGGGGAAAAACTCAGAGGTGAAAAAGTAATGAACAGCTTTATATACTGTAGATTTTCAGAGGCTCAGTCTGGAACAGGGGAGATTTATCTGTTCATTTGTTGTGGCTATGCTTCAGCAGGTTTCCACACAAGATCATTTTTATTTTATTTCTGTTCTTCTGTATGGAGGGGGAGATTGGGGTGGGGGTGTTGTGAGGTGACTGAGGTCCCCTCAGAATTATGTGTGGCACGATAATTGTATATCAAAATTATGAGCTGGAGAATGAATGGTGCAGGAGTTATGTCTCACAATGTCAGATAAGACCTGAAACCTCCAATAAGGGTGTCAGTAAACTGGCTCCGCACTGCTGTGCATATCTCCATTTTACTCAATGCTGGGACAGGGTTCACATGGTTACCCTTGCTCTGGTAATCTGGGACAGGGCCGGTTCCATGTGGTTCTTCTCACTACAGTGTTCTGGAAGAGAGCAAGTCCCCCATGGTTCCACTCGGTCTGATGTTCTGGGACACAGCCAGTCCCCCATGATTCCACTTGCATTGGTGTTCTGGGACAGGGCCAGGTCCACATGGTTCTCCTCACTCTGGTGTTCTGGGACAAGACCTGTCCTCTGCATGGTTAGCCTTGCTCTGGTGTAGGGAAACTGTGTGACACCTACTTGTATTTCAGACAAGACTGCCAGTGCATATGACAACAGCATCCAGTCTGACTGCACAGCCCAACTGTTTCATGCTGTTCGGATTCACTCTTCTTTATTCAAGGCTTCTTCTGTTGTTCCTCAAATGTAGGCTTACTCTCTTATCAATTTTCTCCTATCCCCTTTCCTTTTTAGTTAAAACACATTGCAGACATTCCATGCCAGGTTTATTAAGAAGAACTTTCCAAACTATTTTCTTATATTCTGTTTTCAAAACTGTCATTGCCCAGCAATGCCAACAACAATGTATCAGTCAGATCTGTGCTCTGTACTTCTAAACAACGTAAGAACATCAAACTTGTGCTTGACAAGCTGCAAATTTCCCCCCTTTTTATTTTCACTGGTGAAACAGAGGAGAGAGATATAACAAAGCAAGCTATCCTGAAGTATCCTGGAGTAAACCAGTCAGGTGGTCTCAATGGATCATTCATCTCCCGTCTCTCCTTTAATACATCACTAAATCAACACCAAACAAGCTCCCAGCATGCCTGTGCAGCCTAACTGCACCAGCTGCATTTAACTTTTGCATGCAAAACTATTGCTATAATTTTCCTTGGAGAGCAACAGCTACCAAAATTTAATGACCATAAATACCTCTCACAGAAATTAAGGCTTATGTATTCATGAAATATTACACTTTTTTTCATTCTGCAAACCCAAAACTCTTTAAATGCTCCTCCAAATCCCCCACACATCTATTGTTCCAATAACCCTACACTCCTGATTAAAAAACACAATCCATTTTTGACTGTTTGTTGCAGTAAATTATTTTTCAATTATTATACTTCAATTATTTTTAAACTGGTTTTATATAAGACCTGTGCTTAAGTATTTAACACTCTTTAAAGATTTTACATGAGACCCTTAGCCAAATGACCTTCAGAGTGAAAAAGAATGAAAATAAACATTATTTTAAAAAGGTATTGGTGTAATTGTTGATATACACTTCATTAAAGATTGCTTTGGCTATAAAAATCACAGGATCCTGCAGGATCTTCAAAGCATCCTAATTAGGAACAGGATCTTGAGCAAGATCCAGGCTACAGGTCGGATTCTCTTTCAAATATCCTGATAGGACTCAGCATCCTAATAAAATCTTAAGAAGATTCCAAATCCTGTATAAAGAATAGTAAGCAGGACTGTGTAAGAGAGCTATTAGGATGGCAGTTAGAACATCAGGCAAAGGAGCTAAGTTTAAAAGGGAGCTGTATCACTTGTGCAACTGAAACTCAGTGAAACTCAGTGAAAGCCCACCAAAAAGATTTATCCATTGCTATACCTAATGCAATATCTAATAATTGGCTATATACTGTATAGCAATCATCAAAACAAAATATTGTTAGAGCAACTCTCCAGCTCATTGTCTATTTCAGTTCTGTTTGCCTAGCAATGTATGTCTTGTGATGCATCATCTAGCTACCAGCTCAGATCTGAGGTAGCTTAGGCTTCAATAACATGTTAAATGAGGAGGAGGAGTATCCCGCAGTCCTGTCCTGCATTGAGTGCCTCACTATCCTGGTCATCCAAAAGAGGGATCTTGCTGAAGGGGCATGGCTACAAACGATTTTAAAGCTAAAATTTGCACAGATGGCGTTGCAAAAACATTGGTGCACATTATGAAGAGAATGCTATCTAGATGACTTAGCAACTGAAAACCTTTTGCTGGTGATCAGCCACACCTACTGTGTGCTAGCCTCTGCTTTGTATTTGCTTTATAGTTGATTTTTCCAGGTCTTCCTAATCTTTGATCATTACCTGTATATTTCTGTAATACAAAACAGCTGTCTTCAGTAGCACTAAACTACTATGTTTAAATAAAGACAATTATGTAATATTGAAACTGGCTACAGTTTTCATTTATGTAGAATATATATGACTGTGGTGTTTCAATATTACATATATATTTATAAATTTACAGAGGACTGAGGAATAGTAATTCAGTGGGAAACTAATTTCAAATGACAGTTAACTATGAACCCCATAAACTATCTAGCTAGCCTGTTGGCTCACGATGGAAGCCGTGAGGAATGTTATTGCTAGTGAGGAGGACATGATTTTGAATTCATCATCCACACTGTTTTCAAGATTAACTTTTTAAAGATTAACTTTAATGAAAAGCTGGAGTTGCACATTGACCGTTTTCCAAAATAAACCGTAACATATATATTTAATAGGCCGCTGTGCCAATCTAATAGTATTATTTATTAACAATATTGCTTGTTTTGGTGGTGGGTTCCAAAATGCCATGACCGCTGTTCACTGTCCATGGTTCTAAAGTGTCTGTTGCTAATGGTTGCTTGGCTGTGTGCACACTGTCATGATGTGTAGGCTTACATGCAACTTTATTGGTTTTGTGTGGCAAAAGGGGTGGCTGTCATGCGTTTTACACCCCAGCCCATTGTCACCATATTCCGCTGAAGTGCATACACAGCTTGTGTGATGATGCAATTATTTTTAAGGGAGGATTTGCATTTTGCTTAAGAAATTAGCTGTTTTTTGTTTTGGTGATAACTCTCACTCTCGCCATGCTGTTTGCTCATTGCATTGCTAAGGCTGGACTAGCATCTTAAATTTTGTTTCAGAGCTGGAATCGTCATAGGTAACTTTTGCAGTGCTATTGGAGAGGACACAGTAAGCTTGGCTGGTAGCTTGCTTTTTTCCTGACCATATACTTGCTTTCCAACCAAATGTTACAATGCAGAAAAAAAGATTAGTAGTGATATGAATGTTATAAGTTATTTTAGAATAAAGATGAAGGCCACAGATACTGCAGTTGTTTTGGATGGTAAATACTGAAAGAAACGTTATCAGAATTTCAGGTGTCAGTGGTTCAGTCACGAAATGAGATAAACGGCACTTCAAAAGTGAAAAGTCAACTGGCAGCACTCAGGAGCATCAACACACATTTTTAACAGGGCTGATGGGTAATTTCATCTTCAAGATCAAACCTCCCTTTCATTTCACCTGCCCTGACATAATTGGTTTTGGCTCTCTGGAGTAGGAAAGTGCTGATTGCCCAACTCAACAGATTCTTTACACATGATTAGGTACAATGAAAGGCAGCTGAAAACTTCGGCGAACACTTTAGCATGAGTGGAGAGATGCTGAAAAATAAAGACAAGAAGAATACCATGCCCCCCCAACCCCACCACGTTTCTTAGCTTACTGGTTTTAGTGTTAGATTTAGAGAAATGTATTTTTTCAAAACTGCTTAAACTGATGAATTGTGCTCAGTGCTGTTGTAATACAAAGGCAGATTCGTAGGGGGGATCGTTGAGACTACTGCTCACTAGTCTTGACTCCAGACACTCAATCTCTAAAAGAGCATCTGGAATTCACATTCATATTTTGCCATCGGCTTCCTGTAAGCTTACTGATGCTCTCATATTTCTGAGGGGTTTTTTTTTTTCATTTGCACAGACAACTTTGCCTATGTCTATAATCATCACAGAGAAACCACAAAACAATCTTCTAGCTGAGAAAAGCTTCTTCACACAGGAAACCCACCTACATTAGATTGTGATTAGTCAGATTTATTAGCAAAAGGACATCGTGAAGATGGACGTTATGACAAAACGCAAGCAGTGTATCCTCAGGCTCATTGTCATTCTGGGGAAGGAAGGAGGGAGGAGCGAATTCTGGAAACAAGGGACAGCCATCCCTCACAGCAACACCATGGCAACGCTCTTGCTCATGAAGGGATAGTTACACTAGCTCAATTAGCTGATTAGCTACATGCCAACCTCAGTTTACTCAGAGATTAGATCACAGCACATTTCTTGTGATACAAAAACAGTCATTGTCTGTTATTCATGAGCTTATCAAGAAGCTTAGCTAAAATGTCAGACTATGTAAATCCTGGCTCAGTATTCCTACTAGTCTGCAGCTCCAGTGATGCTGATGAATTCTCAGTTAATCTAACCTAGTGGAATGAAAGATAAATAAAATTAAACAAATGGTGAAATGAGAAATAGAGAAACTCTTCAGTAAATTTCACCTTGGGAAATAGTGCTTATGAACAAGAGTATTTTCACAGAATAGTACAACTCAAGCTTTTTAACAGCTTTTTAATATTAATCCAATTTAAAATGTAATACCATTTTCAGTTCAAGAAATCATGAAAACAGCTGCTTAATGAAAAAGCAACCATTGCACACGATGAACTGAATTTATTCCATGCACTTCTATTAAAAATGCTCAAGTTACAACAATAGGAAATTTTAAACTTGAAATGAAAACTGCCTGCACCATAAAGTTGTGCTGTTTTCTGGTTAATGCTGCTTTACACCATGAGTTCACATGCAAACAAGAGAATATCACACAGACCTATATATATTTTTGTCTATCTAAAATGTTTTTGTTGTTAAGCTGTCAGTCAGGACACAAATGGTTTGTGGATATGGTGCTGGTGGGTCACCACATTTACAATGGAAATATATGAAAAGACAGGTGCTAATGCCTAAATAAACTACAAACTGTCAAATACATGTAACTGTTTTCTGTTAAATCTAGTCATGTTTTTGCAGTTACATCAAATAATGCTTTCACAATTTAACCTGTTTGACACTTAAAGTACCTCGCAAATCTGAGCTACCTCAAACCAAACTGACTTTGAAAGTAGTTAAGCTACCACAAGCTACTAGGACATGTTTCAATACCTTTGACAAATGAAATCAGGTCAGATCTAGTAAGAGAGTCTGGTATAATTTAACACATTTTCTGGTTTATTTATTTAAAAAATACATTTGATACTTATTAAGCACCCAAGGAACCAACCCTGCCTGGTTCTGCCATGCAGTGTGAATTGATGTGGATTTCATCTGTAAGGTGCAAAAACTTACCATAAGATATTCAACACAGAACATGTGAACAAGCCTCCCAGAATCATTCTTCTGAACCACATAATCTGCAATAAAACATGAAACAATGAACTGAACCATAATCAAAATACCTGGCATTACATTCAATCAAACACAGTAAGCGGTCAATTTATTAAGATCGTAAATAAGATGTGTTAATTTACAAGTATTTTCACATACTATCTTTCCACCTCTTGGTGATCAACAAACAATTAACAATGTAACAATGTAAATAACTGTGGCTGCAAATATCCATATTTCAATGAATTATGTGACTGGAAGGGATCTAGACCATGGCTGGTTTGATCGAAAAGGGAAGTAGAGCACTGTAAATGCATTTGATAGGATTCCAGGCTTGGTTTCACTATTGAAATGAATGTTATTCCATATTAAGGAAAAAAAGCAGTACAGTGTAACTTTGATTTTAGTGACTGCAATGACACTGATTATGTATTTGCAAGACACGGGAGAGAGTGATTTCATTGGCCACACAGGGGTCGAGCCACAGACTTTAACAACAGACCTGTTTGGACAAATCAAAAGGTTTTGCTCTTCACAGGAAAAAACAATGGCTGGTTTCATTCACTGTCAGTCACTGATAGCATGTTATAGCTAACGTAACCATTTTTAACCAATATCATCTCTGATATTTTCAAATGGATGAAAAATCAATTCAATGTATATATTGCTGTACAAGGAAGGTGCAAATACGAATGAATTGCACTGTGTGAGACAGACCCAGCAATGATGTAAAAAAACTGCTATTCCATCACAGAAAGAATGTATAATTTTGAATATTATTGAAGCAGATGCCTTACTAATATGCTTTCCCACTCACAGACAGAGCACAGGGTCCTGGAGCGTGTCCCCAAGAGACAGTATTTAAGGTCTGTTTCCCAAACCATTACCCACAAGGCCATTCCAGCAGCCAGAGAATTCCAGCCAGTGTGTGTATGTGTGCGCGCATGTGTGTGTGTCCGCTGAACTGGGAAAAATAGTTTTAATGGATGCCACTGCCTGCACTTCACAGCTGGATGCAGTCAATACAGCCCACGCAAGCTCTCGCACTTGTGTGTGTGTGTCAGGGAGTATATATCAGGGAGTGTGTTTCTTCGTAAGTGAATGAATGACTGAGTGTTTGTGTGTGTGTTTGTGTGTATGAGTGAATATGCGAGTGTTTGTGTGCATGTGTAAGTGAACAAATCAGTCCATTTATAGTTTGTGCATGTGTGCGCGTGCTTGTGTGTGCGTGTGTGTGTATGAGTGAGTGAGGCTCTCCCTGATCCAGGCTGCTGGCAGATGCTCTGCTCCTCTAGAGCTTTCACTGACACTCTGATCCCCTCAGCCTGCCAGCTGTTGTGCCTGTACAGCTCAACACCATGCTGGACTGATCTGTCTTCAATGGGGCCATGTGTCTACTTTTTCTGCTGTTCATTATGAGAGAACAACAGAAGAACACAGAATGATGAAAACAGGACATCCCAGGCTTGTCAGTTACCTCCAGCACTGCCTGGACTTAAACATTACCAGTGTATCTGTCTCTGCTATTTACTACTGCTTATGCTGGTACCAGAAGTGACTGCAAAAAAAGCTGCAACCAGCTTTTCCTATGTTGCTCAGTGCAAAAATGACATCAGTGGCCAGAGGTCGCATAGCTGCACCATGAAAATGTGCCTTCACTCAGTGCTCAAACTGAAGGCCTGCAGCATTTTGCCTCACTGACAGCACCGTGTTTCTTACCTGTGATTTATTATGGGAGATTTCAGAAAAAAGGAATGGCATCACATTGACAATTCCGCCTGCAAAAAAGAAAAAGAAAACAAACATTTAAAACAGTTAACTGACATCAGCTAGCTCTGTAGCTAATCATATAGTTTGTTGCAATATTTCCTCTCAGTGGTCTCTGTTAGCCAAAGACCACTCCTACAGTAATGATTTTACTGCTTTTGAATCTTAGACTCCACCCTAAATACACTTGTTTTCCTTTACTAAATAAATGACGTTTTTATATAATTTAGTTATTTTATAATTTATATTAATGGAAGTATATCAGTATGGGTACGGGTTTCAAATGTTTTATATATCTTTACTGACATGATTGATAAAATGTGGAGTATTTTTTTTTGCTATACTTCAGGCCACTTATAAATGTAATAATGAACATTAAACACAAGCTGTAGACTAGAAGATGTATGCTACACCAGATGGTGTGCAGAGAGGTAAGGGCCCCAATAATTTGCAGTTTATTCCCTGAGGCATATTCTGGGATGCCCTAGATAAACAAATGAAATAAGCAAAATTTGAATCACCTTAAACAATACCTACACATGTTTCGCAATGGAGCCATTTCCTTCAGTAAGAAAATACACAGTAGAACAACATTTTAAAGCACCCCTGCCAAACCAACATCTTTTGTGTCTGCATGATATCAAAAGATTGACCAATGAGAACATGAGTGTCATTATCATTTAAGATTATTAATGAGAATTCCATCAACAAATACACACTACCCTCCAAAAGTATGCCAACAGCAGAGTGATTTTTTTTCCATACTTAAGGCATTTGGATTTGAGATCAAACTCAGATTATGAGACAAAAGTACAGACAATTATCTATTTCATGATATTTACATGCATATATGTTTTACCAGTTTACAGAATGAGGGCACTATATTTCCTGACTGCCCCTCTGTCTCAGGCTTTGCTATTAGATGTTTTCAGGACAAATTCCCTACGTCATAAATACTTAAATATGCCTCTACCAATCAGTGGTGGCCCAAATATAGCCCAATCCACAAATACTTTGTGATCTGGATGATTTATATTATAAGCTGAGTACAGGACGAGATAGGAAAGTTTGATGCCAATATTACTGCAATTGCTGTGACTTTAACAGCTGCTACGGATTGCCCAGTGTGTCACCTGTGGTGGTATTATCAACGGCCTCTTGAATGTTTTTTGCATACATGGACTGCCTTATCCTGCTGTAAACAACTTGAACTAGCCATTTTAACACCAGCTCCTGTCATTAGCCATTTTAACATCAGCTCCTGTCATTAGCCATTTTAACATCAGCTCCTGTCATTAGCCATTTTAACATCAGCTCCTTAGCAGGTTTTTGGAAAGAATATTGGGCAGATGAGCAAACAAGCCACTCCATCACAAGCTGACACATTTCAGTCATAAGTGAATTAATGAATATTCAACACAGACCAGACACATCCAGTCAGTTATGAAATGCTCCTGCTGCAATCTGCTCATTTTGGATAAAATACATACAGCCATAACTTCTACATCATTTACATTGTGAGAAACAAATACATTATTTTGAAATGAGACAGAATGAAATACAAAATAGTTTCAGGGGTATTTTAATTTCGACAAAGACACAATAATGAACTTAAAAAGATGGTTTGTGTTTCCACAGACTGGAATTTAAAATATAATAGTTTTCATGGGAACAGTATAAAACACAATGCCTGGGAGGTAGATTTCCCACGCACATGACAAATGTTTCAGTTTCACAGTGAGGCATTATCAACTTAAAGTTATGGAGCTCTGGATTTCTGGATTTTATTTTCTTTTTTCTCTGTGTGCATGTGGGTGCATCCTACCTCAGGTGAATAAAGCATTGGTTTAATCTCATTTTCCATGATCCTGTCTTGTTACTTGTTTTCAATATCATTACAATTTAGTATTTTTTAAGGTAGTTGAACCTAAATCTAATCATCTGCTCACCAGAATGCTTATTCCTATCAACAAATCTAATTGGTGATTAATATCATTTATAAAATGTATTAAATCAAATAAAATGTATTTTATATGTTGAATGAGGGAGACATTTTAATACTTGAATTCAATTATGTTTGGCATTTAGATTGCCAGATATTAAATGAAGGTTTTCAGCTCTTAAACTGCTGAATTCAGTAACTGTTTTTTTTTTTTTTTAATTCTCACTGTAAAGTCATTGCCAAAGGAGGCCAGGATTAATGATAGTGTCACCCTTCCATGTGTCCTCTCTTGTTACTTTGCACTTAAATCCATAGAGGGAATGTGAATTTGTCTCACACTGTGAAAACTCACCCAGTGCTACAGTGCCCATCAGAAAAGGCTTGCCTATCTGGGTGAAGTCGTTTGTCATCTCCTGGTGAACTTCTGACCCTAGCACAAATGTCACTGACACCTTGGAGAAACAAAGAGTGACGGTTTAAGCAGCAATGCAGTAGAACCATATAAACAAACACAAGTAAATAAATATGTTATTCCCAATACACAGACATCTAAAAAAATTTCATTCACAAATTAATTCTTCAGTTTGTTATATACAATGATAAATATAGACAAACAATATATAATGGGTTGAAAAAAGTTTAGGTTTTGATAAATCTTAAACATTATTATTTACAAACATTTTAAATGAGGAGACAAAATAACAGAGAGGCCCACAGGGAGAAAGATCTGCAGTCTTCAGCAAAGATGATATACTGGAAAACTCTACAGATAATTATCTGAGGATCTGTGGAAACAAACCAATTTTCAAATTTAATCTAGCTAAAACAATCTTGTCTACACAGAGACAGACACCCGGTTGGGAAAATCCCTCTGTGATAAAACAAGCACAATCTCCTCTTGTTCTCTCATTAACAGATTACCTTCCATCGATTCTAATTTTTTTAACGTTCTTATCTGACCTATCTCAATACATTGCTTTTTTAAAAAGATTTATTATAGAGAATGAAACTGGTTGTTTCATAGAAACATTTCATTGAGCATCTGTACAAATTGAATAATATTACATTTTCTTGAAAAATAGAAATTTTAAAAACCTATTTTGATTTATAGAAATATTAGTGCGGGACATGATGTGGTGTGCAGTTTGTATATGTTTAAGTAAAGGGCCACTGTTCAGGCAACAACAAAATACTGAATGATAAAGATAAGTATGCTATAACATTTGAGATGCAATTACCTAGCATGCATTTCAGATACTTATTCTTTGTCTTCTGACTCTGAGCTTATCAAGAAGCAACAGAAAACCCAATCCATCTAATTATGGCAAGCCTAAAGAAACAGCACACCATCTCCAAGAGCACATCACACATGTGCAGGGCAAAATCCACTCAACGCAATGCATTAAAAGATGGCTCACGAGGCATTCAGCATTCAAAGCCATTACGAAAAAGTGCCTTTCACCAAGACAGCAAATTAAACATGCTGAACTACCAGTGCAAGTCTTTATCATACTTAAATCCATTATTTGTAGAAAGGGACATCACATTCATATTAACTTGAATTCACCTCTGAGACAAAAAGTGTGAAGATATACACATACACACACATATCCCCAAAGGATACTGCCCCGGAGACAGGGGAAAGGGTCTTTATTTCCAGAGTGACAGCTCTCCTGAGAAAGATAGGGAATTTAGTGAGGCCAAAGCTGAGAGGCTGATAATGGGATTTTTCTGAACTGTGAGGGTCCAAGATGGACTGTCCCATGGAGAGAGCAGCAACCTGCCTCAGCACAAACACCTTGAATTTTCCAAAATACAGACACCCTGTAAAATCTGTCTAATTACAGCATGGACACTCTCACTTAATGCTCATAATAGCTTTTAATTAACAATATCAACAAGGGACACTGATACCAGGCTTGCACATTAAAATCGGGGAAGAGAAAAGGAAATGGGACAAGCTGTACCGATGACCTGTATAGAAACTTCTGACCTTCTGTCATTTCCTGATGTTTTTAATACATTTTATCCTAATTTGGAATGCCCAGCAGCATTCTCCAGCTGTGCTCACTATGGCAACTTTTGCTTTAAATCCAGAAGAGCCCAGCCATGAGCTCCTCTCCTGAATATGATGTCAGCTGGCACTTCTTCTCAAGCTGCCTTAGGACGAACCATCCATCAACCCTCACTTCCAGACGTTTTGATCCAAATAATGTGAAATGATTATCTCTCAGTTCTTTCACATGTTGTGCTGCTCCAGTCACAGCACCTGCAAGGCACATCTGGAGGACTGCACAGAGAGGATGCCTGGTATGATAGAGTGTTTCCATCTATGCTTACCCAAACCAAGAGCAATATTGTGCAATATTTAAAAATGTACTCAATATTGAGAAAAAGTATTTAAAAAATAAAAGGTTTGCACACATCAATGTATTCTGCAAAATAATCTTATATATTGATAGACTTTAATAGCAGCAGGGAAGCAAAGCACACAGACGCTTTGGCAACTGAGATTTCTTCAATAGTGATAAGCAATTTTGAAAAGTCATAAATGGCATTGTACTTAACAGAGTTATAAATCCATTGATTTACATTTACAGAACTTTTTCCAACAGAATATTTTATGAGGCTTGGGCTGAGAACAACCAGTGCTAAATTTTCCCCTTACCGAGCTGTGATCCATGTGCAGCCGAGACCAGTGGTGTTAAATTTCAGGCCCGTGATTTTTTTTTTTAAGAAAAGATCTTTTTCCACCACAGATTTTCCATTTCCAAAGAGTCTACATTTCATTGGGCTTTCATGAGACCTACACATCACTGCACTGATCCAAGACACAGAGTGAGAAGATTGCAAGGCAAGGCTGTGTAGTACAATGGCTTGGTAGCTTGGCTTAGTCATTACAAGGCCCATGGCGTGGTACCTAATCAGACAGTGCCAGTGATGACTGTACCAGCTCTGTGGGTAAGCCCTAATTGGCTGCGTGGTCGTAAAGGGAGGCATTTAGGCAGTGGGGATATTGGTGTCTCATTGCTCACTGGTGCCCACAAAAGCAGGGAATGACAACATATGCACCATATGCTTCAGAGTAAATGCCATGCCTGTCTGTACTCTATTCAACAAAAAAGGCTGATTAGTGCCAATTGAGAGGATAACAAGGAGCTTCAAACTGGGAGGGGAACAGCATAAACTGGCCTTAAGGATCAGCCTTAACTTCCTACCTAAACTATGCCCCTAAACCATCAATTCTGCAGTTTTAAAAGGATGACGCACCTCAAAATCCTGGCCAAGAAATCAAGGAATGCTATCTATGTTCATGAAACATAGACCTCTAAAGCTTCCCGCATTCTAATTTTCTTGAGTAGTTTTGTTTCATGTATTTACATTTCCGTAAATGTGAAGTGTCACTATTTACAATACATTACAATGTCGCGACATTACATTTCCACATTGTGAAAACCTAGCACAAACAAAAAAAAAAGAAAAGCAATTGCTGACTTGTTTACCTTTTAGCACACCAGAAGAAATGACATGGATCAGATGGCATGGGGAATTCCATTAGATGTACAGGTCTGTAGGAGCTCCAGAGAGAGAGCACTAAGTGGCTTACCATCTCCCTTAAAAAGCCTCAGTAGATTGTGTGAGATGTGGGTGATGTTAGATTGATTAGATTTTACCTGACTTGACATTGTCAGACAAACAGAGTGAGGCATAGAGAGTAGAGTGGGGGATTGAACTGTAAAATTGCACATTACCAAACAATAGTGAAGAGTGTCCCATGGCCCCTAGTCTGTCTGAAAGCAGCTTCCTCACGCATCTCTCTCTTCCTTTCTCTCTAGTGCTCTCTTGCCCATAATACAGCAGCAGGACAAGCAGTTATACTCAGTACCCGTGGGGCCCAACCTTCACCACTTAACCTGCACTGCAGCCACTCTTGGATTACACAGGATGAAAGCCTGAAGGAGAACACAATACCCCACAATTTCCATATGGGTGGGGAGCGAAGGCAGAAAGGAGAGAGGGAGGAAAAACAACAGCAGCAGCACTCAGCATCTCACTTTTAAAAAAAGAGGCACAACAAGCGAGTGGGGCGTTGAAATATCTCTTAATGCACACGGAGGAGAGCGTGGCGAGCCGGCTGAACCCATTTCACAGCAGATCAGAGCAGGGGCAGGGGCCAGCAGATAGCCGGCGCTGCAGACTGATACCAGCACTAAAGAGCTGACGTGTGTAGGCAGCCCTCCTCTCTGTCCCTTGCTTCCTCACACCGCTCCACAGCGGTCACCCCACACCTGCCTGTGCGCCAGACCACGGTGTGACAGGAGTGGGGCTGCAGCTGCTACGCTCTGTGCACTGTAACATGCTACAGACAGCTGAGTGTTTCAGTCTGTGTAGCAACCCTTTCTGAAACACTTAACAACATAAAAATACAGTGATGAGGATAGACTCAATTTTTGTTGCAAAAAATGAACTGCATTAAATAGCTTTCTCTCTCTCTCTCTCTCTCTCTCTCTCTCTCTCTCTCTCTCTCTCTCTCACACACACACACTATTTTACATACATATAATATTTTTTCCTCTATGGCTCACAGATATTCGTTCTTGAGAGAGGCTTAAATGACCATCAGATACAGTTTGGTTAGTCTGGTTATGTGTTATGGCAGAAAGTCAGTTCAGAGTGTTTGGATTTGAAGATGGAGGAAGTGATTTCAAAAAGAAAGTAATACGCAAAATCTGTCAGAAGCAAAGTGTTTGGACTATATTCATCCATTAAATGAGAAAAGAAAAAAGAATAATGCACACAACCATAACTCAGATGATGCCTTTGGTACCTGAGCAGGGAAACTTCTCCAAACAGTCTGAGAATTAACAGAACCTCAGCAGAGAACCCTCTCCAAACAGGCCTGAGAATGAACAGAACCTGACCAGGGAAAGCTTGGTTGTCTCCATCTCAATTATGGTGCAACATGATAGAAGTATTTATTCATGTAAACACCTCACAAAATACCACAGCATTCTGCAGGGTAATGGAGGCATGGGAATATGTCACAGCACTATGTTAAAATAGTTTTAAAAGCAATGTTTTTATGTTAGACTGCTGTTTAATGAAAGCTATTAGTGACCATGTTTGTTGACCTTAAAGTAATGAATTCACTGCTAGGATATAAATATTCCAATGAATCTAAAATGATTACTTTTGTTTTAAGACCAGGGGGATCATTCTATTTGAAATCATCTCATAAAGCTACCATAACAAAAATCAGTGAAGCTTGTTGATCATTGCATTCTAAATAATAAAATCTACCACCAATACCAAAGGAGAAAGGAATACACAGAAAGTAAAGTCATTTTTAGGTCCTGTAATTAATAAAAAAATTGAAGGTAAAAATATGTATAGTAAACATTCAAGAGTCTTTTCAGCTCTGGTTTTATCACTTTATTGTAAGTGAACAAACTATGAGATAATCCTATAATGCACTCTTTTCTGTTGCAGAGAGCACTGAGGGTAAAGGCCAGGCGTCTGTGGAAACATGCACTTAAAAACCATGAAATAGGAGGATAGTCTTTGAATTATGCTCACCGCTTACAATGTAAATCAGGTTGCCAACACTTCTGTTGTCAGTCTTGAAAACCAATTTCAACTTTATAAATACCACACCAATTACCATACTAAACCATAATCTATAATTAGCCACAGATAATCACACATCTTCTGTTTCAGGGAAACTCCATGTGACACACAGAAGATCTAGTGTTGAGGAGGGGGAAGGGGTTTGGATTTGGAATGATAATAATATAAACATGTCAATTCATTCAGAATGTTTTAACTGACAGCTTATTTAATTACAAAATAATTTCCCCTCTAATGTTACCACAGATGATTTCATAAAAAAAGAAACAGTCTCTATGGCTGCTGCCTAAATACAACTGCTCCTCATGGATATTAATTTACTTGCTGCATGTTGCTGAAATAGCAGTTGGTTCAATTTTTCATTTAAATGAAATTTAATGTGAGCATCTCCTTGGTGATTCATCCTGCTGGTTGGGGGCTTCGTCATAATGTAGCGCATTGTAGGTGGTATATTTTGATTGATCCATAATGTCAGTCCAGGATATTTATGGATAATAAGCACAATTAGCCAGAAAACAAACTTGTATTACAGAGCGCTATTCAATAGCTAATCACTTCATTGCCGGTATATCAGTGTGCCCATTTCTCTTAGGAATGCTGAGCATGAATAATAATATTGAATAATATTGCATTATATATGGGCTGGATATGAAACTGTAAAATATATTGCATGTGTACTCTTTTCTGGGCGCCTTGAAGAATGGTGCACTTTTAAAGATGAATAGAGCAGGCATCGCACATGCCGCCTGGTGAATTCCTAATGCATTTGCCTTTTCAAATTGCATATCGCTGAAGCCGTATTCAACACTCAGTGCGCATTCAGCCACCTGCCTGCTGATGTCCTCTCACACTTTTTTCAGCTTAGAGAAGAGAATGCATTTGTAACAGTTGCCCAGGTTCATTTTAGAGAGGTGCATTTCCTCCACCCAGTGAATTTCAAATGTTGATATTTTATTAATGAAGGTATGTAGAATGTGTCAATCAGACCTCCCAGTTTGCAGTCTTTGGGGGATTTCAGCTGCTGGAGACAAAAGGAAGGAAAAGGAAGAGAAAAATAATAATGTTGTGGAAACCTTGGTCTCCAGGCATTGATCTGTTCAGTGTAGGAAGCGCTCTCCATAGGGTTGTATGAATGGTGACAGCAGATGCCATGCTGGCTTCAGACAGACTAAAAATCAATGTAAGATAAATACAAAACCACTGAGAACTGCTACAACTGGCTACAATACACACATGCGTGTGCACAAACTCATACTCACATATGCACATGGACAAACCCATACAAGTGGGCATGCACACACACTCATACACCCACACACGCATACGCACACACACAAATGCACACATACATGCACAAACAAATACAAACATGCACATACAAGAACACACATAGACACACACACATACAGCAGCACACACACATATGCAGGCACTACATAAACGCATACACTCTGATGACTGGAATTCAAACCCACCGGGGCTTTAGTGAGTTTTCCAGGAATCCAGCAAGAAACATTTCACCATCAAAGTTCACTGTGCTGACTGCCAGCGCAAGATCCTGTATACACTTCAAAATGTGTGTTTGTGCACTAATAAATATATACTTTATACTATACTAAATATATATAAATATATTTTAATTTCAAACTGGGAAGTTCCTGGTAATGTAACTCCTGTTTATGCATGTTTGTGTTGCAGGAACACCATGCAATTGTGCAAACTCACAAATGAAAGCAAACAGGTGAAAGGTAGCAATGTGCTGAAAGCTTGGCTGCAGTGTATTTGTGTTTCATTTGATAAGCCATTCTTATAAATGAACAACACACAGAATTGGGATTTTTTGTCAACCAAGAAAATTGTAAAGAAAAATTTTGGAAAATATATTTAAATATAGACTCTTTGATCATATTTTTGTCACTTTAATATATGAATCTTTAATATATGGTTACTCCAGTGGTATTTGAAATCTGTGGCTAATTGGGATCTTTTAACATTTCATTTAGAGAAAACAACGACAAATATTTAAAAGCCTAAATACACATAATGCATTTTAAGAGCCATTTAAAAATTAAAATAACTGAGGTGGCTCCATGTTTCGCCAAGCAATCGCATGAAAAATGTAACTGATTTATGTCTAAAGCAACAAATGAGTATACAACTGGGGAAACGGTGACCTTTTTAAATCCAGATAAGAGGAATAAAAAGGAACAAATCTGTTGCCTTCAGCATGCTGTTTGCCTCTGGTCTTAATACCTAACAGGGCTACACAAGTACCATAAGTGCTCTTGTTTTCATATCTAGAAAGGCACAAAAATGACAAGTACTGCAAGGAGTTAAGGAAATGGGTGTATGTTCTCTTTCAAGGTCACACATAGACATGATTTTGTGGAATATCTATGAAAAAAAGCTCTAAAAAGAATATGGTATCAGTGTGTGACCTCAAAAACATAATTAATACTTACATTAATGCGATTCGGCAAAGAGTTTCTGAGGGCTGTGCTTTTTTGAATAAATACTCAGGAGAGCACCCTGCAACAAATACACTGAAACTGCATTGTGATTTCAAAGCCATCTTTTTCCATCTCAGTGAGACTAACCTGGTTAAGTATAAACTAAACAAAACTTAAGAATTCCATCAGATTAACTCTGTGTTTTATTAGACAAAAAAAAAGCACTTTTGAGAGTTGGCCATCACTGCTGGGTTGTTGTGTTACTTTGGCCATCACTGCTGGGTTGTTGTTTCAGTTTGGCCATCATTGCTGAGTTACAGCTGCATGTTTGGCCATTGCTACTGGATTATGTCCCATGCCAATCTTGCCAGGCCTGCATCTCCATTTCCAGCCATCCACATTTACTTTTAGCTTTGTATGGTTGTTGTCCAAAGCCAACCTTACAAGCCTCCTCATGGTGTTAAAATGGTATGATATGAAACCTTGAGCCTGTAAATCCTTACAAAAGAAATTCCCTCTAATGCAACAGCATTACTAACATCCATTTAGCCTTGCAAGAAGGGCAATAAAAGCATAGTCATATAATTTCATTGAAAAATGAGGGAGAGAGCACATGTAAAGAAAATTCACTGGCTGCATACATTTCATCTGTATTCAGATTTAATTTTTTGAGGAAAACACTTTAGGTATAGCATAGTGTCATCATGTTCACATGCATAATGTTACCTGATGCTCAGCTGAGTAAATATTTCATCAATACTTCATCATAAACAATACACAAATCTATCAACAATAAAATAATAGCAGATAAGGAACAAGCTAAATCATATATCTATAGGTCACCATGAGCTACATTATAAGGGTTACAAGCCAATATATCCATCCATATTATGGACTGATTTTATTAATTCAATACTTCAAATTGATTCAATCACCAACTGGCTTAACAACTTATTTATCTAGCTTTCGGAGAGCAAGAATAACATGATATGCAAGAGACAATCAGCTATAGAGAATGACTAATCTAAAAGCTTCAGCATGTTTAGCCAGGCCAATAGGCTTACCATCCTGTAATTCTAGGTACAGGAGCATGTGATTATGAATGACATGGATAGATAATATTGTAATGTAACATGTCTATTCTGATCTCTTCTGTTCAGTCAGTTGCCCATTCACTGACCAGGTGGTTTTGCGTGAATCCAGGCCTGTATCCCTTGTAGCACACTTGTCTTTCCGAGCCTGTGGATGTCACCCTGGGAATTCCATTTAAGTTCTTCTCCCAGCTGTTGCTGTCACCATTTAGCTCAGAAATACAGATCAAGTTGTAGACACATGTGTGACGAACACATAGAGAGGTGAGAGACCTCCCATGCCTTTCCAGGCTCAGATGAGTGTGAACGCTGCTCAGACAAATAACAGTAAGGATTGTCTCAGTGATAAGAGGGCTTATGTACTGAACCCAATTCCATAACAGAAATTCACACACTTCTCTTACTAGCTTTCACACAGCATAAAAATAAACATAATCAACACTTCTATTGCATCAGATTCTGCAGGTTCCTGAGACTTTCCATGCAAAACATCACTAAAAGAGTGCCAAAATATGACTGATGAACAAAAGGTGAAAAACCTTGTTTCCAATTTCCAACTACTCTAACAGACAATAATCTCAGGCACAACACAAGTGGCCACAGGAAACAATGGCATTTATGTCCCATGTGGTACAAGGCATAGCTAAAAGCTTATATTTAATCAATCAAACTAACACAAACATAACCAACGGATGGGTGCATATTCCAATAATTACTTATAGAGCAAGTGTGAAACACAGAAGAATATGTCTGTTTTAGATGGCATGATTCAAAGTTTTCTATAAAACATTTTAATGCAGTCATTATAAAATTATCTGACTATTTACTAAGGCAAGGATGACCGAGGTAAGTGTTTCACTACACAGTGTAACAGAAAAAAAGCTAAATTACCTCAAAACACATCTGAAGGACATCAAAACCAATCCCAAGCTTGACTGCATTACTGTTCAGCAGCCCTAATACCCCGGAAATAAGAACTCCTGGATACTGCGTTCCACCAGGCAGTTGTTAACCGTGGCTTAAGGTAATCATACAGGGTAATTGCTCTTCCTGTCTCTAGAGAATATGTGGGATATGTAGTTCAAGGCTTTTTCTATAATGATAACTTGCTCATATATTTTTAAGTATTCAAATTCATGAAATGCCTCACAAATGTTATAACCAAGAACCTCACTAATCTGGATAGCCAAGTAGCAAACACCAAAAAAAGGAATAATTGTTTCCATTTATTATGTTTAAAATTCAAAGGATTAAAATTCTTTAAATACCTAGACTTAATTTTCAGTACTCTGGAATTTTCTGTAATCTGACCCATTCCTGGTCCCAAACAGTTTGGAATACTGAGGTTTTATGCACACACACCAGCACGCACGCAAAAAGACTGAAGTGTTTGAGCAAAATAACTCAGAATAAATAAATAACCTGGTCTACCAGTCAGTCAGATCTACAGCCACTTTGGTAAAGCAGTTGTCTTGCTCTGAGTGCAGGACAATTATAAAAGGCTACTGCAATAAGAGTTTACTCATGTAGTTCAGTGAGAATGGCGTTCCAGCAGGGATTAACCTTTGCAGATACCTGAAGCAAATATTCCCTCTGAAAAATAACATCACTATGCTAACCTAACACCATGATTTCATCCTCATATTGTTGTGTATTGATGTTCCTGTTCCCTTGTCTTGGCCAAGATGTCCTAGATGCTGTAATGACATGAAAACAGCCCTAATTTATGAAATGTGGAAATTAAGATGAAAGTTTCTGGGCTCAAGCTGCCCAGAGCACAAAGTAACATGGATTGCATTTGATGAGCTGTTACTAACAAAGGTGTATAATGTAAGTAAAAAACAGGCCTGAATTATTTACTCATTATTATGTACTCTTATGTTCTACTGAATACCTTAGGAAACCTGCTGAAAGTTTTTGAGAGCAGCCACAGAGCTGTTCTTATAAAACAATATCCTTTGTCTTTTTCTTTCAGCAGAGCATGCACACCATTGCTCTCCCAAACTGACAATGGAGATTACAACAATTAGCACAGGCTGTGAACATTCCAAATGGGAAGGAAAAGCTTAAAAAATAATTTCACATTAAATAATCTAAAATTTCAAAAACCACACAGCACAAATGAGATATTGTCCTGTCAATTGACTGTAGATTTTCTAGCACAAGATACTAACCTTGTATTTAGTGATTTATTCCACAAATCGTTAAATACAAGGCTAGTATCTTGTGCTAGAAAATGTACAGTCCTGACAATGAGCACTAGGCAAATCTACTTTATTAACATCTGGACAGAGGTATTTGTGAAGTTTACATCTGCTGCATAGTTGGAGGTACTGTCATTAATTTTGATGGATATGAAGTCTGTACCAAACAACATCAAAAAGATAAAGACAGAAGGAACTAATTAAGATGACTGATCAGCCACTGGTCGCTCTGCTTACACAGAAGCCTCAGCCACAGATTGGGAGAGGGATGTGGAAACGTTAGACACTCTTTGCGGGAGTCAGCTTTATCACAGTGGGACTGATTAAGATGCAGACAGTGCAGTGCGGGTGGGTGGAACGTCACGCTGCATTTTTGGGAATGACAGGAAAGTTTTTAGTTCTCAGCCAAGTCTCACAAAGAGGTCAGTGCTCGGCTTGCATACGTTATTCACTGTAAGCCAAGACACTGCCAGGAAATTGCTCATAACCAATGTGTCAGGCCAATGAACGCCATGAACTGGCTCATAACCACCATGTCAGAAGATGACCTGTGCAGAAGTAATAACTATTATGCCAGGTATGAGCCCTGGTAGGCCAGGAAACATTTGCTAAGATTTTTTTTTTAAATTAAAGACAACAGTGGAATGTAGTGTTATGATCTTTGTGGGTGAAAACATAGCTCTTCGTAAGGACAAAACACAATGGCAAGGTTTCCTGCACACACGTTAGCATATAACACGTGTGATTGGTTGTATTACACAGTGATCTTCAGTGCACAGTGATGCATACATAGCGATGCAGAAACATCGCTAAAACAGCTTTAGTGCACAGTGATACAGTAAGCATTCATCCAAAGTGATACAGGAACAGTGTGTTTTAGGACACAGTAATGCAGAAACAGTACCCTGTAGGGCACAGAGATGCAGAAACAGTACCCTGTCAGGCACAGTGATGCAGAAACTGTACCCTGTAGGGCACAGTGATGCAGAAACAGTACCCTGTAGGGCACAGTGATGCAGAAACTGTACCCTGTAGGGCACAGTGATGCAGAAACAGTACCCTGTGGGACACAGTGATGTAGAAACAGTACCCTGTAGGGCACAGTGATGCAGAAAGAGTACCCTGTAGGGCACAGTGATGTAGAAACAGTACCCTGTAGGGCACAGTGATGCAGAAACTGTACCCTGTCAGGCACAGTGATGCAGAAACTGTACCCTGTAGGGCACAGTGAAGCAGAAACTGTACCCTGTCAGGCACAGTGATGCAGAAACTGTACCCTGTAGGGCACAGTGATGCATAAACAGTGCAATTTAGTGAGTGATGCTTTTGGAGCCAGATGTAAGTTCAAAGAGGGGCAGTGAAAACGGTTCATGTTGACAGCTTGGACTAACTGAAACAATAAGAGGGAAGGGGGCACTGCACAGGGCTGCTGATACATGTGACTCCCCAATCCAACCCGATTCAATGAAACAAACTTCCACTTCATTGAGTCTGCTGATAAAAAACATGATGAGCTATTTAATGGAAAAAGACAGGGGTGCTGAGTCAACTCCAGAGACTGTTATCATTGAGGAACTGCTCCAATAACATGCAGTCCGCAATTTAAAAGAAGGTCACAGTTTCACATTTTTCACTGACTGCACTATAAACTGTCACTGCAAACAGTTTGTTTTAGTTCTCTGTACATGTGATATTGCAAAGCTAGCTATTCAAGAAAACAACCCGTGATGATGTGCAGGAAGAATGAGTACACAATGATCTGTATACTGCAATTCAGGGAGGAATGAGCTGGCACACAGTGATTTGGGGAAGGATGTGCCTGTACACAATGATTTACACGGTGAGATGGGGCATCCTGAGTACAACCTAAAGTGCCTTGGATGTACTTGATTGATCATGTGACCTCCCAGTGGTCCTTACTTCCCCAGTTCCTGTATGTGGGCAGAATCCCTGAATTTTAATAATCTCTGGACACATAAAACTGTGGGAGGAAGTGGATTCTCAATTCTCCAGAAATACATAACCACCGGGATAAACATACCATTATGACTAATTGCAGTTTACAAAAGCTTTCAAAGCATTGCAGAGTCTTGCTTAATTGTGCCATGGTGACTGTCAATAATGAAGTTTCGCTTAAATATTATATGGAGCTGAAACCTTGTGTTACCCCACCCTATTTCAATAAAAAATAATGTAAAACTTCAACATTAATTTTTCATGCACTGCTTCTGGTAAAACAAACCTTCAGTCAAATACTTCATATTAGTTAAGCAATATCAGAAAGTATGTTCTCTAAGACATTTGGGATGCCCACAGAAATTCTCTTTAGAGATTAAAAAGGATTGTTCCTGCCTAGTTGGAGGTGGCAGTATCTCAAGGTTTACCTATCAGTGCAGACGTGTTCACATTTTTAACCCTTCAGCCATGCTGGAAGGCAAATCATGTTCCAAATCATGCAATATCCAGGGATCTCACTTTTTACTGAGAAAGGGAAGCAAACAGTCTGTAGCTGATGATAGCCCTTTACAATGTTTGTACATATTGGCCAAACTACTGAATTTGTGACTTTGTGACTTACATAGTATATGTCACAGTTAATGCTGCTTAAAAGGTCAGGGTTACACCTCTCTGCTGTAAGCCTGACAAAAGCAGTGCGGATCAGAGCCATGAAATCGCCCTAGATTTAACCTATATTCTATAATCAATCTCATCTGCTCAGTGAAGGCAGTGATGTAAACTGGTAATTGACACAAACCATACAGAGGGAGACGTGTCAAACTCATCACTACTCTGTGCCCCACCCAGGACCTGAGATTATAATTACACAAGTACATGAGGCTAGAACTCAATGACAAGCATAAATAATAAATAATAGGGTCCCTATCATACGTTCTTCACACTTGTAAAATCACATTTAATTATTTCAGTTTGTCAAGACTATGTAGGGCAGACAAAGTAAAAAAAACTCAGAAAATGGGGATGATCGTAAGAAAATGAGGTTTTCATAAAAGGGTGTACTCTGTCTCCTAAAATGGCTTCATATTCCTTGGCCATAATGTTTCCATGCAGAGTAATAATCAGACCTAGTTCTCCATAGGAAGATTCCTGCCTACACCATAAACATGTGATCTCTGAAAGGGAGCTGTACCACACCTGTTTTAAGCAGCTATCCAGTTCAATATGTGTCTATCCTTGTTGGTGAACTCATTTTTGGTGCAGTTCTTAATTTCTTCCAGTTTTTTTTGGTTCATCTTTACCAATTCTGGATGTATTATCATATATAGTATTAAAATTACATTTAACCTTTAAGGCCTCTTCTTGTTTCCTCCAAATGGCATGTCATTAATTGGATAAGATGCGGTTTGATTAAATAGCATAGGCTGATAATGAAGCTTAAGACTGTTTTAATTGAATTAAACATACCTTAAAATAGGATTAGTGTGTTTGACTGAATCCCAAGAACAAATACTTCAAAACAAGAATCATATTTATCATGTTTTTATTAATTTGACTACCACCTGTGATTCCCAGACCAGCAAGATCCCATTTTTTGCTACTGATAAAACACATGGTAAGTACAAGAAGACAGTCATTCAGTCATTAGCAAGCCGTTCAATGAGTAGCAGCAGTGATTTGATAAACTGTCTGTAATAAGCTGTATGTCAACTTTTCATTGTACTTTTTTTTCATTTAATTCCCCTTTGGATCTCCCGTCCTTGAAGAACAACTGGGGGGAAAGAATTGATTTTAGATTGCTTTGATAACATACAGAGATGGCTGTCCAGGAGCTATGGCTCCAGAAGAGAATAGGATTTAGCAGTTTTTGTGTATGAGCAAGGTTAAGAAAAAAGAGCCCTCTGTCAATGGACTTGGGAGCACACAAGGTCAAAACCAAAGTGCAGCGCTGATAAAACTATTCATTCTTACATTGCTTTTACAGGATTGAACAGGATGTGCCTCAGAGCAGTTAAGACTTATTCCTGTATACCACAAAGCTGAGGGTCCACAGATCCTCAGGAGTGAACTGTGAGCAGATATACTATCGAGGGTGTGAGATGACTGTTCACTGCAGGAGTTTAGTTCAGTAAATCTGTGGCATCACAGTGACTGAATGGAGCAGCAGTCATGCTTAATTGGCATTGCTTAATGCTTTCTGCATTACGTTGACGGAATGATGTTCATTTTTAGCAACACCGCTTTGATTTGATGTTAATGCAATATGTGATTAGATTAGATTTTGGTAGCTAGTGTGCTACACAGTGCAAAGCAGCTCTGTGTGATCAGAGGGATGTTGTGGTCCTAAAAACTCAGAAACTGGCTTTCTGTCAATTGTGACAACAATGTGAAATGATTTACTAGTTTACCAGTGAATTGTTATGATGGGGTTACAACCTTATGGATCCAAATATCTGTGTGGGACTGAGTGTGAGAGAGCAACAGCAGACACAATGAATAAATCAAAAGCCAGGAATTGATTTTCTCCAGCATTGTGGAATCACAATCTTTCTTGACATGGTAGAAAAGATTATAAATTCACGCTCCTGGCAATCCAACAGAAGTCCCTTACTGTGCAAAATATATTAAAAATTTTAAGTAAAATATCCTGTGTGATAACATATGAAACTTAGGACACTTTTTAGTAGTTAAAGGAGAGGTTTATAATTAAGGGAGCCTTCTGAAGGGTTCCCAACTACTATCAGAAAAACAGGACTTTAACAATCCCAAGCATGTGTTTTCTGGTCATCACAATAGTTTGCTTTCACTGTGATTTTAATTGGAATAAATTCAGTTATTCAGACACACTGGAGACCTGAGCTCTATGCTGTCAAATCAGTTAAAAAAACAAAAATATGAACTGTCTGCATTACATTTTCCAGTTGTTGCATTAAATCATCGTACTTATTGGTAATAATGAGCTGTTGTAAGTTATCCTCAATGAGCTAGATTTTGTACAGCAATAAGAAGGTACTGGATGCTGGAACTTTGAATAATATTTTAATGGTAGTTACTGTCTTTCATTTTAATCATTTGAATATTTTTGTGCCAGAATGTAATGCAATAGCTGAGCATTTGTCCATTGGCATTAATTAGATGTGGAATAGGGTGATTAACCTGGTGACTGAGCTGTAAAGTGTGTGCTGGGTTAACAGAAACTCTATCACACAAACCGTGCGCACCGAAACACTGTTTATGACAGAATGATGCATGTCTTTCAGCCTCAAGGCTGGAGTTTATACAAATTCAATCTTTTGCTTGTTGGTACTTGTGATGAACCCCAGGCTTATGTTAGTGCATTTTACATCCCTAAATACTACTTTAGAAGACAGGCACTGTTTATTTTTCACAAGATCTGCAACGTCCAGCTTCGCTTCAACTTAACTTCAGTGTCAGAAACAGCATCTGCTGTGACAAGCTCTAAAACAGTCTGCTGAAAAACTCATCTGTTTCCATAGACATATTTTTCAAGGAGGGCAGCAAATCCTATTTTCTTTTTATTTAAAACTATTAAGTTTTAACTCTTAGTCCTCATAGCATATGTGCAAGATTGCAGGACACAAGTTAATATGTCAGTATTACATATAATATAGTGTTGTCTAAATATATGTCTGTAAGACAAATAGGGATCTAAAAGTCAAGGTATATGTGCAATCAT
Source organism: Albula goreensis (assembly GCA_022829145.1). Classification (NCBI taxonomy): domain Eukaryota; kingdom Metazoa; phylum Chordata; class Actinopteri; order Albuliformes; family Albulidae; genus Albula; species Albula goreensis. The sequence goes on along the minus strand of CM040753.1, from coordinate 14,087,033 downwards.
AAGCAGTGGACATCAAAGTAAAGGCTTTATTATTACTTGTGTATTAAAGTATTAAAACTCATGAACTAAGGATTCACGACTAGAGAGACTGGTCACCTTAAGGTTATGTGAAATTCTTCCAAAATAATCTTATGAGGCACAACAGCAGAAGGATTTAAACATTTAGCTAACACTCACGCTGACACTGCGACTGACACTGAAAACCACTGACCTGGAAAATGTGAGACATGATGCAACACTTTGATTCTCCCTGCACAGCGAGCTCCAGCAAGAAGTGAAAAAGTGCATGGAGACTGTGAAGCAAGCTGTAGAGGTGTTACACTGCCATCTACCACTGCGTGTGCTCCAGCACTGGCAGCCAGCGTGTTAAAACGCCATGCGGCAGAGACAACACGCTGCGCGACAGCACTGAGAGTCATAGCCCCATCATGCAGCACAGACAATACGCTGTTCAACAGCGCTGAGAGTCACGACCCTATCACTGGGAGTCACAGAAAAGCAAGCTGCCTCAGCAGCAGACATCTCAGCCTGAGGAGTCTCAACTCCATCTATAAAAGATCAAAACAAAACAGTTCTGTAAATGATCGTTTACTCAAGACAGACTGACATGAGGTATAAGAAATAACTGCTCATCTGCAATGCATAATGAATACATTTATAAGTGATGGAGTATGAAAAGAGGAAACTATGAATTTTGAATGAATTTACATGTATTGTTATAGAATTAAAGAGGGCACAGTAAACCTTAACAATAGCCAACCTGACTCCCACAAATTAGCAAAGCAACATGTATCACTGATTGCATTATGTGTGTGTGTGTGTATATATATATATATATATATATATATATATATATATATATATCTTGTTTTGTTCTGATGGAAAAGGTTAAAAAAGCTATGCCATGAGCAACGCATTGCACTTCTGGCTTAGTGATATTCGTGCTATGATATTAGAAATCCTGCCATCCTCATACCATGTGAAATACATTTAACAAAATATTTTAAACAGAACACACACAAATTATTTCCCAATTGAGTGTTGATCTCATCATAATGTAAAAATACTCTTAGTGCTCACTCATTGATGCAGTTGTTGGTTTGTTTAAATGGCTGCAATAACATAGATAAAGCTGGACTATGGTTACTGGAAACATATCAAAATAGATTTTTGAATATCTATTTTGTATCATAATAATAGATTGCTGAGAAACATTGAGAAAGTTTTAGATGAATAAAAACTAATGGCGGATGTATTTATTATGGGCATTGCAGAAATACAGGTCTGTGTATGAATTTAAATAGCACACTTTCATTTCAATAATTGTTGAGTGCATGGGTAATATGTGAAAGGATTTTAGTACTTAGCTTCCTCTTTGGCTGAGCAGGAAACGTCACTGCGTCTATACGAGTCACTCAAATAAACAATGATCACTTACATTTTAGATAATTACAGACACTGCTAACATATCCGCCATTACTGATGAAAGAGGCCTGACCATTAATGAAACATGGCTGGAAATTATTGTAAAGCACATTAGCTCTGAGCTTGAGAGGGGCAGTCTTTCATGTGATGAATGACTGATGATGAGTATTCAATGCTGAGTAAAGAGCTGTTCCCACCTGAAATGTGTCCTGATCTAGGAACTGTTCCCATCTGAAATGTGTCCTGATCTAGGAACTGTTCCCATCTGAAATGTGTCCTGATCTAGGAACTGTTCCCATCTGAAATGTGTCCTCATCTAGGAACTGTTCCCACCTGAAATGTGTCCTGATCTAGGAACTGTTCCCATCTGAAATGTGTCCTCATCTAGGAACTGTTCCCATCTGAAATGTGTCCTGATCTAGGAACTGTTCCCATCTGAAATGTGTCCTCATCTAGGAACTGTTCCCATCTGAAATGTGTCCTGATCTAGGAACTGTTCCCATCTGAAATGTGTCCTGATCTAGGAACTGTTCCCATCTGAAATGTGTCCTCATCTAGGAACTGTTCCCATCTGAAATGTGTCCTGATCTAGGAACTGTTCCCATCTGAAATGTGTCCTCATCTAGGAACTGTTCCCATCTGAAATGTTTCCTGAATCCATTCTTACGGCCTTCATCATTGAATAAAGCACATACAAATCCTCATGTTACAGATTTTAGTTATCTAAGAATCCATATAATTACTTTCCTACATTTTTAAGTTGACAAGAACACAACTAAAGTCCATTTCAGCAGACATACAGTAAATTAGGTTCTTTTTATGCTCATATGCAAATTTCAAGGCATTCCCAAGATGAGTATACACATATTTCCATTCCAGAAATAATGGCAAAAACATATAGGGAACAGCAAAACAGTAATTAATTTGAATGCAATAATGAGAAAAAAAAAAAAAAACGCTTAAGAAAATCAAAACAGCCAGCACACACAATATACAAATTACAGTATTCTGATGAATGGCATGACCTAATTTTTATTATAGATAGTTCAACTTAAGTTTCATTGTTTGTTATCTGACTACCTTGCATGCCCAACCATCAAGCTGCACTGGAGAATTACTACACAATATACCAGGCACTATAACAGCGAGGAAACAGCATAAGAACACAGGAATGCATAATGGCAAGTGATTGAGCCCAATCAGGGCGTGCATGCTGCTGGATCTGGCAACAGTACAAAAGGAGCCATTGGTATAGTAAATTATTTCATTAAAATTACATTTATAGTTATTTGTACACAAAGATTGACATGAAATTAATTTCTGTTTGATGACACATTCTGAGTTGTGTTATAAAATGCCATTTGGAATTATGGTGAAATGGTAATATTTGAGGTATAAATCCTTCAAAATGGATGACCATCCCGAGCAAGCTAGATACACAAGGTCACCACTGCACTATTCTATACTACATGCTCTAACAATGGTTTGATAAACAGCAAGTTGACTTTTTTAGTGTGAATCTTAAGAAAAGTTACATGGGGAAGAAAACCAGACAGCTTACACAGATTTTTGTGCAATTTTCTGTCATTTCATTATTGATTTTAAACGGGTTATTTTCTTCCTCAAGCCCATTAACACAAGATCAGAAATGTCAAGTTCATTTTGTGAAGCTCTGCATTGAATTTGAAAATATTTAACAGGAGATATCACAATGTTCTCTTTCTTATCTGTTGGTCAGCAGCATCACAGAATGAAATACTGCATTTACTTTTTACAGGTATATGGTTTTGCTTGGTTACTTCGGCATTTTCATCTGGCAAACCTGTACATGTGTACTGACTTCTACTTGAAGTGGTTAGCAAAGGGAATGCTAATATAGCAAATTCCCTTTGCCACATAAATCATGTGTCAGAATCCATTATTATTTCTTAATTGTAGTTCATTAAGTTCGCAGTGTCGTATCCTTCCCTTCAGCCGTATTTATTCATTTCCATCCAGCTTCACGGTAGTTAGATTAATGAATCACTTACACGTTGAACATCATTTATGCCGCAATAGAGGCAGAGCAAACCACGTACAAAAATGAAATATGTGCCATATTCCAGGTATAATTTTCCTGGTGCCTTTATCCTCCACTCCCAAGCTTCAAAATTACAGCACTGAGCTGATTCTGTATTCAGTTCCTTGTGTGCATTAACGCCAAGACTGGGTAAGGTTCTTGCGAAACATTAAGAATTGCTCAAAACACTATCATCAATTATCAGTACTGCAAGGTTTAAATTTATTGTGTTTGAAAAGTTTGAAAATCCAAACTTTTATGCTCATATTCCACACAGCATATGCTTTTAATGATCTTAAACTATTGTGTTTTTTAAGGTTTTTAAAAGAACAAATGGAAACTCTATGGAATGTAAGCACAAAGTGGGGATTTGCAATTTACACTGCGTGACAGAATCAGCCAATCATGATGGTACACTCCACTACACCTATGCCACCAAGAAGTGTTTCACTTCCTGCTTGTCTGTAAAAAAAAATACATTAAAAATGACTGGGTGGTCCCTAAAGAGACCAACTGCAATAAAACCTATTTCATTATCTTTATTACCAAATTGAAGATAAGAGGTCATGTGAAAGAGCATTTGTTTTTGCTGTAGTGTAGTGTAGGATGTACACTGTAGTTACATTCACCGGGTTCCTCCCTAAAACTCTGACAACATCAAACAGTAGGTTTGATGTTGTCGGATTAAAACAACAGGTTTTAATCCTCAGTTTGGACAAATTCCAGTTTGTATTTAAAAACATTATTGCAACGTACATTTTTGATGGATCAAGTGTGGTTTGAATGCACAATCTTTGCTGTTGTATTGTGAAAGCTGTTTAAAAACATTTTGGATCAATTTATAATTTATACCTTAATGAAAATGAAAAAGGTTTGGATAAAATGAAAATAAAGCCTGCAAAGATACAATTGCTCAATGCGGGCAATTTTTTTATTCCACATGATACACAATTACCAACATCAGTTGTGAAATAGGGGCAGATTTAAACAATTTACTTACGGTGACAACCAGCAGAGTTCCTTTGATAAGGGTAAGTAGTGACGTGATTGGTTGAATGACAAACTGCGCCAAAAGAATTCCCAGAGACAGGACCCACGTAAACACAGGGATAACATAGATGTGGCTGAAATCCAAAACAAACAAACAGTTAACACATACTAGTTATCTAAATTAATAGCACACAACCATGCATCAATAATACAAAATGACAGAGGATATTATTTGGATATCCATTAGTTCTTACAACAGCATTGAATGTTGTGACTTGGAAAAAAAATGAAAACATTATTTTACAATACACATGCTTATTCATGTGCAAAGTCAAACAAGTCCACATCTTCAGTTGTGTGAAGGATATACAAGTATGTATTTATAATGCATTTGATATTAACCTTTATACTTAATAATGGTCTTGAATTTTTAATATCACAGGCAGCATGTAGGCAAATTGCAGTCACCATGGAGATGTACACCCTTAATTAGATGGCTCACAGAAACGTTCTTACACTGCTTACTAGCCCTGTGATGGAAACTCTACCACTGATAAAAGTGCTTGGCATTGGGAAAAATGTTACATTTTTTAAAACATTTTGTAGATCCCTCTATTCTAAAATGAAAATTAGTTAAATAAAATATGACAACCATGGAAATCTATCTTCCTGATATCTCTCAAAGAAAAAAAACAATAAAAACAATTTCCTTAACCACAAGTGATAAAAAGACAAACAAAATCATCACACACAGGGGTTGTCCAGGGCAGAGTTTGACAGCCTGTGACCCACTGAGGGCAAGATACTGAAATTAGTTGAAATAAAAATACAGTTCACTACACATTATAAGGGGTAGTGTTTGTTAGCATATTGTGGAAAAAAAAAGTTGTGAAAAAGGCAACTTATTGCACAAAGTTATGCGTTCAATAACCAGAGTTCATCTGTAGGTAAAGACATTATACTGCCATTAAAGCTAGATGATTAAGGTGCCAACGGGATGCACACTAATAAATCTGAAGGAACATCTCTTAATCATATATTGTAAGGATATGATGCCCATAAAACTCTGTATGATCCTGCTTTCAAAAGAGACTGCTTCTGCATGCTGATGCATTTCAGTGTTACACAACATCAATAAAATTAACTTCCCCTGTTCTTCAGTGCTCTGTAATTTATCTGAATTACACTTTGGGAGGTGAAATAACCTATCGATTTGTACTTCAAGGGCACTGCTTTAAAGCCATGGCTTTTCTTCCTCAGTGCTGACCTGCTTTTCTGAATATGTAAGCCAGCAGATGCATCAGGCCGTAATGTGATCTTAATGAAGCGTTCAAGCGTTTGCACGGGTGTGATTCACACAGGCGCATATCTGCAGTAATATTAAGGTTAAACATTTACTGGAGTGTAACAAAATAAATTACCTTTCCAAAGTGATAAACACAATTATAGGGAGAGACCAAGGGACAAGAATAAAAATCTGAGACAGGGGATCTGAGATAGGGGATCTCAGACAGGGGGATCTGAGATAGAGGAATCTCAGACAGGGGGATCTGAGATAGGGGAATCACAGACAGGGGGATCTGAGATGGGGGAATCTCAGACAGGGGATCTGAGATGGGGAATCTCAGACAGGGGATCTGAGATGGGGAATCTGACAGGGGATCTGAGATAGGGAATCTCAGACAGGGGGATCTGAGATAGGGGAATCACAGACAGGGGGATCTGAGATAGGGGAATCTCAGACAGGGGGATCTGAGATAGGGGAATCACAGACAGGGGGATCTGAGACATAGAGGAATCTCAGACAGGGGGATCTGAGATAGGGGAATCTCAGGGGACAGATGGGGAATCTCAGACTCAGACAGGGGATCTGAGATGGGCGAATCTGAGATAATGGAATCTCAGACAGGGAGATCTGAGATAGGGGAATCACAGACAGGGGGATCTGAGATAGATGGAATCTCAGACAGGGGGATCTGAGATAGGGGGATCTGAGATAATGGAATCTCATACAGGGAGATCTGAGATAGGGGAATCACAGACAGGGGATCTGAGATAGGGGATCTCAGACAGGGGGATCTGAGATAGGGGGATCTGAGATAGGGAATCTCAGACAGGGGATCTGAGATAGGGGATCTGAGATGGGGAATCTCAGACAGGGGATCTGAGATAGGGGGATCTCAGACAGGGGGATCTGAGATGGGGGAATCTCAGACAGGGGATCTGAGATGGGGGAATCTCAGACAGGGGATCTGAGATGGGGGAATCTCAGACAGGGGATCTGAGATAGGGAATCTCAGACAGGGGATCTGAGATAATGGAATCTCAGACAGGGGGATCTGAGATAGGGAATCTCAGACAGGGGGATCTGAGATGGGGAATCTCAGACAGGGGGATCTGAGATAGGGGAATCTCAGACAGGGGGATCTGAGATGGGGAATCTCAGACAGGGGATCTGAGATAGGGGAATCTCAGACAGGGGGATCTGAGATAGGGAATCTCAGACAGGGGGATCTGAGATAGGGAATCACAGACAGGGGGATCTGAGATAGGGAATCTCAGACAGGGGGATCTGGATGGGGAATCTGAGACAGGGGATCTGAGATAGGGGATCTCAGACAGGGGATCTGAGATAGGGGATCTCAGACAGGGGGATCTGAGATAGGGGGATCTGAGATAGGGGAATCTCAGACAGGGGATCTGAGATAGGGGGATCTGAGATGGGGGAATCTCAGACAGGGGGATCTGAGATGGGGGAATCTCAGACAGGGGATCTGAGATGGGGGAATCTCAGACAGGGGATCTGAGATGGGGGATCTCAGACAGGGGGATCTGAGATAGGGGATCTCAGACAGGGGGATCTGAGATGGGGAATCTCAGACAGGGGGATCTGAGATAGGGGAATCTCAGACAGGGGATCTGAGATAGGGGATCTCAGACAGGGGATCTGAGATGGGGGGATTACATTAAATGAACACATGAAATCATCCTGCCACATATTGAAATATCAAACATTGTCTGCAATACAGCCTTTCTAGCTTCTGCAAAGAGAAAGAAAAGCCCCTGATACTATTTTGATATTAACTCTTTCATATTGTTGCTTTAATAAAACATCTTGCATCTCCATGTTTGCATTTGATAAATAAATTAATAACAGGGGAAGGCTTTGAACAAAAAATGAAGGAGTGTCAGTGACTCATTGAGTATCATTTTTGAAAAGCTATCTTTTGTAGACTAAAGGTTTCCGGGTTTGGGTCATACCCTACGATCAAAAGGCTTTTTGGTTGAGAAAAGTTTAATTAAATGATTTGCACTACATCACCAATTCTACCAGTGAAACAACTAAATAACTCAAAATAGCATGCTGCAACTGACCTATGACCTCTAATTAACCTGGAGTATTGTAACAGTTCAACATGGTGCTAAATTAAGAGCAGTCACTGCAAGGAGACTAACATACATGGGGTGTTCAACACAAGTAAGTGAGAGAAGGGCAGGCATGGACACTCTGCATTCACTTATAACTTAATAATCTAAGCACCCTCATCCAGAGAAACATAATATATTTCACATACTGTCCATTTATACCACAGTATATCTACTGATGCAAGTCAGGTGAAGTACCCTTCTCAAAGGCGCAATGGTTGTGAGTTACTGGGGAACTAATCCTGCAGATTGAACTCATTGAGTTCCGAGTCCAGCTCCCTATCCAATGTACTACGATGTAACCTCTGTGTTACAGGCCCAGCTCTCTAACCATTATGCTTTATTGTAACAGTTGCGTTACAAGCCCAGCTCCCTAACCGCAATTGCTTAAATCACTACAATCAGACACCCCAGGTCCATAGACACAAAGTGTCCTAGACATATAATCAGGTTTACTATGTCCATATCCCAGACTTTTTTTATTATAAGCTAAAAGGATCTCAAATAGGCAACATTACCCACTCTGTCTTGATTGATAGGAACATGAACCCAGCACTGCCAAATCAGTAAAATTAGTAACATAAATCTTTTTTTTTTTTTTTTTGCTGAATGTGTTTGAAAACTCAATAACACCAAGTAAATCCCAGATTAAAAAGAGCAATTCATTAATCTCTGAATGTTTTCACTTACCAAAACACCTTAAGGAATAAGAGGAATTGATTTATTCTGTGCTTGAATGGTGAACATTTTCCTATAGCATCACCCAGTTAACTGCCTGCATCACGTAAGTGGATGGTGTGTAACTGCCATTATTATCTTTATTAAATTACAATGCCAAACTTGAGGCTGCATCTTATAAAAAAACAGTTATGAATATACTCCCACAATATGACATAAATATTTAATGTCTTGAGTTCCAGAGCATATTGATTCCACTGCATAGTGTTTATGCCAAGCTTTCCTTCCTGCAGCACTCATTTCCTGTCCACATCTGTTTCATAAACTCATCACCTCACTGACCTGCGACCTGCTGAATAATGCGCGGAGGCCAATGAGACAGCTAATCATTAACCTAATCTTTACATCTTCAGATCGTTTTATTACTTCATTAGTGCACTTTCGTTAAGAGACAGGGCTCTGCCATGCTCAGAGAGATGACCAAAAAGGTTGGTGTATGCAAGAAGGAGTGAGTGACCGCATAGGAGTGACCACAGGCCCAGATGGGAGCAGTGACAACACACATTTATCTGTGACAGCCTTTTCCCTCACTTGTCCCCCCCTGACACTTTGGCGAGCCTTCCTCCATCCAAATTCTCCACAAGCTATGGCCCAGACACCATACACATGCATGTATATAACTATCTTAACTCCTTGTGGGAATGAACTGCACTATATTACACATAGGTTAAAATGCGACACTTTTCCTTGCATTTAATAACAGTTCCTTCACCATCATACTTCACTACCACTAGAAATCATATGTATATAGTAAGTTGTCCACACTACACAGATTGTTTTCACATTGTATACATTGTTTATACCTACAATTATATCAAGAAAACAAATAAATCAATTAATTATTTAATTAACTGCTAAAATGTAAATTACTGTTTATATTTGTGACAACCAGCTTTACCAAACAAACAAATATTTAAGAGTCGAATACATCCTACGGGAAAGTATAATTCAACATTTTTCTACAATATACAAGCATAATAGTTCCTGGTCACCACAATTTTAATGAATAAAAACACTGATATCAACTTCAGTGGAAAAAACAGATAGGTAGCCTTACTAGGTGAGTAAATCTTAAAAAAAAGTAGATGGCAAGATTCATATATTCCACTTTGTACTTGAGCATTTTAAAAAGGCCCTGACGGATATTCAAAATGATTAATTCTGTCTCTCTGTGCACAGCTGAGAAAGGAAGACATTTTTAAGTATGTTATTATAGCAGGACACCATGCTTGCTGTCTTTGTTGATTCATCAGCATTCAATCCTTGAGGCTCTCTTGAAAAAGTACTTCTGAAACAGACTCCATTAGCCAGCTGGACCAAGTCGGGGCTGCGACCAGTAAGCGAATACAGTTTATACAATTATAGATATTTTTTATATATAAAAATGCTAATAGGTCATTGCCAAGAAACACTAAAATGCTTGCATAGTCTTATTGCTTATATAGAACAGTATATAAATTGATCTTCTCTGCTGATACAAGATCATTACTCATCAGGCAGAAATTGTCATCACTGTGTTTTTTATGGAGAAGCTGAGAGCTCTTTAATTAAAATGAGAAAGTGCAGATCGAGAAGGCTCAAGGGCACAGAAACATCAGGGCCGTTTGTAAATACACTGCGGCAATACAGTATCTACACAAAGCAGGGTGTTAGGAAGACAACTGACAAAATTTAGCCTGATAAAATCTGAGCATTATTTCTTTTGAACCTGAAGGAAAAAATATCAAATACTTCTATTTTATCTGAACCAATGCAGTACAGAGTATTTCAAATACATACCGAGTAATGGCATGTACAGTGTCATCCTACACCACTTCTTCCAAAGAGGTTTTGGATATGTAGTGACATAATCAAAGGTATAAGATATAAATGGTAAAATTGGAGGCATGTACATCAGATTGTTGTTATACAGTGTGTAACAAGCTGCAGAGGAAAACTCAGAGTGACTACCAGGATATGTACAGGTGACTCAGACAAAGAGATACGCAAAATCAAAACCATTCACAATCATAGAAGCAAACCAGGCCTTTATAGGCATGCAATACTTGAATTATGGGGGAGCATGATCTAATTTTGCTTTTATTGTTGTTTTTATTTTAATACTGAACAATGATGGACACTTCAAAATGGAAAAAAAAGATTTGATAATTCCATATTTCTGTCCATCTGTAATCTCTTTGAGGGAACCTATAATTACAGTATTAACAAGAAGCATTTCTGTTCTTTTCTAGCATGTTCCTGTTCCAGCATTAAAAGCCATCTTCTGGTAAAGTAACAATGATAGTGGGGGAAAGGGTTATCTTTCTTACAAATCTAATGTCACTTTGACTGGGGAAAAACATTCTTCAGCAATGATCTCCAGCACATTGCCATCAAATATCTACAGTATTCTGAAGAGGACAAAAAATAAAGTAATAATGAAAATGAATGAAAGTGCTTTTGAATAAATCTGAAAATCTCAAAATATCAAAGACTTCTCCTGTCTTCATGTTTAGAAATGTTCAAGTCGAATTTGTGTTGCATGTTGATGCTTTGAAGAAGAGGAGTCACCAGATCACATACCCTATAGGCAGGTTATAATGAGCCAATTTACTGTTGTTTCAAATAGGAAATATTTCTTTATCTGAGCACAATACAGAAGAGGGGGTGATCCAAACCTGTATGCATCTACATCCAAATCACAGTTTTAAGAGCAATGATGAAAGCAGAGATTTGAACAAAGTAAAGCTTTAAAAACATCTTCAGAAACATTAAAGTTCTCATAATTATCCCCAATCAAATAAATATATAAATACAAATTTTACTTCACAATAAAAACCTTAAAAAACATGGTGAGAGAAAGCAGTATATTCTCAATAAAATATGAAACAGGAATATTCACATTTCCAGGACCATTTATGTTTGGGACTACATTTACAAAAACAACTTTTTTGGAGAGGTTTTGCCTATTGGCTAAATTGGTGTTTTTGATTTAAATTATTAAAGTAGGTCATGAAATTTTTATTAATAATGTGAGCTGAACTGAAGGCTGGTCAGACAGCAGTTCCACACAGTTCCATCTGTACAGTGCAATGCTCTCATGTTACCCAATCCATCTTTTTCTGTTTTATTTATGTAAGGAATAATTTTATTTTGACTCTAGGTAACTCCAATGTAATAATAAGGGGCCACAGAAGGTTCTCTATTAAGGCCCTTAAAGCCCAGCTGACCACACCAATGGAGAGGGACAAAGCTGGGCTTATGTGCTGTCACATGGCCACAGGAAAAGACAGCCATTTTGCTGACTCTCCCACTTATGCAGGATGCAGGGTGAAAGAATCATTCTGATCTGGGCTTAGGGATCATTGGATGCAGCCAGACACCACAGCAGGCCAGAGACCCCTGGGTATAAACCTGGGCTGTAATAAGTGACTGGACCTTCAAGATCTGCTGAGTTCATATCTTAGGTTGGAACCTGTGCCGGTATCGGGTCACGAGACCTCTGAACTCCAAGCTGGAGCGGGAGTGGTGTGGGGACCTGAATCCTGGGGCGAACCTGGTCATGCCCTAAACCCAGATGTCAGCACCTGGTTTATCTGTTTTATAACTGCCTGCTTAAGTATGTGTAGAAGTCAGTGTTTCGTTGTTTAAGTTTCCTTTAGGTTTGACACCCTGTGTTGTACTGACAAAGAGCGGATTCCAACATGGTAAGGGGTGGAAATCAATTATGGTGGATATCAAAAGTGGCAACATGCAGGGGATAATCACAACTAAAATAAATGTAACAGAAACACATATTTGTGTCAAATTAACTCCCTCTTCACACTTACACATCCTTTCATTCATTTAGCAACACTGCATTCACAACATGGTAATTTACCAAAATGTTATGGCCTTGGCTACCTCTTTGGATCTATTCTTAAGGAAAACATGGAAGGAACACTGGACACAAGTAAAGGCTTTGGAGGTACACAGGCCCTTGAAGGATCAGTCATAAAATGTAAAATCCTCTCTCAAGCACAGCACAAATATTTTTCAGCATAAGCTCAAATGGATTTTTTTAGATGCTTCCATGAATGAGCCCTGCAAATATTATTTTGAAATCAATTACACAACTATTGATCTCCTGTAGACCCTCTGGTATGATCCTTACTTACATGTTAGCATAAGTTATTTAAATCTAGCAGTGATACTGAGTTCTAATTGTGCATGCTTGGCTGGGTGAAGCTTGGCTGACTTTGGCATCTGTGAATGATACAAGCTCATTTGACTTTGGTATAACTTCTGAGCAAATATGACGATTTCCGTAAAACACAATGACTCGATAGTGTCACAACAACTAAGAACAAGGAATGTGGAGATTTTATTGGTGTCTATAATATTACCATATTTTTCAAGCCAGATCTTTCAGTCAGGAACCATGGATATTTTTTAGGCTTGTGACAAAGAATTGCTAATGGCAGTATACCTGACTTTGTGGGTGACCCAGACTGCATCTTGCAGTTTGTGATTGATCTCACACTACTTTGCACAGTTGACCTCCAGTCCATTTTTGCTGTGCACTGTGGTGCCAAACAAACATTCATATCTGTCAAAATGAACTGAACCTAAGGAGTAAACATACACCAACCTGAAATACCATTTCTAGTTCACTAGCTGTGAAATTCTATTGATTGCTGCAGACTCAGACTCTGAAAATAATGATCTTCCCGATAATGTAGAATCCTTTATACTTTGGATCACTAAGAGTGTTTAAAAATCTAGCCAGAGTTTGACAATTATATGTAATGTTTTCAACACAACATGAATAAAAATAAAAATGAAACACCATAACATTCTGTATTTTATATGATATCTCAACTCTGACAAAGAAAAAAAAAAAAACATTCCATATTTCACATTGTTGCACACTACCTGTGTGTACAGACAGAAATTTACAGAAACAATAGCTAAAGCACCTTCGGCAGTGTCCCCACTGCTCCTGCCCCCCCACCCAATTCCAGCTCACCTCACATGAAGAAGGTCTGCGTAGGCCTCACTGCCAGCCAAGGTGTAGCTGATCCCGATAGAGATGCTGGAAGGAATGACAAACCTGTTACTAACCAATTTTTTCCTCATGAAAGTAATTCGAATTCATTATTACCCAGGGATGGATAGTATTTCAAATATGACTTTGATATATTTTAATTGCAATATTATTATAATATTACATATAAAATACATTCAAAGTTTCAAATACGTACAATTAAAATACTGTTTATTTCTCATAATTATTATCATCTGAGTTATCCAGATGACTGTTCTGTGAATGTTCAGTGTGAAACAAGACTGTACAACTATGCAGTTGATGTGCACTTAAAACATTGTTCTAGAAGGCAAAATAACTGAATTATGGAAATATGTAATGTTGATAAATCAGATGCAAGGAACAAATCCTCCAGACAGGTTTTCCACCTTCATACCCAGATCCAATTTTCTCAGAAGGCAACAGAATGCCTAAAGAACTGACATTTTGAAGCAGTTCAGCCATGAAAATCATATTTGTTTTACTGAACTCTAATTTTAATGTCTTTGCTAATAATGCAAACCCATTGCTGTGAATTTTAATCATTAAGGGAGAGAAAACTAATAAGAAATGGGGTTTCATTGCATTGCTTTCAGTGAAGTGAGGTTATTTTCTTCTTTGAGACAAGAACATGGTCTTTAAGTGCGAATGACCACAGTGTTAAAGAGATTTAGGGTTTAGGGTTTACAGAGCAGAGCTTCACAGTTTATCTATTTGAGGGACCTGTGACTTCTCACTATGATGACAGGCTCATTTTAGCAGATCTGTAGCAGACTGTGCAGGGCTGTTGTAGGACAGCAAGGGCCTGTCACAGCAGGTACATTGATCGAGTCCTAAGCCCCTTGAACACAATGACAAACGTATTGATCAGAGATGTGTTACTGAAACCTGTCTAGCTGCTGATAACAAGGAGCGTTCAATCAGCCCAGCAGCTGGCCAACCCTACAGCGGGATTCTGCTAATGCACTAATATAACCCCTGCCCAGCAGCTAGCCAGCCCTGCAGTGTGATGCTGCTAACATGCTAATGAAATCCCCGCTCAGCAGCCAAACAACCCTGCAATGAAACACTGCTAATGTGCTAACATAACCCCCACAGATTATTAAAGGCTGAGGTGAGGACTTTCAGGGGCTCATTTCTCCTCTGCACACCCTTGCTGCCTGTTTTGTATGCTCTTAAAGGCCTCTTCCCCTGTCCTTTTTTTTTTTTTTTTTTAAGAAATAGATTAATTTTTCCTGCAACAAGCAAAAAATAGCCTCAACAGAGAATGAAAATGTAATTGTGTCTTTTGACTCATTTGAAGCACTTGCAGTTTAATCTTACTCCTACATTTTTTTCAGAACGGCAACAAAAACATGTATTGCAACTCAAAAGATAACTGAGTTTAAAACTCCTGAAATAAACTGAGCTGAAAGCAGAGAGAAAAAGGAGAGGGATAGGTAGAGAGGGAGAAGATGAAAGGAAAAGTTCATTATGTAAATTAATCTTATAAATACTGCCTCCTACAAAATGAAGCCAGCTGATAAATGCAGAAATCATCTTCTACATAATGCGTCTGACTGGCCAGGCTATTATTGTTCATTACGACAGTGATGACATTTCACACATTAGTAACATTTTACATCAGAAGTATGGAGGGTGCTGGATGGATTTTCTTTACAAAAAAAAAACCCTTATCATCGTTACCCTGCTCAGCCCTGTCCTCTTTCCTCAGGAGACAACGGTGGAAAAAGACTTGTGCAGATAATGCGCTTCCTCTTTGCCTTCATTAACCTTTGTGTCTTTATTAAAAAGTCCAGGACAGCAGCTCTCTCTTGGGCCCTGCAAGGGGGGGGGCGATGCTGACATTTTAGGAGCCCACATATCACCGCCCCTGTTTCATACATGCTGGGCCTTCCCATAATCCTTCAGTGCTTTACCACAGCAGGGGAATGGGGGGTGCTGTACTCCATACTCTGCACCCTCACACGATCGCTGTTCAGCAAAGAGGGCAACCATTTACAAAGCTTTAATTATAGTGCGTTATACAGAAAATCTGTGTTTTTGCTATACATGAAATCAGTCTAAAATCTAGTTTATCCATACAGTGCATTGCACAAAATATTTCTCACAATAAATATTTTTAACACCAGACACCAGACACTGGCAAAACCCCCTCAAAGTCAAACCACAGGGCAACAGGGGAGGAGAAAACTCCCCTTGAGGGAAGGGAAAACCCTCTGATAAGCCAGACTCAAGAGTTTGTGCTCAGTCTCCTCTGGCTGGTTGAGGGTGCGAGTTAATAATGACTAAGGTAAATCAGATATTACCAAACACGTTAAACTGAAAGGAAAGGCTCTGGAGCAGGATTACCAGACTGGATTGCTATTATTTATATTCTATATATATATAAATATATAACAGTGGCTGTGAAGTGAGACTTCATTAACCCCATTAACTATGTGTGGGGCTACTTGTTCTCCCCAGCAAAACAAAAATTTTGGTTCAACCAATGGGTCACTGATACTGATAATTGTGCTCTGTCCATTGTTTTAGTTTTAGTGCTAAACCTTTTTCCATCACTGCACCATACAACCCCACAGTCAAAAATAAAGTAAGGTTTTCTGTTTATACCGCATTGTGTGGTTATTGTATTTTTAAGAAAACTAACCAAGATTTAATCAGAGACAGCCACAAATGACAAGGAATTTCTAAATTATGAATTTGTAATTGTAAAGAACAAAACGCTGTGTATAAAATTGATCATTCCACAAAAGCCCACTGAATGGAGCTCCATCCAGTACAAATTTAATGAAATCTCACATTACTGAGCTTAGCCAGTTCACACACTTCCTTAGCATTGCTCTGAACTCGGTAAACAGTAGAACCAGTCTGAATTCATAAAAGGGCAAAGGATAGCCTGGAGGTTCAAAGAGGGAATGCAGCTCTTCCAGCTTCAAAGCTATTGGGCATGACAATGCTGTGTCCACCCAGATTCCTCTCTGGGTATTCTGCCAAAGACACCCCTGAGACCCCTGTAGAGATTTCTTGTAAGACATGGATTTGAATGCCTGGGAGGTGTATCTTCAAGTGCATCGTGGAGAGTTAAAAGCGGTTCCCTATGTTATGTTTGGTTATGTTATTTCCTTGATGTACTATATTGGAGTGGGCAGTGGCAAGGTTGATACAGTGGTAGTGGATTGCTGTTGAATTCATATACGCCCTTCTTTTTCTCACCCCCCACAACTGCCTCCAACTATTTTGGTGCATTCTTTATTTTAAAATGTTAAAATGGTTAATAAAAATACTGTTTGTACTGTAGAAAAAATAAAACATGCCATGAGTACTGCATGAAAAAGCTCTGTCTGCATGGCATGGAGCAATACTGCAGGGCAGTGATTCATTCTTTTTCTTTCAAAGATGGAAGCTTCACCAGCAAAGAGCATATCACCCACAGAGCTCCATAGCCCAGTGCCATATGCTCCAAACAAAGCCAGGTCTCGGTCATAGCAATGGGGGATGGTTTGTGTGTGGAGAGATTCCTGGGCTCTTGCCAGAGCACCTTTAATTAACAACTTAAGTAAGTGACCCGTCAGTGATGTGGAGCCAGTTCAGGGAAGGGACATATCCTGGCATCACACCAGTGGCACAAGGCATAGCGCCAGTTTGCAATGACACCCTCTACCCAAGGCGGCATCCGAGGGTTTGGGTACTGCTCTTGGAGAACTGTGACCTAGTTCTGACTCTCTTGTGTGTGCTGCTTCTTTGTTTTTTTTTTAATTGAGTGATCTTTGCATTGGCCTGTTTAACTGCTGGGGCACAACATGCTTGCCAAATCTAGGCCCCATCACATGTTAAGCTTTACCACTTTGATATAACATGCTTGCCAAACCGAGACCCCCATCACATGTTAAGCCTCACCACCTTGGGCGAACACAGCTGCACCCTACAGGGTGTAAATCATTAAATAATGCATCAAATGAAGTGGAGAGCCTGTGAAGCATGACCCAAATCAGATGCAACATGCAAGCCCCTGGGGATTTGCTTGGTTAACCTCAAGGATATAACACAAGCCTGACAGTAACAAAAAGGTCAAGACACTGCCCCTAAGATAAACATACTGTTGAGTATTTCCAGGGTACAAATTCAGGACACTTCTGTGTTGTAACAGAACTGTACATGTGTGTAAAACAATTTTTAAAATATACTAATCACAAATACATAGACAAAAACAATACATGGGTACATACATGTGCAACTATGTATGTGTATATACATCATTGTATATTATAAAACATTATTACATCTTAGAATCACAGATTTACTTTTTATTTATTTTTATTCCTATGTATTACATGTATTTCTATTTGCTTAAAATAGTACTGAAATTGTCAGGCTCTCAAAAAACAACCTTTGCATAAATCAACATTTTCCTGAATGCATTTGTTTGAAAATGCAAAATCTCTCAGCCACTAAAACAGATTTGATAACTTTTGTCACAGGTTGGCTGCAGAGCACTGTGAGCTAAAAGCTAAGGTGAAGGTTTGCCATGTGTTTTTGAGGAATCTGTGTATATTAACACTAAGTGATGAAGAATAGTTGAAAATTTCACTAAGAGTTGAAAATTAAGATCGAACACAGCAAACAAGAAAAATTGCATCAGGAAAGAGAAACAGTGGCAACATATTGAAGGTTGCCGATGGGGTTACACGAAAACAGAATAGCTGTTTAAAACCACAAAATAAAGATTTTGGGAAAAAATGACCACAGAACCATTACCATTTCATTCAATGCATAACAATGGATGACTTGGTGCAATGTATTGTGGAAGAATAGTAATATTGTCTGATGAGTGATCTTTTAGTCTATTTTCAAGACCTGAAACAGTATGGAGTGGATTTCTGCCTCCATCTCCAAAAAACTTAAAGAAGAACTGTCCAATATTCATCTACAAACAGTTTAAAACTATCACAGCATTATAAAATGGACTTCAGTTTTTCTGAAGGCAAAAAAACTTCAAGGGAATTTTACACATCAAACTCTGTGTCCTTGTTATCCAACACCACATGAGATGGAAGCATTTTGTGATTCCAAAGATAGCTTCCTATCGTTTGGAAAAGTAATGCCAAGTGACATAACATATGGTACTTGAAAACTAGAGAAGGCAAAGAGGGAGAAGACCTGGTTTCACAGTTCTCCTGCCCAGGGGTGATTTGGAGATAGAATTTTCGAAGTAGAGCATCTCTCTAATAATTTTAAGAAAGAAAGAGAGAGAGGAAGATTGATCCCTCACTTCAGACTCAGTTTGGCTTCATTTTTGTGATGGAAGCTGACAAGAGGAGAGAGTCTGGCTGGGTCACCAGATCCCCTCTGAGATGTTTGAAAGGCTGATGGAACCCTGATTTTGCATGCAGGTGGATATCCCGTTATCTCCGCTTGCACCTCTCTCATTGCCCTGCGTTGAGGCGTTGAGACATGGCGTCTGAATTCTCTTATATTGCTAAATCTACTTGATAAATCTACTCTTGTCATCTCATCATGCCACTCCTTTCACTTTGGCTTTCTTGTAATTCTGGATACCTGCACATTTCGTTTGCTATAATCAGGAGACACCATCAAAGATGCGCTGTTTTCCCATTTTCATGACATTCCAACCAAAACACCAAAAACATGAAAGTAATGGGAAAAGCAGAATGTGCAACATGCTCAAGAATTTCAGTGTGAATTCCAAAGCTTTGCTTTCAATAATAAAAAAATGCTTTCCCATTCTTTGACATAGCAAGCTTCACTTAATTTATGACTTTCACTGGATAATTCATTTGCGATTTTACATTGGTTACCTGGAGCCTTCCCTCAGGAGTTTTGATTAATTTCTTTGAAGCTAATATCATCTTTATTCACAAGATTCACTAAGTGGTTAGCCCTCTCAAAAGGCTTGAAATATTCATAATTCCCTAATACAACTTGCAGAAGAGGAATTGTGGAAATCTGACATGTTACATGCTAAAGCAGTGCATTATGGATGTGGTAGAACATGGATCACCTGGATGCTTAGAGCAATGGATGAAAACTCGCCTCCAAAGCCATTCTATGCATACTCATGCAGGCACATTAGGATCAATGGACCAGTGCTTCTTTTAATCAGAAACAAAAAAAAAACAGAACATAAAAGGCTGTAAATTCATTACAATTAATTGTCAGTCTCAGATTTCCGTTACAGAATATCAGGTTCATGAGTGATGCCAGCTGCACAATGACAGCTGAAGTGGCATGCATAATTCATACCCCAGTCTGAACGCTGTGTGGGAGAGTTAAGGATGAGATATATTTGGGGAGGCGTGTTGTAAAGGCTATCCCGAGAGAAAGGAAGCTGCCGACTGCGGCTCTTTCTGTAGGGCCCTCGCTTTTCTTATTGATGTAAAATGCAGAGTGTGATAAATGGGACTGCAGCTGACACAGAAGAGAGCTGATGACAAATGACAATAATTGGAATGATATGTAGTAAAATGCCACAGGACATGGCTGATGTAGAGATGGGAAGGAGGAAAGCTGCTCACTGCGAGATGGGGGGGGGGGGTATGAAGTCCGTTTATTAACTCAGAAATATTTTGCTGCCAAGTTGGGAGACATCTGATGGCTCCAAATGTAAAGGAAAGGCAATTAGGAGAAACCAGTCTCCCGTACCAGAGGTTTATGTGTATCAGCGCTAATTGCCATTTCTCTCTTTTCAATCTGATTCTCAATGACTCCGATGATGGTAGTTTTTGTTCAAGCTGTCTATGCCAAAGTTCTCTAGCAAGCCAGCATCAGAGTGAAAGGGACAGGAGAAAAAATCTTGCAAGATTTGGGGTGAAGAAGCGGGCACATTGCAGTAACTGTGGCCCTTGTCTGTCTGACATTTTATCCTTTCTCTGCCTCACTTCCCTCTTTCCCCCTGGGGCAAGCGCGGACAAGCTGAAAAGTTTAGAGAGGAAAATGAAGAGGCCTCTACAGATTTAAATGACCATACTGGGATTTGGTGCCATGGGAAGCCAGCCAAAAACACCCCATACCTATTATTCTCAATAACGCAGTTTTCATTTTCCACATGGTATGAGCAACACAGTATTCACATAAACTTTTTATTAGTTTGCAGAACTGAAAATGCTGTCGATAGGGCTGTTGATAGGAAAATCTAGATCACTGTCTGTTCAGGGTTGTTAGCTAGCAATCAGCATAAAATAAAATCTCTACAAAACCATAATCAACTCTGACCTTCACAGAATCCCCATCTCTTTAACTTCCCACTAAGTAAACACAAGCCACTGGGAAATAAGAAGCAGCACTGTTCTGCATCGCAATATGATTAATTCTCAAGTTTTATGGATGCCTTTGAAAAATAATAGTTCATCATACACATATGTGAAGTAAAAACAGCTAACACATTTCAATAGGACACAGTTTATGTGCCGAGCTAGACAGGATGTGTGGGGGTTTTAAATAGATTATAGG
This sequence comes from Albula goreensis, assembly GCA_022829145.1. Lineage (NCBI taxonomy): Eukaryota > Metazoa > Chordata > Actinopteri > Albuliformes > Albulidae > Albula > Albula goreensis. The sequence continues at coordinate 14,065,881 of CM040753.1, read as the reverse complement.
GTCATGTCACCAGTGACACACTTCCAGTGACTTTACTCACTTAAATTAAACTAACAGGAAACTCTAAGGCACAATTTCAATAGATAAGCCTAGATGAGAGGCAGGCGAGAACTGTGACTTCCACTTACAACTGGAAGAGCAGGATGAAGTTGAAGGCATGGCTCATGTATTTGTTGAGGAAGAGAACGCCCATGATGTGAAGGTTGGGTTCTGGAATGTTCTCCAGGCTCCTGACAGACACATCTCTCTGAAGCAGGCCTCTGTCTGAAAGTAGAAAAGATCAAGATCAATTAAGGATAGGCTTAAGTGTTTTTTCCTTAAGACAGTAACATAACCGTAAACTGGCAGCTATCTGATCTTGGTGGTTGAATGTGTGTTAGACCCCCCTCCCCACCCTGTCCAGTTCCCTTTGACGGGGATATTTCACACAGTGAGTAGCCTTATGCCTTATTAGTTACATGAGGAGTGATACTGATCAGTCAGACCCATGTGATTGTGTGACCACATAAGCAGTGGGGCTCCTCACACCGCAGACACACCAGCACTGATTCTGTACAGCACGTTCCAGCCGCCAGTCAGACCTGTGTCTATTAACCTTACAGCCATGAATAACAGACCGGCAGGAAACAGGCATGAGCAAATCTAGGAACACAGACCTGGGTTTAGAAGTGGGAACCAGTGATACAAAATGAGTTAATCTTTCTCTGCATTTGCCCTGGCCCAGAAAGACCTGCAGGCAGGGAGACCCAGCTCAGTCTGATCCATTTGCGCTCATAACTGTCACCCCTATGAGAGTAACCACGATTCCAAGCAATGTGCTCCAACCAAAGCCAATTCCATTCCTGTCCCATTTTGATGGGTGTTTGGATTTCATATAATGGTATTGATTCACAGGTTGTGAAGAATAAACTTGAGTTCTTTTCTTTGACAATCTCTTACAATGAAACTCAGCAGTTTTCCTCCTTCTCTGATAAGGCTTTACTGTGTGTAGTCATACCCTGCACCAGAACACACTCACAGAGACAGACTAAATCATATACCCTGCACTGTAGCATAGAGAGTCTGCTAAGTCATACCCTGCACCAGAACACACTCACAGAGACAGACTAAATCATATACCCTGCACTGTAGCATAGAGAGTCTGCTAAGTCATACCCTGCACCAGAACACACTCACAGAGACAGACTAAATCATACCCCTGCACCGTAACACACTCAGTCAGATTGAGAGCAGGAACTCACCAGGCATCTGAGACACAGAACTGAAATCTAGTCTACAGGACTGTTAGTTAGACAAATTTCATATGTGACAGAGCATTGTATTAATAAATCATGATAAACTAAGCTATTGATAAATGAATGCTGATTTGCGTTATGCTTTTGATGGGGCAATAAAAGAGAAAAACGAAGTGTTAGGTTACAGTAAGCTGACAGATTTTCAAGTTGTTACTGTATGTACACATGTAGTAACATTGTTTACCACAAAGAGCATCAAACGTATGTCTCTTCTGCTTCACAAATTTGTATGAACATTTGACATTTTTTACTTTTTTTACAGAATCTCAGAGCACCCAAAAAAAGAAAGCCTAATTCCTTATGGCAGCTCAAGTTTGCCCCATCTATTGAAACAAACTTCTTAAATCAGTGCTGTCAGTCAGCCAAGAATCGTGATTAATAAATCTGGCGCAAGGAAATCCTCTTAAAATGTGCAGAGTTTAGACTACTGTACCTTCAGCGCACGAATGACAGGGGAATATGCTGGAAGTGGAAAGCAATATCATTAATTTCACAGAAGGACCCATCTGCTGTGCAAGAGACAGCCAAGTAATTAAGATGGAAAGATGCTAGATGCTCACACCTGTCACGGAAACGCTTTCATTCGAGCTCCAATAGAGACGAACCGGGAGAAGCCGCATCAACACGAAGATGACATTACCCCTGCACAGCGCGTAGCTTTTAATGAACGCTGAATGAAGAAGTCAAGCAGGAAATATTACAAGAGCCAAGAGCTGCAGCAGACATGGCTTATTTTCCAATTTAGTAATGATTCAAATGGCAGGGCTCCAGATATAACGTATGTCACAGTCAAGGGGTGTGGCACAGTATGAGAGTGATGATATGAAAGCCTCAAAAAAGGGAAAACATTTCAACAGTTATTACAATTCATTGTAAGATGCAAGTTTTCAAATCTTTTAAGAACCTAAACACATATGATGAAGAAGACAGCCCATTCATCCCACCTAGACTTACAATTTACCCACCTAATTTTAACAGATATCTTTTAAAATCAAGTCATACACAAGTGCTTTGCATGGAACATTTTCCAATTTTCAAAATCAATCCCAAAACAAAACAAACAATGGCAGGAGTGGGGGTGGGGCAGTGGGGCAAGAGAGTGAGTTTGGGAAATGGTATCAACCTCAGTGGACACCAGTAGAGTACTGGTTTTGATACATTCATTCATTGTCTTGTTTTCTTTTTTTATTATGGAAAACATACATAAACTGCTTCTATAACAGTGAAACAGAAAAAAAATGACCAGGCTGTTTGTATGTGTGAAGACTGGGCTTGGGCTGCTCCAAGGGACTCTTTGTCTGTTGGAAGCTTCCTTGCTCTTAGTTTTTTTCTTTTACACACATCATTATAAAGCCATATCTTTTTAGCAGGTATAACCTATTTTATAGACACTCCTACAGAAAAACCTAGTTTTTCCAAAGAGAAGGCCAAAACATTGGGACGAAAGGTTCCTTCAGCTTCCTTTAAAAAGACCCTTTTGTTCCCTCAGAGCTGCTGGAAAGCCAGCCGCCTTTCAATGTTAAAAACTATGTGTGATGTCTTCCCTTCAGCTTTTCCTCTCTCAAGAGCAACACATACATCAACTTTGTGGAATCACAATAACACCATTTTAAAACAAGGGCACAGTGTCACAAAAATAAATAAAAATTGATTAATGACCAATCCTGGCAAATAGATATAGTTTTCTACAAACTTCAGAAACATCCCTGAAATTGGTCCTCTTATAAATTGAATAACGTCAATGAAATAATATTTAATTTGTTCACAAACAAGCATATATCCCTGACATAATTTGCATACAAGTACTAACCCAACAACACCTTCAGAAGCAGAACAGGTAGGACACAGTTTAAAGTATTGATGTTTATTATTTTGCTTGAGGTATGATGATATTTTAAAACTTTTTTTGTCTTTCTTTGGAAAAGAAAAAAGCCGCTCAAAAAGAGTGAGGCTTGAAAAGACAAGCTGCTCTCACAGTGAAGTCACATATGACTTGAGAAAGCTGGAGGTTCAGAGCAGATATTCCCTGTCTAGTTCCCTGCCAGCCAACATCTCTTTTAAGTGACAATACAGTCTCTTAGGTTTTAAAATTCTATTTATTCTGAAGGCCAGAGTCACAACAAAGGGAAGTGCTGGCACATGCTCAGAATGGCCATGCTATTTGCGTTTTACACTGACACCGTGCACACGTTCCTGTAATATAACAGATCTGAACAAACATGTGGTTTTGTTTAATGATTCTTACTCAGAACGTTGCAATATTATGTAATAATACAATGTATATTCCCTTTAGAATAAAACATATTTTCTTGGAATGTTGAATTTCAATCTGAAATGGCTCAGGCAGTAAACCCCAAGCCTCAAACACAGGTTAGCACTGTGCTCTTAGTACATCAGGAGCCTCAAACACAGGTGAGCACTGTGCTCTTAGTACATCAGGAGCCTCAAACACAGGTGAGCACTGTGCTCTTAGTACATCAGGAGTCTCAAACACAGGTGAGCACTGTGCTCTTAGTACATCAGGAGCCTCAAACACAGGTGAGCACTGTGCTCTTAGTACATCAGGAGTCTCAAACACAGGTGAGCACTGTGCTCTTAGTACATCAGGAGCCTCAAACACAGGTTAGCACTGTGCTCTTAGTACATCAGGAGTCTCAAACACAGGTGAGCACTGTGCTCTTAGTACATCAGGAGCCTCAAACACAGGTTAGCACTGTGCTCTTAGTACATCAGGAGCCTCAAACACAGGTGAGCACTGTGCTCTTAGTACATCAGGAGCCTCAAACACAGGTTAGCACTGTGCTCTTAGTACATCAGGAGCCTCAAACACAGGTGAGCACTGTGCTCTTAGTACATCAGGAGCCTCAAACACAGGTTAGCACTGTGCTCTTAGTACATCAGGAGCCTCAAACACAGGTGAGCACTGTGCTCTTAGTACATCAGGAGCCTCAAACACAGGTTAGCACTGTGCTCTTAGCACATCAGGAGTCTCAAACACAGGTGAGCACTGTGCTCTTAGTACATCAGGAGCCTCAAACACAGGTGAGCACTGTGCTCTTAGTACATCAGGAGCCTCAAACACAGGTGAGCACTGTGCTCTTAGTACATCAGGAGCCTCAAACACAGGTGAGCACTGTGCTCTTAGTACATCAGGAGCCTCAAACACAGGTGAGCACTGTGCTCTTAGTACATCAGGAGTCTCAAACACAGGTGAGCACTGTGCTCTTAGTACATCAGGAGTCTCAAACACAGGTGAGCACTGTGCTCTTAGTACATCAGGAGTCTCAAACACAGGTGAGCACTGTGCTCTTAGTACATCAGGAGCCTCAAACACAGGTGAGCACTGTGCTCTTAGTACATCAGGAGCCTCAAACACAGGTGAGCACTGTGCTCTTAGTACATCAGGAGCCTCAAACACAGGTGAGCACTGTGCTCTTAGTACATCAGGAGCCTCAAACACAGGTGAGCACTGTGCTCTTAGCACATCAGGAGCCTCAAACACAGGTGAGCACTGTGCTCTTAGTACATCAGGAGCCTCAAACACAGGTGGGCACTGTGCTCTTAGTACATCAGGAGCCTCAAACACAGGTTAGCACTGTGCTCTTAGTACATCAGGAGCCTCAAACACAGGTGAGCACTGTGCTCTTAGTACATCAGGAGTCTCAAACACAGGTTAGCACTGTGCTCTTAGTACATCAGGAGCCTCAAACACAGGTTAGCACTGTGCTCTTAGCACATCAGGAGCCTCAAACACAGGTTAGCACTGTGCTCTTAGTACATCAGGAGCCTCAAACACAGGTTAGCACTGTGCTCTTAGTACATCAGGAGCCTCAAACACAGGTGAGCACTGTGCTCTTAGTAAATCAGGAGTCTCGAACACAGGTGAGCACTGTGCTCTTAGCACATCAGGAGTCTCAAACACAGGTTAGCACTGTGCTCTTAGTACATCAGGAGTCTCAAACACAGGTTAGCACTGTGCTCTTAGTACATCAGGAGTCTCAAACACAGGTTAGCACTGTGCTCTTAGTACATCAGGAGCCTCAAACACAGGTGAGCACTGTGCTCTTAGTACATCAGGAGCCTCAAACACAGGTTAGCACTGTGCTCTTAGTACATCAGGAGTCTCAAACACAGGTGAGCACTGTGCTCTCAGTACATCAGGAGTCTCAAACACAGGTGAGCACTGTGCTCTTAGTAAATCAGGAGCCTCAAACACAGGTGAGCATTGTGCTCTTAGCACATCAGGAGAGTCAAATACAGAAAAGTAGAAATGATTGTAGTTACAGCATCATGTTACCTTACACATAAAAGAATGATCCCAATCAGTTCCACACAGTGAGGTAACAACACATTAAACTCACATTACTTTCATAATGCTATGACACATGGCATTATAGTATTCATAATCAATGCTGCAGTGTCACTGGATATTGTTTCAGATGATTTTGCTGACCTTTTGAACATTTTACAGAAGTATATTATTGCAACCATTGTTTTCACTTCACAGCAAACATATTCAACATAATGTACAGCAATATCATGGCATTCGACATACTATTCTATCATCATAAATGGTTTTTCAATTCAATGCACCTGAAAAGGTTTAAACTGCCAATGCAACTTTCAGGAAACTTGGTTCTGAGATATTATCCCTTTTTGCTCCACTTATGCTTTTTTGTTTTGTTGTATCATACCATGATGAATCTGGTTATGAGTATCCTGATAACTGTAGCCCATGCTTAACGAGACAAAACTGAACATGCAGCAGCTTCACAATTTTAGCTTAGAGAAATCCATCTTTTTAATAGCCTTCTTATCAAATCGCAGCTGGCCAAGCCTGTACACAGACAGCGTGAAGGTGTAATTGAATCATGGGAAAACAGGCCACTGCAAAAAGCTATCAGATGACACTGTCAACCTGGACTATAAATTAAGCACTATCTAAGCAGTTATAATAGAGGTCTGCACATGGTACTGGCAGTAATAAACCAATTCTTTAGCATTAAGGTTTTATTTAAAACTGCATTAACGGTGATAGGTGATCAATTTCAAGCATTTTAGTGTTCGTAATAGCCTGGCTGGCATGAAAGGCACCTTGTTCATGTGTTAAACCCATAAACCATGCCAGGAAAAACTCTGCCTGGTAACTTCAGGAGAGGACAGTGTCTTGCTGTTGAGCTCTTGTGCAGATTTCTCTCCTACTTTCAAGTTTGGCACTGTGCTCTTTGGATAGGTTCTCTGTTCATACCTGTATACAATTCAGTTTATGACCAATTTGAGTTACATCACTTGTTTAGCCTGTATATTTTGTTGTAACTAATACAAATATGCACTTCTGACCAAAATTATGTCTATGTAACCCTTGACAGAGAAATTTATGGGGATATGAGAACAGTTTTTTTTTACATTGATAAGCTGTTTTAAATGGCTGCGATATAAAGCTAAACAAAAGTAAACATAACCCACTTTGTTTTTTTTAAAGATATGACAATTAGACAACTGATTTTTTTAAATCATACTGTAGAAAAATCATGAAAATGTTGATAATTACCAAAAAGTGCTACACTATCTGTAGCATGTCATCAGACAAAGTACCTTTGTGATTTTATGCAGAAACAAAAAGCCCAGCCATTATGCAGCATTGAGCTCTTATTTATAACTACCACTTACCACTGAATTCAGTGACCACATCAGGACATTGTACACCTTAAATATGGATTGTCAAGCTGTGAATGACAGGGAGGTTATAAAGCTGTCAGTCGTAATGGCCTGGTCTTTTTGGACATTTACATTCTATTTGGAACACAATGAAGTGGAAAACCATTTGTGCTGCATTATTATATTGACTCAACTATAATTGTAATGACAGTAATTGATGCTAGCCATTTTTAAAAAGACCCATTTATCAGAGAATAGAATCAGCTTCAAGTTCATTGCTCAAAAATAACTGCACTCAGATTCTGTAACACAGCTCAACAAAACAATATTGGAATTTATATAAAAGGATGAAGTTACTTTTAAAAAACTGAATACTTTTTTCCAACTGTGAATCTTAAGGTGACTATATTTTATTTATGGGTGTGCAATAAACAGACTATTTTTGTTAAATAGTTTATTGCACATTTTAACCCTTACACACAATTCCTTCAAATGTCCTGCATATTACTATTTTTAAAGGAAAATCGTGTCACCCGTTTAATTGTACTATGAGCATAACATATGCAAAGTTAGAGAGATTACAATTAAAAATGAATGCTACACAATAAAATGGAGTAACAGTAGAATCAGCAGTTGCAGAGAGACCTGATCTGAGTGTTTACTTCCCTTCTAGTACCCTGAACAATATGGCACATTCAAATTGACTTTGGCAGCTTATTTACATCAAGCCTTTCTAATCTATAGCTGTACTCTGTATTCCTCACACTTTGCTCATGGAGACGGGGAGTCAGGATAACTTTGTTCTGTGAGGACGGAAACAGGAGATTTCTGAGGGTTTCATAAACCCGGCCTTCCCCCGCTCCACTCCTGCTTCCTCTTTTTTATTTGACAGGACAGCCTTTCTTTTTGCTCTGGATCATTCATCTTCATTAGCTGACTATTCCCCCCTATCTCTTGTCAAAAATACTTAATGCCTGTGCTCTGTGGGCCCTGGACGACCCTGATTAGTTAGCACTGATGCTGGCTGATTTCAATGCGGCTCATGCTCTCCTTTTCCCGCGGTTAATGTCTCCCCTGGTACACTTAATAAAAAACAATACAGCAACCATCTGGTTCAGAGTCAGAAATCCAACTGCTTTTTGTGTGGGCAAACTATATCCTGACAAACTGACAGAACAGCAGGGAAACAGCCAGCATGCAGACAAATAAAACAGGAATACAAATATGTTTTCTATCAATTAAGGCTGCAGTTAACTTTTAGCCCTAAATTGAGTTCTCCAACTGCAGAAGGTGGGATAATGATGCTGTGGATAAAATCAGCGATAGCACTGCTCTCAGACTGGGCAAAGAAAAAAACATCCACACATGCAGTTATTGATGGAGTTATATCTATTATTATTATTTTTGTTGTTTGTCAAATCATTGCCTCATTATTTTTATTGTATTTGGCACATGTATCTTCCAGTAATATCAAAACTTGAATTAGACTTTGAATTTCAAGCAATGGAATGAAAAGAGAGAAAAGTATTGCAGTTTTCATCATGAAGTCAGACAAGGCATACTTCTTTACCAAATGTCAAGAATCAAGCCAGTCTGAACAAAAGCCAGACACTGCTATTTATTATATGCCATTTACACTGATAGCCTTTGAGCTTCAACACAGAAAAACTCTCCCAAAGAGTCTTGTACTAAACCATCTGGATAAACACCAACCATCACCAGCTGGACACTAATATGAGATGTTTAGGATGACATTTGAAATAACAGTGTCTTGGAAGCCCGTCAAGCCAAAAATCTGTGTCTGACCAGACCAAAACTTTGTCATGCCCCAATGCATCACAATGTTCCAGTCTACTCCCAGATGATTCAAGAGACCTCTTCCAGTGTGAAATAAATGAGATTCTACCCATCTAAAGAGCACATCCTCTCGGTTCAATAGCCCCTCATTAATGTCCTCTCCGAGCCCCTTATCATACTGAACAGTGGTCTCCCACAGGTGTCACTTCCTGCCGCACAGAGAATGCCATCACACAAATTCAGGGTTGATAGGGAAGGAGGTGAGATGGAAGAACTGATGCTCCAAAAATCTGTGCATGCAGTCTGCAGCCCTGAGGTGCCACTCTGGGGGTATCAATAAAACATTCTTGGAAAAGATTTCTAATGATCACTAGAAACATCCAAAGAGGTAGCTCTAACAAATCTGATACGAACAGACAAAAAAGGGCCAGAACATTACAATGTCAACGCAACTGACAGAGCATGTTTGTGCTTCCGGCAGCCAATTAATAACAAATGAACTTTTCATTAATAGTTGTTTGAAAATGAAGCTTTGAACCTACAAGGGTGTCTCTGCAGTCATGTAAGAAAGACCCTCCTGGGCTCCAAAATAAAACAATTAGCTCCAATTTTTATATTATTGTAATATTAATCCTATGTACCCATGCCCTATGGAGTCCTATACACTCAAGACAAGGCAGACTAGCATATAAATACTTGCATACAATGCAAAAACACTGCTGTCCTCAGATAGCATGTGAACATTTGCTTGGTGGAGCACTGACTTACCTGGGTCTTCGCCCTCTTCCTCATCCTCCTCTACATCTGGACTTGTAATCACGGGCTCCTCCAACCCAACTTCCTGCATGAGAATCCTCTCCGACCCAGACATCTGAAAAAACAGAAGAGGTGATATTACATTACATGTTACATGATACATGACACATGATACACACTTACATTTTGTCAGGTGCGATGTTGACTGTTAAGAATAAAAAAAATTGTGCATAACATTAATATCTAAACCTATTTTAAAATAAATGCATAAATAAACAAACTGAATTAAATTAAATGATACTACCAGGAAAAGCATCCAATTTAATAATATACCAAACTGATGAATCACCTGCATAAGTTCAGAGCCCTAGTATTTTGTATTAATAGCTATATTTCCATTACAGTTGCATCATAGTTAAATTACCAATACACAACAACCTTCTGTCACAATGAAACATATTAGACCAATGCCAGCATCATTATCATTATGATGCCAGGGTCTAAACAGACACCTGAGGACTATCATATTTATTTTCAAAGGGTGAGAAAATTTACCAAAATCCAAAGCTAAGATACAGCCCACACTACTGAAACACGCCTCAAAGTATCAATGTGTCATTATTTCGATTTTACTTATTTTTAAAATGCTTGTCCATTATTTTACTTCATGTGGCTCACCTATCAATACATTCATCTATCAAGGTCATAAATTCACATAATTTAGCCTTTAAAAATCTCCACCAACACATGCCACTAATTGCTATTTAACATTAATTCAAAATCGGAAAGTGCCGAAAATGCTAAGCAGTAAAGATAGGTAGATCCTGAACGCACACATTAAAATCTTTCTGGAAAAAAAGGTTTGTCCAAAAAAATAGCAAACCAGATTGTAAAAAATTTAGTTTTCTATTATTAGAATGTAATTTAAAACAACACCCCATGATACACTCCATTAAATGGAAAATGAGTTCCGACTTCAACCAAAAAATCAAATGTTCACTCTTCACAGTATGCAATCAATTAACCATTAAATAACTCTTAACAGATATGCCATAAATATAGAACAGAGGAAAGTTTGATAGCAATCTAACACTAATACAGATCCAAGATAACTCTGCAGAAAGAGATATCCAAAGATACCTCTGAAGCCAGGGAATAACCACCCTTCCCCACCCCCTCTGAAATCTAAACCCTCAGTCAAAGGACACAAAATATACTTGACAGCCTCACAGAAGTGTGAACTGCATTAGAGTAATAAAAAATAATACTACTGTGGAACTGTGGCCAATATGGTCTGGCAGTCAATCTTTGTCTCAGATTGAATTTAAATTTGTTGTGTCTCTCAGGCACACTTCGCTGGCTGCTTTAGAATGTAGCGGCAGTGCCCAGGACCTGCCTGGTAAAGCCTTTACAGAGCCTTAAGTGAAGTGCCACTAACAACTCACCAACTACACATCACAGCCCAGACGTGAACCGTCTTTAAACAAGTTTAAATAAACTCCAGAACAGAGGGGAAAAAACTGGCGTGTCTCTTTATATTTATGTCTGAGGAATAGAATCTCCCTCAGACAGACAGAAATAATAACCATTCCAGATAAAAACTGAAAAAATATCTCTCCAAGAATATTAATAAGTTATGACTTCTGGAATTATGACTTCTAAAAACAATTTCTGAAATCCTGCAGGACACATGGCAGGCTGCCATAAGTTATCCATTGATATCACAAAACAGTATGGTCATGTGAATCAGTTTTATGTGTCAACATGTCATTGTGGATTGTAGATATTCCAGAATATTATAATATCAAAGGCAAACACTAGGATGCCATGAACCTCAAAAAAAGAACACAAAACTGAGTGCACTCTGAGTACATAACTAGCAGTCATTACACTTAGATTCAGTATTTTATAGTGTTATATATAATTACAGAATATTATTTTGACATACAGACTGGTTCTTTCATAAAGGACTCATGAATTATACAAAATAAACAACTCAGATGATGTTATGCAAATCTATTGTCAAGAAGTGTCATTATTGTAGATGAAAGAGGAATAAATTATTATTTTGTTTACTTAATTTACATTGCTCACAGGGCCTAGCTAATGATGCACACACATGCAGCTTCTCCTGATGCAGGGAGAGAGAAGGATGTAACATCCTGGTCAAACACATCTGATCTTTTAGGTCATCCTTTTGCATTATAAACAAGCAAAATAGAAGGTCAGCAGGCCTTAATTCTGTACAACTGTCCAAAAACATACAGCAATTTCAGCTCAAACTGGGGACATTCCTGAAGCGTGTGAGCAGAAGGGACTGAGCAGGGTGGTGCGGAGACAGTGGATGATCAGCAATAAAACTCACTGTACAGCAGAATCCAGCTATGACTGGGGCATTTCATTTCTTTATAATATTAAAAAATCTAAGTGGAGTGTCACAGGAAATATACAGTCAAAATCACAGAGACAAGCAAAAAACAGGATGTAAAGTTACTTAAAAACAAAGTAGGTATGCATCAAGGTCATTGGACGTCAACCACAATAGATGTATCACACTGCCAGTACATACATACATGTATGCATATAGAACTGCCGCAGCTTGTGCTTCACAAACTGACATGTTAATACAAGTTAATGGAATGAGAGAGCAGTATACCTTCACTGACTCCATTTGGGCAACTCGGCATCTCTGCAGCAAGTCAACAAACAGGTATATGAGCAGGGCCTATGGAGAGGAAGGAAGACAGGATGTAAGGCTAGACTAGTGCTGCACTCTGCAACAGGCAAGCCTCAGTCTGGACCCTAGATGGGCTGAATACCTTGTGAATACCCTTCCTTACATTGTAGCCTAAAAGTGGCTTGAGCAATCTTTCTACATGTGTAAACAAGATGGGCTGTAATTCATACATGCTTGTCACAATTTTCCTTGTTCTTTGGTATTTAATTTTATTATGAAAGTCAATATTGCACTGGGACAAAATGTCTGAAGCTAACATTTGCAGGATCGTGAAGGGCCTTTGATGTTCTGATGAAGTGGAGGAGTCTGGAGACTTTGCCGATTGCCAAGTCTGCCAAAAAGCTGTGTTGTCGATAATGTAGCCTTAATCTTAACTGTTCCTGAATCCCAAACTCCACTTTCACAAAGGTGTCCTCTAAATTACCTCACATCATGTCAAGTTAATTTAATTATGTCTTTAAGTTACAAAGCGTTTTATCACAGCAGAGCTCTCAAAAGTGGGGAAATGCTTCATTAACTGAACACATCCTTAAGCGCAAAGTACAACACTGCAGGTAATTGGATGTTAAATGATGCACAATGATCAGGCTAATTTCAAACTGTCTGACATACCTTAACATAATCCGTTACAAAACAGCTGTGCTCTTGGGTTAGACATGGGTAACACTGCCCCCTCTGACAAATGGACTGGGTGACACAGTAATTACTATGATATGATTGCACAACTTAATTTGTATTATAAGCAATTAAAATTTATACAGTATTTCATGTACAAAAGTATGTAACTACAATAGATCCTCAGATATGATAACAGCAAAAAGCCATTTGAAAGGGGGTTGAAGGAGAACACTACTAGTACAAGATAAATTTACAAAGACAACATGTAGTCGCAGTGTCTCATTTTATGATACACTATTCAAAGCATAAAAGCCACCAACAAACAAATCAAATATCATTCTACTGCAATTACCAGGCCAACATTTAAAGATTTTTATAGAGGTGACCATGTTTTGGCATTAACATGTAAGGGACAAAATGCTGCTTTGGTTTGACAGTGAGACAGAGGAGAGATCTCTGCTTGTGTTTTGATATTATGGTGTTAGGACAGTCTACCAATTACAGTATAGCACATGACACTGTCAGAACAAAAATAAATCTTACCTATGAGTGTTTTTTATTTGGAAGGAGGTAGGCCCATTAGTAATGGATCAAGAGAAGGCTATGCGTGATGAGAGAGAATGCAGAGGGACTTTATGAGGCAGCACCAGGTTTGCCTCAAGGTTGATTTTAGTATGTTATTTTTTGAGGTAGCGTGCAGCCAGGTATACAGCAGTGTACCCCAGCGACATCAGCGCTAATAGACAGAGATTTATTTGCTGCAAAAACAGCAGCAGATGACTTACTGAATGCTACACACGGCTGTTTAAAAAACACAAGCTTGTGTTTAGTCAGTGGATCTTTACATGTTTCAATCAATGAAAGGAGCTGAAGTGAAAAATGCATTTACTTCAGGGGGAAAAAGAGCTGTCTATAGGACGATAAGACAGAGGTTAAGTAAAGCCTTTTTGACAGAACTGGTACCTCCATGTTTCCAGTGTGGTAAATCAGATGGAAAGTGCATCTTTTCCCATGTTGGGAAATACACAAATGTGTATTAACTCTAGACTGCATGATATCAACTTAGAAACACTCTTGATAAAGAACATTATGCGCTTATGCACTGATTTCCTGGATTTTGCAATATGCAATGGCATATGTAATAAAACTGTTCATTTATCTCTTTTTTTGGTATCATCATTTCAAAGTGTATAAACTACATGATAGTGTGCTACATTTTACTATGGTAGAGTGCACTTCTAGAGTCAAACTGATATGCTCACCTGAATGAAGAAACCAGTAACAAATGACAGCAGGAAAGGGAGCAGCCCAGCATGAGCGATAGTGACTGGAAGACCTGAAAGAGCAATAGGTCACAATCAAAACCTCCAATCCCACAAAACAGTCTAAATGAGTCATTATCCAAACCACCAATCCCAGTCATGGCGCGGTTTCCCAAAACACTCCAGTGTTAAGAGGATCTTAAAGTCGGGGCACTGAGATGATATCAGTGCTGAGAGGGTTTGGGAAACTGTGCCCATTAACATCTTGGAATGCTACCATGGTACATATGTAACAGATGAATTCCACTGTGTGAAAATGTAGTGGCATTGTTCTGGAGGAAATCTAGCTAAAATACATCAGGTAGGTTGCTCTGTTTTGACCACTGTGCCTAATCAAACGAAACTGGTACAACAAGCTCTGTAAATCTAGTTAACATTACAACCTATTGAGAAAAAGGGATATCAGCGGCTTAAAGTGGTAGATTGCTGTTATTTCAATAAGCTGGAAACAAAACAGCATATAAGACAGTAAGTGTGGAAATTTGAGCAGTTTGAGTTCTATATTTGAAGAACTACCATATCAGCACTGTAAGACAGAAATGTAAAATTCAATGCACCATGTTATTGCAAAGTGTTTTATAAAAGTATATGCATTACTTTCCAGCTCATAAACTCCTGAATAAATCATTTTTAGATGACAATACATTCCGGACAAAATCACAGTTTATTAATTTTCTTCAGTGTCTTTCTCTTTTTGCAATATAGTTGTATACACATTTCTATAGCCACATTGATGTTCCACTGCCACACAAATTGTCATTTTCATGGAGTGGTTGATTAGGAGAGCTAGTGACTAGACGGGAGGACATGGCACAGAATCAAATTACTTGCCATCGTAAAGTGATGTTTCATCCATGTGTGATTCAGGTGTGAAGATTCACAGTCCATTTCACTCTTTCATACTTGACAAGGCTCCATAACTTGCTTATTTTAATACTTCAGACACATAATTCTGAGCAATTTCCCTGAAACTGCAGGGGCACTGCTGGAAGGGTGGAAAACCTGAGAACTCTGCTATGATGTACAGTTTGTGGAAATGCTCACTGCTGTCCCATTCACTTGTTCAGTTAATTATAAGTGTGCATTGCTTCCAGGGGTTTCTGCAGAGAATGTCACTGCACAGCTAATCATGAGTCAGAGGCACCAAGGTGTAAGTGCCACCTTCTACCAGCCATCCCAGCCAGCTCCAGAGATCTAGGGCCCTCAGCCTCAATCCCAGCCCCAGCTCCCTCCCCTGTATCTGACCCAGACCCAGACCCAGGTCCAGCCCCAGCCCCTAGCCAAGACCCACTCCAGCCTAAGCCCTAGCCCTAGCCCCAGCCTGATCCCCAGCATGCCATAGCCTGAGTCCTTCCTAAAATGGCACAATATTTAGTACTTGGTGGAAAAACAGCACATACCATAAAACTCCCAATTAACGCTGGCACCAAATATGTGAAGGTCTCTTTTAAAATTGCCTGTTACGGAGTAGGGGAAAAGAAAATGCTAACCACACACTGCTCTGGTGAACAAAAAAGAAAATAAAAGAAATTGATTCCATCACATTCATACCTTTGATGTACACATCAAATTAAAAAAATTAACAAGACTTGATCATGTTGATTGCAGTTGATAATGGGAAATAGGTTAATTGCATATAATCTGACTATTGTAAATGGGCAATAGCCAAACTATTCATTGGTTAATTGTCAATTGCATAGGATTGCTGTGAAAGACTGCACCCTAGGACATGCAGATACAATTACAGACACAAATAAACACAAACAATTAAGATATAGCCTAAACAGTATTGTTTAATAAAGTGAGAAAAAAAGGAAAAAAATGTATACCCTTTATAAGTATATACATATCAAAATGCAAAATATATTTAGCAGAATAGGGAATATCTGGAGATCTAGACTATGATACAATTTGGTTATACTAATATATTATCCAATTAAGATAAACAGCTGAAAAATAAGTTAAATCAATTTATAGGAAACATGATAAATTGTGGTCCTCATTCATCCCCCCTGGAAATAAGGACTGAAAATCAAAAATGTAAAAAGCTTCCCGTTGGAGCAACCAGACTTCTAGGTTACCATGTCCAGGATGGGGTAGAACTTTCTCAATGGCAAAGAAATAGAAATCTGAACTACTATTTTTAAAATGATGAAATACAGAGGATTTTTCATCTTGTCAAGTTAAGGCACTATGATTCACAATAATTCTTGTATGCAAAGGGCAGGATGTTTTGCCAACATAAAATAAAGGCAAGGGCAGCCAATAACATATCACATGGGTAGATTGCTGAATTTCATATTTCTTTAAATGTAAGGGACTGAGCGAAATGTTTGTACGGTCTATAATAAGGACAAACAGAACATCTACGTCTTGAAAAGTTGCCTTTGGCATGATCAAAAGTGCCAGTATGTGCCTTCCCTGCACATACAGAGTTGAGTTACAGAGTGGAACACTAGTGTAGCCTTACATCCTGTCTTCCCAGGAAGCATGTTATATTTTTGTCCAAAAAAGTTGTCCTAACTAAAACTCATTAAGTTACTGCAATAACACAGACTCAGTATCTTCTTACAGTATCCAAAGTTTGATATGCTTAATAACTTGGCTATTGAGAAAACATGCATGAAAACTAACACAATTAAGAATGATTAAAATACAACTCACCCAAAATCCCAGTTCCAAGAATGGTTGCCACAGAAATGAAATCTAAAAAAAAAGCAGTTTGAGGTTAAGTGGTGAAGTACAATGGAGGATAGACAGATTTTTGTTGCCTCTGCCTGCACACAACTGAAGCAGCCAGTACTGCATACTAACTACCCTACAGTACAGTTCCAACTCTCACTGGCTAGAAGCAAAGCTGTCAGTTAAACAGCAGGATGGAAAAGTAGCTGTAAACATGACTTTGTGAGAGTCATATCTGTATTATCAACTGACAACAATATACACCTTCCCTCTATTCAGATATCCCTTGAACAGGTTCATATACCCAATTCTCAAGACCAAAGTAAATGACTAAAAGGGATCTACAGCATTAGGCCATGCCAGAAAAAAAATATAAGAGTTAGCCTAGGGTGCTGTCCCAGACCTTTTAAATCACACTGACAACTAATGCATAACCACAGATATAACCTCAAGATTCCCACTGCACTTATTTATTATTTGTTTTACATTATTAATTAGCTTCAAGGACCTCCTTTTCTGGAGCGACTCACACGGTTTACAGTTTACACACTGTTCATTTATACAGCTGCATGTTTACTGAGGCAATTTGGGCTAAGTACTTTATGCAAGTGCACAATGGCAGTGCATGGAAATCAAACCAACAACCTCTAAGCTGACTACAATTATGCTCAGTTCAATACCAATATAACATTCTACATTGCAATTCAGTAATTTTACAAGGTACATTTTACAGAGTAAATAAGCTGTAATAATTCATAAACGTACTATAATGTAACCCAGGAACCTAAAGATTACCCACAATGAAAATAGCAATTACACCAAACATGACACAAAATCATGTGTTTAAATGAAAGCTGTTAATGCTGCAATAGCTCTCTCTACCATCATAGTTTCTTCTTGGATCACACTGATTCTTCTCCTCTGAAGCTAGTACAGCTCCAGTAGTTTCAAAAGGCATTTTGGTTTGGTTGCACTGTAGTTTCCTTTCTTCTGGTGTGTCTTTGAAAATGAGATAGAATAATTTGCTGTCCACACTACCTTATTAATGAAGTTATAGCAGAGGTCAGTAAACTGTAGAGCTCAAGCGTTACTAAATAACACCCCTCCAAAAACAGTATTATGTTCTCAGGGACATTCATCCTGTGGAAGCAGCAGGCTGCTTGTTGGGATCACTATCAGCCTAAGAGAAAGATAAAGGACTGAGGCCTCCTTTCTTAACTGCTGTCAACATACAACTGGATCAACAAACTCTATCCAACACAAATATTACTTTCATAACAATACAATGGCTAACCCTAACAATGCTTTCCATGTCACAAAAAATAAGGGAAGTTACCTTATGCTATTACCTACTCAACAACTTGAACCATCATCATTTTCCCTTGGAGAATAAAAAAAAACATTTTTATCCATTCAAACAAGTCACTGTATCTCCACCCACTTTGGGGTTTACAAAACCTTGCTCTCCAATCACCAGCCAGAACTCGCCCAGTGCCGAGGGGCCTGTGCAAAAACAGGCGCAAAGTCAGAGCTCCCAGGAGATGCTTTCCTTTCCGACACTGTCTCGGCTGACCTAATTACAAGGACAACGTAGCACAGCTTTGATGCATATTAATAAGATTCTCATGATTAACTTCTTGCATGGAAATGAGAAACAGCATCCATACAAGTGGAAGTTCTGGCTCAAAATGCAAAAATAAATAAATAAATGAAATTTACTTTCTTCAAACCGCATTCAAATTGTGCCTCATTTCCATAACAGCAGAAATACTTTTGATGGGATTAGTTACGGATGCGTGAGTAACATTAGGGAGTGAAAATGTTCAGAATGGAGAACAAAAGAATGTGCACAAGCAGCACACTGTAAATCACACCAGCGCCAGCCCAGAGAAGACAAATAAATGTGCTCACATTAAAAATGAGATTATACATTACAGCCACATAATTCAGCGATCACATCATTATACCCCCATCCTCCGTGGAACAGGGAGAACTCACACTCAGAGGGAAGTAAGAGCCCACAGACATCACACCCATTGAAGAATAAAAACAACCGGTCAGGGTTTTAAGAAGAGAGGCCCAAAGCTGAAGCACTTGACTAAATGCAATCACAAATACTCAAGTTTGCCTCAGTTTGAGCCGTTGAATATAAAAACGTAGAGATTGAGGGACGTGTAAGAAAAGGCCCTGTTGAGGAAATACACATTACCTGCAGGTATTCTGTATAATATCTGTCCTGGTGTCAGTACCAGTGAAGCTAATGTGGCTCTAAGTGCCAGAAACTAGCTTATGACAGGAGAGGAATGAGAGGAGAGAGTAAATGGAACTCCAGGCATCAGTGAGAAATGTCAGATTCTGCCAGCTGATACCCTTCACTGCCACAGCAGACTGCTGCTCGGCTGACAGTGAGAAGCTTACATATTAATTGGGGGATGGAGAAGAGTTGGGGGGAGGGGTAGCTGTTGGGAGGAGGCTGAAAGTTAAGGGGGATAATGAACATGTCTATAAAGTCCAAGGGGGCAGAACTTCAAATTGGATTACAGTCACTCAACACAAACTGTGCAGAGCTTTTACAAGGAGCATGTCAGGTTTATGCACCTCCAAGTCCCCCAGGCTATGACCTGAAAATTAGAGCTACCAGAATTATGAATGGTTTGGGACTATCTTACATATGGTGCCTACTACGGAATGATGATCAGGGCTTTGCATGGCACTGCAACGACTGCAAGTGAAATCTGAAAAAAGATGACACAGTTGATATGCAGAGCACTGCTAATGAAGCTGCTGTGTGCTGCACAGAATGGAGAGATTCTACTTCCTTTAAACAGTTTCCTGGAAAAATAAATGAGCAGACAGAGTATGGTTTTTGAGGAAAAAAAACGCCTGTACTTGTTCATAAATATTTCAGATGTTTTTTCTTTTTTTTTTTTGCTGTCTGATTTGGGCCAGCCATGTTCATTTGCATTGAGCTGAGCCAGTGAGCTCGTCTGCCTCTACAAAATGGAATCCCCAGGTGAGTTTTCACAGACCTCCAGTTAGGAGATAATAAGTTTTCACCCAAGGTCTGGTTGAATAACTATCAAGGTTTTTTTTTTTTTTTTTTTTTTTTTTTTTACAGAAAAAATGCTAACCTACAATTATTTTCTGTGAATTATGTTGGTCACGGTTAAGAACTACCTTATAAATGATTAAACAATGTTTACAAACATAAAGGTGGGTCAGGACTGTAATATAACTTTTAACAACTTCATAGTATAATGCTTCTCAAATGCAGTGTAAACTGCAGTGCACTCATGGCACAGGAAGAATTTACTCCATTTATGTGCTCTTTGCCTCCTTTCCCTAGCTAAAAAAAAATTGAATATATTTTGCTCAATCTTATGACGGAATCAAATCAACCAGGCTCAACCTTTTTGGAATGTGAGATTCTCCAGTGCTGAACATTGTGCTTTTGAAGCTTGTAATTAAAGAAGTTTAAATTACACAGGCTCTGACAGATGAGAAGATTGATAACAATTCGACCTGAAGTTGCAAAGTGTCTGTAATAAAGGTTTAATGACGTTGATTTCAGCTCCATTGGCTTTCTTCCAAGCTACAAGCATCTCATTCTGACAAAAGCCATTTATCTGTGGTGCAGGTCTTCTTCCAGATCACTGTGTTCAACAATGCCCTTCCCCGCTGCAGTGATTAATGAGTGGCTGACTACACTATGGTAACTCTAAGTACATGCTGAATGCCGTATTTTTTGCAATCAACAATCAGAAAATTGCAAAGCTGGACACTATCTAAATCGGATGGAATGTTTGAAATGTACCTTTTTCTTCTGGAGAGCATCCATTCAACCTTAGTTCAATGAACTGCTTTCCAAAGCTATTTCTGTCTCTCTGATTACGAATCAATAGATTTAAAACTGGAAGCTTCCTACATCAGCACACATACTGAGGATGTATAGAATGGCGGCACATTCCTTACCGGAGCTAAACTGAAGATAGTAAAAGTACAACATGTGTCTGGGCTCATCCCATTTCTATAGCGGCGACAGAATATTAGGACACAGGTTCATTTTTAGTTGGACACCGCTTTCTTTTCCATTACTTTTTGTGCCAAAAACTCAATATCATGGCACAAAATGGCTTCCAGAAAGTACAGACTTCCCCTTAGGACAAATGGACAAGACACACTATGAAACCCCGAAGCTGAAAATAGATCTATTGTATTCAATTACTGTTACTACAAATATAGACAAAAATAACAATTTTGCACTGCCAGCTAATCCAAGTTTTTATCTTAGCGCCTCCATTATGACCAGAACATTGTGATATTGCCCAAGACATTCACAGTGTTCTGTGAGCGACATGAAACATAAAAATCTGTATATTGTTTACTTTGTTTAGGCTAGAATGTTAGTATAGTAACAGCTGGGTGTGCACTACACAGAGTTATCACTGATTTAGGTGCCATTGGCCTAGACAAAATATTCACATCAATAAGAGTAGGCATTACACCTACAGGAACACACCGCTTTTAAGGAAACAGTTTATGTGCTACCAAAGTGAAATTCATCTTTAAACTACAGGAGCCGTACTAGCTTGAGAATCATTCTTTAGTTGTAAAAAACATATAAAAACATAGTATTGATTACCTCAAAACTTAGTGCTGTGAAAAGAATCAGTGTGATACAAGTGGAAACTATCAAGGCTGAGCAAGTTACCTGGTATCATTAAACAAATGATGTTAAACAAATCATGTTTGGTGTACTTGCCAGGTTAACTTGTGATCAACTCCCTGGAACCTGTGATTACATTTAGGGGGCCAGGAAACTGTTAAGGTAAAGGTCTTACCAAAGGGATTACCTCTTTTAGGAATCTGGTCACTGTTTGACTCATCTGACCAAGGTTGTGAAAATAATACAGCAAAAAAGAAACACAAAACTTTCCTTTTTTCGTTATTTAAAATAATACAGGGACTTAATATATTTAGAAACTTCAAAGCAGTACTTTATTTCTCAAATAAGTAATGTGTCTGTGCAACACAGACTTTAATAAAACAATCTGAATTGAACTGTAGGGTTGCTGGAGGCTATTTATGAACTGTGTACAGATAGGGATCTTTCATAATACTGTTTATTACAGCGCAAGGTTATTTCTGATCTGAAAAGATGAAAACACTGAAGCTGACAAATCTTTCAACATTTCGCAGTTCTGAGAACTTACCCTGAAGAACTGCGAAAAATGTTCAGATTATGACAGATGCGGCACAAAACAATCTGAGAGAATTATTCATTGGCTCATGTTCAAATCAAGCTCAGTGGTGAGGGAAGACGACCACAGAGACTGAAACAATAAGAGTTTCATCCCAGTACTCTCAGAGCCACTCTGAGGCTGACTTACATGTAAAAATGTGAAGATATGGCCTGGAAAAGGGGGCAAGGGACAACCATGGAGCCAGAACACATTTCATAAATGCAAAGTGATTTTTCAACACATAGTGAAGACAATTAAATATGAAATGATGATGATGATATTAGACCTCTGCACCCAAAGCCTGCTAACACATAAATGTTTACTATTGAATTTGTATCCTGTGGGTCAAACACTGCTTTAAGTTCGTAGGGCTGTTTCCCAGACATGGATTAAGCCTAGTCCTTGACTAAACGCTATTTTCAGTGATCAGAGATCTTAATTGATGTTGTCCTTTAGTCTGGGACTAGGTTTAATGCATGTCTGGGAAACGAGCCCTTGGTCAATACATCACAGAATATCCCATAAATAACAAGTACAAACAGTACCTTTGAGAGAGGGCCTTTTTGTGCATGGTTACTGAATGAGTGTCTTTATAAATTACTGATCTGTTTGTCTTAAACTACTTTTTACTTTTACTGCCACCTTCATTGTATGAATACTTAAATATTCTGTTTATTTCATGATACACACCCAGTCAATGCTGTGGCCATTAATATCATTAAACAAGATGGTAAACCACATCTACATTTCAACCAACAGGAAATTACCAACAAATTAAAAAGTTATTTGCTATTCATTGTAATTACAACGTCTACCAAGCTCTTGTGAAGTCTTGTGGAATTTGAGACGTGGCAAAGATACAGTACCGGCATGTACCATATTACCAAAAATTATTTTACAAAAGAGAAAAAAAAAATTCCAAGCAGAACGTGAACACCAAAGTCGGTAGGAGATCACATGATGAACATCATCAGTGTATGTTCCGCCTGCAGGTATCGCGTTAAACGTGGTGTTCATTTCAAAATGGTTGTTCTGTCGTCTAGAGAATTGTACTACATATTACATAACTTATTATACTATGATTCCAATGCGTTATATCCAAAACTGGCGCAAAGGTGTCTGTTCAAAAAATTGTACGTAATCATGCTAGTTCAGCGTCGTGGTGGATGCGGAAAAAGAAAGGACAGCAACGCTGGGCAGTTGCCTACCATATCTGGGAGCTAACGGGGGATGCATTACTCTATTACAAATACAAGAGCGATATTTTCATTCGCTTTTCGAGGGTAAATTTTTATCGCCAAACAAAATAAAATTGAAGGCGTATGTTCTTTAATGCAAATGTCTGAAAATAAATACAAGCAGGTGGCTACAGTGTAATATAGCTAAATGAAAACACCCGTGTGGCATAAAACGCGCTCTCTCCGGTACTCACAGCACTGCAGGTAAATAAACCTCAATTTCCAGGGTCTGTCCTGGTTTTTCCTTGTGATTTTAAAAGACACAGTCGTGACATTATTTTCAGATCTAGGACTGCTGTGGTGTATCTCCTCCGCAGCGGTCGCCATCATTGTGTCCTCTGATTTTTCCCGTTCTCTTTACACCTGGGAACTGGATGGAAGCGCTCTCACACGATACGCGCGTTCACGTAAGGCAAACGAGCGGCGGCTTTTTAAACGAGGACCACGGACGAGCTGAGAGAGGAGCTGGGAAGAGGGAGAAGTGATGGGGTGGGGATTATGTTTTTACCCCATTGTGTACATTTACGTAAATGTATAGTTTTTTTATTATTATTTTGTAAACTGGGCTTCGTTTCTAGTGAACACAAGCTACCAAACTAATAGCCACGTTGGTAAATCTCCTCAAATATCTGGCAAAATGTAAGATTGCAGTCAAAACCGTATTATTTCTCATCAAAATAGTTTTCTTTTGTGTCTTCTGTTCTTGCATTTTCAAATTTAATAGTCAAACATTACTTGTTTGGACTGTAAAATTTGATTAATGATAAATTGTCAAAGCAATTTTCTTATGATATGCTTGAGCATCGAGTTACACTCAGTGTTCACGTTTATATGTATATATTCAGGATTTTAATATATGCAGGTTGCATAACATTTATAAACATATATATTTACTTATAATCTTATGTGTGCATGTGTACATACCTTGTTTTTATGTGTGTTTTATATAAATCCATATCCTCTATATATTGTTGTCCAATTTATACAAAAGCAAAATGTTTAAACTGGATTCCATGTAGTGTCCCTACTACCTCACAAAAATATTAGTTTAAGATCAGGAAAGTATTCAAATTTTAATCTAACTACCACAACAACAAATGAAACACATTGTGTATAAACTTTTAATTAAAGTTTGTAGTGGAGTGAAAACATCTCATTGTATTGTTATAAATTCATGTCAGATGTCATAGTATACTCAATGTAAACACCTTCACCAAAAGCATAAAATAGAGACATGGACCAGATCCATTTGGGCTGGATCTTAAATATTTTAAACCTTCCATTAATTTCTGTGCTGTTTCAGTTCTGCCAGCTCAAATGCCATGACTCATCCCAGTGTACACAATGTTACAAACCACTAATTCCTCATAGAGCTCTTACATTTATCTAAATTTAAACAGAGTTAGAAAGGCTAATTTGTGAAGCAAAGCATGTGGAACAAAAGGGACATCACATAATAAAGATTTTGCATGGCTTAAACCTTTTAATAGGGCCTCAGAAAGTGAATATAAATGGGGAAATTACACATAAATAAAGAATCTTTACTAGATACTGTTAAACTTTTAAATGTCCACCCAGGGGGGTAATAACAAGAAGCGAGGGACCTTTCTCAGTAGTTGGTTTTATCTGTGTGAATATGAGACTAATTATCTACAAAGCCACTAATTGCCCTTTTACTAACTGTGGGACCACATCAAAGAGTGAACCTGACGAGACAGCTGTATCGACTGAAAATCACCTTGTTTAAAAGCTGTAAAACATCTCCTGATGAAATGTCACTCCAGGCAACATGAAACACCTTAAAGGTTATTCCTCTTGGAGAGGAATGTATTTTAATTGTATATATACATTCATGTCTTTTTTCAGAGCAGTGCATAAACAAAATCAAAAATGTGATAAAAAAGATAGTAGAAATAGTTCTCAAACTGACCAAATGCATTGATAAGAAACCTTAATTACATTTATATTTTCAAACTTATAAAGAGATGTAATGACAATAATTCCTCATTTGTATCTCAACAATTATTTTGATCATTTCAATTTAACATTAATCTGACATGGAATTACCCATATTATGAAGTTTGACGCTGTTGAGTTTGGTTCAATGCATCCTCACTCATGGGCACAATGACAGTTACTCAATCAACAAATAAAACCTGGTTTTAAGCTTTATTCCTAACTGCCTGCCAAACTATTCCCAGACCACTGCTTTCTGAAGTGAAGAAGCAGCTCTTCAGACATACCTCAGAGTCCTTAATGCGTGTTTCTCTCAGAGGTAGTCAGAAAGGTTCAGTCTACATGTCATTAATAAAGGGCTTTTGTTACAAGACAACAAGTGTAGAAAGTTCAGGCAGTTGTAGAGGTTCAGGTAGAGGCAGGCAAGGACACACCATGGTCAGGTTTGTGTAGTCAGATACAGAATGGTGTGTGCTAAAGAAAGTGCATTAAGTTGGCCTTTTGGTGTTTCATGGCATTGAGATTTAGACATAAATGTGGACATGGTCCATGGACACATCTAGACTAATCAGATAATAATATCTCCAGGGTGCAAGTACCTGTTGCTCTGTGAGTTATTTGCAAACATTAAGCTGCATTTGGGAATTAGATTTCATCCGGCCTTGAGACTGAACAGATACACACATCATCATCTTTATGGCCAAAAATGGCAAATTTGCACTTTGTAACCTAAATTTGCATACAGTTGCTGCTTAAGCACTGTCCCAACCCAAAATCTCCTTCATAAAAAGGTCCAGTGAAGGAAAGCTTGTTAATTACTCATAGTAAAAGGGCTCAGCAGTACCACACCCCAGCACATGGTGACGAGATGCTGCCCATCAGCACACCGATACACAGCATATGGACATTTCTCCAGTGTGAGACAGCTTTGTGTGGCCTCTCATTGGGTCAGACTTAATTTGCCAGAGACAGTGTTGTACTAGACTCATTCATAGTATTCCCAGCAGGGCAACAGCAAATACAACATTTTAGCCCCAATGGATGCATAATTGTGATCCCACTGATGCTGCAACATGGGGAAGATGGACAAGTGTAGACCATCAGGGGAGCAATTCTCTGGTGAGAGAGGCATGCCATCATTGAGAGTGAATTCTGCTCAATCCCCAGATATCGAATAATCATTCATCTGTGGGTCCCCGAGGACTGATGCAATGAATAACCTGACTATTCTGGCAATAGCACAGTCTAACTTAATTGAATCCCTCATTTCCTCCCTCCCAGATGACCTTGGAAATGAGGAAGGATGCAGACACCATCCTGCACCTCACTCAGGTGATAGTTCAGGATTGTGGCTGTAGTGTTGTGCAGTTCACCACCTCTGCTACATGACACACTTTCCAGTTGTCATGCAGACATTGGTGGCCAGAGTTGAGCCCCCCTGGCACCCACTTCATCTAGGGCTTATTAATGCTGATGGCCCCAGTCTACAGGTGTACCATGTCAAAGTATGGAGTGCAGCTGTCCTCAGTGTGCCCATCTCTGTAGCACTATGTTTGGCTTTCCACAACCCCACAGCCAGGTGGAGAGGCTGGAACCCCAAATCCTCTTAACTGGCCTCTAATTATACACTGAAGAAGCAGTATCTTATCCCTCAAAGTTTCACAAGTGAATTTTCATCAGAGAGAAATGTAACCAGTCAAAGACAATGTCCTGCAAATTTGCATTTATTGCTTCACTGTATCACTTCATATAAATATCCAGTAATAACATCAATGCACATAAATACACACACAAATGTAAGCACTTGATTGAATCCTGTAATTGGTTGTTATAGCTGAGAACATACATTTAAAATCTACATAACATTTGACTAATTGCATTGTTTCAGGACAAATAAAGCTTGAATTTGACATTTCCATTACACACCAAAGAATGGGCCTCATAGCTGGAGCCATAGAGGGGTTGAAGTCATGTAAAAACATTTGCCATGTTGGTAGTCCACAGCAACAAGAGTTGTAACATGGTGAGCTTTGGGATTGGATTGGCCAGAAAAAGTGACAGTGACACTTATGTTATAGCTAGTTACCAAAAATGGTTTGCTATCTGTAACAACTTGGTAATGTTAGCTAATTAACTTTTCTCTTAAAGCATTTCTTTAATATACTTGAATTCATACAGATGACAGTTCATGTTGAGAAATAAGCTAACTCAGTTGAAGTGGATTCTGTTTGAGTCCATGTAGTTAAACATTCTTGTCTCCCTTCTGGATCAGTAATCTTCACTACAGCAGTGACTCTGAAGAATCTTTAGGCACAGTTTCTATTTGTTTGGATGCCACAACCAATTCCAAGACATAAAACACAAATTCTGCAGTTAGTCCATTGATTTAAAACCATTTTTACTAAATGCTTTGTTGGACTACCACGATGGTGGATTATCAGATTTCTAGAATACATGATGTATATTGCAACCCAATGGCACACTGTAGCATTACACTGGTTTACTGAGAGAGATGAAGGTGACCCAAGCTGGAATTTTAACTATAGATCTAGAATACAAGACTAAAGCATGTCATTACACTGTGTACCACAAATATTTACAATTGACCTATGTATTTCAATATTAAAAGATAACAGGATAAAAGTAGAATGCAAGACTTTGCATGCAGAATATGTGTTGATTTTTTATAATGCAATAATGCTGATAGTTTATTTTTATGGTATGTTTAAATAAATTCATACTGGCAATATGATAGTGAAATCATATAAACAAAATGGGTGCATCTATGAATGAGGTCAAACTTGTGTATACATACTGTATTCTTGGAAAAAATATTTGGTAACACATTTTAATAAATACACAGTTTCCTAGTGTAATCATATTGTAATTATTGCAGAACCTCGTGTGTAACTACTGTGTATTTACATAAACACAACAGCTACACAATGATAAGTATAATCAAACATTTTAGGATTATAAAATAACACAGGCATTGTATGTAATAGTCACACAGAGGTACACCCTTTCCTCTTTTAAACCCTTAACCAACATAAAAAAATCAGGTAACTGCACAAGTTATATAACAATGTGTATATTTTCACAGCAGTTACTTAGTACTCAGTCATGTACACTAACACATATTTTATTGAAGTGTAACATAAAGTTAAAGATCAAATTACTGTGAGAGATGACCATGTGGACTGTTAGCATACACAACATACATTAAGAACATGATAAAAATGTCAACTCATGCATGGGCTATTGTTAATTTCTTTCCCATTCCTATGATATGACATACTTCTTTTTCTTTCATTCATCTGTGAAGTTAATCAAATTGATGCTTGCTTGCTTACAATGGAGATATGTTTTTTTTTAAATATGTGCAATTACATTTTTCCAGTTAAAAAGTCTTTAATATACATAAACAAGCATAAATGACAAGTACCCAAAGACCTAATATTTTGTACAAAAATCCTATTATTATTATTATTTTTTATCAAATTTTGATATAAACCTAAAGACACAAATAAAAGAACTTAAATTGTTGCTGGTGTTGGGAATAAAAGAACACTTATTGACATCTTAGATTCCAACAAATTCACCAATTTTGAACAAGTATAATGCTCATATACTCAATTCACTCCATTGCTTCTACAAAACACACAAAGCACTTCATTCACATCTGATAACATTCTTTTATCAGACAGCAAAAAAGGGAAAATATCCATCAGTTAATACTTTACAACTGAGATTTCATTATTTCTCTTCAGAAAGTCATATATCATGTTTAGTATGTACTTTACACACTGGTAATTGTGATGAACCTGACACAAGCTGAGGATATTTTACATTTTATCAGGCAAACCAAAAAAACACAAAATTGCAACTGAGATCATAATTCCTGATTTGCAGAAATTTCATGTGTAGATGAATCCAGCATTTAGTGCAAATTCCAAAAAATGCTTCATGCATTAAACAATAAACATAACAATTCTTACTTCTAGGATTCATTTTTCTTTTTTACGTGATTGTACAAAGCATGAAGATATAAATAGAGTACAATGTCAGTAAACAAATCAACATACACAAGAAAGGCCAGACTACAGGATTCAACGCCAGAGCTTGGCTACTAAATCCAGTTGACAAACAGTAAAAAAGTCTTTGAAAGAGTGCAACAACATCAAAGATCGTTCTATAGTAGAGTATGAACAATACTGCCACAGTATTGTATATGATATAAAGGTAAGTGCAAAAACTTATTTCTCCCGAATGTTGCTAAGACATCATAAATCAGGGGTCTTAAACAGCTATAAACCCTTCGGTTCATTGCCTTTATTTGTGTGTTGTTTCTTCACGGTATGCCTTTAGGCCATATATTTGTTGCAGCTCAGTACAAGCTGTAGTTATACTGCCTTCTTCAAATTATTCACACCACACTGTTTGAAAAAACATATCTCTGCAATTTCAAATATAACATTCTGGTGGATTTCTGAAGAAAGGCTATGAAAATATGGCCCTTTCATTTAATTTTGCCCTTACTTTATTTCAGATGATAAAACCTACCACTGGTCCCCTGAAAACTCTACACATTTTGTATATAGTATGCAGCAACAACATGGATTCCAAAAGACTTACATCCTAGTACTGTCTGTCTAAGGTGTATATGAGTGTGACTGCTTCACCGCTTACAACCGAAAATGCTCCAAATACCAAGCTGATTCAGAAAGAAAAAAAGATGACTCTTTGGCTGTTCTTTCTGTCCTGTCATGGTTGAATTTTCAGTCAAGGAATCACCAGTGTTAGTGCTTGGTGTACACATGCAGGTAGGATATTTTCTTTCAGTGATATATTCTGTGCTGCAGTGCTAATGATGAGCCACAGAAAAATTATAAATCTTTTGTTTTCACCCCTAACCTACTACAGCCCCCAAAATGTTTGCTTAAGGTTCCTATGTTAGGTCAAATATTATATTAAATATTCAACCAATATGCAGACATTGGTGTTGTGTCCTGTGTCAATAATCTACATGATGCAAACATGCTGATGTAAAATTCACATGTATGTGTTAAGATATTTCCATATAACATAACTGCAGACATGGTGTTGTCTCATGCAAATGGTTGAGCATCTACAGTAATAAGCACTGGTGATGACATACTGTACACTACAGCTAATTCAATTGTGTAATAAATAGGTACATTGGAAAAGATAAAAATGACATTATATACATAATGTTAAAACGTTTCAGCCAGCCCTTCTGTTTTATTCTCCATGATGCTTCCTTCAAAACAACATTTTTATAATCATAGTTTCATTTCACATGTAATCTCTTTTGATGAAGGCCTCATTTGATACAGTTTAATGAGGATTAAAAAAAGTATTGCAGTAAAGAATTAACATTGCAAAGAGGTGTCAATTTGTATTATAATCTATATTTTTGTTACTTTCTTGTCAAATATTGAATGTTGAAAATAGTGGAAAAACATGAATGCATTACATGCTGGGGAGGGGGAAATTGATGCCATTCATTTTGTAAGAGGCACAAACTTTCTTTCTTCAAATTTAATGAGACAGGAAAAAGGTACAGTGACAAAATCTAGGTTTTTCAGTGATTTTGTTTCCTGTTAGTTAAACCTTTTTCTGAAAGAATCAGGGATAAGAGATTAAAAAAAAACACCTAAATTAACTTCAGCTCCCATAAGAGCGCTGTTTTCCACACTGACTAGTGGGATCTGCAGCTGTAGTTTCATTTTGTACTTTTGATGATGATTACCTAATCCCTAAATAAAATGCTTTGCTTTTTCAGCAGATAATTCAAAGAGCAACCCCCAGACATTTTCTCTGTGTTTGTTATTTTCTTTGATTTGATGAAGGATGCCCGGTGTCTCATTGGTAACGAATGGCTGCCAGTACAGAATTCCTCTCCAGTGTATTGATGCACTGCAATGGTGTTCCGTCATCGGAGGGCTGCAGCTGCTTGGGGTCTCCCAATGAAATGTGGAGGGGAGAATTGAGAAGGGTTTCATGCTGCATCCTCTTTCTCAGATTTTCAGAACAGGTGCTATGTCCATATTTAAAACAGAACATGCAGTATTGACTTATGACAAAAGCACTCATATCTGCATATTAATGTGTCACAGACCATTTCGAAAATTGTAATCTATTGCCATTTCAGATATGATGCAGCATTACATAGTTCAGGGTAATTAATGATGACATAGTCAAGGAAAAAACACTGTAGCTAGCTAAAGGAACTAATGTTTCTATAATAATGCAGTTAATTATGTCAATGCAGCAATATTGCCTGCTAACTTTAATGTTATTATTATTATTCAGTGAGACAAGGTCAGCTGACACAGCCAGACCTCCGTGAGATGCAGTAAAAATCAGGATCATTTATTTTTAGAGGGTTTTTAACTTTCATATCTATTGCTCCATGTGGTTGCTGTAAAAAACCCCTTAGGGCACCATTTAACTTCTTAAACTGTTTGGTGTTGAGGCACAACTAATAATGAGATGCTAAGTAGTTGATTAGTGTTGAGTGTCACATGTTGCAAAATTCAGAACCAGGTTTGTCTCTCTGTTATATTGGGACCATGGACCTGTCTCACCTTTACACATGTGGAAACTTCTAATGCTTCGGACTTGCTCGATATAGCGCCTCTGTCATTGAACTGCTACCGATAGAGGCATAGTCAAACCACCTCTGAAAGCAAAATTCTGGGTGTGAGTATATGTTGGAAAAAAACACAATTTTGTCCTGGACATTGGTAATTTTACAAATCTGCACATCACTGGAAATAGAGCGACCTGAACACAAATGACAACAACCAGGAGATCAAACTTTCACTTTTTGGTATTATCATCAATGTAAATTCATACAAAGTAATAAACCTATCACCAAGACAATTCCAGACTTTAAAGCATTTGTAACTTTCAATTGAAGGCACATTCATAATTTAAAGCTTTGTATAAATTGATATTTTCCCTGAAATAAAGTTTTCCCAATAGCCTTCTCTATCAGTTTTGACTAGTACATCAAGTAAAACAGCTGAAACTGCCCTCTTCCTTATTTACAGACCATCTCTCACAAACTTTTTCTGCAAATTTTCACTTAGCACCAATAGCCTAGACAATGCAAAGAGAAATACGTTCATTTCAAGGCGAGGATACTAATTAAAACTGAAAAAGTAACTGTTCTAGATTAATGGTTTATCAGCACAGTTTGTCTTGCCATGTACTTCATAACTATTTTCCTTTCCTCACACTGTCTCAAGCCCACCAGAATGTATTACCCTGTCAATTATGCAATATAGAACTCAAATATGGATTTAATGGATATTTGTGTTTGAGTTTAATGTTTCCCCCGTTATCAAACTACTTAATGACTTTTTAAGTATGAAAGTGTAGTAAATTGGCCTCATGCACATTAAGGCAAACACACATTCATTCTCACTACCCACCATGTTACTGTACATGCAGGAGAGCTCATCCTGACATTATATCACATGAGCAAGGCCAGATCACCGGCAAGAGAGAGACAGAGAGAGAGAGAGAGAGAGAGAGAGAGAGAGAGAGAAATGCATATACACTAGAATCAAGGGGATTTAAAAAAAAACTTCTCTCGTGTCCACTCACCCTGAGAAAATTGTAATGGACAGTTTGAACCCCAATTCCTCTCTGTTCAGTACAATTCTTCCCCACAGTACACACACTAATCTTCTATGCTCAAGCACACACACACACACACACATACACATATTCATATGCATATACACTAATCCCCACATTCCATTGTGTGCATGCATGCACACACACATACAACACAAAGACATACACTGAATCTCTCTCTCTCTCACACACACAATCCCCACTTCCCAGTGACACACACATAATATCTCTCTCGAGCAAAAACACACACACACACACACACACACACACACACACACACACACACACACACACACACACACACACACACACACACACACACACACACAAACCCCATATATACTAACCCCCATATTGCAGTGAGTTCACACTATAAGCCAATTTGCCGAAAGGTTGTGGGGGATTATAATGAGCTGTAGTAAGGCATGTAAAGACCAGGGTTTGTGCTTTAAGATTGCCAGTACAAACAGCATTGCAGGCTCTGTCCCCATACACTTTACAGCAGAACCCAAATAAAACAAAATCAGACAAACAACCTGAAACAGAGGCGGCCTCTACCCTCTGTATGTGTCTGCATATTCATTTTATAAAACCTTTTTCAGCAACCGATCACCATTATGTTTCGTCTTGCATCACTATCTTGACTTTTTCCACCAATTCAACGATTAATTTCCGCTTTAGCTGCAAACAAATTAAAGCATAAATATTACAAAATTCAGTTTGAAAACATGACTAAGTTTTAAGTTTTACATTTACACTGTCATAGGGGCTCTTGGGAAAATGACAATGCCCTCTCACTGAAAGGAGCGCCAGAGAGATTGCATCCAGCACTGGCAAACGACAAATCTGTTTTATCCTCCAAGGCTTCTGTCAAGTAGATTTACTGTGCTGGTGTGCTCCACGTGGATTTCTGCTGCAGCATGTTTATTTTCCAGCCGTGACCTTGGGGTTACTAAGTGCGGCTCTCTGCCATTACTACTGTTACTCTTGGAGGAGAATGGCTGAGACGAATAAACAGCTCTCCACCATTTCAGTGACAACAAAAGACAGGAAGCCTAAGCAACGGCTTCTGTTCAAGAAAAAAGGGGAGAGAGAAAGACAGAAAGGACTTCATGAGTCACAAGCCCTGAATGATGCTTAAGAGAGTCTGGCTCAAAACAGGCAGATGCATTCCCCTCTCTTCATATTGCTTCTGTCTCCGCTAATCTTTCTTCTGCTCGCCTGCGTTTCAGCATATAAAGTGATCTTAGTTGTGCTGTTTGGTAAAAGTCTTTCTGAGGCCTGTTTAGATCTGAGCAGTTCACCTGCTGTGGTTTGGCCGGAGAACCCAAGCCCGTTTCATCAGTTTGCTCGATTGGGGTCATTCTCGAAGAGGTCAAGCCCGCTCCTGATGAGTCTCTCAGCTGAGTTTATGGCGTTTAAGATGAGTGACAAGGATGAATTTGCTCCTCCCTGCTGCTGCGCCTGTTGGGAATCCTGCAGTATAGAGAACTGGGCGTGTCCATTCAGAGTGTACAACAGGTTCCTAAACAACAGGGAAACAATGTGAAACATTAATGCCCTAGCAACATTCACAAGAGGAAGGGTTAGAAGTTACCACAGCTGAGCTTAATTACTTATATTTCTTTTTCTCCTTTAAACATTTGTTATCATCACAATTGTAACTTATATTAACTAAATGTCATAATTAAAAAAAAAAGATAGATAGATAGATAAGCCTAATTCAGACATAACAGTAATTGGAATAGTTTCTGTCATTATTTTTTCACATGTCAAATACTTGTTCTAAGCTCCGTGACAAATAAGCATATTACAGATGAAATATGTTCAAATGGATTTTTTATGAAATAATTTTTGCATAAGACTGAATTTAGGAGAATCCAACAATTACACCAAATATGCAGAATAAAATAAAACAAACATTCACAGTACAAATTAGTGGGAGAAGGCTCTGTGTTTTTGACAGTAATTCTGGTAATTACAGTGAATGGCTACATATCTGAATGAATTAATAACATCAGTCATGTTAATGAACCTGTTAACAATCCAATGTTCTGTAATAATCTCAATTACTATTCAATACTGCAATGTGTTTGATACTTTCGCAGTGAAACTAGTACTAGATAATCTGATATGTTGAAAATAATTATTTTACAGTAATTTGGATCATTGAGAAATCAAGATTTTACTGGATACATCTGGGCTTGTTGTAAACACTGCACTGTGGGCCTGAACTAGACTTTCTTTTTACAAAAAGCTGCAAGCTTCTTTTTACAGAAAGCTTAAAAGGGTGTTCACAACTTTTAAAGGTGTTATTTGAACACACCAGCAGCTCTTTTTCAATATTTAAAAATAAAAACACACTGCTGTGCAAATCAAAATTAAGTGCTTCAGGAGGACGACTTTCTTTTAGAGACCAAATGACAACAAAAAAATACTGATACTGCACAGTTTGACGAAATGCAAAACAAGCAATTTTTCATGTCCTTCATTTTCTGTTTTACAGAGCCAAATGGTACAATGTCTTATTATTGGAGATTGCAATGGTAACCAAGATTAAATGAGTGGGTGAGTAGATCTCTCAGGCTATCCTGTCCAGGGCTGCAGAATGGGCCATAAATAGCTCTGATAATAGTCTCACTCAGCAGGTCTTAAAGCATACTCAAAAAATGAAACATTTTCAATGTATCACTTTTGATGAATGGCCTCAGTGTCTGTGGAATTGATTTCCGGCTGCATTTTATAAATTCATTAATGTATATAACACACCAGGGGATGGTAGGTCCACCGCACTCATGTACACACACTCACACACCAAAATTCATGCACACACTCACACACAAACACGCTAACCTGCATGCACACTCACATATGCGCACACACCTTTCACAAAAACAGATATACACATACACGTGCACACTAATATGCACACATGCACACACTTATACACACTGCACTGCATACACACACACACACACACACACACACACAAGCATGCATACTCACGCACAAAATCATGCCTGTGCACATCCACACACGTGCACATGCAAATGCACAGATCGTTGTCAGAGGAATCTCAATCACTCAAAGGGATGTTCCCAGCAGATGTAATAGTGGTCATACAACATCTCTGTAATGGTCACTCGTGAGAATAAAAAAAGCATAAAAAGCTTTCGAGGCATTTTTCTTACTTGATTTTTTTTAATTATACACTGGCACCAAGGTGGAATAAATAAGGTAATTCTTCATCTGTAAACAGGTTGGCTTAGGTTTAGTGTAAAGCATGACCTTGAGACTCAAACTGAGTTTATATCATTAAGGACCCATTTATAATTTATAGCCTGTCGTTTATTTGGATAAAAGAGCTCTTTAACTTTCAGGTCCTGCACTCGACTGACTTTTGAATTCTCTTAAAGGACAATTTCCAATTAATTACATCCATTTTGAGAATTAATTAAATTGGGCAGGCAAGAAGAAACAAAAAAACAAACCTATAAATTGTGTCACACTTTTTCTCGAAGAAGGTGCATCTGTGTCACCCTGGCCACTGCATCACCCTACACCTGGGCAGCTAATGCAGACAGTTCAGCAAGCCCTATATGTGGCAATATAACTACTGTGTTGCACTTATGAAAAATCCATAATGATCAATGCCACACTAGTACATGAATCACACTGCTACAGGACAGCAGTGGGCTAGCACTCCATGAGTTAGTAAAGCTTACAGCATGCCACAGACAAGTCACTGCATCTACACTTTTAATGTATGCTAGCTACAGATTTATACTAATATGATGCACCTACTACCCTGCAATGGGCAAGCCCTGGCCTTGCATTACACTTCTGCTGTTCAGATGCTACACGGTGGGCTAACACTGACACCATACTGCTGCTGTTAAGCTAGCAAGCAAGCCCATGTATTGCACTAGTGTTCTATGGCCAATGCTACATTGTGGACTAGCCACACTCCTGCCATACACCAAATGCTACAATGCTGCTGTTCTGTTCAGCTAACACTACATGGTGGGCGAGCCCCTGCACCACACTGCTGTTCGGCTGAGCAAGGAGCCTCAAGGTCTGCCTGTCGTTGCTTTCTCCCTCTGGGATCCCATTCCCTCTGATGTGCATGTTCAAGCGCAGCACCATCATTAATAGAATCAGACATTAATATGCAGACATTTTGTTCCATAATGTGTCTCCCACGCTACAGTCCTCTCTGCATGGACTATCAAGAGGTCCCTGATTCTCCAAGGCCCCGCTTATTTTCTCCTTCACACCGAGGTAGCATGAATTCAGTTCTTAGTTATAAGGTTCAGTTTTGAACATTTGATTTGTCATTGGGCAGATTTTATTTATGTATTTATAAATATTTTCTTGTTTCCATGGTCATATTTTGCTATAGACACAGCTCCCTCTGCGATCTTAAAGTCACACTTAGATAGGGTTACAGGCCTGTGCAGGATGCAGCCCTGCTCAAAAGTGCATTTGGGTCACTTAGGCTCTATGAAAGAATCTGTTTTACATAACATGGTATGTTTGGACTAACACAATTGTGCATGCGAAATAAGTTTCCAGAAAGTTTTGTTTGCCCTTTTAAACAATGACATTGAGTCACTGCCTGAATTTTACTGTCCTCTTGCCTCTGAGCTGAATTTTCCTTGAACTCCACATCTAAACTCTGTCCAAACTCATCTTCACTTCATAAGAAGTGCAGTACAGATTTACTGTTGCGAGAAAACAAATAAACCCCTTTGGAATACATCCAGAAAGTGAGCTTGGTTATGATATTGCCCCCAATCCATAGACTTTTTTTCTTTGGACAAAGACTTTTCCAGCTCAACAGTACAAATTGGGTTTAACATTAGAAGCTACCTCCCTAGTGTCTGACAGAGTTGACAGCATAAAGACATTTGTTTTATCCGCCGTCTCCTGCCATACAGAGTGCTGTTTTCATACCATCCATCTCCTCCACCTCAGCTGGGTCAAATACTTCACAGCTGCCCCCCCATTCCCGCCCTGAGATTGACAGAATATTTAATATTCCCTGTATCCTGCTATGCTATGTTACCTGTTAACCAGGTGATCACTCTAGCGTATGTTAATGTCACCTCTGACAGTGACATAAATCTTCAATCTCTTTATAGATTTGTGTGGAGAAATAAAGATGATCCAGCCATGTCCTTGTTTAAGGATTATACAAAGATAGGGAGGACATCTCTTGTGTGTTTATCAGGTACTACTCAAAGAAAAAAATCAGTTTTTGAAGTTTTATTCCAGATATGTTCCAGTTGGGGCTCCAGAATGCACAACAGGAAGACCAAAAGGTCAGCATGCCTGGACCGATTCCCAGCTGTAAAGACCAGAGAGTGGAGTACGATAACGAGATGCTCGCTCCAACAGAGCTCTGACACTTAATCTTTCTCATTCAACCTTCAGTTCATTTAATCAGACCACGCCAGGAAACACTGATTACCATCTGATTAGAATCGTGCGTCACTTTGACAAAACTAGGTCTTTCTTCAGGGGAATAATGGAGTGGCGCGACCATTGGGGGAAGGAGACAGAAAGTGCTTTGTACCTAGGGAGTATAACTGCTCTGAAATGTGAAATTTCCCCTTCACCCCAGATACTGCATCGTTTGGGCTCTTCCACTAACATAATACGCAGAGAGTCGCATCTAAGTCAGTGCAGTCATCATAATGACAAGAGGAATATCAGAAATAAAAATGAGTCTGATTTATGTGATGCTCACCCA
The DNA here is from genome assembly GCA_022829145.1 of Albula goreensis. Taxonomy (NCBI): domain Eukaryota; kingdom Metazoa; phylum Chordata; class Actinopteri; order Albuliformes; family Albulidae; genus Albula; species Albula goreensis. Next base: position 14,027,153 of record CM040753.1, on the reverse strand, counting down.
GTACCCACACCAAAGACTCGCACAGGTAACACGTGACAATCCTGTTTGTGTAACATTACTGCAACCTTTCTGGGCTATTCCACTCAGGGCCATCATAAAGCATCACAGAGAAGGACCAGAGATTAGAAAATACATTTTAATCTGTTAATATTGTAATAGTCCATCCATGATGTAAAAAAGCAAGAATGATCCTAATTCAGCACTCATGACCCTGCTGTTTAGAAATTAAGGCTCAGACATGGTTCAAGAGTATACTTGAACTACTGCAGCTCTTTACGTGAGGGTAAAATCAAACAGCATTCTGGTATGCTCTAAGGCAGGGGTCCCCAACCACCGGGCCGCGGACCAGTACCGGGCCGTGGGTCATTTAGTACCGGGCCGCAAAAAAAAGTTTTTATTTAATTAAATTAGTCCGTAAGGTATTTTATTTTGAAAAAAATGGCCGCTGCTGTCCGTGCTATTTACGTTAGTCCGTAGAATAGTGCGTTCTCATTTTACGCGAAGATGTGGTCCTGAAAAGCCTCGCATAAAGCAAAATCACGTAATTCAAGTCTAATATCCCCGTTTAAATTAATGGAAATGCCCAAGATGCGTTCTGCGGTCGCGTAATGTCGACTAATTTACTCAGAAAATTCGTAAAAAAATAGCAAGAACTATCGGATAATGCTAATGGTACAGTATATACTTACATTTCTGCTAAATACATGATGTACACTACTTTAAATACCACTCGTAATTTCCTTTGCCAATTGAAATATTATTAAATGAATCCAGCCCCCCCGGCCCGTGAAAAAATTGTCTTGCATGAAACCGGTCCGTGGTGCAAGAAAGTTTGGGGACCACTGCCTAAGGAAATATTTGTCTTCTCGCACCTTTAAAGGTTTTTCATTTGTCCTGCTGGGGGAGCCCTTAAAGGTTCTTCTTAGATACAAATATCTGTAAGGGGAACTTTATACAACCCTCAGAATAAGGTTGTACAGCGAACCTGTGAATGAAATCCAAATCAAAGAAGAACATTTAAGGGGTCTTCCAACACAGCAAGTGCAAAACCCTTCTGGAACATTTTTTTCAAAGAGTGTAGAACTTGAAGAACCTTTCAGCACAACATACTGCCTGCTAAAAAGAGCAATTACATTGTTCGAAATTATCATTTTATTCTGAACTTTGGTGACAATAGATATGTACTTAAATCCGGGATTTGTCCTCTGACTAATGCAGTGGTCCTGATCCTTGAGATCCTTCTTATATTAATCTATTCTCAGAAAAACCAAGTCCAACCCAATAAAACAGATGAGAGGCAAATGGGCTGACAAATGTCTTCAACTGGCAAATGAAATGCTAAGTAACTGAAACAGCTGGCACTCTTTATGGCTGTCCAGTCATAGGGTTTCTAATGTATTTCAGTAGAAGTCTGAACCAGGTCTACACTACTGTGGCAGCAGACCAATGGTTTCTGTGACTGCTCTAACCTCTGGGAGGAACCACAGTATGGGAATACACTGATTTAAGTGACTTGCAGCTTCTCTGCCCAGTCATGTGTACCATTGGCATTGGGAATGTGGGTTACAATGATCAGAGAAGCAAGATGATTAGATGCATGATCCTCCCACAACACGTGATCAATGACCTCTTTGGGTCCCCTTCACTTGCTGCCAGCCTATTTTTAAATAGCAATGTTGTGACACATTTCAGCATTTCTTTCCCCAATAAAATGCAAATGAAGTACCATTACTCCCCATGAACAGTTCATAAAACCCCAGCACCCCTTTATTTCACACGCTTAACAATGTGGGCCGAGACAGCAAAATGATCAAAAGGGGGTAGTTTTAAAAATGTAGATGTTTCAGAGAGGATAGCAGCTTCTTTTATTAGCGAGGCCATTAAGCTTTAATGCTGGGTGAGGATGATTGAACAGCTTAATTCTCTCACTTTACCGCTAATGGCAGTTTGGTACAATTAGGTATGCACTCGCATTATAACAATAAACATTACGCCACTCCACTCCTCTCTCTCAGAAAGCATTTGCACATTTTAATTATAAACTATTTAGATAGAGATAATTGCTGACAGATTCACAATAATGCATGGTGCCATTCCATGTACCATTTCACAATGAGTTTTAATTCAGGAGAAATACAATGAAATCCGCTTCCATTTAACACAATGAATTAGTGTTCTAAACAGACAATCATTCACAAAGCACTGTAGCATTCACTGTAGGTAGAATATGAATGATGTAGGTGAATGAGCACGGTAACAGGAAACGTTTTGACAAAGAGCCAGGAATAGCTTTCAAGAGAGGGTTTATTCATTTTCAGTGCTGAAAAAGATATTCATTTGCCTTTGGTGAATGGAATGATATTGGATGACTGTTTCTCACTTATTGGGGGACCAGAGCTAAAGTATGTGCAACAGGCCTTTTTGTGTGAGAAAGACTGTAAACTGATGATATATTTCTTGTTACAACAGTCTGTACAAAGATCTCATCTGTTCCACCCTTTTTGGATGCATTTAAACAATGTAAAATAATTTCCTAAATATGATTTTTTCTATTCTTTGTTTTTTATTGAGCCACATATTTTAATTCAGCTGAAATAATTTGTAGTCTTGAGCTATGTCTTCAGATTACACATTTATCCTTGGTAAAAATATGGTTTCATTGTTTTATTGTGGTCATATTAGAATGAACCAAAACTGTTTTTTGAAAACACGCTAAGAATAATTTGTTTAAAAAAAAACACGAATTCCAAATGCAACGGCCCCTCCAAGGATTGAGGTGTGTACCCCTGATCTATCGTCACAAAGGCTTTCTTTGTCACTGTCTCAATTACTGAACTCAAGTTTTAATCTGTAAGACACATCTGCCAGCCTTCCCTAAATTGTGTCTGCTGCAGCTAGAGCAAGTAAATTCACACACATTTGTGGAGGACTAGAATGGAGGGATGGAGGGGAATAATGGCACACTGACCACTCATTGCTGTAGTCTCATTACAAGAGGTTTTCACCATTAACACGCAGGTTTCTGAAAACAGCAATCACGCAGCTATCCCAGCCACTACCACTGGGAGAATCAAGCTTTCATTAAAGTGGCCAATCCAGCTCATCTTTGCTCTAATGTGTGCCGTGAAGCCATTTCTCTGTCTGAAAAATCGACCCTCACCAATTTAAGTGTGATCAGCAACGACAATCTGCAAACTGGGCACTGGAATGTAATTTGTAGAAAGTACCTTTGCTTTTTATCAAACAATTGGATGCACTGTCACATTTAAAATAAGAGTCAATCATCTGCCAGTGAAAAACAGATGCTTTATAGGATGTGTTGTTCATGGAACTACTTGGTAGAAAGAACTCTTGTTCTATTCAACTGTACATCCAAGTCCAATACACACTTATGGATATTATTTCTAAAACATCATCACACATATTGGGAGTTGAAGAAGAGTCTGATGTAGTTCACAGCTACTTCACCTCTTTTTATTTTCTCCTCTCAAAAACATGCCCTTATTGTGTAGACACTGACTGAAGGAAGAAAGGATGGGAAGAAAAATTTTGTTTTATCCAAAATCTGTCTATCCCTCTTTCAGCCCCAAAGACAAGAGAATAGATGTGTACAAAAAAGTATTTTTTGGTGGAGGGATCCTTTAAAGATTTCATTTTAAATACATTGACTATATAGTTTTTTTACATCAGTTGGCCCATTTATATTATATGACAGTAAACCATTCTCTTGAAGTTATGAATTTGTGAAATGAAAAAAAAATGTGTTATTGAAAAGCTTCCAAAAAGTTAAAGCTGTTTGGTTTCTTTTGGCTTTCAATTTTTGTGATTCCACCAAATGAAAGATATTTAAAAGTTTCAAAAGTAGAACATGGGTCATCTAAGGCTAGGTTTGATTTTACAAACTCTCTAAGAAAACAATGGCAGGTGTGAATTGCACACATGGGGGAACGAGCTGCTCACACCCATACTCAAAAAAACAAAACATCTGAGTAAAAGTTGAAAAGCACAAAAAACAAAAAAGAGCTTTGCTTGCTCTATGTCTGCCTTTGTGCCTTATGCAAATGCATGTGACAGAAATGCAAATCTGTACCTCTGCCAGAACTGCCTAGAATAGTCACTCACCAAAGACCATGGGGAAGTAATACCACCCATCATTAATCAACTGCAATCGGAAACTGTTGTGGCTGTTCACCAAGTTACAGGAAGAGAGATATTGTTTTTTTGGAACAGTTACTGGAACATAATTATTCTGACACGAAAATTGCCACACTCCTATCATATTGGGACTGGAGTGCACAGTATTCTCGATCTATTCTCAAACACAGTAGATATTCCATAAATACATTGTTCTTAAAAGCTGGGTTTTAAGAACTCCTAAGAGTTTCCTGCACTTTATAAGTATACTTCAGATTCCTGTAGACAGTTTCTCAAACAGCAAGGTCAACCTATTGTTCAAGGGAATGAAGGGCATATGAATGTAAGCAAAGGTGAAAATTCTTAAGATTTATTGAGAACTGGCAATTAAAATGTCCCTTATTGCTTTACTTTTTTCACTACACTGAACAACAACATAACTTACCTGAATATATTGCACTAGTTGGGCAGCTTGGAAGTATGAAATTGACCAACAATAGACTCTGATGCAAGTGTTACCAATGGGAAGGTGCATTTTTTTATTAATATTGTTTTTTTTATGAGGGGGTGTTGGGTAAGCCTTTTGGCAGCTGCATCACCCAGGTTTTTTAACTATGCTTTTGTCTATTTCTTAAGGTCAAAACTCTTCTCCTGTTCCCCCTGACCTTTGGTGATGGGAATATAAAACCTTAGTTCTGAGCATTCTATATCTTTTGTTTCCTTAGTGCCAAAGGTTCACTTTCGTTTTCCTTTTCTTTCATCTATCTCCCCAGCCCCCTCACGCACACATTGAAAGACGTATATCCTTGAGTGTACTTTGTGGTATGTACTACATAGGTTTAACCATTAAACTTTGTGATGGTGCTCCCTTTCAAAAATGATGAAGCTAATTGCTTTTACATTTTTAGGATTAGCAATTAAAAGCTTTGAGGTTGGTTTAGCAGATAGTCTTGACCAGAGCAACTGATATATCCGCTATAACATAGCACTGGATTATTAAGGTACCCTCAGTTTAAGTACCCAAAGGTACAGCAGTAGTGCCCCACCTTTAAGCCAAGCCTCTGAGTCCCAAGCCCAGTTCCTAAGCACCCGCAGCACACAGCAGAGGTGTCTGCTTTGACTTTGTCTGGGACGTTCTCCTACCTGTACAGCCCTGGAGGGGAGTGCGGAATGATGAAGCTTCTCTCCAGCCTCTGGAGCACGTCGTTCAGCATGCGGACGTGGGGGGGGTCGCGCTCCTTGGGGTCGTTAGCTGGACGCATCATCTCCGACTGGAAGAATGTGGAGCTCTCCCTCAGAGAAGCAGCTTCCGCCAGCAGCTCATTTGTGCTCAATTTGTCATCTGTGCAAGCGGAAAAGAGAGAGGGAGAGGACGAGGCTTTGTAAGCATTGGCTATGACATTGACATAATTATAGGATGGGGGACAGCATGCCGCTTGTCTCCTCTCTGATTTTCCCTCAGCTGCAAAACTGTCCTTGGTTTTCTTATTTCTCTTTAGTGAATAGAACATTATTCCCTAAAATGCCAGCTAGTCTTGCATTTGACGCATGACAACCCATTAAAAAACAATACTACATGACCTTATCCAAATTACAAATCACACTCCATTGCCTGACATCACCAACATTGATAACATGGCACCTCAATCTAGCATATGTGATACAAGTTATAATATTTAAGTACAGTTGTGCACTATTAATTTCAGGACAATATATTTCAAATATTTTGCATTATTTCCCTGAAGAGAAACACAATGTATTAATAAATTACATGAAACAAAGAGGCAAAAATGTATTTCCTCTGACAATCATTTAGGGGAGCAATACAGAATTTGAATGATTTATTAAGCTCAAAGCAAAAGCAACAACCCAGTACAAGGTCAGCACTTATTTTTTTGTTCTCCATCCATTATTTTTTCTTCACAAAGCCTTTGTATACAAACTGGTCTGTAGAAACTTGATTATTTTTGTAATTAAAGAACAAAAAGAAACAAAGATTATTAAGATCTAAAAGATAAAATAGAACAACACTGAATCTGCAAATAAAATACAAGTAAATGAAGAAAATGGGCTTTAACATCTGACATAAGAGAATATCCTGCACTGAATCAGGCCTGGCCTTCCACAGTGAAAGAATCTCTGCCTAGACCGTATGACATGGCAAACTGTTCCAAGCATCGACAGCTCTGTGCTTAAAACAATTGTAATAGCAGCTAATATGAAGTAGTAAAGGTTGAATTCTGTTAGGGTAGAGCAACACTCAGCTGTCAATAACGGTCTTGTTTGAACAAATCAAAAATGTTTTTCTCTCCCCCACCAATGTTGTCATTGGTCCTAATCTTTGAGTCACAAAACTGAGTGTATAGTAGCTCCTCCCATTTTTTTGTTCAATATATCCCCACTCCCCCATCACTAATGTGATGCACTGAACATGCACAATTACGTTCAACTCTGTGTGTACGTGCACATGAGATCTTATTCATGGCCCATTCCTCTATAATGGTCCCCAAAGGATATCATGTAGGGCCCTCAAAGCAGTATTCTTATGTTATGAACCTCTCCAGACTTTCCTTTACTTCTCATGTAATTATGGCACTGACCCTGAATAACCCCTATCTGTATTCAAATCTGAGTTTTTGACCATTGAGAATATCAACTTATGACTGTTCCCCCATGTACAGTGAAAGGAATAACCAAAGACCTCTAATGAAGTGCTTAAAATTAATTGCCATCTTTATTAAATTAATTCCAACTGTCTGTTTTTAAAAGCCCCCTGTACAAAGCCAAACATTTCACCTACCCCGAAGTCTTTACACCGGTCAAGAAATACAAGCTTTTGTTTATATATAATTACAAACGCATACCATTTTAAAGGAAAGCTTTTGATGTGGAATACATGGGAAAAGGAGGCTGACTGAAAACGCTATTATCATACATATGTCTCTGCTCTGTTCATACCAAGGGGAATCACTGCAAACTGATATCCAGATGCATGCATAAACCCTAGAAAAACTAATACAACAGTTGTTTGCCTGGTGCATCTAAATACACCAGTGATAATTTATTCTATGGACAAACTGCAGTTTGAAAAACACACATTGTGAAGACCTGTCTTTGGTGCGTGTACACACACACACACACACACACACACACACACACACACACACACACACACACACACACACACACACACACACACACAGAAATAGATGAATAGGTGCAGCTACATTTTGCACACAGCATTCATAACATAAGATGCAAATTTTTGTCCTCCTTTCTTTCTTCTCAAGCACTAAAATGAGTTATACTGCAGATGATATTAACCACATATCAAATTTGAACTTGTAACAAAGGAGTGTCTGGTTTTATATTCAGCTCTACTTAGAATGGAAAACAGAACACCATCAGTGCTGAGTCTGAATTACAATTATACTTTACTCAATTATGCAGGGGGTTATTACAGCTCAATTAAAGAGCAAAAAATAACAGCAAAGTAAACAGGGATATTCTAAATGACATTATCATTAATTACAATGCATCTTCTGCACATGCTGCTCTCATTAAACACGCAAGACTGTAGAATATGACAGTCACAGCCCACGTAATTGTGAATCAATTACACAACATCAGTTGCAAATTATTCAACTGTAATTGACCCCCAGGTCAGTTTAAAATAAATTTTACACATGACTTACACTCCTAAATATGAGATAATAGTGCATGGCCACTTTTTTCTTCTTTTTTTTTGCATGGTATATTGAATTATGATCACCCAGAATGCATTGTCCTTGGCTGTCACCAGCAGCGGCGTTACTGGCCTGCCTGGGGCGTTGATTCATGCTGTCATTGGGCAGGCGGTTGAAAAATGGCTGCTCTGAACAGAACATTTAGATGAAGTGGGATGAGATCCTCTCTCTGGCACAGACATGGCCATAATGGATTTTTAAAAACGAAGCCCTGATAAATATAATAAAATAAACACTCCTGCTGTCTGTACTATGGGTAATTTAAAAAAGCAGCTGGCTCTGTTATCTTATTCATGAAGTGTGGTGGTTTGGCTGACCGATGAATGGCCATTTGAATGCTGTAATGGCTGGTTTAGACAGTGTGTCGGGCACTTGTTTCACTGATTCCGACTGTAACAGTATCTCACACAGTAGACCCCTGATCTGACAGCCCTCTTCTCCAGTCTCTGATATGTATTGTGAGAAACTGAAACTTAAACTGAAAGTGATGGAAGTGATGACAGCTGTCCTGCCATGTCTCTTTGCGATAAAGCACACAGGAGGGTTTGTATTATAATATTGCTTAAAAACATATTTCTTTGGAAACTTCAACAGCATTACTATTATAATCCTTAGCAACTGTGTGCAAAATTTTCACTTCTGAAGCAGATCACAATTACATATATGTTTGGAATCCAGTATAGATGTGGCATTAGCCTTTATTATGCTCAGTCACCAAAGATTAGCTATATTCAAGATTGAGTGATTCTGTGCTTCTGACATTTATTTTAAGTAAGTACTTTAAGCCTGGGGGTTCATGTCAAAAAAGAGTACAGGAAAAAGACAGGATCAGGGACATCCAATGAAAGTTTTTGCTATACCTGACAGGACCAGTGGCATCCAATGAAAATACTTCTTATACATGAAAGGATCAGAGACATCCAATGAAAATTCTTGTCAAATAAAATAATTCTCTCTATATTTTTATGCTGCTTATAGTAAAATGAACAGACTACTACAGTATTTTGCACTATGTGATAATGTGTTTATACATCTGCTGTGAAATCATATACAAGCGACTTTTTCCTTAGCATATGCAAAATATCAGTGAGGTAATTGATTAACTAGTCAAAAACCCAAAGTGACACCACATTCCTGCCTCACCAGGATAATCTGAACGAGCATTAGCAACTGAACAAAACTAATACTACCACCAATGGTAATACATGCAGATTACCTGCAGTATATCCGAACTGAATAGCCCACTCGCTTGTGCTCCACACTGTCTGAATTCTTCTATAATGACAGATCTCATACATGATATCTTATTCCCAAAAGGCATTGTAATATCCTTCCCAATAATAATATATATATTTTATATATTTTAAAAAAAAAAAGATAAAGAATGCTTGCAAATACTCCAAAATCGATTTCACCTGAGGGGTTGTACAGAAAAAAACGGCAGATATTTCATGACTACATAACAGTGAAACGCAGTCAAACGCAAAAACGTCAGCCTGGCACCTCACCTGAAACCGTCTGTACACATTTGTGAAATGTAGAAACATTCCCTTCACCATTATGCTTGTATATAATTAACCTTGACTGCAACCTTGCACTGTGCTCTGGTTCCTGGCATTGAAGAAAGCAGCTCTCTCAGAGCATATGAAAGGGTAAGAACAGGAAAAGCATGGCAATAGAGCATGAGTGAAATTCACAGGAGAATTTTCACACAGTATGCCTTCTGTGAGAGGAGAGTGAAAAGATAAATTTAGCACAAGAAGCTGTTCCCTTCAACAAATTTAAATGTCTTTCTCTCTACAGGGGGAATGTGAGTTATGAAATATGCGAGGCGACCGCAGTAATCTATCACGTATTGTGACACAGAGGGACAAGCAGGGACGATGGCACAGGCACAGGCTCCACCATGATCCAGTCTCAACGTCTGAGGGAAGGGAAAAGCACACACAAAAACAGGATAACGAAAAGTAGCAGCTCTCCAAAATCACTGAATCCTGAAAGAGGTCAGAGTGAAAATCAAGAACCATGTTCAAACCTCACCTTGAAATAAAAGAAAAGAGTGTTTTTACATGCACATACACACACAACAACACACACACACACACACACACACAGTACATTGATATCAATTGTGAATGTCAAGGAATTCATATGAATTGACAGTCGTCGAATGGATGAATGATAAAGCAAGCATCGAAAAGGCATTTTTAATAACAATAACAATAAAAAAACAAATTAAAGTATCTCAATGGTTTCAATTAGCTATGCCTATTTGATCTCAGACAATCCATTATGGCAGTCATGAATACTGTAATTTTATGTGGTGTCTGTGAAAATCCATTTTCTTTTCCAAAGCAAAGACAGCATGGGGGCGACTTAAAAAAAGAGATCAACCTGGCCGCCCAGAATTATTTATTTAGCTCTCCCATCTTCTGTTTTATTTTTAACTGCAGTGATAAAAGCATGCTATATTTAATTCAACCTGTTTGGAGCTTTGCAGTTAAAAGCATTGATCTATTGACCTTCCAATAAGAGAAACCAGACCAAGTAATCATTCCATTGCAGTGGGAGAGCAGGTTGGTCTGTGTGTATTAAGAAAAATATACCCACCAGAAGAGAAATGTCATTACAAAGTAAAACACATTCTCTCTCCCTCCCACTGCCACATAGACAGCACAGGGTATTTGCTTCCTTTGGTGATATTTTGTACAAACACAAAAAGTTTTTGAATATACCAAATGATAACATTTCAGATATAGGAATTCTATGATTTGGGACACTTGGATTTGGAGTTACAAACTCACAGAAGAATTGAAAAAGTTCTTTTTTTAATCAGTTATCCTGGCAAAGGATCACCTCCAGCATGGTATATCATATTAAGGAGAAACATGCTGATTGACTGTAAGTACAAGGTATCTCCATAGAAACCATACTTAGGAGTTCGAGGTAAACACTAATACACTCTTTTGAAATATAAGGATGGCATCACTGATTCCTTTGACTGCCTTTCTGATTTGTAATTCAATTGAAATTTTCACCACTATGCTAATGTATAAAAATACAAATGATGCAGATTTCCTATTTTAATTTACATCATTAAGCCACATTAAGCCTTTATTTTTGGCAGGTTTGAATTTAGATTTTTCACTTAGTTTTTTTAATTTACTCGTATTCTTTAAACCATGGTAAGGACCTATGATCGGCAGCTGCAATTCTAGGCCATCAAAGCCCCGTTTCACTGTATTCATTTTTATAAGGTCAACTTCATAATTATTGGCACTCTTGATGCAAAGATGAGAAAACAAGGCTTCAAAAGTAAACAAACTACACTGAGGAACATGTTATGTGAATACATGAGGAAACTATATTTATTATTATGGAACTGTTCTATTTAATGTATTAAATATTATTTATCTCCCTCTTCAGATACCAAATGAACTTATGCATGGCCAGAGAGTTCAATTCTCCTGTGAGAATAATATATATAAGACGATAAGGTCTGACTATAACTAAAGCTCAAAATGGCAGCCAGCAAACTCCAGCTGCTTCAGTTTTTTTTTTTTTGTTTACTGTTCATTGACTGTATGAGCAGAGAAGCTTTAGACACTGTGGTAAGGTAGGTGTGATCGTAAATGTCCACCTTTAGAATTTTTAGATGAAAAACTTTTTTGAATGGCATAATCTGTGTAGCAAATTCGGCTTTCACTCTCTGGCTACTGTCAGGCATATGTAAAACCACTCTTGCTCAAGGCCAGCTGGCCTCCATGTCTGTACTGTTGATAAGTACATCATAGACCTGCCCACTGGATTGTAGATTGAAATTAAGACACAAGACACCCACATACATGAATTTTTATAAATGTAAACACCAAGGTCAATTGCCTTTAGACCCACGGTGATGATGATGAGATCGATACCTCCACCCAAACGGATGACCTTCCAGCAAACCCCAGGCCACCCCCACTGGCCTGAGGTGGTAAATTGATGCGCTGGATGTGAATATACCTCAGTCTGGGCTCTGTGGAAATTCTACTTGGCCCAAAGGGAGCCAGACATTATGAATCCAAATGCATAAAGAGTTGGCATTATAATGTGGTTCCTAATAGCATATGCACATAGCTATCCATACCCCCTGCATCATTTTCTCATCACTATCTCTTTGTGGGCAAGACAGGAAGAAATAAATTGTGAGAGATTGTGTAAGCTTAGCAGGAATCTACACATAAAAAATGTCATTTTCTTAATGTTTTAACTTTCCCCTTTGCCATTGAACAGTGATGCTGGGATAATAGCTTTTTAAATCACACTTGAGACCTCGCAATAAAAAGGGGTATTGATCATTTACATGCAGGAATTTACTTGCAGTTTGGCTATCATTACCTTCTGCATACATCTTCAGCAACAGGATACAAACATAAAAAATGTATGGCCATACCTTTTAGTTTATTCTGAACATCGAGGGCAATGTCCAAGGGATAAAATGGCAGAACGGGATCAGTGGAGAGCCGCAAGATGGCTTCCCCTGTCATCTAAAAGAAACATAACAATCTGATCAAGGTCCACTCACAAATACACACACACACATAAAATCCCTGACATACACTCCTGCAGCACGCTCTGCTTGCCTGGTGTGGGGCTGTATTTTGATCTCCCTTGGAGGAGAAGAGGGTGTTGCTATTTGGTGAACCAGGATTGTTTCTGGTTTTTAATCTGTAGCAGCTGGCATTTGTGCTTCAAATCCACATATTGATTTTCTTGTGTTTTTGGTGGCAAATATAAGGCTTTTTGTGGTTGCCTGGGGCAAGTGGGTGGAGCTTTGCCTCCAGAAGCTTGACAGACATAGGAGACCCACCAGCCCTGCCCACTTCAGGGTCATCACTGGGACAGGAGCAATGGTCTAACACTGGACCCACCCCATCACTGATCACTAAGGACATACATCTCACACAGGGAGTGGCTGACTCCCTAGTCTTTCCCAAAACCAGCCATCGGACGTCTGATTACTGATTGATCTGTTGACAGAAAGGGGGTGATAGTTTTCCATTTCCAACTCAGGATTTCTGAAGTGCATTTCATTGGCTGATCTCCTTCCAAAAAGTCCAGACAGGCCTACCAATCAATAGCTTGATCAAAGCCTTCAATTCTGGTGACATGATTTATGATTAGAACAAACAAACTACCTCAACCAATCACAATCTCTCTTAGCTTTTTCTGCAACAGCAAGTGTTTGCATGTTCTAAATGCTTTAGTAAATTAGGCTCTCACCAATGAGGTCAGATAACCCAGAGACCCCTGCTGTAAGCCTGACTCCGTTCGGCAGAGCAGCTGAATGACACGGCATGGGGTCCAAACTCCGTCACCTGTGTGGGGAAACCAGTGTCCGTGTTCCTGGGCTTTGGCAGCTGTCCCAGTGACGGGCCAGGCCTGTGCTGCTGTAATTAAAACTGAGCTCAAACAGCACTGTACTCAAGCACATGGAGCCGTTCAGAGCAGCACTGTAGTCAAGCACACTCGCTCACACATAAGCTGTGAGCAGGACTAGCCCTCCCACACCAGGGTTAGTGCTCCTACACCAGGGTTAGCACTCTAACACCAGTGCTACACTCATATGTCAGGGCTAATACTCCTACACCAGGGCTCGTGCTTTTATGCCAGGGCTTGTGCTTACACACCAAGACTAACTCTCTTATACCAGGGCTAGCACTATTACACCAGTACATCAGTGAGCCTGTCCAGCTCTGCTAGGCCTAGGGCTAGCACTCTTACATCAGTATGTCATCTGCCATTCCTTTTTCACATTACACTGCAAGATTTTTAATGGCACGATTCTGCTATTTATTAAATCACTTACAATGTAAGATCTGCAGCTGGGAAATCAATCACAGAGGGAAAAGATTAGAGCATTGATTTGAGCAGAGTGAGTAATAATACTGCAGGAGCATACATCAGGCCCCTGTGATGCATCCAGACAGAGGAGGCCAGTGATTTCTAATCTATGGCCTCATTTCAGGACATTCACTCCAGTGGAAAGATGGAAGAATTATGCACCAGGAATAAAAGAGGCAACTAAAAAGGGAGTGTGATGAAAACAATTTCAACAGCACTGAACACAACATTAACACGGTCATTTAACATTTTAATTAATTACAAATACAAATAAGAAATAAGAGGAAAACAATTACTACCTAGATCACCATGTTAAACATTTGATTTTTGGACATTCTATGTTTTTGGAGCAAAAGCAAAGCAACTATCCACAGATTATTTTGATTGGTTATCATAACACGTACATCTAAATATACACAACCATTTTTTATGTACAGTATATATAATGATTTTTGTGTGCAGATGTGTTATGATTCGTTTCATGGCAAATAGCTTTTTTTAAGAAACTGTCTTTGTAGATGCTGTAGACTGACTTATATTGGACTAAAGTCTATTAGAATGTAATTTGACTCAGCATTCTCATCATCATACTCACAATGTAACGTTTGTAACTACCTTAAATAAAATCAAAATAATTCAGAATTGAACTAATAAGACAGAATCCCCATTATGGGCACCCACCTTCTCCCATTGTGCTATTTTTGAAATATTCTCTCCTCCACAGAACAAATGACCTCTCTCAACACATTTTCCCAGGACGATCAGCTCTCCTGGTGCACTGTCGTAGAAAATGTAGTGTCTGTGTACACTTCTCACAAGTGTGACTTACATTCTGAAGTTCCTTTGAGACAGTGCAAATTATAGTTTGGTTGGAGAATATCCTACTTAACAGAAATATGGTGTACCATTGGGAAAGTGCAGTTAAACTGGTTTGAAAAAGAAAAAAACATTTCTCAGATATATCATAGTCACTCAACACTTTCAGGATTTTTGTCTCCTGTTTATGTTTATGTTTTATTTTTTTTTTCCACAGTGATCTTTGGCTACACATTATCTTTGGTGCCATCAGCACTAATGTTCTCATTCATTTCAGAATTCCAGGCGACAGTGAGATTTGGCAGGTTTGATTTTGTCTCAGTATTTACAGCTGTGTTCAGCAGTGCATGGCTGCTGGAGTGCCGAGGGATGGGGATTTGCAGACTCATCCTTTACTTGATGCTCTAATTAAGGAACAGGGAAAAAAGGACTTGTCTCTACTTTTTATGAAAGATTTACTTAAAGCCTCATACAAACTTGTAATGAAGATCCATCCCCAATAAACAGCAATTGTAACTGGGGTACACTGCCTGAAATAAAATATATTGCAACAGGATTCCAGGAAGTTTGTTGTCACAAATCAAACCACCAGGTAATCCTTGCATAGACCTGATTTAACACTTTTCTGAAGAAATCACATGAGATTAGTCCGCTCTGAATCCTTATTGCGATGCGGAAAGACACTGGTATTTTTGTTATTGGACCAAGGTTTCCATAACTTTACAAACAGAAATGTCCAAGAAAAGGCTTCTGTCTATGTTTTTTTGTCATCAATCAGACTGGACTGACAGCAATCAAATAGATGCTAATCTCTCTTCTCCATATACTGCCCTGAAGCCAATGGTTCTATTCATTACTTCACATCATTCTTCTGGAACTGTCTATAGTACAGTGGATCCAGAGTGTACAGCAGGCAACTGGCTGGGGGTTGGGTGGGAGCACTGATGGTAAGTGCAGTTCATGTAGGAATCAGTGCATGAACAAACACTCTCTCACTAATTGCGTTGATTAAATGAAACAAATTGGTAACTATCTAAAAATGCAGTTCCAAAACAGACAAGTCAAATCCTAAATGCTGATTGGCTGAAATAGCTTCCATCGGTGTGTATTCTCAATAAACATCAGCAAATAAGCACAAAGAATATCAATATATGTACAAAAACAATAAGTAAAAAACAATAAGTACAAAAACAATATACACAATCTTTTCTAAAATGCATTAGAGCTGCTAGTGCAGTCTTAAAATGGATAAAATTGAGAGGTGTAAATTTACTTTCAATCATAAAACACAGTTAATGGCGCTCACATTTTATCCATTGATGACGTCAAAATTATTTCAGAAACAAACTACAGTGAATGGAAACACTCAGAGGAGGTCTTGAGGGGGAATATAACCACAAAC
This sequence comes from Albula goreensis, assembly GCA_022829145.1. NCBI lineage: Eukaryota > Metazoa > Chordata > Actinopteri > Albuliformes > Albulidae > Albula > Albula goreensis. The sequence goes on along the minus strand of CM040753.1, from coordinate 14,011,169 downwards.
TTCCTTAATATTTAGCGGGTGGGATCTCACCTATAAGGATGGGACACACAAGAATAAATAATATAAAAATCTACAAAATAGTACCTGGATAGATTGAAAACATTCAGGTTTTCAATCTAACCAGATATGACATGAACATCCTGGATATTAAATTACATTGTAGGTTGCAAACTTTAGTGTAGCTTTACCATTTCAGCTCAGAATAATATGTTTGGGGATCCAGAATGAAAACAAATAAACAACCAAATAAACCCTTGAGAGAAAAACATACTCAACAGATTTGTTGAGAGGCAAATATTTGCAGTGTCAAATTAAGCAACACATGATAAAGTGTTATTGAGCCAAGCTTTTAGGATGAAAATGAAACAAGAGTTTTTGCAGGTTAAATGTATTTCATTTAATTATAATCAACTTTATTAGAAGTTTCTTTACATGAGTAAAACAGCAAAACTGTGAGCAAATATTCAACAACGGAAAATAAAGGTGATGTAAAAAAAAGCATCAATTGGGTATCTCAAAGAAAAATATTAAGATCGAATGTACTGACAACAGGCCCATTTATTACTCAATCAACTGAGAAGTTTTCTGCTTAATATATATTTAAAGCTGGCTTTATTGATTGGGCATATCCATACAGGATATGAAGGAGCAGAGCACCAGCTCAAGTCAGCTCAAAGACTGAAAGGGATCGATACACTGCCTTCATCAGGAGTGACCCCTGCATCCACTCACACCCATATCCCATCTGATAAACAAAAGCATGGCTGTGCCAGATTAGTGAGGGCATTTTGAAACACATTACATTACACACGCCATGCTTATGTGGTTGAGTTAGATTTCCTAAAATCCACCTGCTGTAACTTAAACATGCTTCATAATCATTCAAGCCTGACAATTAAACATATACCACTCATCATTAATTAAACTGAGCATAATCATTTGCCCAAAGCTACACTTTGATCAAATAAAACATGGTTATATTGGAGTCTGTGTCTGAAAATCGTATTGTGAAATTCAAACAAAGTTTTTCAAAATGCAGGCACTATGCAACAATTTTGGAAAACATCAGACAGATGTGGTTCTCCTTCTTCTTCTTTTTCTAATAATTAAAAATAATAAAACATTTCTGTTTTGTTATTTTATAAGACCATTTCCATTCTAAGGTACAAGGGAATAAAATCCACACTAGACAGGTCCTACTTGCTGGACCTCCTTCTGCTCCTCCTGCACCTCTACTTCTGCCTCCTCCCTCCAGCTTTGAGTGTGATATCTGGGCTGGTTCAGAGACCCTGTCAGTCTCTGTGTACTCCTGCTTTTAAATCTTGGTTCCCTTCCCTTTTCCAGGACGTGCTGAAGTACCTCTGGGGTTTGCTGAGAATATATTTGTGTATATTAGAGACCTGGAGGAGAGGCAGAGCGAAGGTGTGTAGTATGTACTGACAGCAGAGGGCTCCCTTGGAGAAGCTTAGTCTAGTGATAGAGTGGCACATACTAATTCACAGCAGACAGCCAGGCCTTTCTCTCCCTCCCTCCCTCCCTCCATTCCCAGGACAGAAAATCCCTGCTCGGCTTTTGCAGTATGATGCCCGAGTGATTCATTTCTCACGTTGTGTTGTTCCGCTCGGCCTTATCCTAGGGCTCACCGCCCTTCTGACGATCAGCTCTCAGATCTGTCACTTATGTGTTTGTGGCAGCAGATTGTCACATTAGTTTATGCCAGATCTCCTTTTAATTGATGCTTTATTTTACACTTTTAGCACTATTGAGCATGCGGACAGACAAACTGACCTGCAAAAACCCTGCTCCTCTAAAACAGAGGAACTGCTGATGCATGGACAAGATCTGTGTCACAGATAGAAAACGTGCATATTTCATCATTCTGTGATGAGCTCTACACAGCATCTATGATATCATTCTGAGAATGAGTAATTATAATAGCATATTATAAGCACATTCTCTGTTGTGGCCCTCGGTTAGTGCTACAGTGACAAGGGGTGAACTGCTTTTGTTTGCTGGTTTTTGTTCCAAACAATTATTTGCCTAATATTCTTATCAACACTAATGCTTGTTCACTCCTGTACAGTAGATACAGTGGGGTCCCACGCTGAACATTTTTTTCCCAACCTTTTTCATGTAAACCTGGAAATAATCAGTAGGATTTTGAAATATTTAAAACAAAGAAAAGTTATGGAGAAGAAATATTGAAGATTCTGCACAATTTCTGTGTCAAATTTAAGCAAATGTGTGACTCTGACCCTGTCAATCCCTTTGTAGAAAAGGTCAAACCCCATTGAACACTTATTGGGGCAATTAAAGGGCAAGAATGTTTTGTGCACTTAAAGACCATGTGATAACATCTTCTATCAGGTTTTGCTCAAACTTGTGGAGTCCATTCCAGCTTCAGTGCATTCTGTCATTAAAGCAAAAGGGGGACTTATCAAAAACTAAGACATTCCTGAAATTCATATACATTAAGATACAACCTTTCACTCAAATTGTTAATACAATTTGTAATTAAACAATTGTATTAAATTGTAAAAGAATTCAAAATAGAAGCTCTTCCACCAGTGGCCTCAGACTTTTGGACCCCACTGTACGTTTTCACCAAGGGTGCATAGACAATCTGCAGCTGTAGCTCATGAGTTTATCAAACATATCAGGTCACGTAAATGACTGTACTGATTAAGTCATTAAAGGCAGACCCAAAACAGATCTGCCATTGCTCAACATCACTACAAATCAGCTGCATCAGACACAAACCCCTCTCTATCCTGAGAAAGAAATATACACCATTGAACACACACACTTATGCATATTCAGGCCCACCCTTTGCTCAGAATGTACAAATTCAATCAAATTTATATCATCACAGGCAAGAGTTCACAATAAAATTCAAATTAAAACTTGACAAATGTTGCCCTAGTGGTGCAAACTCTCCATTCAGGGACTATGAGAGTGAGGGCATGTCCTGTGACACAATGTCTAAGAGGGGAGAGGTTTGCTGAGGGGGAACCTTGTAGACTTTTAGCCTGACATCATAACCACTCACAGGGAGCGTTTTGGTCAAGAGGTCCTTCAACTTACACTCCTCCATTCCTCTGCAATAAAACCCATTTTAACTGCCTGTAATCTTTACTCCAGTAGCTTAAATGGGGCACCCTGCATTTTTAAATACACTTTAGTGTACTTGGCATTTTTGTGAGGCTTTCATTGTTTCATATGGCATTTATGCTCTTCCTTTGCTCTTGGATATTGCAGTGCAATTATACCAGATAAAAAAGGATGCTCAACAGGTAACTCAACCTAAGTTATTGTGATATGGATCTTTATTTGTTTGCTTGTTTGTTTTTTCATTTGAATGTTTCCAGTTCAATACTGTGAGCTGTAACTCTCCATGCTTGCTAATATTATTAATATTATTAATACCTAAAGAAATTAATTTAATAAGGAATGTAAGGGTTATGATTTCATATTCTCAGTCACTTCAGCAACTGAAAACTATTATTCAAAAGAAGAGACAAACAAGCTGAATACCTTAGAAAATAACAAAAAAACCTTGCCTATATTCCAACATTAATTGGTAATATTAATCTCCAATAGGTTGGTAAAATTCACACACATCACTGCATAACATCAACTAATCACTTTGTTTTAGTGACTGCATAAAATGTGATCCATATCCTTTTGTTCACAGCTTCCATTTAGCACTCAGGCATTTGACATTTAAACATTTCATGGGTTTAAAGTATTCTCTCTCACATACTGCTATACGAGTTCATTTATTATTTTTTCCTTTTTCAAGTTGTTTTGTGACCCTTGGAATGTGTCTCCATACCTCTGTTGACCATTAAAATAGCCAGCCTACCATAACATGAAAAGCTGAAAAGCTTTCACATGGAAATTGGTTTTACAAACTTTAGCCACTGGCTCTGTAGGAAGGGTAAGAATCACAAGCTAATGTTATCGAGGGCAACACTTGTGTGCAGCATTAGCTTCAGGCTACATGGGATATTGTGTATCTTTTTTGCTGCTGTGGCACTGAGTTCTGAGTACTAAATCAAGAATAATGTTGAGCTTGATGAAAGAGTCCAAATTAATTTGAATGTTAAAGGGAGCACCTGCCAAAACAGGAGGCCTGACTAAATTAGCCTATACGTTTTTCAAAGATTTCACAGATTCAACCTAAGCACACAGTGTGCTATTGTCACCGCAAGGCCGATTTTTTTCAGCAAAGTGGATCCAATATGTACTTAAGCAGAGCTCAATCTAACTTGATGGCTTACATGCTAGAGGCTTCAAATGTGCTAAACACAGTTATGTATCATAGGCCATCATTATTACACAGCACACTCATTTTTAGCACTTGTAAGTTTACTACATGGGAGATAGAAAGCCTTTATCATTGGTTGTGCACTGTAAATATTTCATTGCTCTGCGATAATAAATTTGATCCAAAAGGACATGTGGCTAAAACTTGGAATAAAACTGTAACATAACATGTAAAAATTTAACTTTTTTTGTCTTATTTTATGAAAAAGGTTCTTTGGAGGCACATGTCTCTCATACAGATGTTGATATAAAACCAAAGTGAGACTCTTGCAATGGCCTGAGCAGAAGTTTGGCCATGCCCTTTAATTATGTGCAAGGTCACTGCACTGGAAGAACAGCAGTCTTGGTAAATAAAAGCATGCCTCGGGCTCTCTCCTGCATTAGAAGAGTCCTACAATAACTGGTGCAATTAATGAGATCACTCTATGAGTAATCTATGAGTACTACATATTTTGCACATTTTGTGAACTCACTCTCTCTGACTATTTTTTTAAAATCTCCGATGACTTAATTTTTCCTTTCATGATGGTGGGATGGTGTTTAGAAGTGTTAATAAAAATGAAGCAATGTTATCATTTTTTCTGGAGAGCAGACAGCCTGCCTTCCTTGTGTGCTCTACTCCTCATTTCTCAAACAGCAGGAAAATCTAGAGGGTTGCAGAAGAGGGAGAACAGCTAAGAAACAAGTGTGAGCTGGGATTCAAACCCAGGTCATGCAGGGGCTCTCTGTATGTGAAACTAAGAGCTGGAGTGCTACGGTGCAAATTGTTATTTCCATATTTATTCAGTTTTCATTTGAAATTCAGATTTAGTTGAAATTTATACTTAAGTTGTAAATTGATAGTTAAGGTGTTACTTAGTTCTTCATTTTTATGTAGAGAAACAGTGGGGTCCAAAAGTCTGAGACTGCTTGTGGAAGAGCTTCTATTATGGATTCTATCACAATTTAAAACATGTTCATGAATTCTCATCATTCCCTTTACTCTCCCTCTTTGGAGATATCACTCAATTTCAAGCCCCCCCTAAAAAAACCCTACTCATTTCTCTAACTATTGCCAAGAAAACAATCCTTCAATACTGGAAAAATAAGAATTCTTTAAACATCAACCTCTGTACCAACTTGCTAACAGAATACATCTCATTCCAAAAAATGTCCACTGCTCAAAACAATATATCAGCCTTCACTGACATCTGGAAACGATTTCTCACCTTTTTTAATCTCTCAAGACTCATCCACTTCCACATTCCAAAACACTATTTGTTGACTTTTTCTCACTCACTACTTTTTTCATTCTCTTTTTCCTCTTATATCCCTCTTCTTCTGTTTATTAATTATAATTATTATCAGTATCGTCATTATTTCTTTTTAAGGTTATACTCACACTCACACGTGCACACATACACAAAAAATGTACATGACTTTCCAGAATGTCATGTCCCCCTTTTGCTTTAATGACATGGTGCACTAGAACTGGTACGGACTCCACAAGTTTGAGCAAAACATGATGATACATGTTATCACATGGTCTTCAAGTGCACAAAACTTTCTTGGCCTTTAAGTGCTAAGTGTTCAATGGGGGTTGACCTTTTCTACAAAGGGATTGAGAGGGTCAGTGTCACACATTTGCTTAAATTTGACCACAAAATTGTGCACATTCACAATTTTTCTTCATTTTCGATGTGATAGCTTTTCTTTTTTTTGTTTCAAAATCCAACACTTTCTGATTATTTCTAGGTTTACTTGAAAAGGTTTGGAAAAAAAAAAATCTGTGTGGTCTCAGACTTTTGGACCCATCTGTATTTAAATGTAGTATTTATATGTTATGTGTTGAGAATTATGTGTAGAAGCTGAAGTGTTAGGGATACTAAAACATATTGAATGTTATGGAACTATGTTTATGCCTGATGTTGGGAGAGGACTGCAGGGGTGCACTCTGTCCATCTGGAGAGAATGTACTCAGGAAGAATGAGATGGTCTTTCCATGCCAAAACAGAGTTCCCACTGGGAAGAACGAGACACTGAGCAGTGCCAGGCCTGTCTGAAGCCCACTGCATCAGTCAGTCTGTCTCTATCGCACTGGTTGCCTGGCACAGAGGAGTATTAGGTTTCATACTTTTCAAATATCAAGAAGACTGTATAATCCCACATATAAAATAATTCACATATATTTTGCACAAGCAAAATGGTTTGGTTAAATTAAAAATAACCTTCGGGTCTCTAATCAGGCCACTTGTCTCTCCAGCAATCACCTCTACATAATTCATCTGATCTTTGATGGATAGTCATTCCTATGATGACTAAATATAATGACTAACCACTAAAAAAAGACTTCAAACGGAAACTCGAAGCAAAAGGTCTTTCCGGTATTTTTGAAAATCAAAAGACTTTGTCGAAGATTCACTGAGATCTCCTCCAGTAGCCATGCTTGTCATAATTGCAGGCATCCAGACCTGTTCATGCCTCTATGCATGCAGGGATATAATTTGTTTAATTAATTATTAGCCAGACTCACAGACACACAGAGACACAGTACTATGGAGCTACTAGCTAAAATAATTCATTTATGAACAGGAAGGAATGCAATATTTGAGAAGGAATGCAAAATTACAGTAGTAAATTAGTCATTTCATTTCAAGCTTCTGATTTGTTTTGGAATATCTCTTGATGAAAGCCACATGGAAACACTGACAGGGAAACAAGCTCCAGCTTCCAATAAAACATTTCATTAATTAACACTTTGATGACCACTGTGGCATGTCTTTATTGTTGCAATATGCCTGGGAAGATTGACTACTTGTCTTGAAGCCTTCTGCTGTGTTTCTTAAGATGCCAGATGGCTCTGTGTATCAGAAGTTAAAAACAAACAAATAATAAAGAAGACAGATTGCCGATGACAGCAGCTGTTTTTTTTTTCTTTTTAAAGCTGCTGTACAGTGCGTAGGCATAAAGACAGGAGCAGAGACAACATCTTTGCTGTATTCCATTCATAGACCCATAAAAAACCAAACCAAAATGTAGAGCGGGTGGATACCATAATAGAAACGCCAAGCAATAGCTGGTAATTCTGCTACCCTTTGCTTTCAAAACAGCTTTGACGATTCTTGGAATGCTGTCCTACAAGTTTTTAACAGTATGCAAAGGGATAGCTGAAAATTTGGTCTGCAATCTACATTCCATAAGCTTTCATAAAGGAACAATGACATTTAGTTCTGGAGATCAGGAAGGCTATGAAAGATCAATTTTAGAGTTTATGAAACCACTCTTGAATCTCTTTTGCAGTCTGTATGACGTCACTATTTTTGAATATTCAAGCTATTGATGAAACAATGGCTGCATCAGAGCTTGCAGCTGTATGGACATGCTGTTACATGTCCATACAGGGCAATCATAGAATCCAATGACTCTCACAAAGTAGCCACCCACACCATTACAGATCAGCCACCATTTAAACAATTTGTAACATACAATGTGGGTAGAAGATTTCCTTTGGCTTTCTCCAAAAATAAACCCATTCAGGTGTAGGGGTAAGGGTAAAACATGTCTAATCAGACAAGATTCCTGACTTCCAGGGGTTCTGTTACCTTAGGTTATACTCACATAGCCCTTATTACAAGCCTTTTCTAAATGGCCATGAATATCAACTAGATATCAATTGTATCTAAAAATTATTTGATATAAAATATGAGTCGCTTTCTGTTTTGTCTTTCCATGTTATTGCATAACCCCCATACTTCATAATTATTTATTACTGTAAATAATTAGCTGTAATTTTAGCGAGCACTGCTTGGTAAAACATCATTGAAAGAAACATGCATTTTAGTCAGCTGGTGTTCCAGCGAAAAGCAGATGACAAAAGCTGTTTCTTGGATGTTTGCTGGTCCCTAATGATATGGTCACTACAGTCCCATTCTGCCAATGCTGAAGACAATGGGGTCGGTACGGCTTGTCAAATTCCTAATTACTATCTTACAACTGCTCTGTCTCAGAGCAGACAGTTGCAAATCCAGCATCAGTGAGCATTACCATTCTCTGATGAAAAGGCTAATTGGTGGTTAGAGACTGCTTGTTACACAACAATCTACTATTAGATGATTTGCGTTAACACCACTCAACCCGAGTGAGGATTCTGAGCAGTACAGAAACATGCAGACCTGTGAGCCTGTTCCCCCAGCCCACAGATCACTGGTGAAATCAGCCCTTTCTGGAATGTGTTTCAAAACTGAGGCTCACACTGACATCCAGTTGCTTGTCTTCCTTTAAAAGTAAGATAAAAATCACAAACCCTCAAGTTATAATGAACTTGTACCTTTTATACATGTTTATGACTTGCATCATCTGCACATTAAATCATGCATAATTTTTTCCAAGTCATCAGTTTTGTACAGAAAATAAAAAAACACTGTTTCAAAGCTAAAGAAATGATGGGGAAGGGAAGTAAAGGCCCAGCATTTAATGACAAGCATCTGGCAAATCCAGGGACCAATTAACGATTATTTTCACTAACAAAGTTTCCCTTAGAACTACAAAAGCAAAAAAAATCCCTATGATGGATGCATATGTTATTTCACTAATTAAAAGCTAATTAAAAAATTGCACCAATTTTCCAACAGCACAGGTGTTAATATTTACTTTGTGGAAAATGACACTATTTCGATATGCAGCTTGATAAATTTGATGAACATATCAGATTTGTCAAAACAAATTGTTAACAAAAACTGTTATTGGATATATAATTTGCAATGTGTAATTATGTATTCCTAACTTGGACTACACTTTGAGAGAGTTATTACCGTCAGGTCATGACACAATGGAAATGCTTATGGTAAAAGAAGGGCTCACCTATCAAAGTGTATTTGGAAGCAGCAAAGTATAACCAACCCTGTTGTCATGTCATGGACTATGATATTCATTATAGAGAAGGTAACATTCCCAGGCCTGTTTTTCACTCATATCTGGCACAGTGGACTGATTGAATTTCTATAAATGATATATGCTGTTATTTTTTTCACACTTTTTGTTGAAATGTTGCATATCCAATTCTGTGTATTCAGACTGAGATCACATTGCTTCTGGCTTTGGCACTCAATGTAAAATTCAGCATGAAGCCTACCTCATGACTCCTGTGCTATCAAATAGGATGCTAACTGGTGACAGAAGAAAACACAAGCAGGAGCCATTCTGGAACAGCTCCAGGTGTGATTCTGATTGTATTTGATCTGATTCTTGTGTTTGGAACCCAATCAGTCAAGTTTATAAAATTGGACTTCTTGAGATATGTATGTATAACGAAAAGTGTAAGCTCTATCAGGAGCCAGATGACCATTTACTCTGAATCTTTTTTTATCATGTCAGATTACGCAAGTCAGCTACTCTAAAAAAGACTGATAAATAATCATAATGAACCCTTATTATTTTCCCTATGCTTGAAGCTTAATTTACCACCATAGAATTCCAGAGGGTATTCAGGTTAAATGATTATAGCTAGAAATTAAGTCTTATACATTTTGTTCAAAGGACATTCAGAATTTGGAGCATCTGGTAAAAATGTGAAGGGCAAGCTTTATAGTGCTGAGAATATAGGAGTTGGTTTGGTGCCAGTAATGTAATCCAACTCCTTTTTACGTTACTGCTTCTGAAGGAAAGGTGGGCATTAAAGGGATCAAATACACTTTGTGGTTCCAAGGAGCATATGGCCCTCCCAACAAATTGGGAAGGAGTCACAGACAGGAGCAGGGTATGCGTGAGTTCTGCCAGAATGGGCGTCATTGCCTGCCAAGCCCTAAAACATGTGCTGTGTGCGAATACCTTCACAACTACAGGGAAGTAGTCCAAGGTTAACTGGCTCTAAAGAGGATTCTTTTTTTTACACAAAATCACAAAATTGGGAAAAAACAGCCTGTGTGGCCACTGGTATACAGAATTTGAAGCTATATTTTGGGTGTACATTTAGGCCATTTAGCAGACCTGCTGCTCAAGAGTGACTTCCACTTTTTAAACAATACAGTGGGGATATTTACTTTGGGCAGATCTGGGTAAATTATTTGAGGAAATGTTTCAGAAGCTCAAGGGTACAACATCAGTGCCTTAGCTGTGATTCCAACGAGCAGACTTTTTGTCCAAAGTAAAATCAGGCCTATTAGAAGTAGTAAAGATGTAAGGTGTGTGTGTTTGTATGCTTTGTAGGTGTGGGGTGTTCAGGATTTCTTGTTCTCTGGCAGCTGCAGTCTTTGCGGAAACATCCAGAACTATGTGGGAGATGGTATGACGGAACTATTTAATAAACATTACTGACAGGTCCCCGAGGAGCTGCGAGACCCAGGCCTCATATGTAATTTCCTAAAACCACAATAAAAATGACACCTCTCAGGCTGCTGCCAATCATCTCCCGCTCGATTGCCTCGCCTTTGATTTTTCTGAATTCCAGTCGCGTCCCCCCCAGCTCCCACCACTGATCAGCCTCTCCACAATTGTGATGGATGAGCCAATCAAGTTCTTTTTTCTATTGGGTTCTTTTTGACTAACCACCTCTGCCAAGCCAACCGAGGAGGACCTTTCCTCCTCACACAACCAGCGAACCTCACACTGAAGAGGATCTATCCTTGTCATAAAAACAGTGCTTCTCAATGGTCCTGCTTGGGGAAATGGAGAGAGGAAAATGAGGGAAAGGGAGAGAGGAAAAGAGGTAGAGTGAGGGAGTGGGGGAGAGCCAGAGTGAGGAGAGCAGCAGCAAGAGAGGAGGAGGAATCGAAGGAGAGGGAGACAGAGATTGAGAGAGAGAAGAATAGAGATGGAGAGATTGAGAGAGAAGGAAAGAGGGTAAGGGAGACAAAGGAAAATGAGAATGAGAAAAGGCGAGAGAGCAGGTAAGGGAGAGATATAGAGAGGGGTAATGAGAGAGAGGGAAAGAGTGAGTAAGGAAGTGGGGGTAGGAGAGGAGGCAGGAGAGAGAAAGTGATACAGAGATAGAATAGGGAGAGGGAATAGTGGACCAAACTTGTAAATTGTGACATCCATTCACATTGGATGGTGTTGTCTATTCAGTCCTATCTCTAAAGTTTAAGCATAAAGCCTATAGTCTTGATTTTACAGATAACAGCCCAAGTTAGACCTAACTACCAAGAAGCATGCTACACCTATAAACTAAAGAAAAAAATATACATAAATAAAAAATAAGTATCAATTACATATTTAAAACAACTTAGATGACATATTGTGTGTTGTTCAGTCACAATCACACCCCCCCCTTTACCTTATACTGTCCTTTATATGGATATGATCCATGCTAAATGGGTGTGTTTTGTTCACTCAGTTTTGAATAATACCATCTAGTCATTTATTTAACATGCTGTTTTTGCAAAGTTTTATGCCATATTTTGGTCATTTTAATGTTTGATACCCAATTGAGTTTATACCAAACCGTGACCCATTAGATGTATTTTGTCAAAGTCAAATGACTCTCTGAAAAATACATTTGATTGCAAAAATCATACACTCAGCGGTCTGGAGTCGATATTTAATTAATTTGCTTAATTAATTACCCTTAAGGTACTCAGTAAGATATAATTCAACAATGCTGATATGCAATGCTGTGTTGTAACCCTGCCCCTTCGGCCCCAAGTTGCGTGTCTGTCTATCAAAGGGACTTGGTCTAACAGTGGTGTGTGTGTGCACACACTTTGTACAAAAGAAAACCAAAACATGGTCAGTCCAGTAAGCCTCACAACCTGGCAACCCACAAAACTGATGCATTTTGGGTATCAGGTGATTGCGCATCCCAAAATGACTGTGATGACTGTGAACTGTAGGAAATTGTCAGGTATAAGAGATGCAGAGATCTCCTCTGCACAATCAGATAGGGGGACTTGTCAATAGCCTTTTAGCAGATCGAATTTGCTGATGAAGGTGGCAGAACCCACACAATCTGTACAATAATCCATTGGAAGGAGAGATAAGTCTGGTTTGATTACTGCATTTACCCCTTTATAAAACAGAAAATGCCTTCAGATTTATTTATCGGCAAACAGGGGGAGCTCCAAGCACTTGAACTAGGCTCAGTAATGTTGCGTCCCAACATATAAATTACCTTCCTTCCTTTGCAAAGTAAGAATGTTTCTATGGATTTACCCTGCAATCAGACTGTTTAATTGGAATGATGTCATCCATGTCAGTATCATGCTCTGTAAAGAGAGTTGGGCTAGAAACATCAGCAACAAACATTATACGGTTGACAATGTTGGTTCTCTCAGAACTTGACAACTAAGAGAGGTCTGACTCAAAATCATTCAGAATTTCTGAATTCTTTCATCTCCTGTTCTAAATTTAATGGGTTTGTGTTTGGAGAAAGCCCTCAACTAAGAATTTAACCTTTGTCGTCTCTCAAAGACGTAGGAGAAGCAGTTTAAATATTGCATAACTGCATTTAAAAAAGGCTTTAATCAGTTCTTAAGGCAAAAGACAAACCAGCTCCTTATGAGTCACTAACTATTCATGTACTGATTGGCTTTTCTGTTGTTTTGTCTACCCACTGTACATCCACTCGATTCAGGCAGTGACACACATGATCAATATTAGGACCTCAATATAAAACTAAGTCAAATACACATATTGCAATATGTATGCACATATTGCATACATATTGTAAATTCTGAATGCAGAATTTTTTTTTTAAGAAATTGAGAATATCAATTCCACTGAACAGAAATGAATGTTAAAACATACTTCAGTAAAATAGAAGTATCATGCTCTGTTGTGATGATGAATGCAATTTTTTAATGTTATTACAGTTATTATTTCTACATGTTTCTAAATTGTACAGACTGGATACCTTGCAGAAAAATAAAATATGAGTCTTAGACTATGAGACTGTCTTTTCCCAGAAGACTTTTTCCAGATGTCATGACTGGGTTTGAGTTTCTACATATCTTTTAATAATTTCATAAAAAGTGAATTCTTCCCAGTTAAAGGTTATGTTTTGTCTCTTTGGTGGCTTTTTTGACTTACTGAGGTGACATATTTTTAAATAACAACTATTAACACAGATTAATGAAGAAAAAAATTATGTTTCAGTCTTCACAGATTTAAATAACACACATTTGTTACTGACATAAATTAATTCATATAAATAAGAACTTATTAATAAATTAATAGATACAAAGAAGAAGCAAAGAACTGGTCTAAGACAAAGATTCTAGGAAGAGTATTAGTGCTTGTGTTGGTTTGGAGGGCTTCAAGAATGAAATGGGATGGTCATTACCAAAACTGCCATACACAATGTACAGATAATGGTTAATGTATAACACATTACCAAGAAAAGAGAAATAAATATTTTTGAATGTCTCTTCCACTCTGGGGGCATCCTGAAAATGATGGATCAAGGTAATATGTAAAGTACAGGAAGGCACATTGAATCCTGTGTGCCATGCCACTTTAACTTTTGATGTTTTTGAATTCTCATTGAACTGAGCATTCCGAGCTCCGCAGGGGTCTAATGATTTGCCATGATGGATGAGCTGTGTGTACAAGCTGCACCGGAACCGAGGAGACAAGAGCTGGACAGGCTTGGATCTTCGGACAAATTACACTCCTCTGTTACAGCGCCCGTCAGCAGGGCTTAGTGTCTCATAAGTGTGGATGGCAGTCAGGCTACTCAGGTGAAAGAAGGAGCAGGTCCAAAGACTGCCATCAGGAGGGGGAGTAAAAACCCTAGCATGTCAAGACAAATTACTTATCAGGTTTTACATTAGAGTGCAATAAACTCCAACATTACGGCAGTGGTCTGGATGAGAGGATCCACAATGGTGTGGATCGGCAGAGTCCTCAAAGCGCAAAACTGCTGGAGCCAAAAAGGTGAAAGCCTTGACCAATCACTTTACTTCAATCCATGTATCCCTCAGGGTTCTGCCCATCTCTATAAACACTGGGCTAAGCAGTGGCAGCATGCTGTACTGCTGCAGCCAGCACATTTCTGGAACTCGGGGGAAATTCTCTCATTTAAATTAACGAGAGGGCAAGGAGTCATTTGCATCTTTTAAGGTGAGAAATGCACATCCAGCGGAGTTTGGAGTGTGTGTGAATAATGTAGAAATATGTCAAAATAATACACATAGCCACAAGTAAAAAAAAAAAAATCACCATTCAGACTCGTCAACAGTATATAATTTTCCACATGAGAGACCAAAAAAATCTGACTACATAGCAGAAAAGGCTACTTTGCTAAATTCTTTCATATGCATTTTGGTTAATGCATTAATGTAGATGATAAACTTGAAACACACAGAGAAGTTTGAATGGTTTAAACTTTCCCTTCTGGGACCAGCTTTATCTCTCCTTGAATTACTTATGGAAGAAAGACTCACCCAAGTGTGAAATATACAAGTGAAGCCATTTCTGCAATTGTTCCTCACAGCCTAATGAATATCTTGGAGAGTTACACATGGCAGCCTTGACAAGGAAACCAATCAACGTCTATAATGAGAAGACCAACATACGCCTCTGATGTGTACAGTCACTAACAGAGTGGCTCTGGTGCTAATGATGAGTATAAACAGTCACTAACAGAATCTCTCTAATGTGTATGAACAGTCACTGACAGAGTGGCTCTGATGCGTATGAACAGTCACTGACAGAGTGGCTCTGATGCGTATGAACAGTCACTGACAGAGTGGCTCTGATGCATATGAACAGTCACTGACAGATCGCTCTGATGCATATGAACAGTCACTGGCAGAGTTGCTCTTATGCGTGCGAACAGCCACTGTCAGAGCAGCTCTGAAGCTATGGATGTTCTCGTTGCTAGGGGAACTTACTTAAAAGTTCACCCGTCCATTTGAAATTGGTCAGCATTCCCATCCCACCATTCTAATTTTAACACCGTGAGTGCAGAGCGGGTTGTTTTCCCTGTCATGTGTGGGGCAGCCTGTAGCCTCGTGGATAAGGTACATGACTGGGACCCTTGAGGTTGGCAGCTCAAGCCCCAGTCCAGCCACAGAAAGAACACCATTGCTGTTGGGCCCTTGAGCAAACCCCACATTGCTCCCAGGGGGGATTGGCTCCTGGCTATCAACTGTAATCAACTGTAAGTCACTTTGTAAGTGTCAGCTAAAAAAAATGACTATAAATAATATCTACTTCAAGGCTTTGATAACATACTCTATTGTGTGTTCACTAATAGAATAGTAACTTTTTAGAACCCTCTGCTGTAGAGCCTATACTATGCTATCAGTTAATCTAATGATCACAGCATATGCTGTAATGGTGTTACAGAACTTGTCACCAGCTGTAATAAACTGCCATGACTGGTAATGGAGGTACTTTATATGCTTATACCAGTATTATGTATATTGCATAACAAACAGTTCAGATTTTAACAGTTACAGAATTTTTACTCATCTATGATGGTTCTTCAATGATAGACCAAACAGTGTTGAAACTGAGTACTTCTTCACACCAAATTACAGCCTCCATAGTCAGTGATTATGAACAACAGTGGAGTTTTGAAAATAAGTATTCTGTTCTGTCCAGACTGCCTGGTCCCTGCCAGGCTACATTAGAATCTGCCTGGATCTGAATCCTTCAATGTCTAAGGGCCATTATTCAGGCTTTAGTTCTAATCCTCTAATTTACCTCGGTGGAGGGAACACAATCTAAATACACAAGACAATGAACTCAATCAAAGGGATACTTATTCGAGCTGAGAGACTGCAGAGGCACCTGGGTCTGTGTGACCATGGTGAGTCTAAAACAGGGATGGCCCCTCTCCTTTCCTGGAGGACATTAAGGTCTACTGACTCAATGAACTAATTATTTGAATATGAGTACCAGTTTGCTCACACAAAACTGTTCCACACGGGTACACAGGAACACTCTACTGCTGCCATTTGTGAGCTTATTGAGGAATTCAGATAAAATGTCAGCTTAAATGTTTGGGTGGGTTAATTAAATTACATGGCAGTAGGAATAAAAACCCAGAAACACATACAACCATCCAAGCACATACTTCCTTTGTACACTTTCATGTTTCCCTTCGTCTTCTGTGCCAGTCTGATAACTCTGTGCTATAATCCTGACAAAAGCAAAATAGTTAATTCAGTGATGAACCCTTCCATTTTAGGGAAATAAAAAATATTTGCTGACCTACAACATCAAATCAGTGGAGGTGGGTGTTGGGTGAAAGCAGATGACTTCAACCAAGAGTCACATGCACCAACCACACCCTGAGAAACTTATATATGTCCGATCTCCCACTTCCCAGCGGAGGTGATTGCTGCTATGGTAAGTGAGGTTGAGATCTCTCAGGTGGCTCAGAGTGCATGCCCCCTGGACCAGGGTCTGGGCTTGATGATTGAGATGTTGCTACCATAAGCACCTTTGGACTGGCACTGGTCCCCATTGGCCTCTACCGCTGTGCCATTACATTAATGCAGTCTCGCCCTCTGTGCCCGGCCATCTCTTCTCCAATCACTCTACCTGTCCTGATACGATACAGCTACCCCACTTCTGTCTGGCTGTTTTCATCTCTTCTCTGCCACGGTCCAAAGGCTGCCTACACTTCTGCCTGACAAGCCTCCTCTTCAGTGACACCCCATCCCATCCCACCCAATCCCGCGTCACTGCACGCAGAAGGCATTTTAACCCTCCAAAATTAAACACTTCGCTCAACGCCAGTTTTTAAAGCATCTCCTCCACCTCTTCCTTCTCCTCATCCTTCATGACAACTTCACCTCTGTCCTCATGTTGGCCCCATTCTCTCTCCTTCTCTGCTCCCTATTCCCCATATCAGTCTATCCAGAGAAGGTTAATGGGGTCTTTACTCATACTGACTGGGGCCATGAACATACCTGTCCTTTTCTCCCTAAGCCAGCAGGGTCTTCTCCTGAGAGTTTTTCTGGGAGACGAGGGGACAAAGGGATGACACAATAGCACATATGCGAATGAGTGATCATTTTTTTCTTTCTGCTTGAGGCCAACACAGACAGGGTGAGGATTCAACCCGAGGGGACCTCTTAACAAGGACCAAGGACATTTTCTGTCCAAAACAAAAATGTTGCTTCAATTCACCAAATAAATAATATCACATGGTTGCCACACCCATTTTCATCAAAATCAAGCACAGTCGTCTCTATCTGAGAAAGCATTGCAATGTCTGGTTAAGATCCCAAAAAGGTGAAGCAAGTAGCAATTTAGCATAATACGCCAATTTGCTTCCTACACTTCTTAACTATACATATGAGACATGAGAACATCTGTGCAGTTTTTAACACATCCAACAAGTAACTTCAGGTGAAGCTGACTCATTTTTACTTAAATTGAAATACCTCAGTGCTAAAACTATGTATGATGACCTTCCTCTATTAAACATGTACAAATGAGTGATGTTAGAATGCTCAAATCTCATAGTGAAGAAAGACAGAGACTTTTAAGAGAAAGATTAAATGAATAAACTAAATACATTTGTGCATGTTCACGGATTCCATTTAGCATTTATTTCAGTTTTATTATTTATTTTGTATGGACCTAGATTGATGGCAGAAGTGATTGAGTTACTTTGCACATTATAACTACTACATTTGTGACTGAATTAATCATAAATATGAATATATCTGTAATACCTTTTTAAACATTTTCCCATGAATTTTGTAGCTTCATTTTTCATAGCATTTTCATAGCTTTCCATAAACTTAGAATTTATTGAGCAGGATTTTTTATAGGTTTGAATTTGTTAGGTGTGATGCCAGTTTTTATAAATTGCAATTTGTTTAATAAATTGTACATAATTTATTCTCAATAGACATAATCTTAAAAGACAAAGCAAAATAAAAGCTAAAAAAAACTTAAATTCCTACCAGAGACATATCAAAACAAATGGTACAAGGATAGGGCTAAACAAAGTGCCCTGCATTTTGAATTGTAGGAATTATGCAAAATTATGCACAAAGGCACCGAATTTATCCACCATGAGGTGGTCACAGGAAATAACCACAGAACAGTCAGAAATCCAGCTGATCATTCTCTGATAGACATAAATCCTCTAGCTTCCTTGGCCAGTAGCAATCTAATGGTGGATTTGGTTGCCTTATGCACTTCTCACAGCCACTAAATTGTTGAATTCCTCAAACATGCTACCTAATTATGTGTACCCACAAAGGAATTTCCCTGAAAATTGGTGGATATACTGCATCACATCTGGACCAGAGCATATGTATGTCTGGGACCAACTTTGGTCTATGCCAGATCTGGATGAGAGCATCTATGTGTTTGGGGTACTCTTTGGTAATGCCAGCTCTGGATGAGAGCATCTGTGTGTTTGGGTTACTCTATGGTAATGCCAGCTCTGAACCAGAGCGTATGAATTTTTGGGACCCTGTTTGGTCAATGCCAGCTCTGGACCAGAGCTTTTGTGTGTTTTGGGCCCTCTGTGGTCAATGCCAGCTGTGGACTAGACCACCATGTTTGGAGCATTCTGTAGTCAATGCTAGCTCTGGGTTGCCAGTGTAAGGGGAAAACTGCTCAGGAGCCATAACATCCCAACAGCTGCTCCTAGGCACAATACGTGTGGGGAGGCAGTGAATGAGAAATCCCCTGGCTTTCCTAAGCAAGAAAAAAGAGAAATGCAGTCGGCCATAGCCATCCCAGGGGGCAGCGGCCCAGTGCTACACCCATCGCACCAACACTCTGCAGGAACCCAGGGGATTTTATCTGCACTGGCAAGACATAATGGCTGAACAGACATAATGGCCTTCCCCCAACCAACTCAAAATCATTTTCGATCCCTCTCATTCTGGACAAAAAAAAATTAGAGCAGCAACAATGTGAATAAAATAAAGTTAATTTGGTTAATTTTTGGTCAATTAATGATCACACAGTTATTACATGAATATTGTGTGCATAAGGGAACAAAGTGGAAACATGCAGAGCACTGTGCATTTCCAGTGTGACTTATGATCCTGTTCACCATTTCTTTGATGAATAAGCAATAACCATGAAGAATATTACAATGTGATAATGTGAAGGAATTGTTTAATTTCTGAGACATAATTATAATAAGTTATCTAAAATAAGTTAAATAATCTTGATTATTAGAAAATAAAGATTATGCCAGCCCCCATGTACTGCCTTGAAACATATCAAAAATCTCCTATCACATAAAAAAGAGCCTTAAATGTTTATCTTGGGAAGGCTTAATTATTTTAATGGCTTTCATACCCAAAGCCTTGGCAGCTATATTACACACAGTGCTTTAAACAGTTGTAACAATTTGATGAGACAGCCCTTATAAGACTAACAAGCAGAAAGTGACTGAAGATTAAAGAACATTTGAATATTTACATCCAAAACAAAATATGTTCCATTTTCCACATACCACATATACAAGATAAAGTATATTTACTTGGTCATTACATAAGGAATAAAGGATGATGGGATCTGTAGTTATTTGAATTTGAAATGGGACAGTTATTGTCCAATGACAGCCCAATGGTGAAGCCTGAAGTGTTTTTTTTTTTTTTAACACAGCCTCAAGCGTTTTCTTGCACTAATAAAACAGCCACTTGCAAAAGATCTGATCCAACACACAAACAAAAATGAAACAAAATTGTTGTTGTACTACGTTATCGCTGTTAATGTAATACATTTTTGTTGTTATTTTCAGTAACTAAGTTATTGGAATGGTTATTTGAAATTTGAGATTTTGAGCTGTGATAAAGTCACTTCTGCTGGAACTACATCTTATCTGTGTAGTATACGGTTTCTCTAGACAGGCCATCAAATCCTGGAGTGGTGGAAATGTTTCTGGTTATCGCTCCATTTGAAGCCATATCTATAATGTCATTAATAATCAGGCTTAATGACAGCAGGTGACAATGTGCTTGGGAGAAAAGGTTTCACCTCTCATTCCTCATTCATAATAGCTCAGATGGACCAAAAAGGTGAAATGATCTTACACTTCCAGCAACAAGGCTGCCCATGTGTTAGGCCATAGAATACTCAAATCTGATTGGCAAAGACTGTGCTTTTTGACATCCTACCTTGAGAAACCTTGAGAAATGTGCAAACCTGTTAAACATTCCAAGTCAAGGGAAGTGAATGAAGATATTTTTCTTCAGGATTTGTCAATAAAAATAAGTTCTGTGTTTGAAAAGGTGTGGATTTCTAAAATGATTCTTATTCTCTCCATGTTGCTGCGGATGGGATCCAGCAGATACATATCCTCTTCCCTGCAGTCCCTGGAGATCTAAAATGGTCTCTGGGTAAGACTCTCTTCTTCCTTTTCATTGTTTTTCTGACAACACTGTCAATGTGTGTGTGTGTGTGTGTGTGTGTGTTTATGTTTGTGTGTATGTGTGTGTGTGTGTGTGTGTGTGTGTGTGTGTGTGTGTGTGTGTGTGTGTGTGTGTGTGTGTGTGCATGCTTAAGTGTGTGTATGTGGGTGTACAAGTGTCTTTGAAAGAGGGCACAAAATGATGTGAAAGAGAATTTTCTTTTTGTTATTCAATAAAGTTTCCAAACCTTCTGTCCACTGTTCTGAGAAGTGTGGTATTTTGACATTTCCAATTCTCTTCTTTGAATTCTAAATTTATCCTCTCCCTTTTTTTTTTTACAAAACTTGTCTGGACTCTAAACTCAGAAAAAAATAGTGGGCATCCCAATAATATTTTCAGTTTTAAAAATAACTGGTCCATTTGGCTGAAATCTCATTCTCACATTTTCTGCTTTGTGTTTTCTGTCATTTCCTTTCAGATTATGAAGTCTCTTCACCTTTCCTATTATTATTCAGTAGAAATTATTTGTGACAAAAAACATAACCACTTTGGCTGTGGTGAGACAAAATGGTTTTAAAAACTATAATATTTCTTTCTGCCACATGCAGGCCAGGCGGGTGGTTCTTTGTGGGTGGATGAAAAATAGTTTGCAGAAGCTAGGTGTTTTTCCCCTCTCTTTGTCTTCTTACCAAACATGCAACCTGTCCTTCTAAAGACAAAGAGAAGGTAGCATGAAAAATGAGCTGTCAGGCTGGAGCCTTTCGGTAAGCAATCAGTGTCTGAGAGACGGGGGAGTGACTGCTGACTTTTAATAAAGTGACATGTCAACATCCCGGACCTGTTTCACTGGGGTCAGCCCTCCTGTTGGATGGTGTGTGTACGTGTGTGTGTGCGTGTGTGAGGTAGGGATCAGAGGGTGTGCATGTGTGTGTGTGAGGTAGGGGTCAGAGTGTGTGTGTGTGTGTGTGTGTGCGTGTGTGTGTGTGTGTGTGTGTGTGTGTGTGTGTGAAGTAGAGATCAGACAGTGTGCATGTGTGTGTGTGTGTGTGTGAGGTAGGGGTCAGATGGTGTGCTTGTGTGTGTGTGAAGTAGAGATCAGAGAGTGTGCATGTGTGCGTGTGTGTGTGTGAGGTGAAGCGTGAGACAGAGTGTGTGTGTACATATATATACATGCTCGTGCATGTGTGCGTGCGTGCATGCGTGTGTGTCTATCTCTTTGCAAAGGGAAGAGGTCAGAGCGATGGGGGAGCCACACAGAGGGATCACTTCTCTCCACAGGAAGACAATAGGGGGAATGACTGACATGGCAGAGAAGGAGAAAAAGAGAAATAAATAAATAAAAAATAAAAATAAAATAACAGGAAGCTGGTTCTGACTCCATCACAGTCGAGGCTTTTGCCTTGATTATTCCCTGTTGTTTGGCTGCCTACACCTCCCTTCCCTGGTTACCAAGAAGTGGGGGTGTCTTTAGAATAAACATACCCCCCACAAAATTCCCCCTAAACCATTTTTCATATTGTGTATGTCTTTCTTCTTTCTATTCTTTTTTGGAGAGGGAAGGGGGGGTTGTAGGCGTTTTGGCTTTACAAATGTGACATGTATTCCAGAGAAAGATAGAGGAGGAAGACAGGAAAGCCTTTCATAAATTGCTATATTATTGAACCATAGACTAACTGCATGACAGACTGACATGTTTGATCCAAAAATATGTGCACATTACCCGTGATGAATGAGAGTCTGTGAGCATGGCTGAATCTCTGTGCGGAATGCAGGTTTAAGTCTGATATCTTCTTTGCATAAAAATGGGAAGTATTGCAAAAAGGATGAACACCAGTGTGAGCACACTGTTAGCTTTTACAAAAGCTTATAATGTTAGCTTTTAGAAAAGACTTGACATATTCCATAAGAACAAACCTTCATACCAACAGTTGGATCTGTGGACAACTCACACGGTAAAGTAGATTGTTGATTAATGAGTGCTGCGTTCATACAAAAGTTACATTTGACTCCAGGATAAGAATATGGTCTTACCTTGGCAATAATCTCATGGAGGTTGAAGAAGGGATCAAGAGTATCTACAGCCGAAGAATTGGTAGGGAAGAAGGCCTCTGATAGAAAGTTTGTGTTCTGTAGGGGAGCAAAAGAGAGAGAAAGTAAGAGAAACAAATTATCAAGACAGAGAAAGTGATTTCATTAAGCTATTATTATAAATAGTTTGTTTAAGAGGAGCATTGGATTGCTCAAAGGCCACATGTTGTTTATCCTTCTTGATTATCATCTCTCTTGCTCTGTTTTTAGAGTACCTGGTAGAAATGTCACATATATCTTATCCATCACCTCTCATTATGGCCTGTCTGAATCGCTGGCTTAAATTGAATTCCTGTGATGAGTAGTGAGGATTCATTGAAACAAAAATGGGAGGTGTTACCATATTAAATTACTCAATGACCACATTAGCTGTGGAGAGAAAAACATTTGTGATTCATTCAGAAGGTCAATGATTGATAACTTAGTGTAGCTCCACCCCAACAGAGCTGAAACCTCATTTGAGCCATCTCTAATGCTGCCCTCTCCTTCAACCCACCTTCACAGAGATGATGTGATTAATACTTACAAAATCCTGATCATGTCAGGATCAGGTGTATCATTCTAAACTGCACTGATTTAAGCAGGCCTTCCAGAATAAAAATCATAAGCTTGCATCATGAGATTACTTAAATACTTTCCCATCGGTTTGTTTCTTGTCAATTTAAAACCCACAGAATGTCAGAGAATTTCAATGATACTCCCTCCCCACAACACAGTATGTCAATCTAACCCCAATGATATCTTTATCGCAATGCTTTCACTCATCTTTTCCCCTCTATTTTGAGATCTAAAATTCAGTCGGTGGTTATGGGCCAATACTTTTCTGGCAGTCAAAATAGCTCAAATTTTAAATGAGGAGTATCTGATGAGAGCACAGAGGTCTTATGGCTAATACCTGTCTGAAGCCTGGTGTTACCAGTTATTAGGCTCATCATTCAAAGCTGAGATATAACCCCTTTCAGGAAAGAAATGCATTCTTCAGGAATTAGTGAGAACCCCCACAATGCAATGAGCAAGGTGAGTGACTGGTCTGATACAGAAGGATGATATATATGTGTGTGTGTGTGTGTGTGTGTGCATGTGTGTGTGGTGTGTGTGTGTGTGTGTGTGTGTGTGTGTGTGTGTGTGTGTGTGTGTGCATGTGTGTGTGTGTGAATGGTGGGTGTGTGTGTGCATGTGTGTAGGTGTGTGTGTGTGTGTGGGTGGTGGGTGTGTGTTTGTGTGTGCATGTGTGTAGGTGTGTGTGTGTGTGTGTGTGTGTGTGTGTGTGTGTGTGTGTGTGTGTGTGTGTGGATGGTGGGTGTGTGTTTGTGTGTGCATGTGTGTAGGTGTGTGTGTGTGTGTGTGTGTGTGTGTGTGTGTGTGTGTGTGTGTGTGTGTGTGTGTGTGTGTGTGTGTGTGTGTGCATGTGTGTGTGTGTGGATGGTGGGTGTGTGTGTGTGCATGTGTGTAGGTGTGTGTGTGTGTGTGTGGGTGGTGGGTGTGTGTTTGTGTGTGCATGTGTGTGGTGTGTGTGTGTGTGTGTGTGTGTGTGTGTGTGTGTGTGTGTGTGTGTGTGTGTGAATGTGTGTTGTGTATAACTATCTGAGGCATTATTGTATCTGCATTCTGACCTTTTCTTAAAACCTCAAATGTCCACTTTTTAATAAACAAATGTTTCTGTGTTAAAACATTGAAGATACATTACGGTCAGATTACAGGGAGTAATTTTACAATGTGCAATGTGTCATTCAGGGTTAAAAAAGTGAATCTGAATGCATCTCTGAGAGAAGGAAATGAACAGGACAGAGTGATTTCATAATTTCATTATTAATCTCCAGGATATGGAGGAGAGTGCAGAGAGACGCTATGTGAATCACCAGCCAGACTCTGAACAGGAGTGTTTTATTTATAACGGACGGAGCTCTGCTCTGACAGATAAAAGAGCAGAATCCACAGCATCCCATCTTACAGGACATCAGAGCCAGGCAGTCTGCTCCACAGCACAATCCTAATGCATTCTGAGAACAGACGCCAATGAGCAAAATGAAGGGGGTTCATAAAGGCTGGTGAAGAGGACCAGAGACAGAGACTGTTCATCACATGCTTTTCTGTGCTGATCATGTGACAATAAGGAAAGAGTACATTTTGAATGGTCCAAGATGGGCCCAACGTGCCCTTATTAAAGAATGACAGACAGAGAGAGAGAGAGAGAGAGAGAGAGAGAGAGAGAGAGAGAGAGAGAGAGAGAGGCTGGCCCCTCAGCCAGCTGGTCCTGAAGCTCACTGAACACAACACCACCACCATCAATCAGCTCCAGGACAGCACCACAAGAAAGTTTTCCAATCATAGTAAACCAAATTGTTAAACATCTTAAAAACTCTTATTTGGACCATTGGGACACCATCACAAAATCTAAAAATAGAATGGATTTCTATCAGGCCCTAAATAGAAAATATGAATTGGCAGAATATCTAGTAAATGTTAAAAATATAACACAAAGATAATGACAAATATCATGTCAGTGACCACAGCCTGGCTATTGAAAAGGGCCAACAGAGACAAACCTGGCTGGCCAGAAAGGACAAGCTCTGAGACCATTTTAAGAGCAATGGGATAGAGACAGAGATCCACTTTCTTTTACATTGTACAAATTATGATCAAGAAAGAATAGTATTCTTAAAAATATAAACATTGTTTTCCCCAACTTTTTTTGGCCCCACAATCAGCCAAATATGTAGCCACTTGCCATAGTATAAGGGACAGGAAGAGGACAATCTTTTATTTTTTCTTTTCTTTCTTTGTTATATTTTATATTTTGTTATTTTAAGTACTGGAAATCAACATGCACTGTTGTTATATGTTTTTTTGTGATTTTGTATGTTGCTTTGGCAATATGACTGTTGTTGTCCTGCCAATAAAGCAAATTGAAATGTAAAATTGAGAGAGAGAGAGAGAGAGAGAGAGAGAGAGACATTGCAGTGCATTGCACATTCCTTGCTTTTCATCTCTTACAGTGCCAAACCCTTGATGTTTTCGGCTGAGCACTCTTCAAAATGACTGGTATCCAGAAGATCTATTTGTAAGGATTCATCAGACATGTCACTGATAAATATTGCAGAAGCCCAATAATACAGTCATTGTGTCCTGCTTTGATTCTCCCTCAATTCATTCACACAGGGAAAATTTCACACAGTGGGTGTAAGTCTGTTCTTCTTTGAGCACATCCATCCCTCAGACTAACAGAAACAGCTCTCAGTCTCTCAGATGTACTGGCTGTCAAAGCTTTGATAAAATGGACAATTTTTGAGCAAAGAATCTGGGACCTTAAGAGGGAGAAGCACTTGACTTGTTAAAAATTATTTGTGCCTCCTGAATAAGTTAGTGAGGAAAGAAAGAATAGGTATTTAGTGTGGCCATGAATACACGTGTGTGCTAGTCAGCACGATCACAAACTGGGAAAGCACAATCACAACATCCTACAACAGGGCAATCCAGGAATGAGCACGAAAAGACATTTGGAGCAAAGAGAACTTTCACCAATAGGGTCAAATATACCAATGAACAGATAATGTGTTCATTGGCATGCTTTAGTGTGTTAATAATGTATTAGTTGGTATGTTGGTACGGTTTTTGAGGATGAAGAAATGATCCCGGTCACACCTCCGTCACACGCTGTATAGGACTTGATACTCAGTAAAACACATTGCCTGGTTTCTGTTTGTAAACAAGGTAGTACCTTGGGATGAGCGTAAATAAATATGTCTTTTCTTAAGCCTTGTGTTCCCTGATCTCAGTCTTAATGGTGAGTTACCAAATTCAAACCATCCACAGAATGGGTTTAACAACAGACGCCACCTGCATAATAAAAGCCTACTTATGTAAAAGCACTGAGCTCACACACTTATTTTCCATCCGGGGAGATATTCATTTGCAAGAAAATTATATGTTTTTGGCGAAGTGGGGGAGGGGCTCTGATCTGGTATATATGATCTGGATTGTGGTATATATTGGGTTAATGAGTTGTCTGCCAGAGGGAAGGGGTGGGCATCCCCAGTTTATGTGAGCACAGCAGGGCACCCCCCTTGACTGCTCTGCCTAGCCAGACGAGCTGGCCCTGTCATGGGGCAAGCAGGGGGTCCACAGCAGAGTCATGCTGCTGATTCCCCTCATTCCACTGATGGCTAGAGGCTTTTTATTGGAGGCTGTTCCCCAAGGGAGACTCAGCAAACAAAAACAAAGAGGTGAGAGGGTAAAGAAAAAAAAAGAAGAAAGCAACACTGCTTTACTGCTGGCTTCAAACCTGTCCTGTAGGGGGCCTCATGTCTTGGACAGAAGACTGCCTGTTGGAGCTATTGCTTGGTAGCGGAACATTCATATACGTATGTATCTTCTGTGTGGCAAAGCAGGAGGAAGCACACTGTTTGTGTAAGCGGAAAATTATACTCTGAATGTAGCAATCAGCGTAACACTATAGATCAGTGCACTGAAACTCTGGCTTTGAAGCACAGGGCCACTCTGCTGCACAGGCTTGGAGCTGTTTAGTGCAACATCATTTCACAGCACCAGAACTAACGGGCTATTGTTGGCAACAAGGGCATGAATATTCATCTGCTACGAGAAAAAAATGATCAGAGGCGCTAAATGACAGTGGCACAGAAGTGAACCCAGATCAGCTGCCATTTCATGCAGCTAGTGCTAATTTAATCAACCAGGGACTTCAAAGCCAAAGCTAATGTTCAGAGCTCAAAAAATAAGGATTTTATAAAAGGTAATAGATGAAGTGAAAAGAACTTCCTTTGTTAATAAATGGCAAAATTTGTGTGTCCACATCCAAGTTTTTTTTCGACCTTTTGTGGTGTTACAGAACAACCTATTTCTCTGATGACTATGGACATGTAAAAACAATTTTTACAATAACCTTAAATGGGAATGTCCTGGCAGTATTGTAACTAATACAATGAGGGGAATTTCAACAGAGCTTGAATAAAGAAAGACTGGTAGTTCTCACAAAACAACATAGGAAACAAACACATTTCACATACATTTTGAGATAACATAAAGGGTTAATTCCATATAAAAGAAAATAAATGGACTACTTTCTTTTACACACTCATCAGTTAATTTTAAATAAAATATACATGGAAAGTAATATAATACTGCACAAAGAAATAAAATCAAATTGAATGAGTCAACTTTATATGGTCCAGTCTCCCCAAGAAATAATTAATGAAGCAGATATTCATATTAGCTTTTATTTCCCCCAGAATGGAAGGGACATAAACAGCTTTCATAGTCTAGAAAACTTCCAAGCCAATTTCCTCACTGCAGCTGAATACATTAAAATCCCCCAGACTACCCCAGCTGCAGTCTCCGTGCTGTAGTCTCCATGTAGAGAAAAGGTAAGGGGACACCTTAGTGGTGTTTGATATTCAGAAGGGGGAAAAACTATGAATCTGTTACTTTAATTATTGCTCTACACTGAATAAGCAAGATCCAGATAAGCATGTTTCATCAAAGGCTCTTTTACTCCCATCTGGGGACATAGTGGAGCTTGTCAGCAATCATTTACTGTTTGGCTTAAATCAATCTGTGCCTGCCTTAAAAAATGAGGAAGATACATTATTCAATCCTCAGAAATCAAGAGCCCCCTCTCCTCACATATCTGAGACAGGGGATATTCAAAGCAGGCTCTTATAATTTGGTTAGGCTCCACATATTATGCTGTTTTCACAATTTCACAGGTAAAGACTCTGCATTGGGCACAAACCAGCAGAATCTAGTCAGGTCATAAATAAGAGTCTTTATTTGGAACAAGCATCATACATACTTATGTAGTTCTGAGATGCTGTGACCTTCCTCTGTTTGGAAGCCATGGATTACGAAGTCTCGTATCATTTTTTGGTTTTGTTTTTTTGTTTGCTTTGCTTGTAGATACCATACATATTCAGGCAAATGCCATTTGATGTCAATGTCAAATTCTCATGTGAATGAACAAGCTAAACTAAACAAGATCATGTTCAGGTGAGACCCCAATTTCAAAAGCTGTTCAAAGCCAGAAAATGCTCTGATAGTTCTTCTGCAATCCATGTAACCATATACTGACCTTTTCAACCACATCTACCTTTAGAAAACAGAGGGTAGCTATATGCTTGTGGGCAACTTTTTTTGTATATTTTCAGGGTTAGCTAGAATATACAAGCTAATTTGATTCTACTGTCACTTTATCAGAACATTTGGTTATGGATATTCCAGACACACCTGTGTATTCATACTCACCAACTGTATGAATTAAATCGACACCCTGATGTGTCAAAGCGTTGAAAACCGGTGCATACTAGGAGCCACTATATCTGTATGTTGCTCTTTGAAATACCTCACATAAGCTGGCCAAAATTTTACATTTTTCTGTGACAAAATCTTTATCATATCTTTCACAGCATTACAAAATTTAAACCCATATGGTTTATAGGGGAAGACACTGCCACATTCAAGATCTGCTTAAACTATCTATATTTTATTGGCAGGTGTTAAGCTGTCTTTCAAATATTACAATTGACATTGACATATATTACAATTGAAAAAAAAAATGGAAAAACTTCAAAGCTTCATTGCTGTTGACAGTATATGAAACAGTAGACCTATATGAAACATCTATTTAAACTGAAACTTTAAGTTATCAGTTCTGGTCCTGGAGGACTCAGGGTCTACCAGTTTTTGTTTTCACCTCAAATTAACAGCCAATTAGGACCAAAGACGCATAGTGGGGTAAGTTAACTTGGTAATCATTTGATTTAATTGCTCAATTAAGAGCCGACAGAAGACAAAAAGAGCACACCCTGTAGTTCTCCAGGACTACAGCTAAGGAGCACCATGCTGTCTCACATCCCAAAATATTTTTTGTCATTTTTATAATCTCAGGTCGTACAAAACTCAGGACAGTAAAAATAGATGAATAAAAGTGAAAAATCCCAAACTCCTATACAAAAGGATTGTAGGCGATTCTATATGATTCTGTATGGACAAAAATGTGTACACCATTCATTTTCCCTTTGAAATACAGCTTCCCACAAAGTGTCTGACTTATTTTGCTATTACAACCTGAGTCCAGAAGAGCACACGTAACAAATTGCTCACCCTAGCTGGGGAAAGTTGTTTTGACTGACAATATGGAAGGAAAAAGTGAAAAGTGTGCCATTGCTAGCTTTTTTTTCCAAAGCCAATGTCCCATTTTATAGCATATTCGATGTAGCCTTCACTGAATTAGAGAATCATTGACTAGTTGCCTTTCAAACAAAAGGCTCTTTTTGATTGCTCTTTGATTACACATTAGGCTTTCAATCTTCAGATAAATTGCCTAAGATCTCTTCAATTCAACCATTATTCAGTTTTGTCTGCAGGACCCGAAGTGTTAATTGACTGGTTCAGCTATCAGCTACAATATCAGCAATGACTAAAGTCTTCAAATAACAGAGTTCAATGACCAATTTGGCAGTGGAGTTTTACTTGTTGTCAGTTTTGTAAATTTTTGGTGTTTTATTTAAACAGTTATAACAAGCAAGAGTTTTTAATAGCAGTGCACTGATGACAACATATCAGTGATCTTTTAATGCTTAATATCACAAATACATAACATCACACAGCTAACTGCTGTTTTTGAAGCATTGAATATGAAGCAGTGAATCATGTTGCATGGGTGTGTAGAAGAGAAAAGAAAGCAGAGTCCAACCACATAGCAAGACATCACTTAATGAAAATTATGTATATCCAAGTGAATGCATTGGGGCTGAGAGAAAAAGGGGAAAAAGTTGTTTGTTATGCTGAAAATAAATGACAACTCGACTCAGGAGCCACCTAAACTGTTTTGAGCCTCCAGGATAAGATTACATTGGCAGAAAGAGATAAACTGAAATCAAGTGCCAGCAAACTGAAACTGTAATCGGGTCAGCTGATGTACTCTCTGAGCCTGTTTGTGGCTGAGTGTGTAGTGTGTGGCTCTAGCCACAATCTAGATACCATCTAACGGCTGGGCCTTATTCACTTTACCATCCCAGCACATCTCATTATACAGTCTACCAACCAAACTGAGCTTTACACAGCTTATTCACTTTACGATCCAACCAGAGCTCAACACAACTGAACCTCATTCACTTTATGATTGCAGCAGAGTTTAACACTGTTGATGAAGACTGTGCTGTGCCTCTAACCAAAGAATCAGGAAATAACAAGATATGTTTTCTGCTCCAGTTATGTCTGTCCATGAAAGGTACACTTCAAGCTTGTCGTTCAGCCAGTCCAGTGCCCCCGCAATGTTCGTCACCATGAAAGCTACTCAGCTTGACAAGTATGAAGCACAGGGGTATGTGACTTCAGATAGTGAGCCCACTGACTGGATTCGCAATATGGTAATTGTGAAAAAACCAAAAAACCACTCATAAACTTCACATATGCATAGACCCAACACGTTTGGATAAAGCCCTGCAGCACTTACTGATCATGACCACACGAGATTATGGCCTCTACAAGCCCCCAACAGGTAGTGTCTTCATACTGGCTGATGCAAAAGATGGCTTTCCTCAGTGCAAAACTGAAAAAGACCAGCAGCTATTATCTCTTTTTGGTCACCATGGGGAAAGAAGAGGTACTTGAATCTCTCCTTTGACATCTCAGTAACCTATCAGTGGAAATAGCATTAACTACTGAAGAGACTAGATAGTATGATGCCCATAGTTGATTAAATGCTCCTTATCAGCTCAAGTGACAATGAGGAGGAAAACTGAGTCGAGAAATGAGTCAATGTCAATGTTTGATCAGAATAATCTGTATATTGTCACAGTTGGTGATTTGTCAGCCTGTCTTGTCTGTGCTGTAGATTTGGATGGACTGACATCACTGAAGCCTCTCATCCCTGGCTGTGTTTGTTTACTTTAGTCCTGTTCTTTCAGCAGTTCACTGGCCTTTTCTAATGGAGAGTCTGGCTCAGACTGCCCCCTGCCCTGAGCCGCTGCTGCCAGACACATATTCCATTTTGAGATACGATCAGACTTACAGGTTCTCCCCCTCAGATTAGGGTCAAAGCCACACAGCTGTGTGCAACCTGTATGGCCAAAAATTAGAAAAATGATTTCACATTTGCATGGGTTTTCTTACAGAAATCCAACTGGCTTCATATTCAAGGGCACAAAATAGCACAGTGAGAGAGCCAAGTCTATTTATTTTTATAATTCATTATTTTTGGCATGCCCTACCAAAAATGTTTAAATGAAAATAAAAACAGGTCTCCACTTTCTCTCAAATGAATAGAAATATTTTACTGTTGCCAACTGGTATTCTATGATGTGTTGTAACCGTGGGTCCAATCTAAAAATACTTTGAAGTGATAAGATTGTTTTACATGTATGTGTCTCCCTTGTATTTCACTTCTGCTAGTTATGATACATGACAAGTACTCCTTAAGGATTACTCCTCCAACTTTTGCAATGCAATTACAATTTGTCGATTTTGAGAAAGAAAATAACAGAAAATATGAAATTCATATCTACTGGTAAAAATCTGCACTACATTCACTCACTACTGAATGAGGACATTCACATGTGGTTAAGCCAGATGGCTGAGTACAAGAAACTGGGATGAGACTGACTGAAATGTCAATTGAAGTACAGCAGTGGACAGACCCCTCTGATCAGGACACATCCGGCTCAGCTGTATCTCCCTCATCCAGCTGCAGCTACTTCACGCTGTTAATTAGATTACTTTTGCATACACTTGTATACCACCTCAGGCCAGAGACCTGAATCTGCTCAAGGAAACTGGCTACTTTCATGTTCCCATTTGTCTGAGCACTGGAACATATAAGCCAGACCACAAATGCTTGGAAGACACCCGCGTATTTATGATACAAATAAAAAGGGTGACAAATTGGTAAAGGTTTTTTTCACATTTAGGAATATCTCAGACATCTCTTGCAATGATTTCTGACCTTGAAATTGAAAAAAAAATTGAAACTGAGTTGAAATAGCCAGGCCATCTGGTGAGACAAACTTTGCTGAACTTCTAGCACCATATCTGGAAAAACTCCCTCGAACTGTCATCTCAGATTAGCAGTGTGCTGCTGCATTTTATGGATATTTATGGACTTTAGCCACTATGTTTGCAAATTGCAGTTTATCCAAAACAAGTTGTTTTATCTGTGGGATAGTGGCACTAACCACAGCAAACCAGCCATATGGTTTTAATTAAAACATGAGCCAATGAAATGAGAGTACTGGGTACATAAATAATGAAAAACACATATTTAATTGTGCAAGGGCCCTGTGTTTTATTTTGTTTAGCCTTAGGAAAAGCAAAGCCACCCTCAAAATGCAAAGCATATCTGTCTTGACTGAAGTAATGGATGTGGTGAAGCTACAGCTAACCGTCCCTGAAATTAATCAAGATAAATGCATAAAGCTATGTGAATACCAATGTGCTTTGTGCAGGCGAATCTACTGTATAATGCAATGACCTACTGCACCCATGCAATAGTAATTCATGCGTTTTTTTGTTTAGGAAAATGTGAGAAAAAGAATCATTCAGCAGGAGTGTTTATTAGCAGCTAGCTTTGCCAGTTAGCATTGCCACAGTATAAAGCCAGGTTTGGGTCTTAAGACAAACTGCTGCTCAAGTCAAAGCACAGAGGTTTGCTTCAGGCTTCACTACCAAGCTCAGCTCTTTTTTTTTCTGGAGATGAAACTCCCACATAGAAATAAGGGAAAGGAAGGCCTGGAAGCAGACGTGTCGTTTTAAATATTGGGGCTTTGACTGGGATGAATCCTTGAGCTGTTTTCTGTAGGAGAGAGCCAGCCCAGAAGCCCTGAACGATGCTGCGGATTAGGAGCAAGCTCCTGCTCCCTTGCAGTTGAACATCCCTATGCTTTAATTCAGCCTGATGCGTTGAATGCCAGGAAAAGGTTACTTTCACAGTTACTTTCACACCAGCATTAGCCTGCAAATGCCAAGCCAGGCATGTTCAGGGATGAGATAGATGTACAAATAATGCCTTTGTGCATGGCTGCATATTTCCTGGAATAAACCCTCAAAAAACCAAAAACCAAGGGTGAGTCTATGGGTTCATATTCAACAGAAACAATAAAAAGAGAAATCTGTGCTGTAAATTCTGTGAGTGGTATCATTTTTTTGAAATGGTGAGATTTTCTGTTAATAACAAATGTATTAATTCTATATCTGATGTATTGTACAACTAAGGTGACGTTTTGATGAAAAAGGCAAGATGGAGTAAATTCAACACAACAAATATTTTGGGTAGACTGAACAAAATACATGTAGTCTTTAAGGACATATGGCATGTAGTCTAACACTCATATCAATCTAACATATGCTAATTAAGTTTGGACATGGAGGAAACAGAAAACATGTTCTTTCAAAAGAACACTTTCAAAAGGACATGTTTGCTTGTCTTCAACAATTTATATGGTCTGTGACTGTTAAGATTTCTCCCACCACGGCTGTCAGGTTATTGATTACATATCTGTTAATACCTGCATACTGATTTGCACCTTTCCCAAATTTTCTTTTGAGCTTAGTAAATCACATTACACATACAAAAGTATGCAGTACCTCCTCCCATTATTTTGCAGTCTACAATTAATTTTGCATATTCATACAAGCTCACCTGTAAAAATGAAAAAAGCCATTTATATTTCAATTTTAATGCAGTCCTCTTCATCATTTAAGTTATGGAGAGCGTTTGCTTGGAAATTCATTAAACTCTTTAATATGTGCCAGCTGACTTATCAGATTTACAGTCGGAAATGGAAACATTCTCAGTCTTACAAATGCACCAATCATTGTGTTGTGCAGAAAGCATTATACTCTGATTTGATTTCAAGGTTATGTTTCCTGTGAAAAACTGATTTGTGACATGCTTTTTTGGTTCCAGTTAAGGTTATTTTACAGATATATAAAATGTTTAAAAAATATATGTTTTTTGGTAATAAACACAAGTAGTATACATCTCTGTGGAAACAAGGAGCAGTCTCACATCTGCACAGAAGAGCTGCAAGAGTTACTACTCTCAGGCCCTCAAAGCTTTTCTTATATGAAATAGATTTGTTGAGACATTGAACATGACACCCTCTCCCCCAAAGGTTTCTGGGATATTTCACAACAGAGCATTTGAGGTGGACAGGTGTCTACAGAACATTGGCAGGTGGGGGGCATGGCTAAGCAACCAGGGAAGGGGGGAAATCTGATTGATGTCCCAGCTACAAGAAGAAAAGGAAAAAAACATGTTAATTTTCAAATGTCAACATTAGAGGGCGGGGCGTCGAGGGCCGGGAATCCGTGTCAGATAAGTGAAGTGCTTCCGGAACTTAGCGTAGCACTTTAGCGGACAGAGTGAGCAGGTGGGATGCATGATTGGCATGTGATTATGAGGTAACTGGGATGATATGCCACAGCTGATGGAGTGTGAGCGCAGGAAAGCGCAGGGAAGTTTCTCTCCACTAACTCAATCATCTAGCTGAGGCGTTCTATATAAAGGGAATTAGAGTCATGCAAAGCTAATGATAAAAGACAATACTGTCACAGAGGAAGCTGCATGCAAGGGCCAGGGGTATTGGGCTGCAGACAGGAGGGCTGGGTAAAGAACAGGATGCCAGAGAGAGAGAGGTTTGGAGCTTCAGATCCTATCTGGTGTTTCACCTGGGTAATAACTGAACTTAATACCTATCATAAATGAGGTGATACGCATTTTCTATTTGTATAAATAATAATAACAAAAGTTATAAAAGGATTTGGCAGGGAGATGTTTTATATTTTTCTCCCAGGTTATACATTAAATAAAGGCAGGATATATCAATATTTTCTGACACATGTATTGGTGAAATCTGACATTTTCATATATCATTAAGGAGCTGGTGGCGCTAGTGTGTGAGGTGAATTACATGACACACACTTGCATGCACACATACTTGTTCACACACAAACAAACACATACACACAGATTTGCTCTCACACATGTGCACAAATACACACCCACACACATTCATGCACAGGCACTTGCATGCACACACATACAAATAATCATACTCATACACGCATACATATGCTAATGAAAAAAGTGATGAGGTGGTAGCAGACAACATGCCTAAATATGCAGCTCTTTCTGCTGGTTAGTTCAACTCCTGCTAAACTTATGGATATAAATTATCCATTGAGTCTCTGGAATACAGACACTGATGTGTTTCTATTGTGTTGGTGGAATTACCACTTGGTAATTATCCAGAGCTTGCTTATTACATTACATTATATTACATTAGTTCAGCAGACACTCTATTCCAAAGAGACTGCCAATATAACAAAACACAAGCACATTCACAAGAGTAATGCAAACTCCAGGAGTGAGTCACACAAGGATAATGACACTCTTAAACCAGATAAGGACAGTGAGGCAGACTAGGTTATCAACTCTCTAAGACCGGATAAGGTACCCTGATGACATGGTTAAGTTCCAACCCAGAACAATGATAGTGAGCCCTTACCATAAGACAAGAATAACTGTTACAGTCACAGAATTCATTATATAGTAATGTTGGGGAGGGCTACTCAAATGTGGACTTAAAAGGCTGCCTATGTGCCATTCCAATTCTGCCCATTTGTCCCAGTGCCAAATACTGCACACAGCTATGTGACACTCCCATCACCAATGAGTGGGTGAGACATTGTGAGACCCCAAGTAGAGCTAACATTTTCTCAGTATTTTGAACCAATTTGACTTTTTTCGTTTGAACAGCAAAATGATGCTGATTGACTCAAACAGAGTCAGCAATCGACCTATCACAAGGTTTGTGAAACCTCAGCCTCTGGTTGTCATGTCAGTGACCACCCAATCATCATGTTGCAGGGCACACAGTCATCCCAAATATGTCAGAATCACTGTATAGAAACCTGTAGGTTCAGGAATGCATCTGAAACCTCTACATGCATATGTTTCCCTTCAGTTGAACAAATGCCTATGACCTTGTTAGATGCTATCTTTACTCCATCATCAGCAGCTGGTGTGGCCCAAGCTGGTCCCGTCTCGCCTACAGTCCCCGAGACGCTCGTACCTGTCATCCCAGCTCCATCCATCCTTTCCGCATAATTAAACTCTGTAGTCCGGTCGAAGCATCCCGCTACCACAGCTCTCTATTGCTGCATCGATAGATGGTTTGCAAGGACAGCGCTTCCTCTTATGTGACACTTCTGGGACTGCTAGGTGGCTCATTCTGTTAAGACCCTGTCCCTGAGTGTGGATTGGCCACATGGTCTGTATCTTGTTCGGGCACTGTTCTAGTGTGTGTATGGGCCCCATGGTCTGCATCCTGTTAATGTACTGCCTTAGTGTGTAGATGGGCCCCATGGTTTGCATTTTGCTAAGGAACTGTTCCAATGTGTGGATAGGCCCCAGAGTCAGGTATCAGATACAGACTACACCAGCATCAGCTGTCCTGTGAAGCGATTATGGCTTCAGCTGGTAGCGCTGGTACTTTGTTTGCTTCTTTTTAAGAGACAGGAGGGTGCCCACTAATGTGTGAACTTCAAAATGCCAGTAACGTGGGCAGAATACACAGAGTTCAGTGCGGTACTTAATTATTTGATCTTGACTAAGTTTCATGCAATATGCATGAGCTATGCATTTGATATGCAACTTCTTTGTACAGGAGAGCATGGTGATCCATATGGAAACCATATGAAGGATTCTGAAATTCAGAAATCAGTTGAAGGAAAAGAGGTATTGCAAGTAGGTTGGAATTTTAAGATCTGAACTAAAGGATTGTCTTTGCTGCAAGATGTCCACAAACAGATATCAACAAGTTTTTTTCTGCTTTGGAGGAGGGGTTAAAAAATGGGTCCTCATATAACCTAAATAATAAACCTGTATATGCATGTTTTTGTTACCATCATTTACCCGGGCTAAATTATATAATAAGCTGTATGAGCCAACTAACGCTGGTTTAGTTGTAGATTACAGCAGATCAATATGGTCAATATAGGGACACAACAACAGTGTCCATCCATGGTTACAATAGAACAGAAACAGCCAGCTCAAGACACTCCGCACATGCAGCAGAGAGAGGAGTTTAACTGCAGTAAACCTTTTTCACATATAAGCATGAAAGCTTTGCTCTGAAAGCCTTCCATTTAAACTTACCTTTAGCACAAACTGAGCAAAAATATTTGAGCCTCTGAAGAAGAAAGATGAGGGGATTTGAGGACATATGCCAATGCAGCAACCTCTCTCCCCATTTCTTCCTGCTCCTCATTCCAGAGAATATGTTAATACATCATTCATACAAGTGCTCAGAGGCAGGTGGGAGAGGTAAGCACTGAAAAGTATTGTTCTTTCATTAAGTAAGGGATCTTTCAAGTACATTTATGATGAGAACTGGGAAAAAAGTCAATTCACATTCTGCTCTGTGCAATTTAATACACATAACACTATGACATTTCATTAGTTCATCTTTCTGTGTGGTACAACACATACAGTGGTGATGAGCTGAACATTTATCTGTGAGAGAAGCTTTTATAGTTGTTTTCATGGACTGTTCCTCAGGAAACCATGCAAGAGGGACAGATGCTGACAGAAAAAATGCGCTCTGGACCTATGGCCCCATCACTAAAAAAGGCATGCTGGGTAGAGAGCATCTGCCATTCTTCATAGCCATCTATGGCCAGCGTACAGGGCTGTGCGATTCGCCAGTACAGCTCACCTAGTTATGTGCTCCGGTTTATACCTGATACAACTCATTTTGCTCTGCTGTCCGACTTATACCTGAAACAGGACAAATAGCTCTGCACTACAGGTCTATACTAGAAACGGCTCAGGTAGTCATGTGCTTCAGCTTATCCCTGAAACTGCTCAGCTTGCTCTGCAGTCCATGCATATAACTAAAACAGCTTTGACCTTCAGGTTTATACCTGAAACAGCTACCTGAAAAACTGTGTTTAGGATAAAAAAGCAGCATATTGAATTAAAATTGATAAACAATCATTTTGCTATCATTCACCTCTAAACAATCACATCAACACTGTGGAGGCTGTGTTCCACACAAAAACTATGACAGTAAGGAAGGTAATTACATAATAAGAAAATTGTAAAATATAAAATATGGCACATGTGAAGGTAATTGGATAATAAGAGTCATGTTTTCAATGTAAGCTATGACACAAAGGAAGTTGGTTGGATAGAAAGAGTTGTGTACCATGCTTCTGTGATCTATCCTTCCAGATGTTAACCAGCTAACATGTCCCTGGAGTGGAAGTTGCTGCCATGGTAGTCACTGTTCCCAGACTATAGCTCTGCCTTCACTAAGGTATAACAACTACTCTGCCCTTTTTGTGTTGGAGATAATCTTAGCATATTTCACATATTTCAAAAAAAAAAACAGATGACAAAAAACAGCAGTTTGTACTTACAAAATTTACATTTTTTTCAGAAGGTAGAGATTTTAAGCAATTCTATTTAACTGAAAAATTTGAATACAACATTTTCTCTCTTAATTCATGTATTGAATTTCAGGTCATATGCTGAATTGATTGAATTAAAATGGAAGTGACTCCTGCCCTGCTGCATGTTATACAAGCAGTCATTGTGTAGTATTTCCAAAACTCTTCACTATTAACCCAAGGAAAGCAATCATTGTACAAAATGTCAAAACCCTGTACTCTTAGCACAAGACAATTCACTCTGAGGCTACTGGTAAATCTGTTATAAAAGCAATATCATCATTGCATTTATGATTTGATTAAAGCATTCTTTCATTTTCAGACTGTAAAGCATTTTATTAAAGTCTGAAGATTTAAGATTGGTGTCCTTCAGACATAACATAACATGGCACTTCATGTGAGACACACACTGTACCAACTGCCATTCAAGCAAGTACTTCTCAAAGAATAATAGACACTTTGATTAAAATTCCTTTTGAACAAACCAATGATTTCAGGCTTGGGCAGAATCTTGCTTAATAACAAGAAATTAGATTACCTCCCCTGTCCGGCTTTCCTGGAATGCAAACTCAAGAATGGGGATCCCCAGGTGGTTGGCGAAGAAGTTGACATCCCCCGGGCTCTGGACTGAGCTGACATTTGGACTGCGGCAGCTTGCTCCTCTTGTACAATTCATTGACAGCTTCTAAAGGACACACACAGATGCATATGGTTAGGCACACTACATGCATCACAGACTGTGTTTACTTTGTCTGGGAGACATTCACTTCCCCCTTCACATTAAGAATTGTATCTAGTGAAGGACACATTGGCAGCTACATATGCACTTGCCAAATGTGCTTTGTCAGCACTATTTAGTATCATACCAATAATGCTACCTCAAAATGTTAAAAAGAAACTGTGTGTATGTGTGGATTGGGGGGTGGGGTGGGATGGGGGTTGGGTGTTGGGTGAGGGGGCGTAAATGCTGTACCATGAACAGAGGGTGAGATTTTTTTGGAGAGTCCCTCTTTTGTAAACATTTTTAAACTGAGAAGTGATATGTGAAATATTCCTGCATGTGAACACATAAAAAAACCATTGTGATCAAATGTGTCCATGGTATATGACAACAGCATGGAGATCATTATTAATATCCTGCATTCTTAAGAATTAATTTACTTATCATTTATACATAACTGTAAATTGTCTATATTAAAGTCATGGAACGTGTAAGTTGAAGCTGAAATATTGGTACTGCATGATTAAAAATTGATGATAAAGTACATTTGTGTTGACATTGCTTTGAATTGTCTGTGGGATGACTGCAGTGAATTCCATTTCGTACCATTTCACAAACATCACAGTGACAAATTCTTTTCAGTCAGGAATCATTTTCTCTGTTTTTGACAAGCCTATTTTGAAACATTAATGATTTAACTCTTCACTGATTGAAGAGTAGTTATTTTGTAGTAAAAGAGTCATGAATTGTGGGGTGGCATTCATAGACAGTCATATAACAGACTTTGTGTATTGCATGAATGGAAGAAAGAGAAAAGATGAACTTGTATATGTATATCATCTTTACATAGAATTATGACCCTCTCACTAACATAAACATGAGGACATCCATTCATGTGAAGGGCTGTAAGATTGTTGTAGAACATTATTGTATTAATCTGTCAAAGCTCATATGCCTTTCAGTGTTAGGTGTATTCATAATATAGCGACATCAGATTGACTGATTGATTGATTCATTCAAAACCGAGTTTTGAACAAGCACTTATTTGCTTAGAAAGACCTTTGTAATACATACAACAGGGTATAACTTCCTCTGTAATATAACTATATTACAAGTGATATGACATTTACCTAAAACATAATAAATAAAATTATGTTTTCTTTCTTTATATTTACTTTTTTCAGAAGTCTTTGTGATTGTATTGACATTCCTCATTGTGCAGATGCCTTTCATACTTTATGCTGTTCATTCCAGCTTTCAGTCATGTTCATTTTAAAAGTAAGAGATCTTTAATTTCATTTCAGCTGCTTATAAAAGGTCCAGCTTTCATAAAAGTACCCAATAAAAATCCTAACACAGACAGCTAGGTGTTGATTCTGCCCTTTGGCCAATACCACAATGATTTTACTGCACTTAATACACTGTGGGGGCATGCGCTGAATTGTGGCAGGTTCCCTATGAAAAGAATGCCTTTAAAAAATCAAAATTGGAAGGCTTTCTGCCCTACATCTGAGAGGAAATGACTGCAGGACAGAATGAACCTGAGTTTATTCCACACAGAGGAAATCAATCACTCTTGCAATGACTGGAAACATTTAAGCTTCAAGAATTTCATGTACAACGAGCACAAGCAGATGGCAAAGTAGGAATACACATCCTGCGCTGGTGAGGAGAGGACAGGTGAAAAAAATAAGGTCACTTTTTATAATGTATATGACCAAAGACAGGCCTGTGCTCTAATAACAATTTAACTGACCTCAGAGCCTCAGAGCTGTAGTGTAGTGCTGAAGAATTGGGTTGGAATTGTCTAATATATGCATCATAAGATTTAAATGGTTTGTAGTTAGCCACAAAAACTGCATCTATAATTGTTTTCTTAAGTATCTTGTCTTGTCTTCCTTTTTTTCCAATCAATATCCCCTGAAAAGTGACATGTCGTGATACATCATACTGTACTGTAAAACATTACAGCCCCATTTAATTATGCCCACTTATTTCTTCTCTTTAACTCAAAGCAAAATGACAAGTTTTGGATATTGAACTCAAATGAGTTTTCAAAAATGAAACTGGATTTTTCATCATTTTGGCAATTGTCCATATTTTAAGTAACATAAAATGTCTGCAAATGTACAGCTTATTTCAATTGTTCCATACTGGACTTTAAAAATAATTGTTTTCAGTTAAAAAGGTTGTAAGTTTCCAATTAAATGTTCCATTTCAGATGATCGGACTGTTATCTATTTTTGAAATCAAAAAGTGATGCATCATAATAGTTGCAATTATTTCTGCTGCCATGAGAGGCAGACTGTCCACACTTGCGCAGAAGGCATAGATGAAGTTTTTTCCTCTTCAACAGAGGTTCCTGTCATAGAGCACTGGGAACAGGTGTCCAGTTTTCATACATGGCATTGATTTGTTGGCAAAGCACATATCTGGCATTTGGGTGGACTTGTTTCATATAAGTGCCCAGGCTTTTGGTTCTATTCTGACAATCTGTCAGATTTTGAAATAAACATGTCAGCATTTACTCAAGTTAATACCTTGTATTTCAACTGTTGAGTTTTGAACATGAAAAACAGAGGCCCCTACCTCCCCAAACCAAAGCTGTGGGATCTGAACAGGTCTGCTTTCCTCTGTTATACAGGTGACACTTTCGTTTGGCACGGCTCTCAGATGTCACAAATGGCATGAGACTCACAAATGATTCTGTCAGTTGCACTCCCATGCCAAATGTCATGCCTGAGACTTGAGAGCCAAGCTTTTGTCAAGGATATTATGTTCCTAGTCTCACATGAAGTGCAAAGTTTGAGAACAATCCCCAGGGACCCACACCTAATCCCACAAACGCACCAGAGTGTTTGCACTACCGGTCATTAGAAGTAGCAGTCTGCTTCTGGGCCATTGTTACCGCAAAAACGCTATTTTCGTATCTCCTCACAAGAGCCACAATGAATACGTTGTTCAGGAGAAGATTTCTCAATAGCTCAGGACTCATTCCAGTATTTCATGTTGCAGCAAGCAATTCACACACACAGACACACAGACACACACACAAACATTTTTTGTATATATTTGAGTGTAGTTAGAATAAATGTAAACAGGATTCAACTCACAATGTAACTCAAATTCAATGTCATCTGTGCTGAGTCACCCTACAGTATAAAAATAAACTGGCCCCCTCTGTTACAACATTCACATTTACACCCACCAGGAAACAGTCAAATATTGATAAGCACTGTAAATGGACATGGTTTTATAGGAGGAAAAAACATGTGTTGTGGTCAATGAATTAAATATGCCCCATTCCATTATTTCCACTTACATCTGCACTGTATTTGAACTCCACTCAAGTCGCAGAGTGTTTGTGGCCAAAGCTACATTTTGTATTGCAATACCAAAGTTTTTCCCAAACATTCCCAAACATGTTGATCAGGGTGTGAATTTTGCTTCTGGCCCCTGGAATACTATAAGTTTTAATCAAATTCACTTCACAAGAACAAAGAACATTATTTAATGCACGTAATATGGGACACTTTAACCTTTGTAACATAGCAGGGACACAAAAGAGGGCTTCAGTATAGGACAGTCCCAGGGAAAACAGAATCTCTGGTCACCTTGTGATTAAGCAGTTTATAATTAGATGCCTTACTGTATCAAATAATGTTGTTTAATAACAAAAACACATCAAGCACATTTGATTGCCTTTTATCTACTGACAATGGTGCTGCCAAGGGGGACGGGGTGGGGGTGGGGGTGGGGGGCGGGGGCTGGGGGGCCATGGCCACCCTGATACAATCGCTGGCCCCCTCAGTACATGTGAGTCACATATGCATAATATGCTTCTGATCAGATAATTAGCAACATTAACTGTAAAATATTAAACCAAAGTATATCAGCATGCGATTCAACTAGCTTTCAACTAGCCTATATACTACAACAGCATAACAGAATTCCTCAAATCCAGTTATGGCTTTTGGTTTTACTGTGCCACCCCAGGATTTTCAGTGGCCCCATCTGGCCACCCCTATGAAAAATGTCTGGGGGCGCCACTGTCTACTGACTATGCATTTAAACTTAAAATTATATTATATACAAAAATGAATGTGCTGTACTTAATAGTAGTTGTGGAAAAATACATTAATTATGCATGAATTTCGGTTTTCTACCCTGTGAAGTAATACATGTAAAAATTAGATTTTTGGTTTTAATCCTTTCTAGGTCTGCATTTTTTGTATGCCCTCTACCCTGGTAAACACTTGGAACAATGCAAGCATGAATAAAATCAATTATGGACTTTTAGCATTCTCTTCTTTCGCATTTTCACTGATCTTAGCTGTTCTCCAACGCAGTTTACACACAGGGAATGAGAGCTGTTAAAGCTGAAACAGAGCACGGGTCAGTTTGACAATCACTTACATCTGTGTTTGTGAAGTGTCTTTGTACATGCATAACTATATGCTTCCTCCATCACGAGTCTGTAGGAGGATCCTCCACTCTTGGCTACTACATAGAGCTTTTCTATGAAGATGATTTCCAAAATCAAGTTGAAAAAAAAGCTCAGTGTACTCAAATGAAAACGTGCACTACCTCAGGCCATGTGTCTGCCTTCTATTATTACAGCAAATTCAGAGAAAAGGCCTTCAGATTTCTCTTTTTAGTAAAACTGAATCATCCTCCCTCTCTCGTTCGCACACAA
Source organism: Albula goreensis (assembly GCA_022829145.1). NCBI lineage: Eukaryota > Metazoa > Chordata > Actinopteri > Albuliformes > Albulidae > Albula > Albula goreensis. The sequence goes on along the minus strand of CM040753.1, from coordinate 13,966,612 downwards.
ATATTGCTTTCCCTTCCCTTTAGATTACAAGAGCCTCATTACTTGTCTCATTTTATGTACAAATAAGACATTATGAGGCATAGAAAACAACAGGACCCATTATATTTAAAATGGAATTCAAAATCCATGTGAGAAACGATGTGCCAGCAGAGAGAGGGATGGAGAAGAGGGACCAAGGGATGAGGTAATTCCTATACAGTGTTACCTTTCCCCTCGAGGAGAATCAATATTTAATTTCTTTGTCTGCAATGATAACAAGATGGTGAAATCATTGCTTATATATTTGTACTTAAATAATTCTGCAGCTAATGTGCAAAAGAAACAGTGAGAGACTGAGACTGAGAGTGGGGGAGATATGGAGACATGGAAGAGTGAGGGAGAAAGAAAAGGAGTTGGAGAAAGAGAAGGGAATGAAAGACAGGGAGACAGGGGATAAAAAGACAGAGGGTGAGAGAGGGAGTGACAAACACAGAAGGAAAGACAGACAAGAGTGAAATAGAGAGAGAGAAAGGGATGAAATAGATAGACTGAGAGAGAGGGAGTGAAAGAGATAGATGGGGAGAGCAGTGAAACAAGGGATAAGGAGAATGAAAGTGAGAGGGGCTGTAATATGGATAGATGTGAGAGCAGCTGTGGGTGATCACTTCCACAGCACCTGCTCCGTTATATGCAAACAATATGGCCTTCCTACAACCAGCAGCAAAACGCCATTCTTTCAGCAGCCCAGCCTCTGAGTTCACTTACACTGTCCCTGGGAGAGCACCTAAGAAGCTCCGGAAAACAAGCACTGCTTTAGAAAAAAGCCATTCAACTCCTTTTCCTTTCACATTCAAAACAGATACAGCCTGTATTTGTGTTTGGGTACATCAGTGTATTTGAAGGCATCCACCTCTACTGAAGTCTCAAAAAGGCTTTCCTGATGAGCCCCAGGGCACCCAGGCAGCACCAGAGCCCAGGAGGAGACTCAGCTAAGAGAGGGGTTGATATTATAGTGTACGAATTCACAGTGCCTGGTGCCCAGGCAGAGGATCTTCTGACACAACCTGGATAAAACATCATGGTAAAGGGGAGGGGGAAGTCTAATTTTGGGGGCTACAAACTGGCTAGGAAGGACAGAACCAACAGGGTTGTGTTTTGAAACATTGTCTGGATAGTGACCATTGCTTATGCAAAGACTATGCAGCATTAGGAGCCAGTTCTGCACTGAAGTGTAGCAGACCGAATTGTAGAATGACACTAATTAAGACCCAGGACATGTCTGCAGTTCTAATGGAGAAGGTTGGGCTATCCTGGTGACAGTGTAGCTTGATTCCCATGAATGATGTTCATTTGAGGGGTTGAGCTGGCTCAATTTACCTGAAAGCCCAGGTTCCATACTTGGTACTGAAGCATGCTGGAATGACACAGTGCTAAAGAATGGGAGTTCATGCACATCAGCCAACCATCACACTTCAATATGCTGGCAAAGAGCAGGAATGAAATTCAACATGCAAAGTGCAGGAATGGCAATGACTTCCTGGCCTCCCTGGGGGCAGGCAGGAATGGCAGCCATTGCTGCAGTGACAGTGGCAAGTATGTGCTCCAGCACAAGGGAGCAGAGGAGGGTTATGCCCTCCAGCACAGAGGAGAAGAGGAGGGTTATGCCCTCCAGCACAGAGGAGCAGAGAGGGGGTTATGCCCTCCAGTGCAGAGGAGCAGAGAGGGGGTTATGCCCTCCAGCACAGAGGAGAAGAGGAGGGTTATGCCCTCCAGCACAGAGGAGCAGAGAGGGGGTTATGCCCTCCAGCACAGAGGAGAAGAGGGGGGGTTATGCCCTCCAGCACAGAGGAGCAGAGAGGGGGTTATGCCCTCCAGTGTAGAGGAGCAGAGAGGGGGTTATGCCCTCCAGCACAGAGGAGCAGAGAGGGGGTTATGCCCTCCAGCTCAGAGGAGCAGAGAGGGGGTTATGCCCTCCAGTGCAGAGGAGCAGAGAGGGGGTTATGCCCTCCAGTGCGGAGGCCGCTGGAGCCAGGGGGAATGTCATCTGAGGTCCAGCCTTCATGCAGCATAATGACACAGCCACTGACAGGCCATGACACACCAGGCAGGGCTGGGTGACTGACCCACAGTGCATCCATGGAAATACATCCTTGGTGTACTTGCTGTTGCAGCTTGGTTTTTGCTACCAAGTTGGCAGTTGAGTGTCAGTCTCAGCAAACTGCTAGTGAAGTAGGCTACCAACTCTAAACCAACATTATTAAACTTTACATTACTGGTTAAAAAGTTGTGTCCTGATTTCAAATCAAAGGACATGTACATATTTGAACAAAAATCCATATAATCCAAACCCATTTTGCAATGAATAATAAAAAAAAGTATGGAATGCACTTCCCACAGAACTTCAGAATCACAGAATCAAAAAGGACCCATTTATAATGTGGGCAAGATTGAAATTACATTGTATAACAGGTACAATTCATTCCAAAAAGGTGACCTTTAGAAATTACATTTGCTGCAGTCAGGTTGAAATAGAATGTATCACATATTTTAAAGATGGAAACATTAAAGTCAGACAGGCTGAAAGAGTCCTTTCCCCTTGGTATATGTGTGATTATGGAGTGAAAAGCTATAGGTAGTCCATGCAGTGGCGTACTGGAGCTTTGTGCAAAGACAGAGTGTCTGATGTCATCGGCTCCTTTTTCAGCACACCACTCTGACTGTGTGCTGTGAATTTTCGCTTCCCCTGTCTCCCCACATATGAAGCTGCTCATTATTGAGCCTCTGCTGGTAATGACAAAGCTAAAATAAGACAAATTATGCACTCTTTTCTTTCAAGAGTGTCAGGATTAAAGGAAGATGTCTTGGACTGTTGCCTTCCTCTGTTTGTATATTATCAGTGGAAGTTTTCAAGTTTTACTGAGTGCTAATTGTCTTGTATTAAATCAATTATTTAAGATTTTCACAGCCATACAACCCAACTCATGGCCGGTTTGTGTATTCTTTTCCACGAACGTTTGCTTTTTATCTAAACTTAAGTTTATTTTACTATTAAAGGTGCAATAGAATTCAAAAGAAGTTGGCAAAATTCTTTTTCACAGGACTGTTTGTTCGAAATGAGGATAATGAACAATATTTTAGTTGAGAAAAATGTCAGAATGGCTTACTCCCTGGTGAATAGTGCAAGTTGTATAATTCAAGAATGTCTTTTGTTGATTGTGATTTTTTCGAAAATCAAAGGATGACAAGTTTGATCAAAGTGTAAAATGACACTGAAAATACGGACTAAGGCATAACTAGAATAGGTATGTTTACAACTGCAAAGAATTTTTCATTTCATCTAAGAACTGGAGGACTGCATCTTCATATAAATGAGTCTCCATGGTATTCCCTCTCCATTCACATCTTGTCAAGCTCCATTAATTGCTGTGTAATTGTTTCAAACCACAATACATACCTCACCAAATATCGTTAAAGACTGAAAGACATTTCAATATTTTCCACTTTAACTTTGATAAACATTATTGGCCCAAGTTCCATGGAGAGCACTTTATTATACTTTAAACATCACAGACTATGTTCCTTGCTTGGAGATATCTGCCTTAAAATATCATTTTGAGTCTCCTTAAGAATCATATCCTTAAGAAATTCAATTCTTTAGCAACCTATCTCTATAGCAACTCAAGCAAATGTACTGCATAAGATCACTTAATAACCTCAGGGTGAAAGTTTATTTTGAATGAAAAATCACTATCTGATGTATTTTGGAGCAGTGAGGATTTGCATACATTAGCACTAAGATGGAACTGGAAGACAGGTGATGCTCTGCCTTCCACTACATTATTCCCTGGAGTCTATTTATAATAGCATTATCAGTTTGTCTTTTTCTCTTAAATACCATCTGAAAAATGTCTGGGACTTTTTAATGATTACTCATGTTTTTATTTTTTAAACCATAAGAAATTTTTAATCATGTCTGTCGTGTTAATCAGTGTTGACCATTGTCAAACCATGTGCTGCTGTTGGAGAGATGCGATCACTGTCTCTTATCAACTCCTATTTTTTTAGAACCAGACCTTGAGGTTGCAGAACAATTAAATAGTCACAGGACAAATTCAACACCATGGACAGCTCTAGGCATGCTCTTGCAGCAGCTTTAACCAGTCTGAACAGATAGCCTTGGACACCATGGACAGCTCTGTCTTTTAGTATTATGAAGCTCTGGCCATGGATTTTAGCTCCATGGACAGAACCATGGACAGCTCTGGCCATACTCAGAGAGCAGTTTTAGTATTATGGACAGCTCCAGCCATACTCACACAACAATTCCATTATTATTGACAATTCTGGCTGTAGTCAGATGGCAGTTTCAGCAGCTAAATAATGTCAGATTTTCAGCACCATGGCCAGCTGAATTCCCACAGTTTTGATTCTGAATTAGTAAAGAGAGACATTATTGCCATCCTTAAAAGCAAAGGTGCTATAGTTTCAGTATTTCTCAGGAGAAAAATGTCAGTTATAAGGGTAAGAATGTTGTGTGTCAGCAGCATGTAGATTCAGAATCAATCATGATAATCTATTTAACTTCTTGCACAAAGCAGGGCTTGATTACATTTTTTGTTAATTTTTGTACAAAATGGAGGTGCTGATGAACAAATAGCAGAGTGCATCTCAAGAGATCATCAAGGCCATGTAGTTAACATGCAGTTATTACTTCATCCAATCGTTACTTGGTACACTGCATTGTTCTGTACAGGATAATTTGTTTTGCTTTCCTTTCAGCAAGTATTGAAAAGTTCTATTCTTAGAGAAATAAGGGTCCCTTATTCATAAAAGTTGTTTTTATCTGATTTGCGTAAAAACCTTCTCTAAAGCATCTCTCCCCTTAAGCTTTGGGGTTCAGTTGGAAACATGTGCCCAAGCGAGGGGTATGATTCACAGAAACAAACTGAACTTACAAGATTCTGTGTTTGACTCTCTTCCTGCTCTCCTAAGAGATGCTGAATCAACAAAAAGCCCAGTGAGAACAATCAGAGCAGGTAATGGGAGAGTTTTGTACCCAGAGGATGTGCTATGACATCAGTAAGTGGGTTCACATGGTAAACAAACCTGATGTCTAGACAAGGCCCAGAGAGAGGGGCTCTCAGTAATTTATAGTGATGCTGCCAAGTAGTGAGCTGGTCTATTGTCATGGGGGAGGAGGGGGTTATTGATTGGGAACTAATTGATAGCCAACAGAAGTGATAAAACATGCTGTGGAGAAGCTTGGAAAAGTACAGCATCTGCTGAGTTAGTATGCCTGAAAGCACATTCACTTTCTATCTGAACACTTCTTCAGTTAGGCCTGGCTGAGTCTTGCCCTGCTGCATTCCGCAGTCCAAATGCACTACGTCACCCACTCAGCCTCAGCTAAAGCAATCATATACCACTGCACTACTGTGCTGTTGTTCCACCACAGCTCAAGCACACAGATACCACTGCACTACTGTGCTGTTGTTCCACCACAGCTCAAGCACACAGATACCACTGCACTACTGTTCCGCCTCATCTAAATCACTCAGATTCCACTGCGCTACTGTGCTATTGTTTCATGTCAGCTAAAGCACTCATACACCATAGCACTGCTGTGCTTCTGTTCCGCCACAGCGAAAGCACTCATATACCACTGTACAGCTGTGCTGTTGCTCAGTGTCAACTAAAGCACACAGATACCACTGCACCACTGTTCTGCCTCAGCATAAGCACTCAAATGTCACTGTGCTACTGAAGTATTGGCTTGAAACCCTTTCTTCTTGTTGTGAATACATTGATTGCTCATGTATGAACATCCTGTACCTCAGTGCACAACTTTTTTCAAAGATGCATATCAACTGGATTACGGTCATTTAGTGTTCAAGAAAAAAATTAAATCTAGAATGGAGATAATTTTGTTGACAATGCTGAGAGTACAACATTAAGGAAGACTGGAATGAAAAGATGGGGTTTAATTTAAGACTGTGAGTCAGACCTACACCAGCTGCACATCTGAAACAGCATTAAATCAACATTGTAAATTCAGTGATGATCTTGAAATGTTTAATTAGTGTTTTAAGTGAAATAAATGGTCACACTTGTTTTTTTTTTTGCTGAGCCAGAGTCACTTTCATGAGTGAGAACACAGCAGTCATGGTCTGCCCTCAATAAAAAGTGAGCTGTAAACAGAGCTTAGAGACCGTTTTTAAAGATGGACCATGATATGTAATGAGGGCAAAATGCTAAGGGAAAGTTACGTTTTAAGAGGTTGTTGTATCAGAAAAGGAATCCTAGAAAACCAGCTTGGTGAACAATATAAGTTCAATTTAAGTTAATTAAAATTTAATTCTGAGGACCCAATACACAATGATCAATGTCACTATGAATATGCATAAGCATTGAAATTCAGCCTTTTATTGGGTATCCCTGCACTGTGGCAAAGTCCTCTAATATCTAGCACTGTCGATATGCAGAGCAACCACCCATGGCATGCCACATCTATAACCTCATTCATAGTCCTGTAGGAGGAGACTTATAACAGCCAAAATAAATCCATGGGAGAAAAAAGAAAATCACACACAATGTTCCAAAGACGACATCACCTCTTTTATAGCATGGAATCAGAGAGTATCTGAGAGAGAAGGAGTTTGAACAGAAGTATTGACTTTTCCAAATGCTCTCACTTTCACCAGAGACTCAATATCCTGGACATTGTTACCAAAGAAATGACAAAAACCTGTTTTTGCTGTGGTGCTTCTAATCATGCTGGCTAATACCTCATTATTATTGTGTCATGGTCTGCATAAAATACACATTTGATTTTGATCTAATTATGAGATGTGGAAAATAGGGAAAAAATAAAACACACTGAGGGAAAAACACATGAAGACTCATTCCACTATAACCAAAACACACACTGAGACATATGTGTGAATATGCTAGACCCCACTGTAATGTAAACACAGAGACCCAAAGAAACATTTCTAAATATAGGTTTGAGCCACCGCCTTAAATAAGTAAAGCACAGAATGAGGAAAAACTTTCCAACCAACCTAACAGAGATGCAAAACTGTTTATTGTCTGATAATTACCATTATCAGAACCAGGATTACTGCATTTCCATCTCAGTTGCTGAAGTAAAATTGCACAATAGAATACAATAGATGGAATGACAGACAGATTCAAATAACAATGTGGAAACTTGATTGAACACTGTTTAGACCAGTCACTCAGTTATATTTAAGTCCAAAGTCCAAACCCATTCTATTCCAGGACAATGTACACCATTGTACCAAACATTCTGACATAATTTAAATCTTCCTTCATTTACTGCATGCATTCCTGATAAAATTGCTATTTTCATTTCAATCAGTTCTGCTCTTCTCTACACACGTTATGCCCTAGCTTTTACAGGAAACGGACTGGACTCAAAAATTTCCTTTCAGGAGTATATTGTGGAATGCTGCTCCATGTTGATGGTAAAACACAACTGTGCACATCCCCCACTCAAAATATATGAAACATTTTCCCATGTAAATACTGATGGCTGAACTGTTAAGGGGAGAAACATTTTGATTGCTTCATGCCATATCATGGGTTTTTAATCTAAATTTACATTTTGTGAGAGGAGTAACTGTTTCATGTGTTTTTTTTTATGAACTTCTTATTGGAATACAATCAAGCTGTCATATAGTGTATGTAGGTCAGAGCTCACAAATTTAATATGAGACACACAATCTATATTTGCCACACGAATGCAATTCAGCAACACAGCCATGTTAAATATATCTAAAAGTTCCCAAGTCAGACCATTTTTCCATAAAAAAATATATGCATCAGTAAATGCATTTATATTTTAGGAGACATTTATGACTTATAAATAATTTATTCTTTCATCCATTGTAATTGAAATTATTTATGACATTGTGCAGAACTCCCAGACTCCCTTGCTCGACAAACATAAACCAGGCCTTCCATTCCAGTAAAATCAATTCCAACAGATCAATCTCTATGGATTGATTATAAGAGAAAATATAAGAGAACCTAGGTGATTTGAATACAGTCTGCTAGAAAAGAATACAATGGAGATATAGCTGTAACTGTCAGTGGCGTGCAGAAATGTACAGTAAATTAATCCACTGTCAAACAGACACTACAGCTCCATGGAACCTTAAAATGGATTATCTAGGCTTAACAGTGCTTTCACACAATCTTATCTAGAATGGAAATCTATAGCAACGAAAGCATGTTCTTATTGAGGGAGGGTGACATTGTGCAACCTGCTTTCCACACATCATATATGATTATGATTGAGCTGGCACATAAATGTGTGCAGGCACTACATTAGTGAAACTGTAATAGATGTAAGCAGGAGATACATTAGTGAAACTGTATCATTTATTTTTATTAACCTCTTTGTGACTGTAGAGTCGCAATGAAAGTCAAGACTGAAAGAGTTTCAAGACTGAATGAATTGTTATCTATAGTATTTTCCATGTGCAGTGCACAAATCTACATAGTCTACTATACAATTGTACGTTAAACAATGCACCTATATACTACATGGGCAGTTGTTACTGGTGCCATGAGAATGTTCATCAAAATGACGGACTGCCCTGCTGAGAATTTTACCTGGATGCTAACTGACAGCCTTATGCGTGCATGTTTATTTCTTGAATAGAAGGAGATCCTTAACAGGAACAATGGTAACCAACGACCATGCATTCAATAACATAATATTTGAAGGAATAATAAAAGGGGTGACATATCTTTTTTCTCTGAGTAATCCTGCATGATGGCCCTTGGTTTAAAATAGAATGAATCACTTGTACTGCTACAACAATGCCCAATTAAACGATGAAAAGTCTCTCAATTTATTTTGTATTCTCAGCTCCTGCAATCCCCAAAGAAGTATCCGTTTTATTATAATTGGTTCCAAAGCACCCATTCGAAACGCATCAACACAGTAGCGTCTCGGCTCTGAAGACAGCTGCAAAGGAAGATAAGTGGAAAGTATTACCAGTGTCTCACAAATGTGATTTATTATATGGTTAAAATGTCTCAAAATATTGGGACTGCCCGGGCCAACCTGGCGCCTCTCAAAGCAAAGCTTCTGTAAGATGAATTGCGTAATTGGAGCGGTCCTGAGACAAGCGCTTCCTGAGACCCACTCTTTGGAATCAGAATGCAGAATGAGGGAGAGCCAAACTTGAGCTGCCACTTCAGGTCCGGCCTATTGTGACGTGTATGACTGAAGCATGCAGAAAGGCTAGATTAGATGACATGGATTCTTCTTATTGGAGACAAAGGTCTGATCTGTTGGGTACAGGTATGCAATATATAAGATGACGATCCTTTTAGAGGCAGAAAACTTCAGCTTCAGAGAATAAAAGTACTACCATGTATTTGATTGGCCCGTTCACCAAACCGGATAGTTTCACTAATTAGCTCATCTACCTGGCTGGAGAGTTGTGCTGATTAGAATCAGCTGGTTTAGTGCATGACTGGAGAAAATACATGGTAGTACTTTTACTTTCTGAAAGCAGGGTTTTACATTGGGTTGTTATGGATATGGATATTTCACAGGTGTGATATTTTACATCAGGCTGTGAAGAATAAGAGATTTCACAGATGTGTGAATTTCTCTCACAGGGCCCACTAGAGCTATTTGTTTTTTTTTTTGTTTTTAGCCATTTGTTTTGCACTTTGATCCTCTGATTATGTTTATTTTTTACTATGTTAAACAAAAGACAAATAATTGAAAAACATTCCTAAATCTCACTTTACTTTGACTTGTCATCTCATTTTACTTTGTTTCTCCTTTAACCATAGTTTTATTTTACTGACATTCACAACCACATAGGAACATACTTTTTATTCCCTGAGTTTGAAATGGAGTTCTTACAGATTGCTATACACTGCACATACTCATGTAATAGCACAGTACATGTAATATAACTAGTGCAGTTCTCCATATTGTACTGAGCTTAATTTGGTTTGCCTCAGGGCAGATATTTATTACACAACTAAATCACACACATTTAAACCGAAGGTAATTTGTAATACTTCAGCCCCTGAAAGGCATGACATAAAAAAGCTCTCAAAGTAACAAACTGTGATATTGGGCTCCAATTACAAGCAAAGTATATCCCAAAAGTTTTGATTCATTTGCACTTTGCACAAGCGTTTCAGACTTTTACCCCATGACGCAGCTATAAATATTATATTGCAATTAACCAATGTCCACCACACAAACACCTGGTGTCTCTCATTCTGTTATGCTAATAAAGGCAGCTAGTATCTTATACCAATACGGGACATTGATGGGCAAAGGTTTTACACATTTTGAGGACAAGGATGTCTGGGGAAAGCAAGGAAGTATAAATAAAGGGGGATTAGGAAGTGGATGATACCACAAAGTCCGACTCATTGCTCAGAGGACTTAAAGCTTGCTGTTACTGTACTTCACATGAAAGCCATGGAATTCAACACAGCGCAGAAGGGAGGAAGTGTGACTTTGTACACAAAGGAGAAATGGCATTAAATAATATTAAATATTAGCTATTAAGCTGTCAATTGCGACTGATAGACAAATTTACCTCAATCCTCTTGACATATCAAGAGATTTTGGGCTAGACTCAATCAATATTTGTCCTTCACTTCAATTGAATAAGAATATCATGCATTTGTTAACAAGAACAGTTTGGTGAGTTAATTTCCACAATTGCTGACTCACCATGTCGGTGCAAACAGAAATTAACACTCATGAGTCAGAGTAAAGGAATATTCATTGAATTCCAGCTTTATGTACTCAAACTAATGATTTCAGAACAGATGTCATGCTTTGATTTAGGTACAACATTCCTTTAGTTTCTTTTAGCCCACAGATGTATGGAGAAGAGAAATCACAAGAAAAATAAATCCACCCTTCACTAACGTGCTGATTGGCAAGCTGTTTTGTTAAACCTGCCATTGGAGCGTCACAGCCATTAGATGCTAAATATAAAAGTAATTAAAATTTGAAATATAATTAAAAAATAATCATTATAATTAAAATGAAAAAGGAAGCCTCTTTCACCTACAGTGGATTGAGAGAGGTTTTGCCTGGAAATAGAGATTTGATGTGATCGGATAATGGAGATTAGAGTATTATCTGAATGAATGTCTGTGCTGCTGAGAGACAGATCTCATTCCAGCACTACCTAGTTCTTATCATTTATGTAGACCACCACCGGTGTTCACAAATCCTCTGTTTTATTTATTGGTTATATTTATTTATTTTAAAAACTCTATTAACCAAGAGAAAAAAATCACCTAATGCATGTCTATTACTCCATCACAAACAACACAGCAGACAAACAAACACACAAACAAGCACACTGCCCTGGAGCATTCTAATTTGTGGATCAACTGATCAACTGTTAATTTATAACCTAGAGCAAATACTTGTTTCCACAGAAAAGATACATTCATGTCAATCGCCCAATAAATAGTAATGTTGTACGGATACGCTGCCAAGTGTGTATTTTCCATGCACCCACCTATTGATCTTCCTTCCTTGTAGCCATAAATAGTTTTGTTGGACAGGCCGACACACTTGCAATTCATCAAAAGTTTGGTTATAAACAATATTTTACAATTACTTCTTGCTGCAGAAACTAGTTGATTATATTTGTAAACCAAACATATATGACCAAATTTTTCAAAAAACAAATCATATGGTTTTTCCATTTTTGTCCAACAAATCTATGATACATTACACACCTTGCTCCATAAATTCTAGCTATACAAAAGGTTTGTTGTCAATCAGCAGATTTGCGTTACACTAAATTATCTGCTGCTGATAAGCAGATAAATCATCCTCATGCAACTTAAACTGAAATTTCAGCCACACTGACAATACCTGCCAAAAGAATAAACTAAGACATGAAAACTCATCAACAAGAAACTTAACAATATCATTCTCCCATATTTGCATGAATGGAAATATATTCAATCAAAATACAATAAATATAATGTTAACTCAATAATAATTTAGAACAGAACCACTCAGTATTCAAATACAATTTAGGTACCCAAGATGCTTTAAGACTTAAATCACTTGTGAATGTATCAGCTTTACTCCACCAAATTCATATATAACACTTTTCACCTCATGTTCTCAGGCCCATTATTCCATATAAAATTAAATATCTTTTTCTCATACTTTTAGAAAAACAACAAAGTGGGAGGTGTTAGAATCAAAAACAAATCAGCAAATAATGAGACAATTAGACAATTATACAATAAGTTAATTATAGTCACCCTTCCATACAGAGACAAGACCTTTCTCCTAAATGGAGTTTTACCTGAGAATGAAAAGGGATATATTTTTTCCTGAGCTTCCAGCTCTTCTGCAGTTCTAGTGAGGCTCCCAAAGAAAAAGCTGTGTGTGCTGCACTGTCCCCGGTGTCCTCTGGTTAAGAAGACGTTTTTCTGTGTGGCTTTACATTCAAATGTATCCCATACCCTTAGACTGCACCTGTGAAACTAGGATTCTTGTACCCATGTCTGCACTGTGGAGCCATGGAAAAAGTGGTACTATACTGAGACAGCAGAGAGGGGAGAGGGGATGGCCACATGGAGCATGTTACCGGTATATGTTACCTTGTGGATATCAGTGGCCAGCTGCAGTAAGGAGGGAGAGGCCATAGAATGCAGAACCGCCCTGCCTCTCACAGGGCTGTGGAGGCTGACGTAGGCCACAGCATTGCTCTCCAGCACCAAACGATTGTCCTGAACAGGAAAAAGCAGTGGACACACTAACATCAGCCAGCACAGGGCTGAGACAGTATGGAAACAGCACACATGTGTAAGCATGTCTATGTGTGTGCTCATCTGTGTGTGAGCTTGGATGGTGTGTGCGTGACAGTACGTGTGTGTAGCATGCACATAGAGTTATGAAGTTCTAAAACACTGAACAAAAGACAAGGTTTCAGAGAAAAAGTTCACTCAGTTCTTAAGATAAATTTAATCTCCTCAAAATCAATTACTTATCGTAGTGTTTTTGATTGCATTTTTAAAACTGACCACTGTTGACTGCTAGAACAATTTCATTAACAGTGAGCAGTGGCAGTGCCTTCCATCTGTCTGGTCTAATTTTACATGGTTTTCTTGTGGTGTTGGAAAAGCAGGAAATGGCTTCCCCTTTTTCACTGGTGATGACCCCATCCTGCAGGACACAGAGAGGCAGTGTGTTTTTTTTCTTAAATGGTGAAATCTATCAACCTCTTTTAAAATCCCATAAAGTTGTTTCTTACAGGCTAGTTGCAACCCCTGCTGTTGTAGCAACTGCCTAAGGGAATGCTCTCTAGTACTGGTGGCTAAAGGCTGCTGGGATGCCGGTTTGTGTGTGTGTGTGCATGTGTGTGTTTGTGTGTGTGGTCAGTATGATTTCACAGTGAGTGTGGAAGAATATTCTGAATTTACCTCTGCCCATTCAAAGGAGCCAATACTGCCAAATGCTGACCCTCCCCATGAACAGAACACAATAGTGCGGTCTGGCCGCCAGCCTTTTGTGGTTCGGGTGGTCAGTGCAGTGATGACCTGGCTCAAGATGGCAGCACTCCCGAGCCCCTCCACCACCCCAGTGTCCTCGTACCAGCCATCATGGCGACCGCCCACCAGCACGTATCGATCTGCAGGCAGGCAAAGAGAAACACATAATTTCATTACCTAAAACAAGCACATCGTCCCAACAAACCCATTTGATAGCCTTTCCCACACAGTCACTGCCACTGCACCTCCTTCTTTGGTCTTTCTTACAAAAGAGAATTCAGTTCTAAGTTGACCTGCATGGTTTAAAAAAAGGATCAGCTTAGCGTTCTGATTATCACAGAGTTTTTGAATAAGCAGATATTTTTTCTCCAGGCTGTGAGATTTAGAAAATGCACTTGGAAAGGCAAGGTGAAGAAACTTTATTTGACAAAAAACAAAGGCTGGTATTTCGTAGAATGCACACAGCAATTTTTTGTTTTAATGCAAACAACAACAAGAAACTTAAGCATCTTTAAGGGCATGTCCTATGATAACCTTATGCTCATGATGATCTGTTTTATGCTGCAGAAAGTCTGAAAATGTTGACTTGTTACTGATTCCTTATTACCTTTTGAAACCCACACAGTTCCAACAAGCTTCTTTCCATAGATCCATGTTAAAGGGGAGAGAATTCTACACATATTACTGTATGTCCTTCCTAGGTTGGAAGTGATAACAACCTATTTTCCCACACTGTCTTCAAAATGTTTGACATACATTTTTTTTGTACTGTGCCAGAGATGATAAAGTGTGCTTGTATTGAACTGCATATGCCCATAAAGTAGCTGTGGGCACTGGAATGATTACTGGCCTAAGTTTCAGGAACCACAAGCACTGGTCTGAATTGCATTTGTTCTGTATTGTGTGCAGATGGTGAGACATTTCATTTCTGTGAGATAGAAGGGTCATATGTACAATCCAAACATACAGAACAAAACTAATATAAACAGCAGCCATTCAGTAAATATGCACTTTCTGACAGTTCAAGCTCTGTCCTTTGCAAAATACACGTTTTTGACCATTAACTGTTAGCAACGGTGGAGAAAATGAGAAGTTCATACAGCCTGTTTTTAACAAAGTGATAAAAACTATTTAAAATGTAAAATCTCTGATGTGAATACCATTCTCAAGGACCCAAATACACTCTTTAAGGGCATATGTAATACCATCAAAATGGACTTTTGAGATTCTATTTTAGAATGAAAATAGCACATTCAAAACCACATTGAAAGTGCACTTGCTCTGTGTCTGCTGTAAGTCTGTGTTGATTGAATTGCATATATCCATTCAGCAACTATGTGCATTTGCTTGGGTCCTGGCCTGTCTCATTTGATCAGCACATATGTAATATAAATATAATGGCATACAAGTACTGGAAAACCAAAACTCAAAACTGAGGAAGCACTTCGGCAACTCCTCTCTATAGTTTCTTATGACCTCTGTCAGCTTGACCCTCTGATACCTTGTATGTTGTGAGAGAAAATTTAACAGGGTATTCAGTTTGACACCACAGCTCCCTTAGCAGTATTTGTTGTGGGTGTGGCCTGGGTGTACCATTGATCACATGCACTTAGCTTCACCATCACTCATCTTCATTTCAGACTGCTCACCTTCATTTCAGCTCCCAGAAATCTACCCATGAACTCCTGGCCTAAGCCCTTAGTGGATTTTCAATGATGGCACAGGTGTAATTTGACAGTTTTTAAAGAGTCACTTCATATTGAAACCCTGGCTTTCGTCCTTAGACTTGTACTGCTGTTCTATTGGAGGAATACTTCACAAACCAGGGTTATTATAATTTGGTGACTGCAATGAGTGAATTGATGCTGTTGGAGCTGAATAAAGAAAATGCAAGTAATATTTTAAACTTATTAACATGCACCACTGCAATGGATGTTGACTGCTGCTATGAATCATATTTCATATTTTGTGGGAAAATCCAGCTCGCCAGTATGTTAATTTAATATAAGTAGCAAAAACATGTATTTGAGCAATGCATTCATTCATCAGTATCGTAGAACAGGTATAACACAAGTCCTTAATTACTGATGAAAAATAACTGCATATTTCCATCTAGAAGTACAAATAGGATTTAGTTAGACAGATGAGTCTACAGTTCAACAAGATGTTGATATAGAAATGATGATGATGATGATGATGATTATTATTATTATTTTTATTATCACATGTAATTGCTATGCAGACAAATATGTTTAAGGACAGATACGAGCATAAATAGAACTTGTGTTTGCACAGCAGAAATCAGCTGTTGCTATTGTGCTACAATTTTGCAATGAAATCAGTAGATGCTGGACTTTACTTTTTTTAGGGCAATTAAATAGAAAATACTAAATTTGTTGTAATGTAGCATCTGTTTTGATTGAATTGCACATGCCTGTAAAGAGACTAAGTGTGTTTGATTGGGTCCCAGCCAAATGTTTACAGTATGTTTGATAGAAATATAGAGAGGACAGCAAGAGAAAGATACAAGAGTGTTGTCAATCCAGGATCCAGGAGCTGAAGGGATATGATGGCAAAAAAAGGATGTGCTGTGAAAATACAGTAATTAACGAATGAGGCACAAGATCAGAAGCCAACCGGCAGTAGATTTTAGACATTAGATTTGTGGTCCATATTATATGCTTTAGTGGGCAATTACAGTGGACTAATATCAGACGGTAAATCTGGGCAGTAATTTTGAGAGTATTACAGCAGGTAGTCATCCTGGCACTAACCATTGTGGGAAAGATTAAAGACTTCCATCGTATGGAGACTTTGATTAAATCATCTTAAAGGAGAGAAGCTGGACAGTAATTAAAACCCCATTTCATCCACTAAGTGATTTGCATTTGTTCAGAGGTGGCAGGCATTGTTTTAAGGAGGCAGTTTATCATGGGTTAGCAACGGGCTGTTTCAGCATTGAGACTTTTTTAGTTTTATTTTATTAGTTTTGGTGTCTCCTAACACAGAACTTAAAAAAGAACACAGTAGCAAGGCTGTTAGTGTATCATTCCACCTCCTTTGAGCCTGTAGGTTAGCTAATATTTTAAACCAGTTTGCTTGCTAGCTGCTACTGTTAGATTATGCAAGCTTTCCTAAAAATAAAATAAAAACACTTCTGAGAGTACTCACATGATAATTGCTTGTGAACCAGATAAATCTAGCTTGTTGCTATTTAGATAGCTGCAGTGCACAGGTGATAAAGCTTCTGGAGTTTTGCCTGCTGTTTTCAGTGGACAGGTCAAAAGCCCTCATATGGCAATAAGCCATCACATGATAACCATCATATGTTGTAAAGAATAAACTTTGATTGGTTGAAACCAATCGGTGTTTGACAGTTAATTATTGTGCAACCTACTTTTGGTATCATGATATTACATTCCCCATCACCCGAGAGCCAAATTCTAATTGCCCAAAAAAAAATTAAATGTCTCTTTTTTGGGGTCCAGTCTGGGTAGCTACTTAGACCCAAGCCCTGGCAGCATGCTTGAGAGATCAAGGAGGTGAAACCTATGAATAACATTTGAGAAAATATACTGATGATATTTAAACACTGAGTGTACCCTGACTTTGTCATCCTCACATTGTCAGGCAAAATACAGGAGTCACGACTTGCTTCTTGAAGCTGACAGAATGATTGCTGCAGTGAGCCAGCTAGTTTGGTTGGGGATGAGGAAAAAACTCTCCAAAAACATGATGTATTATTCATCATGAAAGAGCGTTAACAGGACATTAAAATGGAAGCAAAGTATTATCATGAGGTATTGTATGCCAGATAAAATCAAAGAGCACTGGCTATTTCGTTTTTATCAGTGGAACACTGAAGTAGAGTACACAAGGATACACTTTGGGTTTTGATAGAGGATCCCTTTCTCCATATATTAACCTCATCCACTATGAGCTACGCTGCAAAACTGATCCCAGATCAGAGCCTGTATTAATGAAGCACCTCAGAGTAAGAGTGCTGATCTGGGCTCAGGTTCCCTCATCCTTATTGAAGCTTATCCACTATAAACTACAAGGCAGAACTGATTCTTGTCCAGCACCTCCACTCTAACAAGCTTCGTACATATAATTTGATTGAGATTTTAATTGGACTATTCTCTATATTTTACATATATCAGATGTTAGCAAGGTAATTTAACAGAAACACATTTAAGAGCCAAGTTTGAATCTGTAACACAACAATAATAAACATGCTATTCAACAAATTGTTATTCTAGCACCTGTACCTTAATCTAGATTGAAGCAGGTGTCTGCTTTAAGCTTAATTAGTAACAAAATGAGTTACTATTAGCTAAAATTGTTGCCAAAAAAGTTGAATATAAATTTCCATTACAAATAACAAACAGAAAATATGTTTAATTAATACCCGACATCATTATTAGACCAAAAGGTCATAAGAGCAGCTGACAAATGGTAAACTGATTCAAATCCTGATTAGTTTTTAATCAGCAACTTTATCAAATCTAATTAAAACCTAATTAACACAAACTCATACATGAATATAATTTTATTGTGTTTATTTAATAGTAAGAATGCACTATTGCTTACCAGGATTGGTTGCTCCTCTTAGGTACCCAATGACATTGTGCACTGTCTTGTATGTAGTATGTGTTCCAATGGACACAGAAATGGTTTTTCTCTCTGTAACACAAACAAATAAAACAGGTTAAACTTGTTCGGTTTAGTTTACCCACATTGAATGCACTGGACTGCATATTGGCTTGGCTGTGTGTGTTTGACTGAATATGACCCACATTAGTAGCATCACAAGTGATAAAAAAGTGACATTATGTGCCATAGTAGATGTTAGGGTGAGTATCACAAATTGTGGATATTAATATATTTCTAAACTAAGAAAAAAAAAATTATAATAATAATAAAGTTTTTATTACACTGGGGACAAATACATGACTTTAAAAGAAAACATTTTACAAGAAAAATTCCCCATATCAAAGAAGTAATTTCCAATAAAATTATTGCTTTGATATAGAGACAAAATATAAATCAAATAAGTAGTGGCATATGGGTTTGTGCATTCCTTTATATGATGCACTGTTAGATAAAATTGTATTCATATTTCATTGTCAGTCACTCAGATTCTGCTGCAAGGCCTGCTGTGCTGCACTGTCTACAGTGAAAAACATGACGCATTATGAATGCTAGTTTAAACAGAAAACTCATTTGGAAAAGGGACAAGGTTCACGAAATCAATCAAAATCTACTTAATACAAATGCCTGAGAATATTAAATTTAGAAAAGGACAGAGTGAGCAATAAATCAGACACTCTGAAGATAACAAACAATATTGAGGACAGGTAGAGGCTCTCCTCATAGCCTGCGCTCATTTCCATCGCTTATGATAAATACATCCTCACAAACATCCTCACATACCCCTCCTCCTGCAGCAGTGTGGTGTTGTCTTTATTAATGCTTCGGACCTTCAATCACCTACATTCTGTGTGAGAGGAAATGAGTCCCATTCTTATGAGACAATCTACAGAACATCCCCCAGCACAACGTGAGAGGACGCGTATTACAAAAGCCATGCCACAGTGATGGTGCTTATGACACCTCCAACATCACGGGAGGGAGAGGTAATACAGGTGCTCTGCTAGGCCGCAAACACAGGGTCGCATGGGGAAGAGGGTGACAAATGGAATATGTCTCTAAACATGGTGAATCAGCAGCTTTCACAGGTCACAGGTCCGTGCTGAGCAGTCCGCCTACAGAACAGGAAACTCAGTGGAACAGCCTGTTTCCATTTAGCCTGCCACAGCCTGCACAAAACAACAGATACTTGAATACTGTCCAGGATTCAATCAAACACACTGAGTCTGTTTAAGGACTCAAACTATAACTGAAACCAGGCTTATGATATTATGTACTGGGCCCAAAAGCATGGCACAACGTTTAAGGCTTACATCCAGAATGAAAAAAAAAACAGGAATTACAGGGTTGAGTTTGTCTCTAGCTTCATTCATCTGCCAGAAATTCTTCATCATTAAATTGAAGTGGCAATATTTTTTCATGTTACATGAATTATGCTGAATGGTTTGAGGAAATAACCGGATAGGATGAGCTTGGTGAATCTTTTAAGTCATAGAGCATATATAAAAGCTGTTAAATAAAGATAAATTAAGCTAGATTTAAATTCAAATTTAAACTCAATATTTGGAAGCTCAGAGGCTTGACAGAAATGTATTGGCTGTTGTTTATCCTACAGAGACTATTATTATGACCAAAGCTCATCCAAGTCTGAGTCATGGTTTGGAAAATGTGATAATTTACAGCAAACACATGGAGCCAAGACAGCCAATTTGCTTCAATTTTTTTTCTTTGCAGCCAACCAATATTTTCACAAAACATGGTCAAACAGGATCTTTGAACACACTATGTACCATCTGACAAAGTAGCTTTAAGATCTATGATGGGTGGTGTGATTTGACATGGAATGCTCCTTGCTCATTACACTGTGGGGTACAGAGGTGTTTGATGTTAAGCACCTTTGCTCAAAGGTTCAACAGCAAAGTGAATATGCAGCCTCTGACTTAAAACTCCAGATTATGATATAGTTCCACACAGGAGAGTCTGTTCTCCAAACTCAGCTCCACCCAGGATGGTCTGTGCTCCACATCCAGCTCCACCTGGGAGAGTCTGGCACATGGAGTCAGCAGGATTCAGACCAAGGCTTTGGTCTCACATGCAGACAGAATGTGAGATTGCTGCACTGCTATTCTTATTGCCTGACCTCACACACAACACCTGCTGTGATAAAACATATGTCATGCTCTATTCACTTCCCTTCACTCTCTGTCTCTCAATCTTCCTCTCTGACCAGATTCATTCACCCTTCTTCTTTTTGTTTGCATTGATTACTGTCCCTGTCAGGATCAGGGGCCTATACAGTGATCACAAGTGCAGAGACATCGGTCTGCTGCCCGTGATTCTGCCCTGTTTGTCTGTGAAAGTGTGGAGCCCAATACTGTGTACACTCATGATTGGAGCGGAAGCTTCAGCAACCTGACAGATGAAAACAAAGGGGGGTTAACATTTAAAAACAACAGGCCCAACACAAACTGTATGCATACCTCTCCTGGGTAAAACCACAAATATCAGGGAACATCTAAAAATAGACACAGACAAAGAGGCAAGGATAAAAAAAATGAATATGCTCCTGTAGTACTTTCCCCCCTAGACTGTTGTATGTTGTTGCTATCAGGGCCAAAGGGTCAGGCAGCAGGTGGAATACTGATCCTATGGGTGAAATGCAGCTGAAAGTGAATAGACTTCCTGGTAGCTTGCAGTCTCTGCAGAGTGGAGCTCAATGACACACACCTCCACAGCTCAATTCACTAGCTTACACAAAGCATGGACAAACAGGAGTGTGGTATCATGCTTTTCAGGCTTAAGGTCAAAATTGGAAAAATCCATTTTAAGGTAACACCACCCATCTGCAAATATACAGGCCTTGGGGTATACGGAGCTGAGTTTTCTGTTTAGCTGGCATGGATGCAAATATCGCAGGGAAATAAATATGAGCTATCAGAGAGCATACAAGCCGTGGACTCAAATAACAGCTGATGAATGAGCCCTGTTCATTGACCATTGACATGCTTCCCTTCTTTGCGTAATTTTAACCTGTATAAAAATTCATTGGTCTTCCAACAGGCACAAAATCCCATTTATCATTTTTGACAACTGCACAAATTACTTGGGGTGAAGAGCTGAAGATGAGCATGCAATATATTAAAGCCATGGAGGACAAAACACTTGAGGATATAGTTTTCATTGAAGGAAAAAGCAAGTTAAAGGTTAAATGACAATATTTTTTATATAACTAACACAGCCTTGCCCCAGTTTAATTGATGTACTATGTCAATGACATTAATCTTTGCTGCACATATCTTTTTCTCCCAATAATCCCAAATCCAGCCACTTATAAATCAGTTTTCATGTAAAAACTATATTGTTATTGTTGTATGGGAAAAAAATGCACACAGTGCAATACATCAAGTGTTATACTTCAAATTTCATAAATAAAACATACTGTAACTGCCATGTGATTAAATATTTTTCTGCCCATGACAGATTAGATTCCTCTCCAGATGATTTTTTCCCTTTTTTCTGTCTTTAACAGCACTTAATCAAGAAAAGAGGAAAATGCTGAAGAGAACCCCCAGAGCAGCCTGGGTACCTGCACACAGCAATCAATACTATTATAATTAAAGGCCTGAGTGTGTTTCTATAAAGCGATTTCACATAGTTTCTGCTCTGTGGCTGTAACTGCAGAGACCATTTATAATACTTATGCCATTTGTTGGGCGGCCTTAGAGCTTGCCGCTTTGCAGAAATTAACATTCGACCACGTTGCTCTCACATTTCTATTGAATTTCATGGCAGATAAGTGGCAGATGAAATCACCCTGCAGACACCTGCCTGAAGAGCCACATAGCCTGACAAAAAAAGACACATCATAATGAAAACACTTCTTTCCAATGCATTTTGTGGCACATTAGAGCATTCTGCGCCAAAAACAATGCATTATGAGTCTGGAAAATGCTAGCGTGGGTGCGTTGAGGTTTGTTGTGTGGAGGCGTGCGTGTGGTCATTTGGCTGTATGTGGAGTCATGCAGGCAGGGGAGGCAGGGCTCTGGGGTGTCGTACATAGGCCTCGTTTCCATGGAGGAGGAAGGATCATGCAATTAGGAAAAAGCAAGCACCACAGTGAATGCTAATTGAAGGAGAGTAAAATAAAAAAAAACAGACTGATTAAAAGTAATTATTTCAAACCTCCAGAGTGGTCAGTGCTTTGCTCAATCGATAGGGACACAGATTACTAGCTTGCATGGTTTGATCAAACTAATGAAGTGGTGCTACATTTTTGGGGCCTTGCTTGTAAGGCTACGCTTGGGGGAGCACTGAGCAGTGCCTGACGGACTCAGAGTTTGGGAGCCATCACATGCCTCAGGGAGAGACCACAGACCCCAAAAACCCGGGATCATGCCATGCCCTGGGAAAGATCTAATGGACCAGTGACTGGAGACCATGCTGTGGTCTGGGGGAAATCTAAAGGACTCAGAGACCAGGGACCATGCCCTGCTGTGGGGGAGATCTAAAGGACCCAGTGGACCATGTCATGCCTTGGGGGAGATCCAACAGATCCCAGAGTCCAGTGACCATGCTGCACTCTGGGGAAGATCGATAGTGCTCTTGTTCTGCTTCCTGGTATTTTGATTCTATTGATTTTGAAGACAGAGAAGGTGCCAGACACTTCTGGTCCACTGGCACATGGAAGGAAAAACACAGCATGTTCCAGAGGCAGGGACAAGAACAGGGCTGAGTGAAAAAGACAATCACATCAAAGCTGTTCTGAACCAATAACAAGTCCCCTAACTTACATTAAGATAAATGAGAGCATAACCCATATAATACCCTAGAATCATACACACACTCAAAAACGCACACATGCAAACAGAAACATAATAAATAACAGCATTGCAGTAGCCTCTCCCTTTCATGAGATTTATCGACCTGGCAAATGGAAAAAAAAAAAAAAGGATATAACAACAGCTGGCCACAAGCTGGTTAATAATCACCCCAAGAGCACATCCATCTAACTTCTTTATTGGAACTTTGGGCAGGGATTTGGCACAAAGCTCATTTCCCTTCAATCTGTCATTGGAATCCAAGCCCTCTGCTGTCTATCAAGGCATGGTATCTATGGTGACTCAGGCTCTCGGTCTCCTGGGTGACGATGCAAAGATAGGGAGGGATTTGCAGTAAATAGCCGGAGTTAGGTCTTAATGCTCTCCATTAAAACCAGTTTGTACACTTTTGTTGCTTTTTTTTCCTCTGGTGGTGTACAAGTAAAAGTTAAGGCAGGTCGCAGGTGTGTCTTGAAGTTACCCTATGTGTTGCTGTTTCATGTGGGAACTTTCCTTCCTGCTTCCTGCTTCCTTCTTGGCCCAGGTGAGGGAGATATTTGTGAGAGCCAAGTATAACATGCATTGACCTGTTTATGTCTTAAATCAACCAGGCTGCACACAAACAACACCAGACTGAACTGTGTAGCAACAGACCTGTAGTGAGACAGTTTTTCTACTGTGTAAAGTAAGAGAGAACAGTAAAGTACCTCAAACGTATTTCAATATCTTTCTGCAGATGAAATCATGAATTGTGGAGGGTGTAAAATAAGTCAGCTGCAGTAATGCCCTGTCAGGGAGGTCATAACCAAGATCACAATCCATCATCAATCATCAGATTAAAAACACCAGCCACTCGGAACAATGACCTTTTACCCCAAACCCCCTTGCATTTAAATCCAATTATGCACCTATAAATGCAGTTTTCCATTTGTCACTTTTATGGACCCAGCTACACACATGTATATAGCCACAGTATTGACCATATCCTTGTTAAGTTTGACCTCTGAGAAAGATCAGCCCAACGCAGAGTGGAGTGCGGTTTGCCTAGTCACCTACTCCTGGATTCAATTAAACTGCAGCTGTATTATGTGAGCTGTGCTGATTGACATGTACAGTGTAATGGCCTTGGAGATCTTATTGCCTCGACTAGTGTATCCATGAGAAGGTGTCGAGGGCCACAGTAATTCACTGGGACATAACGATGCACTTCTCCCAGTATTCGCAATGAGGGACATAAATCAAGATAATAATTTGCACGCAACATGCCTTGCCCCTCATTTGCAGACGTGGGAGGAATTCAGCTATACCACTGGAGAGTGGAGCCACACTTCTCTTCTTGTTGCATGTGATTAAAGTGGAACCATTGGGTTCAAAGATGTTCCTTCCATCCATGTCAACTTCCACCCCTGTATGCTCTGTATGGGAGGACAGGATTCCCCTTCTACAAAGTCCACCATGTGAGCTGCACAGGCACTGCAAAGGAGAATGGCCGACTGGACTGAGGTCACATGGGTTTGACCTGCAATATTGCGATGCTGGGTTGTGATAGGGACCAGCTATAGTGATTTCTGTGACAGTGGACATTGTGGACTATGTTTAAGAGTGAGGTAGAGCGAAGCTGTACCTGCAGCCACAGGCATGTTGATGCTGACACAGGCCCCGCCCTTTTCTGCGGCCCCTGCAGAGAGCAGCTGTCTGGCCAGGGAGGCGGAGATTGGCTGGACCAGCAGAGACGTCAGGTTGCTCCGATGCTCACGATAACTCCCAGCTGCAGAAGAGGCAGATAGAATTAAGGAGCTAAGGATGTCCTAAATGTCAGAAGCAGATGGAAACCCATATTACACATCTGAGTAACATTAACAAAATCAATATATGCATGTATATTATCACATGATATTACATATAAGGATTTAGCTGCCAGCACAAGTGACTTACACGGCTTACATTTTTACACAATATCCATGAATACAGGTGGATATTTATTCAAGCAGTTTATGGTTATCCATTTTCACAATCTTTTTTTTCTTCTTTTTTGTAAAGTGACTGCCACAGATATGATGGTATCATTCAAAGCATGAACATCAAAGCATCCAAAACATAAACATTTTTTTTTAAATATGTGAAGCTAAACCCATGAGTTTGAAAAGTAAATATTTAATGTGCTACTAACTTTACATATCAAAATCCAACGTTTATTAGTTATGATGAAAATGTATACTACATATTATAGCCCCTAAATTCATATACATAATATTACTGGCCAAGTTTCACACTGATTTAATCAAGCTGAATAAGTCATCTGATAGATGCACAACATATATCATGTGAAAAATAATGCATCCAGCCTATATTCACAAACTAATGCTTTGTTCCTTTATAGCAAGTATGGTACTTTTTTCAGGTACTTATAAATACAATACACAAAAACAGACATTTTTGCTAATGGTATACTGCAGTCTCACAGGTCTCCAGTGGGTGTGAAGAGCTGAAATGAGGAGAAAGGAGAGCAGGAGAGTTAACCCAGTGGCCTTGGCCTAATGCACTGCAGAGCTGCACAGAGGCAGTGTGTGAGCAAGGGGATCTCCACACCTATCAGGCCTTTCTGCGCCTCACCACTAATAGGCTCCCGGACTTGAAAGTCTGAAGCGATGGTTTGCCGTTGTACCAATAGGGATTTAGATTGGTGAAATGCTCCATTGATTCTGCCTCATTAAAACTGGAAAACTGTGAGCCTAATCCTGCTTTAGGAACAAATTATTTAGGAGGCTGGATTTTCCAGGCGTGTCTGCCCCTCTAGCGTGACAAGGCCCCTGTCGAAGCTGAAATACAGCTCAGAGAGAGAATCTTCTGCACTTCCAATTCTTGGCCCATCATCTACACCGTCATGGATATCTGAACATGAAAATAGGAGGATTTTAGCAATTATTTCAGTTAATTTTTTAATTAAGAATTCCACATAAATGGTCATGGAACACTTCGTTTCAACAGCAGCAAAGATGGCAACTCATAAAAATGTATTAAAAAATGTACACGTTTGCAGATCAAATAAGAAAAATTAAACAAACTTTAAGATTTGTTGACGCAGAGTTGAGACCTTTGTCACCAATAACACTTTCAATAATAGGAACATGAACAGGAATGGTAAACAGCATGTTAGATCCATACCACAGAAGTAAAAAACATACTGTATATGCATACAAATACATATTTACTGGAGTTCATTTGTGCATGCCCTATGACCTTAGAACAGCCAGCACAGAACTGCAACAGAACAGTCAGTTCTAGCTATGAACAGATAGTTCTAGTTATACCTACACACGTGAGATCCTGAACCTGCAGAGTAGCTGCAGTTTAACTCCACTTAGTGTCTTTTCCCATGATCAACTTCTTTTTCTGACTCACTTTGTTGGTTGAATTTTCTCCATACCATTAATGCATCTTTATATGCACAGAAGGATTGTCCTATGGTGACTGAGGTAGCAATTTATTATGGATCATCAAACATGTTCATCTGATGATTTCCCCAGAGATGGGAAGAACTGCTTTTTTTGCAACAGATCTTTGGAATTAGGTCAGTTTACATCACATGTACATGATTTTTCAGCATGAAATCTCTGAGGGGTTGTGTAACTGTGTTCCCTCCATGCAACCTGTGTAGAGCTGTCTGAGATGCATTGTCACTCAGAATCAAAGCGAGGTCACGGAAAAGTACATTTATTTCCCTGGGATTGGCTCAAATATGACATCCACAACACAATTGCAAACAACTGCACTTATTTGTCTATGGGTCCCTCACCCACTCCCAGATTCAATGCCACATTACCAACTAAAATCAATATGGTATCTGAGATGTATAAATAATTCTATTTCAAGTTTAAATATTGCTTGCATAGAAACAGACTGCTGCCAACAATCATCATCAAAATCAAAGAAACGATAAATAAAAAACAATATTTCTGAATGTCAAGCTTGGGCAAAAGACATTTAGAAACATGGTAAGGTGCATTTAAAGCATTTTACAGAAATATAATACATGTTCCCTGTGTACAGAAACTAAACCCCAGCCTTGGGACAGTACTCCAAACAGGTCATAAATGCCTTGTCTCTGAATTAATTGCTACAGAAATTATTATTCACAGCCAAACCTCGCAGTAGTGTCCAGTCCTTATCCCCAAGACTGAACATGGCAAAACTCCCAATTAAAGGCAAAATTAGCTTGCTGAATAAAGATGCATATCCACAGAGTTGATTACTTTTACATTAGACAGGGGCAGCCCCACTTTTTTCTACACTGAAAGATCCTGAATATGGATACCTGAACACCAAACAAATAAAAACAGCCCCAAACCATGATGTCAGTTTTCTCTCTGACACCCTCTAAGTACTACAACATCCCAGAGACAGACTAAATTGTGTTAGAAAAAGGGCAAAAAAGTGCAAAAATGAGTACTGCAAGAAGAGGCAATCAGCTTGTCACATTCTGCAGGATGCAGGATATGTCACATTTTAAAAAATATTGCAAATGAATTTATAGTGAAAAGCATATCACAATGCATTGCAATAACTTAATTATTATAATTTAATAAGCTGCCAAGTGTATGGAAATGTAGACAGCAGAAATTAGTCATGCGCACAATTGGCTCCTGATGCAGATGCGTGCACACCGATGGCGTCATGAGGAACATGAGCAGGGAGCGGTGAATCCAGTGTGAAACAACACGCTCTTGGTGCACTGGTTGGCAAGTCGTCGAAACGATTCAGCCTGAGGGTCATAGCAAGGCAGCCGACGCAGCTGCAGAAAGTGATCTGATTCCTAAACAAAGAAGCACCTCGGTTGTGTGGCAGAATTTGGTTTTACACATGGCAGCCACACTCAATTAGAGGTGATATGCAGTAAAGATTTACTGGTCACTGAGAAGTTGGGAGTGATGATTAAGAAGAACAGAAAGAACAGGAAACATGCATATTGGAAATGTCATTATTTCAGGTTTTAAATCTACTTAAAATAATTTTTTGATTAAATACATTAATCTTTGGTTTATTGCATTGCATATCGCCATCGCGATAATCCATAAGTTAATCACACATTGCATTTTTTCTCCACATCGTGCAGCCCTAGTACTGTGCATCAAAGTTGTCTATGTTTTTTTAACAAATCTGTGCTATGAGACAAAATGGAAGCTGCAGCATACATGAGTCTGCCCAGTGCCCCCTCCCCCATTACTCCCCACACACCATCCGACATTAATCTCCCAAAAGGAATGACACATCTTCTTGGTAAAACATACATGCACCACTGTCTTTTCTTTTCATCTTCCTCTCCCTCTGCTCATAGCAGTGCCATTGATTTATTTACCACTTACTCCTTTGTTCTTCTTTTTTGCTTTGATCCTCTGAAGAGGCTATCTTATGTTTATACCTCCAGCAGAGCATGAATTTTCAGACGTCTCCTGTATGTAACTGCATGCTCACTGTCATGCACTCATTAGTGGCTGCAAACCACGGGAGCTCCCACAAGTGAAACGTATGTATGACAAAATCTGGATCTCACACTCAAGCACCCCCATCCCTGGGGCACTTCACTCTCTCATCTGCCTCCCACAGCGATCTCCATAAATAGAGAATTAGCAGAAGACTCCTGCTATTGATCCAGTCTTGAAAGTGATGAGGCAATTGTACGTCTTATTAGTAACTGCAATGGGATCACTTCCTGGTGATTTGTGCAAACAAATTTTTAAAAAATTCAAATAACAGCTTTATGTTATAAATGGTGCCTTCTATGAAGACAAGAATATATGTAAAGGGAATTTGGCATTATAGTAAAACACAAACCCTGTTAACCACTTGATTTCAGACATATATGAGAGGAAGAGTATAGATCTGCAAAGGAGGATCTTTGTCTGTAGGTTGTTAGAGCACTGCATCACTGGGTCAATATCTACTGAAGCCATGAAATGCTCTAATTGTTTTAACGAAACTCTCTGCATCCATTAGAAAGTACAAATCTCCACTGCATTAACAAATGATTGATTGGTGCTGTGTGTTGAGTGATAACACACCTGGCCTACTATGGGAACCAGTCAATTTATCTACCAAGGATAACTAGATATACAGCTGGAATTCAGATATTTAGGCACATAAAGATATTTTAATTATGTTTTATTATTCAATAAATTGGTTTCGCTAAATAGTTCAGTCATCTGTACTGTAAAGCACATAAGGTAAAATGACCTTTTATTCATCACTTACATATTTCACTTATTGTTACATAAAGTGACAAAATATGTTAAACAATCCCCACCATGTAATGTGTTAAACATACTGTAGATGCTCCACATAATCAGTTTCTCTCACTACACCGTTCCTCCAATTTGATTAAGGCCAGACATGTCAGGAAAGTAGTTAAAAAATTATATACTCTATGCTTTCACGCATCACTAATCATTGATATCTCTGTCTCATTTTTATCAGCTTTAAAGTCACACCTTCATACACATTCCCCATTATAATCTCTCAATGGCACTTCTTTGATACACAATCCTATGTAGTGCCAGGACTACATTGCATTAAGAGTTTTTTCTTATGAATCTTTGATAGTAAGTACAACCATCCTTAAATCAGTTATTGTCTGATAGCCTGATTTACATAAACAGGAAGGTGTTGAATTACAAACACAGGAACAAAAGCAATGCACACAGCATGAGTTTCTAAGCAATATAACACAGCTCAAATGCCTCTGCCTACATTACACTATACAATGGCATCATAAAGGCTCTAGTTTAAGGATGATCTTTTTCTCTCTTGTTTCTCACTGTCTCCAAAGAGATTTTTAAAAGATTATGCTGGACATAAAAGTGCATGTCATCTTTTAACTAAACATAAGAAATCTGAGATGGCGATCAGGAGTGACACAGTCTAAAAAATGCATCTGATGATGAAGGGACAACATTGAGCGTTCTCAGCCAGCTGCACAAAGTGACAGGACGAAAAACTGCAGAGGCTGATTTATGGAGACTGATGGGTTGAGCAAAACAAACAGCAGAGCTGAGTGGGAGCATGCATGAGCTCTTGTGAATTTTGGAGATGTATAACAACTAGCAGGGGAGATGGGGGAGAAGGCTGGTGTATTAAGTAGCTGGAGAGGATGGGAGAACATTCTCCATGTGTAGGTCAAGGTTACTTAAGCACTTCTCCAAGGGTGTTCACCAAAGCGAGAACTGCTCTCCAATCAATACAGCCAATAGCCTCTGAGATAAGCCTTTCATTACCCGACAGTAATGGAAGGTACCAGAACAATGCCCAGAACAATAT
This sequence comes from Albula goreensis, assembly GCA_022829145.1. Classification (NCBI taxonomy): domain Eukaryota; kingdom Metazoa; phylum Chordata; class Actinopteri; order Albuliformes; family Albulidae; genus Albula; species Albula goreensis. The sequence continues at coordinate 13,936,307 of CM040753.1, read as the reverse complement.
CTTTTCCATATGGGAGTCTGAGGCCCAGTTCAGTTCAGGATTTTATGCTTGTTTCCTTCATATCTGAGTCCAAAGATGACTTAAAAACCAGATCTGCCCCAGAGCAAAATTTGTGATACCTGGAGTCCTGTGTGAAAGCAGCTATAGATGGCATGGCCTTTAGTTCACAAAACGTAGGCCAGAAACTGGTACTGCAGGTTGCCAAACTACAGTCCTGGAGGGCTATAATGGATGCATTTTTTGTGGTTTCCTTTAGATAAACAAACAGTTTAAGGCTTAGGAAACAAGGTGTGTGGAGTCTTCAGCCAGGCAGTGAGATAAATGAATCACTGAAGTGCTAAAATTTAGAGGCAAGCCCAAATTCGCTCCAGGACTCAATGAATGGACTCTGACAACCTAGCTCAGTAGCAGAACTGGTTTGAACTGATATTCAACAAAGCAACACCACGATGAGTGAATGAATTACAACATGTATATATACCGTATAACATACTAAAATAGAAAAGTACAGCTAGTGTTAGCCAACCTCTTGATCGTCAATCGGAGACTGTACACAACAAACAAAATCCAATGTTTTACAACAGTGAGAAAAGTAAAACTGTTCAGTATGTCATAGGGTAAATGAATCACACAAGATTAGTCTGAAGGCTGTGGCACACAAGATTAAGAAAAGCTGCTGGTGCGGTGGAAAGAATTAAAGTGTCTGTAAAGAACAAAAGTTTAATCAAATATCTACAAGAACAGAGTGTGAAGAACAGACTCACTGTATGAAAGACTTGGCTGTAATGAAACAACAGAACTGCAATGTGATATTTCAGCCCAGCTAATCTTAAGATGATCTCACACTTCATTTGATCATGATAGTATTGCCTTACATTTTTATATCCACCACTGTCTTAAATCACAGGCAAAAAAATGCATGTCCCTCATACATCATGAACTCATAATGAACTAGGCTTATACAGTATCCTTGTGCTCCAAATTAGAATACATGTTTATCCAAATTGTTTGCTGTCATACAGAATATGCATGAATACGAAGGTTAATGCTCACTGAATAAACACATACCACATGAATGGGATTATCTAAACATTCCAAGGCCTGTCCAGAAAAATCACAAACAAAATGTTTAACCAAATTAATGTTTATGCTTAAAAACAACGAGCTATTTTAGGAATTACTAAACTGAGAGTCATTATTTCTTTGGCATTAAACCACATTATTTGTTGTTGAAACTGATGTTACTGCCATAAGTGCATATATGGCATATTTAGGTAATATGGCCAGTTCTAATCAGTTCTCACAGTATGACCATCATATAGATTTTTTTTTTCGATATCAGACGCAAAAACCATATATTTGCTACACACCATTATGTTTAGAATACAAACCACATAGCTGATATCCATATAAGATTGGATCATTTTTGCCCTTGGGCACACAAAGTAGAAAAATATATTCCTTTTCAAATGGACCTTGAAATAGCCCTTGTCAGACATTTACACAGGCCCGTGTTGCATGAAGTTTGCCAGATGGTTTCCTGGAAGCACACAATGTAAGTTATTTTATAAAATGAAGCGGGCATGCTGAAAGACACCGAGAGATGATCAACCAGCCTGGGACAACACATCTTGAACACTACTGTAAATATGACTATTCAAGAATATTAAATATTGCAAACAAACCCAAAAAATGACACAATCATCATATTAATAAAAACTAGACATGGTTTCAAGATGAAAGCCTTGCAATAACATGCTGGGTCCATTGCTATATGAAAATATACCATTAAAAAACAAATTGTGTGCCCTTAACAAAGTATCTGTTGTAGAGTGCTATGCAGGGCATGACAGAGATAAATCACTGTTCTCCTTTTTTATTGTTATGGAATAATTGTAACAATAGTGATCCTCAGAGAAGCAGTTGAGATAAAAATTAGGAACATCATAATGCACTCAGTCGATTCACAGAGTATAAACAGAATATATTTGAATTACACACAAAGCATTTTTATGGCACAAGGACATGGCATTATGCATATGATTTATTTATGCACTTATTTGGCAGATGTTCTTATCAAGAACTATGCAACCTACAAGGTTATAATGACAACATGTATTAAAATGCACATCGCGGGAGCAACTGGAGCACAGGTGCAGAGAAGCCAGGCTCACAGTAAATGAGTACAGTTCTTAGATCTGAAACATTAAGTGAAAGCACACAGCATACAGATGAAACTACATCAGCACTCAAACTGTAGCTAACTGTGATCCTTCAGCTCCCAATACAATAATTTCAATGCTTAGTCATTCTTGGGTGTCTTTTTTTAAAAAACACACAGGGATATATACTTTTAATCATGCCTGTCTCCCCTTACATCCATTTTAGGGGGTGCATGGGTTAAGTTTGATTAATCAGGCCTGGTCTGTAGAGTATACAGTAGACAGTTATGAAACTGTCCACAGTAATCGCCAGGGAGTGCTGAAACTAAAGTACAGGTCATTTATCTTCAAATACGATTAAACAGTTACAGAATTGGAGGAAAAGTCTTCATCAGCTGCATATGCCAGTAAAACACAGCCATGTATCTACATTAATGAATTACAAACAGAAATGTGGATTGTGTATCAACAAAGAAATAGAAAATAGTTATAGAAAGTGTTTTTTTCACACTTGGATTGAATGACCATGGACAAAGTCACACAGGACACAGTGGTTCAGTAGTAAGTCTCGTTTGATTAAAATGACTTTCAGGGCAAAACACATTTCATGATAAATGTATAGTTATGAAGCAGAAAAGAGGGGCTACAGAGTAAATTTGTGACAGCAAGTACCACCATTGCTACTAGCAAGCCAGGTGCTACATGGGAATTTGAATCATTAGAAAATATTAACTGACACCATAATTCGCATTGCAAAGTTGACATGCAAGACTGCATTATTCTACGATGGAGTCAGTAGTTTTCTATGCTAAAGGTCTGACAAGCATTACATACTAAGTACAAGTTTGGCTATCAAATCACTAGGAAAATAGTGTTGTAGGACTATTCGGTGTAGGAGAATAATTGTCCTTTGTACAACCAAGGTTATTCTAGAACATTGTGGAACCATCTAGACGTTTTGACAGGTCAATGGAGAGGTAAGTATTCATTCTACTTTTCTGTTTCTTTTTTGAAATGTGTATGCTGTGTAGTGCATCCTCATATGTATTTCTCGGCATTTGTGATTATATTCCTTCCATACATGTCATCACAAAAAGACAAAAAAAAAAAGCCAAATGAAATGGCTGTCACCTGACTTGTTTGCAGGTTAAGAGGCACAAGCTTCTGGAATCAGACACTGTGCATCTTCTCCCAAGTGTCTAATTAGACTGTTCCTTTGGCACAGCAGAACTACCTGCAGTAACAAGCAGACACACAGCCATACACTTCTCTTGGCCAGACACACTGCCGTGCACTACTCTGGGTCAGATACACACAGCCACGCACTGCTCTGGGTCAGGTACACTGCCGTGCACTACTCTGGGTCAGATACACACAGCCACGCACTGCTCTGGGTTAGGTACACTGCCGTGCACTGTTCTGGGTCAGATACACAGCTGTGAACTGCTCTGGGTCAGATATACAGCTGTGCTCTGTTCTGGGTCAGATGCACAGCCATGCACTACTCTGGGTAAGATGCACAGCTCTGCACTGCTCTGGGTCAGATTCACATACACACCCATGCACTGCTCAGGGTTAGGTACACTGCCGTACACTACTCTGGGTCAGATATACAGCCGTGCACTGCTCTGAGTTAGATTCAGATACACAGCCGTGCACTGCTCTGGGTCAGATTCAGATACACAGCCGTACACTACTCTGGGTCAGATACACAGCCGTGCACTGCTCTGAGTTAGATTCAGATACACAGCCGTACACTACTCTGGGTCAGATACACAGCCGTGCACTGCTCTGAGTTAGATTCAGATACACAGCCGTGCACTGCTCTGAGTTAGATTCAGATACACAGCCGTGCACTGCTCTGAGTTAGATTCAGATACACAGCCGTGCACTGCTCTGGGTCAGATTCAGATACACGGCCGTGCACTGCTCTGGGTCTGGTACACCGCTGTGCACTGTTCTGGGTAAAATGCACAGACATGCACTGCTCTGGGTCAGATTCAGATGCACAGCTGTGCACTGGGCCATACTAATACCATTCAGAGCTCATGAGTTGTCTAATCTGAGATAAGCACATTCTTTCAGAATAATTTTACCTCACAGAGTAGGGAATATCAAATTCCCTACGTCACGACCAGGGTTGATTGTAACATTTTCCATTAGAAAAATTAGTTCTGAACAGTAAGGTATATGACGTGAGATCTGATATTATAATTCCTAAGTAAAATCCTGTCTACAACTTGAAGGGTGTACAAAATGTCCAAAAACAGACAGGGTTTCCAGGACTACACAGGATGAGCTACCCAGAAGTTAAAAAGTAGTCTCATTTTGTCTCTTTTTAAATTCCTGGTTTCTTTTTTTCCCATATATGTGTGGACATTTTTGTTATGTATTTTTTACTTTTTCCTGCCTCATGGATAAATTAAATGAAATAAAAAATTGGTCACAAAAAAAAAATTGCCGTCATTTTTCAGCTTCCTCTTTAGAGCCCAGCACTTGCTGGGTTAATGATTTGATACACGTTCCCGTGCCGAAGGTAATGGTGCGATTTTGCTGTGGGAGAGCATCAGCTACTGTGTAATGGTGCTTGAAATGGCAGGCCCGAGTCAAAAGGTACAGTGGAGCCAGGTCTGTCATCTGACCCTGTCACGCTCCATCCTGATGAACCCAGGCCTTAAAGAAGAAACAGTTCATATGGACAGTCATATCACAACATGTCAGTCAGCTTCATACAGTCCTGTAATCTCCTCTAACAGGTGACCAGTCTTGAGTTACAGCCTTCAACAGTGCTATACATTTTCCTGATCCATTGAAAAACTGCAAATCAGAACTGAGCAGCTGAAAATTTAGAACAGAAGCTCCAGGCCATTTGTATTCTCTGGACTCCTTCCCATGTGTTTTAGCACTGGGAAGCAAGATCATTCATGGAGGGTCAGCACTCTGACTGCTAAACTGGTATTTAGGCCAAGGTTTAACAGACAACAACTAAACTGGTGTATAGACTACAGTTCAGCCAACAAATGTTAACTGCTCTGCAGCATGTGATTTTATCTGGTATTGGTGCACCCTTTTGTAAGAAGGATGGGTTATGATCGAATGACGTGGGGATCCTTTGCCCTGGCATAGGAGTCTCTATTGACCCAAACATGGCTTTGGGAAGCTTCTTCAGTTATAAAACTTAAACATTATGCTCGATCATGCTGTTATTAGCTGAACAAGGTGAATGCACTGCTGTGAAATCCTGGGAAGATTTTCCATCAGGGCACTATATTGTCAAGTCAATACCAGGATTGGAGTTGATTTCAATTCAATCCATTCAGGAAAGGAATTACAAATTTATAAATTCCATTCGCTCTAAGACTATTTTATTCAATAAATTAAATTAATTAGAATTTGTGTCTAAAAGGCTTTTTGGTTCTATTTTTACAACCAAATAAGTGCTAGGTTATGTTACTTGTACCACATAAGTACATTTAACCAGCACGATTACTATGCTTTGATTCATATTAAATAATAAAGTGAGTTCATCATCAAAGCACTGGCTCGGTTGTATGCACATAGCATAGCTCACCTAACTTTCATTTTTAGCAATTCAGTTAAATGCAGTTAATGTTGCATATGACGTAGCTAGCTTGGGATCTACTACCAACAAGAGTAGCCAATGTTACAGGCCCCATTCACTTTCATATGTCATCTCCTAGGAGAATAGTTTACTGGAAATTAATCTGCTGTTAAACATAAGCCTTGCTGCACTTTTACTGGGGTATGTGGTGCACAGATAATGAGGAGGTGTGAGAAACACAAGCCTCACTGGACATTTTCTGTGGCCACAGATAGTGTTGCTCAACGTGTCATTACGACTGCGCCACACAATGAGCCTCATTTATCAAATGTGAGCTGAATGAATTTGATCATAAATCGCTTGTAAATGCATTCACACAAGCAAAGTGGGATTTATCAAAGTTTTCTTCTATCAGTTTGTTCATAGGATCCGAAGAGATTTCATGACATGCAAATCAAAAATTCTGTGAATGAACTTCTCATTTACGATTGATTGGTATTTATCAACACACACACAATGATACAAACAAATGCTGTGTCTACGCGTGTTTGATAAATCTTTTGTTAGTTTTTATCAGTTGATGCATACATTTACACACAGTTTTACGAAAATATAATTAATTGAGTCCCAATGTATGTACATATACTCCCCACAACCACACCTAAGAACAGCCACTTAAAGAGCGTTTAGCATGAACACACTTAAAAGCAGCCTTTGTGGTGCTCTTGCTTTGAAAATTGGTGGAATAGAATAGAAGTGCTGGGAATGATCAAAGGGTTTTGCATAAAAAAAGCCCTTGAAAAGCTTACTGAAAACACCATATGCACACTAAAGACAGCCTTTTTACAGCTGCCATGCTAATGCAGATCTAGGCTCTTGTCAGAAATGTCACAGGAACACAAATGAGACGTCACATCGGACTCTAATGCTACTTTAAGCACTAGGGCATGACAGTCAGACATGAATACCTGGTGAAGATGTGATGGATGCAGTAATGGGCCCAGCAGTAACACACTATGGGTTGTATTTTCATTGAGGGTTAGCACAGTGTAAGCGGTCGTGTTACCACTGTCTGCCAATGATGTGACAATGATGCTTGGAGCAGTAAGGTGTGAGTGTGGACAGAGGTAAAACTACTTGCTTGAGCTTGCCATCTGAGAAAGCATTGCCCTATGAAAAGGAATGGACAATTGAACTGATTGACCAAATGAGAAATACCGCTGGCTGAAATTCCTCCCTCCCCCAACACATTGACCTCATGCCATCCTATAGAAGAAGGTATAGAATGCCCTCATAGGCTACAAGGCAATGTTTTTGCAAATAGTGTGATAGTATCACACTTCAACAATGTAAGTTACGCTTTGGACCAATAATCACCCAAATGATTACAGTGTGGCGCTCACTAGAGAAACATTGTAATTTGAACATTAAGCGGCATGTCTATTCTCCTATATTTAATAATTTAGCTATTTTGGTTGGGGGTAACCCGGAGGGATTCATCTTCTTGGAGATATTTTTGATGACAAGGGTCTTTGTGCATTCCAGGATATTACATCTCATTTTAATTTACCTAGCTCTTCCTTCTTTTTTTATTTGAAGCTCCACTCATCACTGCGAGCCTATGGGGTATCTTGGGGAGTGACATTAGTATTTCACCCCTTATATGAGTTGCTGTGTACGCAACGTAAAACTAGGGGTCTAGTGTCCAAATTATATCTTCCTCTCTTACAATCTTCTCATAAACCCCTTTCAAATGATATTTTATGAAAAAGAGTTCTTTCAGGCTTAGAAATGGAAATTGGCTCAGACAGCAACTGGAATAACATTTGTCCCTCCTCAAGGAACCCCAATCACCAGCTTATTTATTTTAAGTTTGTCCTTAGGTTATACGTTACTCGTTGTAAGCTTTTCGTAATGAAAATGACAACTAGCCCTATTTTCTCTCTTTGCACTGCTGGGGCTATTGGTTCCTTCATACATATGGCATGGGAATGTCCCAAGGTGACTATGTTCTGGGGACAAATTTCATCCAGACTCTCTACTGTCCTTTGTATAATTATACAATTTTCTCCAGAAGTACTCCATTTAAAAGAGTTTAAAGACTTAAATTTACCAATTAGTAAAACTCAAGTTTTGCTGGCAGGGCTCACAGCAGCTAAAAGAATGATTTCTCTGTGGTGGCAGGCCCCATACTCGCTCTCTGTTCACCAATGGATTCTTAGTTTTCTAGATGAGGTATATATGGTTTTCTCTGTCCTTTTTCTTTTCCTTTCTGAAAAGTGACCATAGCAGTACAAGCATTATGATAAGCAACATTCAGTTTATTCTTTCTTTGCCTCATTGGTAACCAGGAGATATGAAAGCATGCATCGGCTGGAAGAACAGGGTCAAACAACTTCAGAGTTTGTACAGGAACAAGACTCTTAACCACAAGGTTGTCTGATGGCATCCTGAGGTACATTCTGCAGTAAGTGGATTCAGAGTCTTTAACCTCAATTACAATAATAACCACCAGGCCTCATCAATACAACATATAATCTACTTCAGGGCCTCTCCTCGGCCAGAAATGGGAAAAATAAACTACTGTAGCACTTCTAAGAAATTACATGTTAATTTCAGGGCATTATGGCAGTTAGTGAACATGATGTAACTGTACCTGCACAGTACATTCTTTTCCAGGTATTTGCTAAAACACAAACTGATTAAACTTCAGAGAGAAACTTTGGCCTTGGCAAATCGACCAACAAACATATACAACTTAATTGCTTGTACAGCATTTTCCACAGTCGGGAAGTTTGAAAGTTGAAAAAAAAAGGAATTCAATTAACAAACTATTGTTTTTCCCTTTAGGAATTGTGTGTACAGGGTGGAAATGCTGCTTGTTGTTATTCTGCTGGTGGTTTGTGCTTTTTAAACGAAGCCCACCTCTCAGATCGTCAGCCCTCGAGAAAGCAATTAAGAGAGTGCTTTGTTCCGTCACTGCTGCTGACAATAAAGAAGGCTGCTGGCGAAGGGGGAGCTTGCCAGTGTGGACAAGGAGGAGGGGGATTGTAGAGAGCGAGGACTGTTGCGGGGGCAGAGCCCTGCCGTTCCCCCGTGGTCACCAGCCGCCAGCCCGTTATGGTGACAGTGGACCCCCGGAGGGGGGGGGGGCGGGTGCGAAGGGGGCGAAGAGTGGCTCTGTTGAACCCTCTTCATCCAAAGCTGCTGTCTCAACATTTGCTTTGAGGCTTAGCCATGAAAATGACCTCCTATTAGCTAACCCTTACTCCAATTCGCCTATTCTGAGTAACAGCTGATCCCAGTGGAAATCCCTCATAGGAACTTCATATTATCCAAGGCTGTGTATTCGTATGGAGATAAAATACAGATATATCAATTTTTCAAATGGACCCTGCTCATATTTGTGTGATGTAGGGGAGGGATGGCATGGTGTAATGGTGTATACGCTGTGGCTGATTTTCCAGGAGCCATCTTACCTAAAGCAAGGGCATTTCCTTCCTGACTAATGTATTATCTTTTGTTTAGCCTCTCTTATTTCATGTTGGGGTGGCACTTACTGTGGCAGTGACCACCACACAAGGGACACGGCAACTTAGACATTGGTCAGACTCTCAGATGACTGCCTGTGCTATCTATTTTTATCACACTGAACTGCACTGCTTTTACCAGACCTATAGCAGAGAGGTATAAACCTGGCACAGTCACTCTGAACCGCAGTACTTTCACCAGGATTATACCAGAGAGGTATTAACCTAGCAGAGTCACTCTAAACTGCACAGCTTTCATCAAGCTTATAGATGAAAGGTAAAACCTGGCACTATCACTCTGAACTGCACTGCTTTCACCAGGGAAATAGTAAAGGTGTATAAACCTGGCGCTACAAAACTAAACTGCACTACTTTTAGGAGGCCATTTCTTAATCAAACGTCTGATTTAGATAATTCAGATTAGTCCCACCCACTTAAAGATAAAACACAATGGAGGCTCAGTCTCCCATTTCAGACAGAGGAGGAAACAAATTTCCTTAGCTCTGATTCTGGACGGATCTCCAGGACTGTCAAATTCTTGATGCATAGCTCAGTTACACAATTATGAAAAAAAAAAAAAAAAAAAAAACAGTTGGGCAATTCCACTACAGAGAGATTGATGCCATTTTTTGAAAATGCAAAACATAATTCCTTTTACATCAAGTGACTATCAGCTTATTTATAGCCAAGTACATTAATACAGCAGAATCCAGAGGAAATAAAGGCCATGTTAGGTCATTTCTGTAAAGAAATATACCTGCACACTAGTGTTCGTACACACCCACACAAACACACAAATACACATAAGCCAAATCAAGATATGTAAGTAAAGGAAAAAGTTAACATAATTTTTTTCACAACCACAATCACATGCTATTCAAGTATAAGGCCATTGGAGTTACATGTAAATCAGGATCGGTATAAGTCCTTCACTGCTAAAGCATTAGTAGAATACAACATGAGATGAAAATAGCAGCTTTAGTTCAATTTCTCTGAAAGTTAGTAATTTACCACAATAGCTAAGCAATCACATCCTTCACATAAGAATACAGGCCATTCTCTAAAGCATAGTCATGTCATTTCATTTCACTCAAAACCGTTCAGAAGATGTCAGCCTTGTGACCAAGACATATCAAATATGAGCTTCAAAAGGAACATAATTGCACTTTCAAATCACATAAAGAGGACATGTTGGTGTTTGGTGGTCTCTCTTTTTAATTTTTTTTTGAATGATATGAACTTTTATGGTATTTTAATACGCCAGCCCTGGAATGTCACCAGACCCACAGAGTTGCACATCCCACATTCTAATGATGATTAGATTTTAATGAGAGCATAATGGCACTTATTTTCCCATGTAGTCACCATTAGTGCCTCAAACTAAATGACACATTATATGACCCTTGGCATTAGATTTGGGCTGATACCACAGAGCTGCTTCGACTGTCAGACACAAAATAAATGAGTATTATTATCTCATCTCTGTCCATTTGATTGTTTATTTGTTTACTGGCTAAATTGTGTAATAACAGCGTTATATAATGGCATTTAAATTAAAATGTGAATACAGTGCTGTTAAATTATCAATTTCAATAAGGAAGAGCAATGGTAATGGACAATTAAGGAACCCTCATTTCTGTTCACATGCGCTTCATTCTTCTGCCACCATGAACAAAATCACATACCAGGGTCATACACAAGCTTTAACTCAAAAAATCCAAAGCATTTTATCATGCTTTTGCTCTTAGTAACCAAGGCCAATCAACTAAAAAGACAACCCCTTCCTCTCTTCCCACCATCCCTCCTTTTGGTTGCCCTTTTTGTTCTGAGGGATTTTTTCAGAAAAACATAAAGTGTTCAATTTTCCCCTCCAAACACAGCCAAACTGTTTAGCCTCATGCAGCAACCTGACCCCACCACCTCAGGAAGGTACAGTCATAGCCATAAACATGTGATTCCTGAGGATCACGTGACAGCGAGCAGTCATTTCTCCCAAAGCAGCACTCTTCACAGACCTACAGCAACAGCATTAGTGTAACAGACACAAATCTCCAGTCACAGGGCTTATGTCTGCCTCTCAAATTAACATATTCTGCCTGAGCCACCTGGAGGCCCCACAAAGTTTCATTCTTAACTTTGCAAGTGTTTATGGTGAAAAATAAATGAGGTGGGGACCATTTGAAAGGGAGCATTTAGGAGTTTGAATGTTTAACTTGCTCATTTGTGACCTGCTATGTAGTGTCATCCTCCTTTTGTCCCAGTGTTGTAAACAGGAAGACATCAGGTCTCTCACGAAACTCATCTGGATAAGAGTCATTATTGAAGCCAAACCACGAAGGATCTAACTTTATTAATTTCATCTGAAACCATGGTGTTCTCATGGTGCTGGATCAATAAAAGTTAAAAATTACCCTGATTAATTTAAAGACCAGCTGGAATAAAACCCTGCAGGTCCACCTTTAAAGAACAAACTTCCTGAACTTTGAAACAAAGTTTAGTTAGCTGAAAACAGACTTTACTGGAGCATTAACTTACTTAAACAGTTCTCTGTATGAACAGATATTTTGTAGATACTAAGTTCCTATCAATATCAAACAAATCTGCTAATGTGTGAAGTTTCAAAACACAAGTTTCCAGTAAAATAAAATTGACAATATGTATCATTATTACAACATAAATTGTTAGCATTATGCACGGACTGAAGATAGGTACGTAATGATGAAATCACACACATGCATAAGCATACACACATTCAGTACACAGAGGACACAGGCATGTGAAATCATTAGTCACAATAGAACTGTGAAGCAGAAGACCAAACCACTGCCCCTTTATTTTATCACAGAGCTAATAAATGACATATTAAACATGGCTTTAATGTGATTTTATGGGAAAAGATTAATAAAATAAGTACAGTGAAAGGAAATCATGCAATGTCGCATGACTTTAAAGAAATACTGACATGAATATAACATTATGTTGGTTTAAAATACCCAACTATACCATTATACACTGTACAATATGTTTCTTATTTGCCACAGGTCAATATAAAATGATCTATTCCAGGGCCATTTCTATAACATAGTAACTATAAAATGTAAGTTTGTTAAAGTGTGCGCACATACATGTGCATACTGGTGTGCATTCACATGAATGGGTACCTACACGTTAATAATAATGTGTGCATGACCGAGTTTTCTCCTCATTGTGAAGCATTGTAGAAGTGTATAAGTGAACTCAACTTTGTGAACCTACTGCCTGTACAAGGGAAATGTTGGAAATATCATATACAAATATAGTTTAAATACATAAAGATATGCTGCAACAATGGTAATCATTTATCCATGTGTTTAAATTTGTTGTTATGTGTTGAGCACTTCCACAGTCACAGCAACCCTGTCCCCAGTGATTCTCTGAGTTATTATAATACACTTCATGGGATAATTAAATGCTTCTATGATCAGCATTTACATGATAACTCTTGGAGGAACATATTGATAAATATGTCAACGCATGATTCATTGATCAAGCCAACCCAGTACATCTCCAGTTTCTTTTTAACCTGAAGCTAGACTAAAATCAGACTGGGACAGATGCAGATATGTGCACTTATATTCACAAACATTGTCTCGCAAAATTCCTTGACACCTGAGTTTCATAAGAAGCTTCAGCTTGAAGGCATCTCAGATCCACAAAACCCTCTACAATCTGCAATTACATGACTTGGGGATATACTGAATTGAATACTTCAGCTGCAATGCACTGTACTGATATGAAACACACTGAATTGAAAGTAATTGTGAGGAAATAAACAGAAAAGCGACTCAGAGCAGCTCTTCAACCCAGCTGACAAAAGAGGAGGAAAACAGTTGCTCTCTGATATGGACTCACAACCTGAAAAATGTACTGTGCCAGAACATTTCAGAAAGACTAAGCCATTATAAAACTCAAGGAAGCACTGTGAACAACATACAGTTCACTGGAACAGGTTGGATAGAAGAAAACTTTTTAGATGTTACTTTGTTAGGCCTTCTTCAAGGGGCAGTGTAATATAAGGTTTAGGGACTTATTAAGAGTGCAGGATTGAATCCTATGCAAGGTGTTGCAACGGTATCCTTAAGGAAGGTATTTAACCTGAGTAAATGGCTGTATATAAAAAATGCAGGCTGTGTTCAGTTACTGTGGATAAAAGTGCCTGCTTAATGTGATGTAAATGTGAAATAAACCGAAGTGCCAGCACTGGGCTCTGTATACAGAGATCTCTGCTCTCCTCATTACAGTCCTGTCGCAAGGCCAGAGAGACGTGTAAATCCTGAGGCTACCAGGGCCCATTATGTCTGCTGCTTCACATGCACACACAAACAGGCAGTACTTCACATGCACACACAAACAGGCAGTACTTCACATGCACACACAAACAGTCAGTATTTCACATGCACACACAAACAGGCAGTACTTCACATGCACACACAAACAGGCAGTACTTCACATGCACACACAAACAGGCAGTACTTCACATGCACACACAAACAGGCAGTACTTCACATGCACACACAAACAGGCAGTACTTCACATGCACACACAAACAGGCAGTACTTCACATGCACACACAAACAGGCAGTATTTCACATGCACACACAAACAGGCAGTACTTCACATGCACACACAAACAGGCAGTACTTCACATGCACACACAAACAGGCAGTACTTCACATGTACACACAAACAGTCAGTATTTCACATGCACACACAAACAGGCAGTACTTCACATGTACACACAAACAGTCAGTATTTCACATGCACACGCACACACACACAGGCAGTACTTCACATGCACACACAAACATGCAGTACTTCACATGCACACACAAACAGTCAGTATTTCACATGCACACGCACACACACACAGGCAGTACTTCACATGTACACACAAACAGTCAGTATTTCACATGCACACACACACACACAGGCAGTACTTCACATGCACACACAAACAGGCAGTACTTCACATGCACACACAAACAGGCAGTACTTCACATGTACACACAAACAGTCAGTATTTCACATGCACACGCACACACACACACACAGTACTTCACATGTACACACAAACATGCAGTACTTCACATGCACACAAAAACAGGCAGTACTTCACATGCACACACAAGCACAAACAGGCAGGACTCCACATGCACACACACACACACACACAGTGCTTCACACACACACACATAAACAGACAATGTTTCACACACACACACACACACACACACACACACACACACACACACACACACACACACACACACACACACACACAGGCAGACCCTGTTTCACACACATAATCACACAGTACTTCACATGCCCACACAAACTCATGCTCTCTCTCACCCTCTGAGAAAGCCACCATTGTAAATTCCTGTCTGGTGAAATTATTCCCCATTTGCTGAGGCTAAACTAGGGCCATGTCTCCCAGGACAAACAGCAAGCCAAGGTCCTGGGGGGACGGGCCACAGCTCAACAGGAGAGCAGCTCCCTCCAGATATAAGTAAATAACACCCCATAAAAGTAGCTGAGTAAATGCTCCCTGCATTTGATCTTTTACTCTGCAACAGTTAATCTCAGAGGGACAACCAACAGAAAGCATGAGTTCAGACACTGCTACGGTGTGGTGGAGCCACTGTGTGTTTATGTGTGTGTGTGTGTGGTTGGGTGCGTGTGTCTGTGTATGAGCAATTGGATGTGTAAATATATTTGTGTGTGTAAGTGTGTGTGTGTGTGTGTGTACGTGCTCTTGTCTGTTCATCTATATATTTACATGTGTGGTTTCCACATGCTTACATGTGTGAGCACATAAATAGATGATTTTAGAGTTTCAGAACCAGGAAAGTTATGAAATATATAATCACATTTGAAGATATGAGAGATGGATAGCTACACATGACCCCAGATCCAAAACAAGCCCAGACAACAGACAGACCTGCTGATAACCCCCTACTGCACTCCCACACCCCACTGCCAACCAATTCTCCAATACACATCGACCTGGAGAGAGAGGGATAGCATGTTGTGTGTCAGTGTGCTGATTGTGAGAGAGTATTAGCTTGTTGTGCGTCAATGTGCTGATGTTGACAGAGGGTTGGCATGCTGTTCGTTGGTGTGCAAATGATGATAGAGGGTTAGCATGTTGTGTGTCAGTGTGCTGATGTTGAGAGCAGCAAGGTAAGGCTCATCGTACTATAAGGTTATGAACAGTCTGGTGAAGCTCGTACTAGTATGAGCTTAACATATAAATGGGAAATGCACAAACGCTCACTCCCATAGGAGTGACTAGCTACTGTTGAGTGTCTTTGAACTCACTGCACAGCATGAGAGTACTATGCAAATAAGACCCAACTTCAAAATCATCATGTTGAGTTATCTCAAATGTAGCCTTATTAAATAGCCTTGGATTTTTTTTGTTACCCGCAAAGGTCACCCTAATAAATGCAATGCAGTTATCATTCACTGTGGCATGGTGCATACTAGTTTTAACAAAAGTGAATATAACTTTCTCACATTTCAGCCACCCCGTTATTTAAAAAAATAAATATAGAAGCAGATTAATTATTTTTTAAGAGAACTTTAGGTTCTCTCTTCTTACAACAGACAATGAAAAATTATGGGAAAAACAGAGACCAGTCCCTTTTCAATTGCTTCCACAAAATTGTTACATGGAAACATTACTGTAAAGTTTCAAAGCTCTCAGAGGTTATGCTGTTTCTGAAATAATACCATTGTAACCAGTGAGCCATGAAGACTACTCAACAGCTGTAGAATTTAAACTGATTTGAAATTCAACAATATGATCAAAAAGAAAATACCCAAGCATACACATAATAGTACTACCACCATTACTACTACTATAACAAGTTATTTCTGTTTTTGTATTATCAAAATTCCTCTCATACTGGTGTTTGATGTAATAAGTAGACAAGCAGATATCATGGGTGGTTGGAAAAACATAATTATCATACAGATTTAGCATGTTTAGTGAGATTGTGAAGACTGGTTGTGGCTGAGAGGGAGTGATGATATCTGTATTTAAGTATGTGGCTCATTCCACCTCCAGGCCTGCTACAGCACAGTGAATTTTGCCACTCTTCAGCCTATGGCAGATGGAGCTGAATCATGGCCCTCCACTCCTGTCTTTACCATAAAAGAAAGCATATTAGAATCAGAGATGGAATGACTTTGCCCATGGTTCCATTTATTACATTTTCCTTCAACAAAAAGCCATCATCCTCCCACAGAGTAAATAAGCCATGAATTTTCCAGTGAGGACTTGTTGAAATCCACATCTATCCTATATAGACACCTTTGTAAACTGACCATTACATGAGAATGGAACAGCACAGTGTGCCAGATAGTCCATTACTAGCAAAAGCTGTGGGCGGACATGTGGAAATTTCCAGAAAACAGACACTGCATAGGAATAAAGACGCTTTCTGAGTGATGATCCAGGTCTCAGCTTAAACAGAGTTCACAGGGAGGCAATGAAAGATCTGTTTTTTCATTACAGACTTGGTGAATAATTGAAAAGAGGAAACTGCCGCCTCTTCTTTTAACACATACTTCAAAGGAAACAATATAAGACAGGGCATAGGACAATCATCAAAGATAATGAAATATGTAAAAATCCTCTAAACTTGTGCCAGGAATTTTGGCATAAACATTTAATGGAACTGGGTAAAAATGAATTTAAATAAATAATAAAAAAAACATCCTTTTCTCAGCTAATCCACTTATATCTGGATGACGCATTAATACATGAAGAAGAACGGTTTTAAAAGATTTAACCTCAATGTATTGTGCACCTCAAACAGATGCAAATGCATTGTTCAAACACTTAATTGTAAGCATTGTTTCATTAAAAAAGATAATTAAGCATAAGGAGGTCCACTAACCTACTTTATAAACCTATTGCATCCTTATGAATTTACAAGGTTTCTCTCGTGACCTTCACAGCAGCTTCCCAAGAGATTTGAAGCATATAAACTTGAAACATGATACCCAAATAAATATGGCATCAGACTAAACATGTACAGAGCTTATCAGCAGAATCCTAAGGTACAATAGTGAAAGAAAGAGAGTGAATGAGTGTGAAACTCACACCAAGGTAGGACAGGAGACAGGTTTTGATTGCCAGGAGTGACATTGTACTGTGAACGTCTACCATCCAGACAGAAATGGCAGCATTTGTTCATTAAAGGTCTCGGCATCAGTCCCTTTGCAGTGGCATATTTAAATAAATATGCAAATGACTACATTTCTATTCAAAGCCTTCTTTTGACTTCCACAAGGTTTCTAAATAACCCAGGGGACACAATTTTTCCCGGTGAATAGACCCACCTGTCAGAGGCTTGAAATTAACATGTAAAAAATGTTTGAAGTTCGCAGAATTCTGTGTTATCTCCCTCAGTTACAGACAAAGCGGGAGGAAAAAAAATTGCTCCAGTCTTTTATTTTAAAGGTTAATGCATCTATGCATTTAGAACAGCGCCCAAATATTGCAGCCAACATAGAATGAGTACCCAAACCAATCTCTAAACAGCAAATAAACACCACGGCCAACCTATACATAGCACATAAACACTACAACAATCTATAAACAACACCCAAACACCATGACAAATCTATAAACAGCACCCAAACACTCCTCCAATCTATGAACAGCACCCAAACACTGCTCCAATCTATAAACAGCACCCAAACACCATTACCAATCTATGAACAGCACCCAAACACTGCTCCAATCTATAAACAGCACCCAAACACCATGACCAATCTATGAACAGCACCCAAACACTGCTCCAATCTATAAACAGCACCCAAACACCATGACCAATCTATGAACAGCACCCAAACACTGCTCCAATCTATAAACAGCACCCAAACTCCATGACCAATCTAAGAACAGCACCCAAACACTGCTCCAATCTATCAACAGCACCCAAACACTGCTCCAATCTATCAACAGCACCCAAACACTGCTCCAATGTATTAACAGCCTAAACACAAACAACATAAACACAGCAGGTGTTACACACAATCCTTTGGTATCGAGCAGTCAACAAACAGTGACACGTTTACGCATTCTATCCATGCACATGATAAATTTGCACACTTTTTAATTTTTCTTTTAACTTCTATTAAAGGTAGTGTGCGGGGTTTACTTGCTCATATTTTGCTTAATATAAAATGATAGATCTTTTCTGAATGATCAACCGGAGATTGATAAACTTCAAGAAACATTTGATTAAACAATCACTCACTAAACATTTTCTGTAGCTGAAGAGTTTCTATGCATTGAAGTGGGATGGAAACTATATATTTTGTCTTGGTTAATGAAACCTTAAGAGCAACAAAAAAATCTAATGAAATATCAAACTAGATACACTGCAGCTGGATTGATTTACAGAAATAAAACATAAAACCAGCATCATGTGCTTTTATCCATTCTCCGTGTGATCTGGCACCAATGTCTCACGTGTTGAATGACAGAGAGGGGTTGGTTTCACTGGTGATGGCTGAGGCAGCCAGCATCTGCTACAGCATCTGTCTGCCGCATCCTCTGTGTGCTGACACCATAACCTGCTGTTGGGTGAACCACTCTTCTCCTTGGCAGGATGGCTGGTTGGAATTAACCAATGCCACACAGAGTGATGCCACAGAGTCTATATTCACACCAGATTTCCAGCTAAAGGTGCTTAATATTAAAAAGCTCTGTCTTCCTAGCTATTTCCGAAGCTGAAATATTCCAAATTCACAGCATTCTCTGGAAATCCATTAAGGGACTTGAACAGGTACACAGCTGTGACAATGGATGAAAAATATCTGTAAAACAGCTCTGTAAGCTTCTGTTGCAAAAGGGAATATCCTGTACTTGAGAAGAAGGGAGGACAGAAGACTAAGATGTGGGCACTGAGTATCAAGGTGATAGAATCTGTGGTTTTACATGGAGTTATAATCACTGCAGAAAGAAGATTATACACTCGGTTTCAGCACCAAGGACAGCGGCCTGTGGACTGTACAGCACACTGCAGGAAACACCTCACTAAATTTTTTTATACTCGGTTTTCGCTAGGGAATCTTCAATACATGACAGTTTGACCACAAATAGTCTAACCACCATTCTGCTGCTTACAGCATGAACCAAATGCTGCAAAAGTTTATACACACAGAACCTTGGCATCCAAGAACTTAAAAAATTAAGTGTCATTATCGGCACTGATGTTCTGTTCCTGGGGTAGATGTGGTTTGATGACCCTCAAATTAAAGTCAATTGTGAATCTAATGAGGTGCTTCATGTTGCGCTGCTGGCTGAGGGGTCCAAAATGAAGCAAACACTAAAGATGACCATATGAAAAATTAACATCAAGTGTGTGTCTAATGATGTACCACATGTTGATTTGCTGGCTGAGTGGCCAGAAGAGATAATTAGTGTGGACGACCATATCAGGTCTAATAGCTATCATCACAGCAGAAGGCATTGCAGTTAGGGGGTGACACAGAGAGCAGACCTGCACTTGGGATGGTACGATAATGGCTGAGAGAAAGGAATGGGTTAGCATTATTATAGGAAGGTATTCAATAAACAAAATATATACAATATATACAGATTTCTTGGTTGTCTGTATCTCTGGATTGGGAACATCTAGATTGTGAATAATCTAAACACAGCTGTCATTCGTTTCTTGTATGGAGTGTTTTAAATCTGAATTGGGAACAGTCACTCATGCACTACTTCAAATCTCAGAAAAAAAGCTATGACCTGTAAGTCAAAGGGACATCTGGACACAGGAAATGGCCATGCGTGATACCCAGAGGAATGCCAAGAAGTGTGTAAAAGACACAAACAGGACTCTATAAAAGAGAACCATTCAGATGTCAAAAATGCATTTTTATTTCATGTTCATGGAAAACACATGGTGCACTTATCTTTGGTAATGATTTACATTGACTGCATCCTCATAACACATTCATAATGCAGTCATAACACATTAATAAGCAGTTCATAAGATTACAAGACAGCCTCATAAAGCAGGCGTAATGCTTTCCTTAAACATTACATAACAGCTTCAGCTTATAAGTGTATTGTGACTGCATTATGAATGTGTTATGAGAGTGCAGTTAATGTAAATCATTACCTTATCTTTATGTGGTGACTGTGGTGCTTTTTCTTATGACATAACCTCACTCACTGACAAAAGATTATCTGCTTTTCAATTATACATGCTATTTCAAAATTAACATTTTAATGTACATTCCTTTCTCTGTTAAACTTACAAAAGATTTCTTTTAGATTTTATGTTTAGCCAGTGTTCACTGTTTATTAAGGTTAAAATTAATATAAGCTAAATTTTCCTCTGAAATATAATACTACAGTTATATATAATATAAGATGGATATATTATATATTATAGACATAAGATGGATGCTCAGAACTCAAAGACCACGTGTGTTCTTTACTTCATAAGATGATGGTGAGTGTGGGCCATCAGGGACAGGGGTGTCACTTTGGGTAAAAATATAGAGATGAAGCCATTTCCTGCTATGTCTGCGTGTGATTGGCTTCTTAATGGTGAGGGCACATGCTTAATTTGCACCCTTGGAGGTGCTGTATGCGGCTAGCACCTCTAACAAAGTACCTTTGTGCAGGTGTGAATGGAGATGGGAACTCACCAATGCTGGGGTACCCTGGAGTGGAGGGGTCCCCTCCAGGGTTCAGTGACATTCCAAAGGCTTCATCCCATAGCGCAGGCCTGTCAGGGAGGTCACAGGGGTCCACATACGGGAGGACTCCCCCAAAACCTGCGTCTGCCAGGAGGGAGAGCTGTAGAGACAGAGCAGAAACTATCAGAGACAGTTCTTACATTCCACATCCATCATACAGGCACACACTCATGTACACGTAATGGCTGTGCACTGTGCGTATCCTAATTTAGTTTCCATAGATTTAATATAGCGCGATTTGGTCATCATAGCCATGATAAAACTTGTGATTTTGATAAGCAAACTTTGCTGCTTAGCTGCACTATTGAAACTTAAGCTTGAAGTATTGAGAAGATGGTAGCATATTTAGTCTATTTATTTACATTATGTAAAACCATGTGAACCATTGTTTCAGTGCTTACAATTTCACGGCTTTTTGTTTATGGAGTAATTAGCATTCTAATGTGGCTACAAATTACATGAGTTCAGAGGGACAAAACGCCATGCTGTTTTCTTGGTTGTATGCTCCTAAACAAAACAATTCAGCAATTCTATGGAATCAAAAAGTGACAGTCAGTGGTTCTGTGGATCTTACACTGAATTCAAAGCATTTAGTTAGAAAAATAGCACATATATGCACACACACATATCTTCTTTAAATGGTCTGATCATGCTATATCTACATATATTACAATCTTAATGCCATCTTCACCAGCTCATGGGCATGTTTATATCTGGTCTGATCTCTGGATATTACTGCCATGGATCAGGTCCCCTTTGTGAAATGCCAACAGTCACAAACACCATGTCTGTCACAATTCAAATGAGAGCGCACAACAAAGCATAGAGTGCTTGACATTTACTTGGGCACTAAGGTATAAAAGGCCTTTTTTGATGAACAAGACAGCACAGTAATGATAGTTAGTCAGCCGAGAATTTCTACACTTGCAAACATACTGATAGGGATGATCAGGGAGATGTTCTTGCATGTATTTGACTCCAACTTTTGGACCAAAACTCCGGATCTATAATAGCTATCAGCTTTGTTCAGATTCATTTTCTCTTATAAGAAATGTTGCCAATACCAAGTACATTACATCTGGAATGCCTTATTCTATCAGGTAAAGTAATTCTTGCTTACTGAGTTTATATGTGTGTGTGTATATATATATATATATATATATATATATATACACACACACACTTTCAGATGCAAATGTATAACTGAACTATAATGTTGATCAAATTCTTTTAACTATTTTTCAAATTACAGCACCAAAATGAAAAAATATGTGAATATAGACAGAAGACATTTTATAGAGTAGATCAATTGCAATTAATTATTATTTTCACTGCATTGATTCCAAGCAAATACATACAGTAAACATAAGTGGGGCCGTCATCCATAGCACAGACCTTTAACAAAGCCTTGGTAAAGAACAAACAGAACTGGCATAAAATAAGGAGATGCTATCTGTGCCTACAGTCTGTTTTCAAAAAGCTAGACATAAAAGGTCTTCCCCTGATTCATCTGTGAAGGACTGAACTATGGTGACTGTTGGTAAATTACTAAATACCAAAAATGAGCAGTATCCGTTTGTAATTCTAATACACATCATCAAATACCACATTGCTCGATACAACTGTTTCCTAACACTACCATCACCTGCAACAGAGGAGAATGCATGCTCATCTGCACTACTGGACTCTCAGACATGAGAGAGACATGAGGACAGCCTATCTGTACAACTGGGAATTTTCAAATTGTGAGAAAAAGGGGGAAATTAGACATGGAAGGAAAAACACGTCCATGGTGTTACCCTTTCAGTTTGAGACATTTTTTCACTGTACAAAACACAACTCTTTTCCTGTGTCATTGAGTTGATGTGTATACCCTAGCAACAGGGGAGAGGGAGACAGAGAATGTCACTACACCCAAGGCACATCACTAATAAGCAAGTAAGATGAAGTAATTACTGAGCTCTGACTTCTGAAAACTCCATTTCTTTGGTAATGTTCCATTTACCTTTGCATTCCCACTCCTCCTCCAGTTGTTATCATTACCATGGAAATGTTTATCACAACTCTAATCATTGCCATGGAAATGTTCATCACTAGATATGCTCTCTTCACTGAGAAACAGTTTGAGGCAGCCCTCAGATATCTGATCTACAGCCATACCTGATCATCCACCCAATCCTCAGATACAACCAATTCTCAGCCCCACCCCATCCCCACTCTACCCAATCTTCAGCTGTACCTTCCAATACTGGATTCTCATCTCCACCTGATCCTGAACTCACCTGACCCTGTGTTACCTGATCCTGAACTCACCTGACCCTGTGTTACCTGATCCTGAATTCACCTGACCCTGTGTTACCTGATCCTGAACTCACCTGATCCTGTGTTATCTAATCCTGAGCTCACCTGATCCTGTGTTACCTAATCCTGAACTCTCTTGATCCTTTGTTATCTAATCCTGAACTCTCTTGATCCTTTGTTATCTAATCTTGAACTCACCTGATCCTGTGTTATCTAATCCTGAACTCACCTGATCCTGTGTTACCTAATCCTGAACTCACCTGATCCCGTGTTATCTAATCCTGAACTCACCTGATCCTGTGTTACCTAATCCTCAGCTCACCTGCTCCAGTGTTATTTTATCCTCAGATCCACCTGATCCTGTGTTACCTGATCCTTAACTCACCTGATCCTGTGTTACCTGATCCTGAGCTCACCTGATCCAGTGTTACCTTATCCTCAGATCCACCTGATCCTGTGTTACCTGATCCTCAGGTACATTTGGTCCTGTGCTACTCTTTTCATTCATATGCCAGCCAATCTGGGATAGCAGGTGCCTCACACACACACACACACACACACACACACACACACACACACACACACACACACACACACACACACACACACACACACACCGTCAATGTGAATCCACAGATCATTTTTGACCTTTGTTTACACTGTTGTTTACACTAATTCTCTGCCTGAGCATTAATGTTGCTATTCAAATCAACGACACTTTCAGATGAACACAGTTGCTTCCTTATTTCCATTATTGTAATCTTTTAATTACTGTAAGTGCAGTGATACCTCAACTCATGGACAGATTAAGGTCTAATGGTATGGAGCAAGACAAGCCATCAGTGCAGTCCTGTGGTTTTGAGGTCAAACTGTGGTGAAACAGATGTAGAATGTGACATTGCCCCTCCAGTTTCGAAAACTGTAATTGGCTGAGGACTGTGGTCCTTAACTGAGCAGGTCAATCACTTCTCTTGTTGAGCTCAGTGAAAAAGTCGAAGCAGATCTACCCTACATACAGAGAACTACTGAATATTGTACTGTGTGTGTTTATTGCATGCTCAAGTTCAGGTTACACACCTAAACAGGCACTTTACTTAATGGAAGTCAGGCTGGGAACTTTGCCAGGATACTGGGGAACCCCCTAGCATGTGACATAAGTGCCACAGGAGCTTTGATAATCACCATGGGACAGGTCCTCAGTTTAATGTTTTATGTGAAATTTGTGTGTGCCAGTCCCCATTACTGCACTTGGGTGCTGGGGTGCACTTAGTCGAAAGATATAAAGCCCCAGATGGGCTATCTCTTCCAACAACAAAAGCTGTGTTTTCCCATCCAGGCTGTGGTATGTACTGTCATCAGATAAGATAAAATCTACTTTATTATACCATTTGCTCTCTGAATGACAGTGAATAAACAAAAATGATAAATTTCAGGTCTTTTATACTAAATAACGCCAACAAAATAAGCACTACTGTACAGTTGATCCGGTGTAATGTATGTTATTTGGTGGGAGAAGGATCTTACTCCCCTCTTTGTCTATGTGGTCTCAGAGTTTTTTTTTTCTTTTGCTTGTTGACTGACTGGGGGACAGACTGTTTGTGAATACCTACTCCAGAAATCGATACACCTCCCCAAACAAACGACACTGCTGGGTCTGTGTCGTTGGAATTCTAACAAGAGGGTAAATTATTTTGCAGTCAATATTGTCTTCATCATTCAGTCAGATTGGTCTTTATGAGCTCTTTAACCCAGACAGGCACTTTGATAAACAGAAGGTAAAAGAAGGATCATTTCTCTTGTGTTCTCTTGCAGCACTTGTTGACTGGGTTTATTGAAGGGCATAAAGACCTCTGCTCGCTGATTAAACATGGGGAAACCTGAGGGACCCTGCTGATTGCTCTGTCATTCTGACAGTCCAGTTGAGAGA
This sequence comes from Albula goreensis, assembly GCA_022829145.1. Lineage (NCBI taxonomy): Eukaryota > Metazoa > Chordata > Actinopteri > Albuliformes > Albulidae > Albula > Albula goreensis. The sequence continues at coordinate 13,911,050 of CM040753.1, read as the reverse complement.
CATCTCAAAACACCCCAGTGAAAAGCATGCTGGCTCTACTTATGTTAAAACATTGTTTTCAATATATTTGGCTATTTCTACATTAGTGCAAACATCATATTATCCAGTTTAAACTAAATACAAGCTACTGGACCTAATTATGCATTTAGATAAAAAATAGTTATGAAATTAATATGAAATGAAAATAATACAGCGGAATAAAGTTTGCTTTCAAATTTAATTTTCATGTAATTCCATCACTCATTATTATTTTACTTAAAACTTATTTACTGATGGAAATATGTAGAATTTTACAGTGTTTAACCAGCTAGGCTTCCCCGTTGTAACTATAAGTAGTGCATTTTAAGATACTAGTGGAAGCCTGAAGTCAGAGAACACATGTGGAAGCTGAGGCCCTCAAAGCTGTGGTATTTACATAGCCCAGCATGCAACACTTCTCACTGGAGTGCTGATAAAAGAGAACAAAGAACCAATTACCATTGTATTCTAGCAGTGAGACTTGCTTCTTGCAATTATTCGGTGTGAAATTCTATTTCAGTTGATGTTATTTACATTTGCATGCTGTCCAATTATTTGGAGAAAATGTAATTATGGTTTTAAGTATTAGTGTGACAGCATGGAGAGTACTGCAGCTCTTCTCATCTCTTGCAGAAGCAACTGTTCACCTCGGTGGTTTTAGAGCAGAATGTATAATTGAAATGTCAAAGGAAATACCTCAATAGATGAAAAGATTTATAAATGTTTCTGATACGTTGAATGATTATTCAAGATTGTGGTATACAAACATACACAAGACAAATATGCAAATGAACCAGCCCACTCTTTTAAATCAAAAATTTCTTTCAACAATTGAGGTCTAATTTGTAATATACATAGAATAGCTTATATGTGGCTTGGTGCACATGAATCAGAAGAAAGAATGACAGGTCATTTCCTATGCCCCAACACAAACAAATACAGAATAATAGTCTTGTTTGCTTTAGTCTGCTATCTGAAAGACAAAATTATTTCTGGGAAAAATGCAGTCATATGAGTTCATATACTAAATGTGATTAAAGAAATATTATTGATATATCGACTGTACTAATATAATGTTTTACCTTTATGGTATAATCAGGAAAAAAATCTAAATTCTATGTACATGCACATGTCATAAAGGGTGTAAATTGTGCACCAAAGGAATGTGTTTCCAACTCACAGTGTATTGCAACAGTAGCATTAACTATTATTATGCAAAATTTCTTATTATTATGTAGCATTTCTTCAAATCCACTAAACATGATTTTATTTCTTGTGTAGCTACGATTTGAGGAAAACATATTTTCATGCAAGCACACTATACAGTATAATTTCCCCATCTGAAATTACTCTTAGACATCTATTAGCACTAGGATGATTGCAGTATAATATAATGTTGATTATTGCCTCAGTCGTCTTGCCACCTGGATATTTTTAGATGTCAACTAAATACTCTAAACAATGCATAAGAGCCTGCAAACAGTAATCATTTAAATGGTATGTCACAAGCATCAGTTTAGCAGCTTGGCTTAAAAGAAGGACTCAGTTTGATTGATTATAAGAAACTAGTTGTTGAATTGGATGTTACATTAATTAATTGAATTATTTATCCATGGTGGACATATTAGCAAATGATATTGAATCAGAAATGTTATATATTTCTGTCAGACCCTGCCTTCTGACAAAAGGAAAAGTGTATTCGATGCTGTCATCCACAGTTAAAGTAGGTTTTCTCTTGTTGAGAAGGGAGTGAAGGAGGGACCCAATGATTCAGTAGGGATAACACCATTTTCCTGGAATACAGTATGACCAGTCAAAAGCATAGCTCCATGTAATGAACAAATAAAACATTTATACTGCGCCTATTGGACCAGGAAATAATTTAATTTACCAGAACACCATAAACCCAAAGTTAAACAATAGTGTTCCATACTATTTATTTTCCCACAGAGGGTGAAATTTCATCATACACATTCTGAGATGTAAGCAACTGTATAATCTTACTCTAACTCTAGCATAGGAGAGGGAAATTATACCTGCAAACTCAAATTTAGGGGAGGAAAATTGTACAAAGGTAAAGTGACTGGGCTCCTTAGAGCTTATAGTTCCTTACTAAACACAAGAATGTAAGCTCTTTCAAATTCTTAGCTCGTTGTTGTAATGTATTTGATATTCACAGTCGATATTAGGCAAGCTTCCTGGAGTTTCTTTATTTTATCATCTCAGCTATCTAGCTATTGTGGACAACTGTCTTAACCCACAATGGCCAAACAAATTGACTATGACTTCCACCTAAACACTCTCTAATCACATCAGAGCAGAGAAGGACTTGTATGGACATGCAGCGTTGTCTTAATTTGGCAGTCAAGAGAAAACATGTTTGGCATAGGTATTGATGTACCAGCAGCTTGTATATGTCAAAATCCCAGTGACTGAAGCCAAGTCAGTGGGAATATTTGAGGATCGGATGATCCTGACCGAATGAGCAAAGAAAAGATAATTTGACTGAATTTCAGCTTCTGGGAACATAAATCTACATTTCTGAAATATTACAACCACAGTGAGGGAGAAGGTCTTTCCTTGCACTCCAGTTTTGCCATCTTCCTTTTGAGGAAGCTGGGAGACTTCATAAAACCAAGCACAGAAACAGAGGGAGGTCTTCACTTCATACTGCCTGCTGTGTCATTGCTAAGGTTGGCAAGTTTAGATAAGAACTTAAAACTGCAGTTGTATATAATTTATGGAAGAGTTGACTTATGACCTCTTAGTGCATCAGGTGGATCTACATTTTCATTCAGGAAGGTAAGAGCACTAAAATGGTACCCCAAACAAAATAATGCTGCAAATGAACAACACTTTGTATGTGAGGATTTTTATAAATAAACTACAACATTGGTGTTTTTTTGCTGAAGTGAACAACAATATATTGCAGAATAAACTTCTCCATTTCTATGAGCCACAATGATGAGACAAGCCAGTCAGGTTTGTACTTGGCAGTAAAAGCATGCAGTAGAGTGATTATCATATATGTAAAATATATTTATATACATCTGATGCACAAATATTCTATCTATTTTTCAAAGTCATACACTAATGCCAAATAAATCCTCCCTTGATAGTCAAGTGCTCATGCTCACTAAACTATCTACTGGAGGTCACTCAATCACCACTCACTCCAGCATATCTTCCCAAGCAATGGGTTATTATGGTCCGACCGGTAATAGCCTGTATGAGGTACTGCATGGGCTATAAATCCAAATGCCATTCCTCCATCCTGCCTGCCGACTGGCACATTATTTTCCTCATGGACACCCTCATACTCAGATCAGTTCCCTGCATCGCCATAAAACACTCAACCACACCACATGCTCACGCTCAGTGCAGCCTAAACACACAGCAAGCCACATGGGGCAATATGCTGCCTCTGCATCCCACAAGGCATGCTGGGCTGGACCAAGGCCTTGCAAAAATACAGAATATGCAGTCAACCTGGCGAGATGTTAGGCCTGCAATAAACATGATGGTTATGATTTAATGCATGAAATGTCTGCCATACTCTTGAAAATGACAAAATAAGGTCTGGGGATATGTGAAGAAGCAGGAAATGCCACTTGGGAAATCGTGGTTTCTTCTCATGTCTCAAATCTTTGGTTTCCTCTGACATTCACCACTGATTTAAAAAGATAATAAATGAAAACTGAGTATATTTACATAGTAAACACAAGTATATTTCATTTATCATTAAAATATTTTTATTAATTTAATTTTTGTTATGGTTTACCCCTTTATGTTCAATGTATACAATCCATTCACCTCAAAATTACCAATGAAAAGTAGTTTGTGGATAATACCTTGACAATGGCATATATAAACTCTGCAGTTTGACAAAAAGTAATAAATAGATGAATGAATGATCAGAGTGAAATTTGATCCCTGTTCTAATTGTGATGGATTTTAGGTCAAATTGACAGCTACCCTGCCATATCGGACCACACACAGCCCATTCCAACATTCTCTCTCCCATCTCCCTTCCCTTGACTGACAGCTCATAAATGCCGGATAGAGATATGCCAATCTGATAGCACTCTAAGCTCAAAGCCAGCACCAAGCTTGTGCCTATACCACTGACCTTTTCACTAATCCATTATAATTAGAATTATTGTGTTTAGGAAGATGACCTAGATTTGTGGCATAATTGGAGGAGCTTCACCAAAATGAGCAGGAGTAAAGCCTATTGCCTTCACATAAATTCAGGCAGCAGATCTGGACAAGGGGGACCCTCTGGGAGTGGGGGAAGAAAGGAAAAGAAAGGAAGAAAGGGAGGGAAACATTCTGGGGGGAGAAAGGTTAGGGGGTAACCTCTGGGGTTGAAAAGGGAGGTGGACTCTCTAAATTGAGTAAAATGAGTAAACGGAACACATCATTATTGGAAAGATTAGAGGATCAGCTATTTTCTTCTCACTGTTTGCACCTCTGGTCTTCAAGCACTCTGTTGGTTGATCTGGATAAGACTGAAGTGCATGTGGGGGGACCAGTCTTTTCACTCAGAGCAGTGCTTTGGCACAGTGTAGACACAACCCAAGCCAGAACAAATAGGGATGGGAAGCCCCAGCACAGAGCTTGGAAAACAAACCACCCTTTGCCTCCTTTCCTATGATGGAAATGTACAGAACCTGGCAAACAGAGGGAAAGGTGGTATCAAGTATAAAATATTTACTGTATCAATGTCATGGAAAAACCTTGCTGGCCCATTTTTGCTTTTTATTTGTTTGATACATGAAAAGAAAGCTTGTATCTTTAGTATACTGTAAATTATTCATGACCTGCGACTAATGAAGTTTATCCAAAACACCATGTGACTGTATCAGTAAAACTACAGCTTGAATCAGCCTCGATAATTATACCTCATTGCTCATCCACAGAGTATCTAGTTCATATTGTGATGCTCCCTTTTCAACACCCGAGAGGAGCATCAATAGTAGGCACTGACGAGGATAGACTCCTGGATTTTTCCCAGAAGCTCACCGTGTAAAGAAAGGGTGCCTGTCCTAGTTTCAATACTGCTATTCTTCTGGTAGCATTGGTTGCTGTTCTGGCCTGGATCAGGTCCTTCATACTTCCATACTGAACATCAACCACTTCAGCCTAAGGAAACACAAAAGAAAAATGTACAGTTAGACATTTTACATCCATTCCCAAAATGAAGCCTTTCCAAAAAGGACATTGACAGATAAGTATTTTGGTGATACAGTTTGTGTATATGTAGTGAGCACATGCCATACCTGTATAGAACATTTATAAAGAAGATCTGTAGAACATACTCCATTATCAAAGTATTCATTAATACATTCATTCCTTAATTATTATTAAGCTCTTTTTAAGAGCATATTTTCTTCTATTTTAGCATAAAAAGAAAACATTCCAAAAGATATGCTATGAAAGGATATGATTGGTTGAGGTTGCTCCAATTAAAATTTATGTCAGTGAAATTTTATTTGCAAAAATGTTAACATGTGCAGCATATGATGATAAATCTGGACCAAAAACCATTATGCTGCGATGTGAAGTCTGTGTTGATTTAATTGCATATGCCCTTAAAGAGACTATAATGATTTGATTGGACCTCTGTTTTTCTCCTTTTGAGATGTCTTTAAGGACATTCAGAAAGTTTAGCAGGGAGAACACTATTTAAGGAATGCTACTGCTAACTAGGATAGCGCTGTGGCAGATGCTGTGCTACCTGAAGCAGATTCATTTTTCATAAGACCTGGGGGCAAATGAAACGCAAAGCCGGTGGAAAAAGGCACATCTTCTTTGAACTGAGAGACCAGGGGAATATGAGATGTATCACCATTGTCAGTATTTGCATCATAAATATGCTCAGCCAAACTCAAAGGTATAGACACACAATGCAATGTGCTGAAATTGTGAAAAAGTAATAAAATAAACAACATTATAAACATCAGTTTGCATATTCATTTATTTTAAAAAGATAAGTCAGTCTATACTAATCTACAGGAAATGTATATATATGAGAAAAAAACCTATATAACGCAATCAAAAACATCTCACCAGTCAAACAGGAGAGAAGTCAGTCAAACAGGATGTGATTTAACATGTTTAACTGAATGAGACTAAATCCTATAGAGTCTTAATAATTATTAAACATTTCCACTATAACGGTATTACTGAAGTCAATATAATGCCATACCATACCAAGGACAAATACGATGCCTTTATCAGTGAAAACCCTCTCTTACAAATACACATACACTAAATATATGCACACACACTCACACATACACTCTCACACACTGATAGATGCACAGTTCTGAGAGTCAAGTTCTCCATTACGAATGCATATGTTCCTATTTAGAATAAATGGGGAAGGAGGGATACATAACCCAGTATTTTACTGCTGAATTAGTGAAAATACTATTCCCAAAAGAAAGTGTCTTTATTTATATTGGGTTCTGAAGTGCAGTCCTCAGTGGAACTCTTGCTGGCACAGATTCAAGCATTTAAATAGCTATTATACAGGGCTAACACAATCAGGAACTGAAGAGAATGCCTTCTCCAAACTCTTTACCTTCATGTCCTTTTGATGTATAGCTTTAGAGCCCCGAGGGCCAGCTCAACTGACACAACTAAATAAAATGTATCAATCCTTATGAAATCAAAAGGGCTGCAATGAAGTACAAACAACCAAATGAGGGGAAAAACAGAAGAAAAATAACAGAGTGGAGTAATCCTAGGTGGTCTAACCACCTGAATGTAACTCTACAGTAAATCAGTGCTTATTGATATAGAGGCTACAGCAAGATATCAGTGACAACTTGAACAACAAAAAATAAAATGTTGCACGTTGTCCAAAACTTGTCTAGCTGTAAATAACGAGTGGCTATCATGTGAATGGCCGACATCAGATGATTTATTTGATGTGTACCAGTATGGGGTTTAGATGTATTCCCAAGGTGTGTGTCCTGTCTTTTTACCCAAAAACATTGTTCTACCTGCAGCCCAGTTTTGTGTATACTCATTGTATTCATACATGCATAAATACTGCTGGTTTCTAGTTTGTTTCTGCACTTGAATGATTCATAAAAGTTATTGATTGGGAAAAAGCTACTCACACCTTATACAAGGCCTTAATTAACCTCTGACTGAAAGGAAAACTAAAAACCAGTATACAGACATGGGTACCCTGAACAAGAAAGAAAAATGTAAGTTAGTAAAATGTAATTACCATTCTGTATGTTGCTGTTGTTTTGTCAGTTCATCACATCACTAACAAAGTAGATGTATCATTAATAACTGCTGTTAGTAAAAAGTATTAATCATCATTAATAATGTCATGTACATTGAGTTTGTTCAGTAAAATATCAGTGCATCTATTTACAGAAGGTATTCTTTGTATTTTCTGCATAGAACCTTATGAATCACCGCAGGCAGTGATGGAATGTGGGCTGACACTAACATGCCTCTCAGAAGAAGTGTAAAAGCCTTTGTTAACTGCATATATTTAGCTGTACTGGCTCCTTTATGAGTTATTCAGCTTTGATTTCCACCATGTTGTCACATTCAACAGGCGCGCTGTATGCTTCGGTTATATGAGCATAAGTAGGCTGTCACTGTGATCTGAGATAAGCTTGTCTAACTTTCAGGAATGTCCAATGCTAATATAACAGTGGTCAGCTACTTATTCTGGTGAATCATGATCTCAGGCAGGGGTCCAATTGAAGGTAGTAATTCAAGCCAGCAGCTGTGACATAACACTGGTTACAACTTGCCAAAACCAATCAGACTGCAGGCCAACAATTCCACACACTGTAACTTACCTTCGCAGATGCTTTGGAGTTGAGACTACCTGAAAGTTCACTTCTCTGACCAATAAGGTGACACACTGCTTATGTATTATATTTTTATGCACTGCTTATCAGATATGTTTCTTTTTTTAAATTGGGTCAGCAGCATAGCATGCTGGTAACTTCAGAGGGTGCAGGTGTAATTCTTACATAGTGCACTGCAGCTGTAGCCTTGAGTAAGATTCAACCACTCAGTTATGCAACAAATTATACAGATTGATACTGTGTAAAAATGTTAGCTGTGTAAGTTACTCTGGTTAAGGGTGTCTGCTAAAGCCCTAAAATACAAATGTGATTTAATTCATAAATAATCATGTAATCTGATATCCAGGTTCCAGTTGTACAGTTTTATACATGCTTACATATACAAATAAATTAATTTGAATTGTTTTATTAATCAAGAGTAATTACCTATTTGGATGGACAGTTTACTGACTGAGACGGCCAAGGATCTGCAGGCAGATTGTGTCAAGAGGCTGTTATATCTCAGCCCTCTCTGCTTGGTAATGTATCTGTGGGGAGGAGCCTGTGAATTAGGCAGCCTCCTTTGCACTGGATCACAGATGCTGCAGGAGTATTGAGAGTTTCTAACATCATCTGTGTCCATGCTCTGCTCATCCGGTTATGCCACTTTGGCCCAGATCCATGACAAGGGGGCTCCCTCAGTTTCATTTATGTAAATGTCGTCTCTACTTATCACTGTTGCTTTTTAATTAAATCATGCCAATTCAAGATTGTGATAGATGGTCTTAATCTTTTTTTACTTGAATAAATTAACTTATTTTAAAAAAAGTATTTCATTAGACAAGATCCAGTTAATTGACCGACTGGAGAAATCCCTGTTCCCCTTGTTGTTCATGCATGTAAAACATTCTCACCGTTACTCTGTAATTAAAATAAAACCAGACTGCAGTGATTTGTCTTCCCATTGTGAATATGTTCCATATTAAAAGTAATACAGGGGCCACTGAAGCAAGACATTTCCTCTTTAAAAGGCTAAATCATGCCTCTCAGAAAAGAGCTTTTTTCACTCACTTTGTGAATATATTCCCTAATACTACATTTGCACCATAGACAGCAAAAGGCATGCTTTATGCACTTTTAAAAGATCTATGTATGCACATGCAAATAAAACATTGATCCGTTTTGAAGGATGAGGTGGAGAAGAGGGCAGAATTCTGGCTATATTGTGGAGCTTTTAATGAATATATCTTTTATATATGTTCAACTGAGTTACAAAGTTTGTGTGTAAACCCATGTAAGTGGTTCCTGCTTGTGAATTTTTTACTCATCCCACGTAACTAAGGCTTGAGAGCAGGAGCAGACTAATGTAAATTACTCAGTGACCCCAGCATTACCACACCGGACTAAAGAACACTTTTGTGGCCAAAGCGCAACACATTAGTATGGAGTCCCGAGGCATTTCATTCATCAGAGTGGCAATATTTGTTTCCCAAAGTGATTTGAGATATTACAAGTACATTTTAATTCATTTTGAGAGGCAGCAGATTGAATATGCAGAAAGAGCCAGATGCATGATGGATAGCTGAGTGTTCTCCCACAAGGTGGATTTCAAAGACTAACAGCTTAACATAAGAGCAACAGCTTAACATACATTCATGAGAGGCCAAGGTTTTCTCCCTTTTTGTCTGATTTGGAACACCAAACTTACTTCCAGGAGATAATTGCAATACACTGGGCCTCAGCCTCCCCAGGGAGTAAAAGCATAACCTGGAAAATAGCTCAACTGGATATATTCATTATGCTGCAGATGAGAGGAATAAATTGCATAAAAACTTGTATTAGCCTCCCAGTGAGGGGGCATTTTTGGTGCCTGTTAAATCTTACGTCATGCAAAACATTCCATTACACTTATAATGTGGCCTTCACAAAGACTGCTGGAGATAAATGCCTGTAATGTGTTAGTCAGTTGCGTGCTGACACCTTCTCCTAAACATCGTAGGAATTTAAGTTTTTGCTTCCTGAATTTGTGGTAATGCTACAGTTCAGTTGCTAATCAAAAAATATTAAAACAAAAATGTGATGCAAAACAATTCCTATACATAAATAAAGGGAAACAGACAGGCCAGTGTCATACCTCTAGGGTTCCCACAGCCGAGTAGGCAGCGTAAGAAGAGAGTTGGTCCCGGGAGTTACGGCTGTTGCTGTCACATGGCTTGCTGTTGGGGAGGAAGCACTGCGCACTGGCCGTCTCTGTGATGGTGCTGGGGGAGGAGCCAGCCTTGCTCATGAGCACACTATAATTGGCCATATGAACGTCCATCAAACCCAACTCTGTCCAGTGGTGGAGAAGGTACCTGGCCATGGATGACTCGCCTTCGACTGATGCAGCACTCAAAGCCCTGGAAGGGGGAAGACAAGCTAGAGAGTTAGGGACGATGAAGACCCTACCACTGGGGAGCTGGCACATCCACGCTTCACTCATGATTCAACACCATATAAGTTTGTGCTTTTAGATTAAACGCCATCCTTCGACCAGCCCTAAGGTGCATGACTGCCTTCATTAAATGCCGTCTCCTTCTGTATTTGTGCTGCTGTGCTCTGTATAATACTTAAATTTGCAATTTCTCTAAAATTAGACATAGTCTGACATAATCTAGGAAAAGATCCATGCTACACCTAACTAATTAGAAAAAATCTATTTTTTACATGACTAATTAACATGGTCACTTTGCAAAAAAAAAAAAACTTAAAAATCTGTTTTCAAAAAGTAGGAGCTGTACAACTGTGACAGTCACATATCAAAATGGTGACAGGAGAAGAAAGTGATTTTTTTAATTTCAGAAAATCGAGCACAAATCTTTATCTGTGAAAATACATTTAGAATTTTAAACATGCAGGTGTGGACAGAAAATAACGGTTATACAAATTTAACAAAACCCATCAACTGGAAAACACATCCTATAAGATATTCAAGATCAGGATTTCCCATCTTCTCAAATTCAACAAATGTCTTCAGGCCTACTTCACTCAATGTTTAAAACAGCACTTATGCTCCCGTTGGATGCTCATGATAAGGAGATTACATGCCTGCACTTATTTTGGTGTTTGTTGTCACATATTGCATTGTAAAGTAACATTATTAAGCAAAGGAAAAGCAGAAACAGAAGAAAAAATGCATGAATGGAATACCGTATTTATGAATTTGAAAAATAACAGATAAGAAATTTGTAAAAGTGACAAGCTTGCCAATTCTACTTTCAGCCTGACCAAAATGAGAGAAAATAAGTAGATATAACTAATCCTTAAAGGGTGAATACAATCCATCTCTGAAAAAAAAAACCAAGGAGGAAGAATGTAGAGGCTATTTTCCCCATCTCACAGGTGCTGCCAACTCTACATCAGACAGGACTTCACCTGCCATTGGAGAGCCAGCAGGGGAATTTCACTGGGGCCCAGCTCTGCTCTGTTCTCAACACCAGTGACAGGCTTCTAATGTAGGATGGCAGACAAGCAGTCCTGCACTGCCTCTGTCCATCTCCACAGTTTACACGTTCCAGTCCAATTCCACTCCGCTACACATGACTGATTCAGGAATCTAATTAAAAACACTGCTTGCTCATAGAGCTGAGAGCACAGTTTCACTGTCCGCGTGAGTTTGGAAGTAATGGATCTGTAGTTGGAATGAAAGATGCCAGGCTATGAATTGATACACTAACACGAAGATAATGAAAATCATGTAACACATAACCAAGTCATGCTCTTTATGTTTTATAAGATAAAATTCCCCCAGTTATGTCATTAATAATGTCAGATAATATGTATTCAGATTATAAACTCAACATGAACCCAAAAGAGAGTACAAATGATATTTTGCAGATTGTATTATTGTACACCTTAATTTGACTAACATTATGCAAACTGTTCTATGATGGATCTACAGTAGTGTAAATGCTAAATTCTTGGATTTTGATTGGTATGTATGGAATGAGAAGGGTTACAATGAGGCTGAATGAGATTTTGTACTTTGTATTAAGTGCATGCTTTACCATTTTACCATGGGACACCAGACCCCACTGCACTTAAAGTTGAACCTGACATGTAGTAGCACTGGGGCTCTCTGGTTCTACTTTACCATGCTGCCAAAGTGCATAAAAATAGAAGCAATAGAACTAACATAAAATTCTAGCCACGCTTGGTGTAAAACAACAAGGAATTATAAGCTTAATTGCATATAAAAACAAGCTTTATTGGACATGTATCTGGGAGAATTATCCATTAGGACCACCTTTACAAGAGAGCTAACCTCAGTGATTATTCAGTGTAAATCTACAATACACCACGTTGCTGTGGAAATCGATGCAGCAAAATGCCCATAGCATGGGCATTGTCCATTCTGTTATATGTAAGTTAATATCTATCATAGAAAAAAAAACATATAAAGAAGCAAACCTAGTGAAAATTAAACAGATAGAGTTAACAGAACTGGTCAATACGTATCAGTGTGTGTAACTCCCAGCCTGTATTCTGTATCCTATAATGTTTGGGACATCAACTTCTTTTGCTGTGTGAAAGGCAGTGAGGCAGGACATGAACCACTGTACAGGCCACCTCACTGCAAAAAAGACCACAGTGATTGGCTTAAAACGCATTTGAAAGGGGAAGGAGGTGGACACATTGTTCCAAACTGTGACTGCAAATCCCCTTGTAGACACAGGGGGGAAAGTTTGCATGGACTTAACCTGCAGAGTATGCCTTGTTTAAATCTAGTTCCAGGCATTATGACATTGCCAACAGACAGCTTCTGTGTAAGACTGAGCCAGTGAGAGCAATAATAGTATAGTACTGCTAAATCGCCATGAGACTTACCACACTGCCCAGCCAGAATCAGCACACTGATCAAGATGGACGAACACTTATCCGGTTATATTTGTTCTGATAATGCCCCTGCCACCAGCCCTTGCTAATTCAATGATGTATAGCTTTTTATAGTGTATGATATTTATCTTGTCTTGTATCTGGGTTACATTATGACATAGTTAGCAGCATTAGTGTCTTAGTGGTGTTGTACTGAAAAAACAGAATTTCAACCTAAAAAGATAAACCTGAAATATGTAAATACTAATGTCCTTTTTACAAAGGATAATATGCATGAGTAATACTCAATGGTTACTATCCGCTTCTGGAGTCAGTTTTCAATGTGTCTCATTAAAACAGTTGTGTATGTGAATATTGGCAAATAATTTAGAGGAGAGCTAATCAAATTTGGTTGAATAACATTTCATCTATCTTACGCAGTACTCACTGAGTACACAGGAATTTCCATTTAGCATTCACATCTTCATAAAACTGTGTGTGTGTGTGTGTGTGTGTGTGTGTGTGTGTGTGTGTGTGTGTGTGTGTGTGTGTGTGTGTGTGTGTGTGTGTGTGTGTGTGTAAAAAGAAAATACACACATTAACTGACACAGTATAAAATTGCATATTTGGCTGGTTCAGAAGGCTAAAGTGTGTTGGACATAGACAGGACCGCTCAGAGGGGGATGTGACAGCACTGAGATACTCACTCTCAGATTCCCCTCCATGTTCTGTGCTTTTATATTTATCATGCATTTTTACCTTCCACTGAATGCATTTATATCTTCATACGTCTTTAAAACCAGACACAGTGCGGGCCCCATCAGCCTGCTCTTAATGAACAGATAAGAACATGCTCGCCCAAACCACTGCACTGACGCACAGAGCACTTTCTGCACACATATATGACACTTACAGAAACAGTGCACATAGCAAAATTCTGCAGAAACATTGGCTTTTTTGTGAAATAAGGTGGACTTTTGCAATGCACTTTTCCATATGCTGAATTATTCAAAAACACATTTTAATTAAATGCATGTACTTACATTACTTTTCATTGTGGGGTACAATAATAAAGACTCCTCAAACCACTGTGTCATCAAAAACAGCCCCTTAAGAGGTAATATTTGTTGTACCAGAAAGTCACAGTTACAGGGGGGGAGTTCTACCCCAAGTCCCTGACATTTTGGCTCACTTGATCCTTGAGGCTTTGGGTAACAATTATGACAGACCCCTAGGAGGGTTCAGAAGGTATAGCTGATTCCATTATGTGCATGAAACATATGATCTGTGGAACTATATCTCTCACCACACGCCAGAAGGTTCTGCTCTTGCCAACCTAGAGTCTTCACATAGCCAAGAAGCAGAGTAGAATCTCTCCATGCCCCCATCTCTTTCTCTCTCTCACACAAACACAAACATAGCCAGGGCTGAGAGCACCATCTTGGCAACATGGTGGAAAAGAGGTCTAAGGTTTCCAAGATGGCAGCATACACACTCTGTGCCATCTGCCATGAAGGCTAATATAGATGTCACTCCATAACTTCTCAAAATCTACAGTGGAGAAAGACAAACTGAGCCAATGGAAAACAACATATGAATTAAACAACAATCTGAACTTCTGGGTTTCATATAGCACATTTATAGACACTATTAATATGTCTTTGGCTGCAGTATTTGTGCCCTACACAAAGAGGACGCCTAAGAGGGACAGAGCAGTGCTGAAAGAGAACACCCAGAGGGACAGAGCAGTGCTGAAAGAGAACACCCAGAGGGACAGAGCAGTGCTGAAAGAGGACACCCAGAGGGACAGAGCAGTGCTGAAAGAGGACACCCAGAGGGACAGAGCAGTGCTGAAAGAGGACACTCAGAGGGACAGAGCAGTGCTGAAAGAGGACACTCAGAGGGACAGAGCAGTGCTGAAAGAGGACACCCAGAGGGACAGAGCAGTGCTGAAAGAGGACACCCAGAGGGACAGAGCAGTGCTGAAAGAGGACACCCAGAGGGACAGAGCAGTGCTGAAAGAGGACACCTAAGAGGGACAGAGCAGTGCTGAAAGAGGACACCCAGAGGGAAAGTAATGAACCCTTTTATGAAAAGCAGGGTTCTTTTTTCTCCTCTTTCCCTAAAGAGGCATCTAAGTAAGAGGATAAAAATGGGGGATCCCTTTGATTCCCCCATTCATCTGAAAATTGCTGACCCCCCTGTCCTTCACATCTGCAAAACAACATAAGGCAGGGAGAACATTAAGACTGAAACAAAGTAATAAATCATAAATACTTTGTTTCAGCCCTGATATTCTTCCTTGACTAGCATGACTCATTTACAATACATTGTATTTACATATCAGGCATGTAGCAGACACTGTTATCCACAGCTAATCCCACACTTCATATTTTACATCCTATCTACTTATAAGGCTATGTATTTACTATATTTATTTTATATTTATATATATTGTAGATTCTTCCTCAAAGGTTTGATAGCAATGCCCTATCTGAGAACTGAACCTGCAGCCTCAGCATCACTTACATTTGTTTTGTGGCATACATAAAATACTAATGCCATTTTAGTAAAGACGAACAAATCAAGCAAAAATAGGTAACAATCATATGCATTCAATCTCTTCTCATTCTTACAGGTTATTAGCATTCATGTCAACCAAATGGCTAATGACAAGTTTAAGGGGAAAAAAACAAAAAAATCAATTTTCTCTTTTTTTAAAGTGTACATGACTGTATTGCAAAAAAATCACTTAAAACCTTGAGTCTCTTTCACCCAGCAAAATAACACATTGTCAAAGGTGGCCTGTGATAGGATGGCCTCCTTGTGCTGACATGATTTGAGGGAACAGAACTGACCTATAATTTGAAGATCAAAGCAATACATCACCCTCCCCTGTCTAACAGAAATGGGGTGCCATCAGAGAGGAATAACAGATAGCGTGGGGGTACCTCGCAGGGAGGAAATTAAATTGAGTCCATGACGATTACAAGACTGTAATGGATTGATTTCTTTTCCTTACATTTTTCAGATCTTTTACCACCATGTACGCTGTGCAATGCAGAGGTTATTCCAGTGCCTGATGATTTCAGCCAAGTATACAATCCAGGGCTCTCCCTTAAGGATGTTTTCGTGGTGCTACCAATAGCTAACAACTAATATATCTATACCTTATGTAGGCAGTTGACTGAGAACTGGAAATACTGCTACATATACATATTAGACTGTAAAAACTGACATGCTGAAAATTGGATTTGTAACCCCTTTTTAGTCAACATTAAATCATACGGTGTGTAAAAGCTGGAGAGACCCGCCCCTTCTTAGATGACCTTTTGAATGCTTGTATGAAGCACATGCTTCATCAAAAGTAATGCTGCTGAAAAAACCTCCCATTCAGGCTGAGGTGTGCATTTTCTTCCATAACACTACGTACGGAAACATGGATAATGAAATAAACTGATAATTAACTGAATTCTTGTTTTGTAATTGTATTTAATGAAGAATATTTCAAAGGCTTGATGCCTTCTATTTATGAAGCAGGATTAACCACCACCTCAGCTGCACTCATGCATGCCTCTCATACTCTACTACTTCTAGTTTATGGAAGCATTACTTTTGTGTTCACAATTAAAATATGCTGTTTCACCATAGTATATTAAATATGCTATTTATAAATATTTGATTTGATACACTTTCTTGCAATTAATCAGTTAATTACAGAAAATCATGTGATTAGATATAAGTAATTCTTAATGCAGCAGGAGCTGCCTGGTCTTACAAGATATGTGCAAGCTTTCCATCTTTCTGCAGAATTATTGTTATAAAGTTCATGTAAGGATCTCAATGCATAATGTAAGAGCCTCTTGACAGCTTTCTCACTTAAAGTGTCATTGGATTTAAGTGCATGCTTGTGGGGGAAAGGTGGACCATATAGAGCAGTATTGCTCTTATAGATCATTGTTAGGCTCTCTGTGCACATTAGTGTGATGTATGTGTGCTGCTCTCAAAGTATTAGATTCTGCATGAGGCAAACATTGTTGCTATATGCTTGTTCTGAATGTTAGCACTGCTCTCCAGTTGGATTCATACCTACTGTGCTACTGGCTGTTCTGTCTCTGTCTTTTCTTGTTTTTCCTTCAATGCATTTGGCAATTAATCCCATAAAACTGTCTGCCTGAGACCATCTGCTACATGCAAACAAAACAACAGGAATCAACCATTTTACTCAACAGCTGATAATCACTAATGTGACCCCTAATTAAAACACATACAAAGTAATGCATCTGCATTATAATAAAAAAGATGCGTGAACCCAGAACATTTTACTCCGGATCTTGCAGTGGTCCATTTGCGTATCATAAGCCCATATTGTTAATATTGCTCATACATTCAAAGCCCAAAAGTAATATACAAAGAGACAAAAATGAGAAAGCATCAGATAGTATCTAAAAAGTATCTGATGTCAAAGTTGCCGGGAGAAGCAAAGGAGTGCAGGTGAACTCCGACTGAACCCAAGAGAAGTAAGATGAAAGGCTCTTTTGCTAACAATGAAACCCAAAGAGATTTTCTCCACAGAGGAAAAAGAGTAGCACAGATAAATGATGTTTAAGCCTGCCAGTGATCAGTGTGTTCGGCACAGTGTAAGCATCAGATCAGCAGTGAAGCTGAGAGGCGACGCCACCGAGCTGGCTTTCACTAATGAACGAAGGCACAACTGCTGTAAGGCAACGTCTTTGAGCAGGGGAATTTACCAGACAGATGTTAGGTTAACAGTACTCAGAAACTTCAAATGTCAAATAATTCTTGAGATCACACAAAATGGGTTTCTATGAGTGAAAAAGTACATCACTAAAATGAAATCACTCACAAATGAGATTGTAAATGTCATTTAATTAGCCTGAAGTATTAACTTTTGCAAAAGGCTAACATTTTGGCAAAATAACAAATCATTATTTGTTACACTACCACACTACCACTACTAATAATAATGATAATAATAATGATTGCCTTATAATAATATTATAACCACTGTATCTCACATATGACTTCACACCTGTATACACTGATATATAGTATAACCCTTTGCTAGAGCAGAACCAGAACTACAGCGACAGCGACAATTATAGCAATGGCAACTACAGCTACAGCCAATGTACAGCTACAGGTCAGTATAGATACGGCACAATTACGGTAAAGGTAAAGCTACAGTACACTTATACCCACAGCTATAACACACAGCTACAGCTACCATTACACCTACAATACAGTACAGCTACAGCACAGCATAGTACAGCTGCAGCACAGCTAAACATACAGATACAGTACAGCTAAGGCCTCAATTTCAGCATATCTACTTCTACAACAATAGGGCAATTGCAAACAGCAAAGGAACAACACAGGGAACACTGCAGAAAACCCTGGTTCCAAAATATACAATTTCAGACATGACATTTTTCAAACAGGGAAAGACAGAATCAGATTTGGTGTTAAACAGTCTGGCACTATCCCCCGCATGCTTAACTGTTGCTGTTATTTTAGAGTACAGATTTTATCTTTTATCAGAGAAGTTCTCCTACAGAGTTTCCATTCATCTGGAGTATCTCCTTGGTAAAGGCAAAACAGAAATGGACAAAAAGAGGGAACAGACAGATTAAAGAGATAAAAGGCATCTACCTTTGTCAGACTGAGATAAACTACTGCAGATACTGAGACACACACACACACACTCACGAGCAAAAAAAAAAAAAAAAAAACAGCCTAAAAACCTGCTTGGCTTCTACAAGGAAAGAAAATCCACCATTTTCAGGTCTGTGGTCCAAATTCATTGAATAAAGACTTTAACTGGTTGGGCAACAGAAGCCAAGAGGAGGAAGCTGAACATGCAGAGCAGCTTCCTTCAAATCCTGGGATTACAGTGGTTGCCAGCATGCACACAGACGCATACGCAGCAGGGGAAACGGGACCTTTCTGATAAGGTACAGCTGAGACAGAACTCCTTTTGAGGGGTACAGCGTATTGCCTCAAAGTGTGGGGACACTGCTCTGCCCTCTGGGTAAACCAACACCCTTCCTCCCTGCCCCTGCTGCTTGGCTTGTTTGCATTCATTCAATTTCTCAATATGATGCAGGGCTGCTTCTCGAGTGCTGAGCCAAGCGCTGTATGTCTACACTCTCTCATTCAGACTGGGGCCTGTAACCTGGCATCAGTACAGGTCTGTCCGTACAGAGGACTGTAGTTAAAGTCTCTGATCCGAGGATTAGAGTAACTCCTGTCCTTTAGCTGAGCTCTCTGTCCCTGGGCCTCTTCCTGTGCTTAATCATTTACCATAGCACTGAGTAAAATAACCACTTCATTACACTGCAGCCACTCTGCTACCCAGACTCCACCACTCCTCTACACTACGGTCACTCAGCTACACACTTACCCAGAATGCTCAACTCCCCTACACTAGCCACTTAGCAACTCACCCACCCAGAATACTCCACTTGACCCAACACTATAAGGGTACTTACCGACACAGAATGTTCCACTCCCCTATACTACAATATATTGCGCTGATCATCTTCTTAGAATAGCTGGCAAAAAAAGCAATAATATGCATTAAAACAGCACCAAATAGGGGGCTCCAGGCAACTCACACTGTAAAGATGCTTATTTTGCACACAATGCATGAACCCTGAGATTGGAGGTTTTAAGTTTCAGTCATGGCATTGTTGGTTATGGCCGGAGGTCCAAATTGGCAAGGCCAATTTCCTTCTCTTGAGGTCAGCAGGTATGGCCGCTGTGGGAGATCAGCTACCTATGAGGTTTAGGTTTGGAAAATGGGAGAAAAATGGGGGAAAAATTGATGAAGCTCATCCTTGTATTTATGTGTAGGTCTATATATATATATATAAGTCTATATATGTTCTGTTTTGTCAAGCAATAACATGGTCTGTTTATGTACCTTGTCACAGTTCTAACCTTCAGGACAGAAGAAAAGGTTTGAAAAAAGGCTGTGGTGAAAAGCAGTACAGTGAGCCCCTCAGGGGCAATGTGAGGGCAGAGCCCACTGACTGAACCCACGTATGAAAATCAGTGCAGGAAATGTACTTGGCAGACATTCATCTCTGCAGGCAACTTAATAAAAATGTGTGGCAGAGTTCATGGTGAGATGTTGCTGCACCTCTCTTTAAACTTCATCATCCCTGGAAGGTTAAACTGGGCTCAGTGGTGTATGAAATGCACACAAATGAGAAGATTAGAAAAAGGACGAATTGGGCCACAGCTCTCAAATTACCAGGGCCAAACAGGGGACTCTTCAATGACATAATTCACCCACTGCTGTTTGACCCTGGGGGCATTCTGGGAACTTATAGTGCTCCCCAGCTTCATTTGACTTTATATACCATTGTTTATATATTTCCCTATGTGTTAATGATCTGGCAGTAATTACATTGAATTTGTAGTAACTATAGAGTATACTGTCTCAGAAGGGGTGATACCTAAGCTTAGGCAGGTATATTCCATTTAGTAATATAATTAATTATAAGTATAAGTAATTGTGCACATCGTTGATTACACCACTGATTTACATTGTAAAGTATGAGCTCCATACATAAAGCTGATGTTCATGTACTGTATGTATATGCCCAACTATGACAGTTGGATGTGGCACAGATTGCTTGGCATCATCCCTACTTTCTCTCACCCCTAAGGCAGCATTACCGTACCTCACACTCTTAAGGGAGCATCTCCATGCCTCACACCCTTAAGGGAGAATCACCCTATCTCACATGCCTGAGGGAGCCTCACCCTACCTCACACTCTTAAGGGAGCATCTCCATGCCTCACACCCTTAAGGGAGAATCACCCTATCTCACATGCCTGAGGGAGCCTCACCCTACCTCATATGCCTAAAGAAGCATCACCATGCCTCAGAATCTTCAGGGAATGTTGTTTCACCTCACACCCAAGAACAACACTAGTTTGTCTTTATATCAGCGCTTAAGCTGAAAAATAGAGTCACTGACCTCACCCACATCTGCATTTCAGCAGGGCAACAGCTCAACTGATCTTGATTTACTACATGAAAACAGGCTGTGAAATTAGGGTGGCTTCATTTTTCAAGCAGGAAAAGTTTCCACAGGGATAACTGGCTTGTAGCAGGCAAGTTATTATAGCAATGCAACTGTCTGATCCTTCAATGTCAGCTCTCCCTATTATTGTTAAACAGGATTCGACAAGTGGTGGACTGTTCAGCCACTAAAGGGGAATATGAGGTGAGTTCAGACTTTCATTGTTCTCCTTCCTCTCTTATGTCTGCAGTCACCTGCAGACTCTGCATTCACGCCAAGAGGGATCGATACCAAAAACCAGCCAACCATAAAACACACTGATACTGTAATTACCAGCAGCAAGCCCTATGTTCCCACAGACATTCATTTACACTAAAAACTATCTTTCCAAATGCATATTCTAACTAAGTTTGGTGCTCTGCAGATAGTGTTCTCTGATGTCTTTTTTATAGAGTAAAATGATTCTCAGTTAGGTCCACCAGTTAGGCTGCCAGTTAGATGAAGTCTTCAGCATTAATGGACACAAAGAGGGATATCACAGCAGTGAATTATTCAGCCACAATAACCAACAGAAATAGCCTTTAAGTCCGTAATTCTCTTAAATAGCTACACTGAGCAAGTGTGTCTCATAGTACCCCAGTAACAGCTCTAGATTTGTTTGTGTGAACTTGAAGGACTTCACACTGATGTTTGAGTTGAGGGATATGATATTGAGTATGAAGGATCAGGGCAGTGTGTCATTGGTTGGCCTCACATCAAGCTCATCCCTCCATGTGCAGCCACTGCATCTATTCCTCACAGACCAGCCTTAATGGGAACTTAACAAGGATCCATTGACTGGTAGCCCACCCCACCAAAACCACTTTACCATAGTAATAAATCCCACCTGGCCATCACACAAATAACAGATCCTTCACAAAATGGGGAGGGGTATGGGGGGTCGCTGGGAGAGATGGGTTTGAGCTACTCTCGTAGGAGAGGATCCACATGAATTACTGCAGCACATAAATATTTTTTATTCCAGAAGCAAAATCAGTCCATCACCCACTGTCTCTTCAAGCTTAGTGACATAAAAGTTGCTGCTTGATTAGTGCCTAATTCACAAAATACAATAAAGGAAGTCTTTACACAATGACTCTCATTACTTAAACTGCAATCCGAACACGTTCAGCTTGGCATGACTGGAAATACAATGCGCTCACTTCAAGTTTCTATCTCCTCTCCTGTGAGACAGAATGCAGGTGCTGCCATGGGTTTACAGCCGCTCCTGGAAGGGGATGGAAAAACAGGCTGATTGATGGCAGAGGAGCAGAAGTGCTGTAGGGTTCCCCCATGGGAGGCAGGTAGTAAACACACAGTCTTACACAAGCAATGCATCTGAGCGACTGACAACACCTCCTTCCTCTTCCCAGTGTAACCCCAGGGCTGCACGCCAAGGCTACCACTGATCCACCCACATCCCTCAGTCCTCTCCTCCATTCCCTTTTTCCACAGATCCTGAAATTCATCAGAGCTGGCATGCAAATACAGCTATCCCACTAACAAAACCTGCTCACGCCATGCACTACTGTGTGTGTGTGTGTGTGTGTGTGTGTGTGTGAGTGTGGAGAAAAAAATAGCATGCGTATTATTGGCTCAATACACGATTCAAAGGGAGTAAAGCCACTCTTTATTTCCAACTAAATTATTACCAGAGAATAGAAGAGTGTGGGAGTGGGATATGGAGCATACAGATTACACGCTAGTGGAGATTAGCAGCGAGGTAAGGGATGTGACTGGGGGAAATCCATGGCCCCCTGTTATCAGCGCTCCGCACATTACCACACCACACCCTGCCAGCTGCTCGAGTCAGTAACTGAGAGTGCACCATGCTGGCTCTGCACCCCGTCCTTTTCCCAAAAGGTGAAATATGATTATCAGCATTAGCGTTTCTCAGAGCTGACACTGGGTTTAATCCCCTGGGCACACCCTGGCGTAAGCCAGGCAGGGGCCCTGGCCTACTGGGGCATACGCAAGCCCAGTCCCTGGATGCCAGGGAACAAACCAAAAACACAGATGTTGCCCCTTGTGGACCCTGGGGCTTTTTGGGGGTACAGAGGTTTACATGAGTGCCTGTCCCTGCTTGACACATGAATAGAAAGTTTACATCATCAAATGTGTTGTCACCGTTTCATAGTGACCAAAAAACTAACAATGTAATTCATTGCAAATATTTCCCCCATTTCATGAAAAGTTGGAGATACACAGGCAATTCCAACATCTAATGAAATGAAATTCACCCCTCAATAGTCATACTGTAAACTTTCATGGTCTGAGGTGATCTTTACAATGGTTCTCCAGGTCTGAAGGAGCAGGGGTGAGGGGCTTCAGCCAAAAACATGCAGGAGGAACAAGTGTTTGCTCCGCCTAAATCCTCTTTCTGTGTACAAACATATCCTGCAACAATCTTCTGCACTGTCATCACATCCAAGCTTATTTTTTTACCCAAAAAACTCCCAACTTATTCTGAAGACTAAACCATCAAAAACTACAATGGTATTTCAAGGACAGTTTATAGTCAAAGTGATTTCCAATGCAGCCCACTGCAGTGTACCATAAATGAGCTCAAAATGGTCAAAATCAAAAAAGCACATCTCCTTGTCTGTCAGCAGGCCAAAAACATGCCTATCAGCAGTATTATTCTCTTGTAAAGTTAATATTTTATGATCATTCTCTCTCTCTCTCTCTCTCTCTCTCTCTACACACATATATATATATGTGTGTGTGTATGTAAATTGAGACTTATGTAGTGACTAACATCTCAACAGTATTATCTCTTCCCATCTTCAAGTTTGGAGTAGTGTTTCTAGAGTGTGTCAATCAGACTCCCTGGGTTGACTGTTTACTTTCATTGTGCAGAGACCCCTTGTCTGGCCTTTTATGAGCCTGGCTTTTCTGAGAGGACGCAAGCAGACACCGGTGAAGCACAAGACATTTGTAAAACAGGCTATGCTGAGAGGTCGACAAATTGCATGTGATACATATGGAACATTTTGATGACAGCAAACCTGGTTCAAGTGTGTGCTTTAAGAAATTTTTACTTAAGACTGTTTAAGACTATTATTTAACCCAGATCTACATTATAAAGGCAGTGCTCTGTACCCTTTATGTATAGCATATGCACATGCATGCCAGAAAGTAGTTCACCAAGGAATAGGCTGCTGCAGTACCATTCTGCCAGTCCAATGAGAGACTAAGGGCAGGTACCTATTGTCCAATAAGCGAGCAGACGTTGGGGATGGGGGCTGCATTACGTCCTGATTGAGATTCTCTCTCTTGCCTAATGAGTGGAGACATGGAGGCCAGTGATGCCTTCTACCCAGGAGATCTCTTTCCATCTGAGCCCTCTCAGCTGACAGACAGACCTATCCAGCAGAACCCAGCCCATTTCAGGCCATGCCAGATATCCCCGTAAATGTGATATTACACGAGCACGCTTGTGAACCAGCTCTGAGGAGACGTGACTAATTCAGTTATTTTTTTTTGTACCAGCAAACATGATGAGAAAAGTCAAGGCATTTATACTAAAAGTATTACCTCAGGGTACATTTCATAATTTATTATTCAAAAATATTTAAATTCCCTCCACCATGGCACCCTGTTACTGAGCACATTTGATTAAATCCGATTGCGTGACTTTGTAGCAGCCGGTCAGGGTGATTAGTGTCCCTTTTTTGGCACCATAAGGCAGAAAAAATTACCTGCATTCCTGCGTGCGTGTGTGTGGCACTTATTATCAATCTTACAGGCCCTAAAGGCAAACCCTGCTCAAAAGGCATGGGTAAGGTCCCCCAACAAGTAGAAACACATGGAGCAGAATTCTCTGCTTCACTGGTCATCTTTAATCTAGGTGTGGGCCTCAACTAAAATGTTCCCTGGTCTAAGACAAGTCTTCTCCCTCTCTCTTAGCAGGTGTAGGTGTCACAATCAAAAATAGGAAAATAGGACAAAAGGTATTAATTACCACCACATGCAAGTGTCTGTATATGTAATAAAGTCATCTATATATGAATTCAATAATCAGTGGAGCTATACTTATATATATATAGGATACCGAGATAACAAATCACAGAATGGTGGAGTGGTGGTGCTCTCAAGCCATGTATTAAAATGTATATGAATGTATTCATGAGCACTTAAGGCATTTTTGCTTTGTGTGTGGGTAAGACTTGCCTTTCAGCTTCAGAGTACAGTCCAATGTTTTATTCACACCAGATCCCTAAATGATATTAGATGCTTTCTGAGAATGTGTTTGCAAAAGGATGAAAAGATCCAGACAACCACTCTCCTATTCTGTTTTAGGGCTCATTGAGAGGGAGTGGGAGGGGTTGAGTGAGAGAAAGAGGGAGAGAAGGAAAGGCATAGCAGCTACTTTATGGTTTCCTGTGGCATGAACAGCTAACTGAACAAACACCATCAAAACTGGTAATGGGCGGTAATAGAATCTCTGGCACCCTTAAAGCATGTATGATAAAAATCATATGCATAGAAATTCAGTCCCAGATCTACCTTAAGGGGGTTTTGAATATCAAGTTCAGATATAAGTGGCAGTGTGCATAAGAGTGCGTATTTCTCCATCTCCAGCCCTCTCCACGCATATGAAGTATAGATCTGAGAATGTACCTGCTGCACATGGGGGCTGTTTGCTCAGAGAATGCTTGTCACTCAGCAATACTCTAGAGATGCATTTACAACGATTCACTGCACTGTGCATCCATTGCAGTGTAAAATAAACCAATAATACACTGGGCAAATGGCATGCCAAGTGTCCCCATTTAACATTTCCTACTTCTCCAGCACTGAGGACTTTTCCCTCAAAAAAAATCATCCTTGTTTAGAGACAATGCCAGCTGAACAAGCTGTTATCATAAACAAAAGTGCCTGCTTGTCACCATATTCAGGGGCCTGTAAGGGCTTTGATTAACTGTCTGACTGAGAGCAAAATCATAGGATTTGACATGACCAATATTTATTTTTGTTGTCAAACATGATGATGATGTGTGTTCAGCAGATGGGGGAGAGTCACACAATCACATCAGAAAAAAACAGCCACCAGAAAAGCAATATTTACAATTTAGAATATCCCTGAATTCTGCATGTGCAACACAAATAGTTGTACTGTCACAGCTGTTACTCCATCACCCATGTATGCTATCAACGCAGCTTCACCAGTGTAAATACGTCACTGCAGCTAACTATTTTTTGTTACTCCAGAAAGTTAGTATTGTGCCAGCTGCAGATGTTTTGTATTATATTGTTGTTTTTACAGTAATGTATATAATGGCTTTGTTTTGGTGGCTGGACACAAGAGTATTTTGCATACACCCACATGTCTCTCAAAAGGATGGCTAAAACCAGTTCTGAGTGAAAAAGTACTTCTTGCTATATGTGTCTAGTTTGCTATTCCTTGGGGTTTACTCCAAGAGAAATACAGAAAGGAGCTGAAAATCTCCCCCAATGCTAACAGGCAAGGTTTACTGCTTACCTGGGTTTACCCTCAGAAGCTGCAGATCCTTCTGAGTCTATTTGGAAGCTTTGTACTGGATGCTTCTTGTGTGCAGCAGTGATGTTAAAATGATGCAGGCTTAGGAATTGAGGGAACACCTAAGCTGCCTTTTGGAACACTGTGCTTCTGTGATAAAGCCCACACAGTTCAAAGGCAAGACATTCTTTTCTTCTTCTTCATTGTGCCCAACTGGGTTTTGGCGTGTTTCAGCAAGTAAGCATATACTCTGGCCCCCCAGGACTGGAGTGGAGCAGCCCTTCATGAAAGAAATTATGCCATCAAACAATGGCTCCCCCCTGCCCCCTGATCTGTTATGGTATGGACAGTCATCTTGTCAAAGTCATTTTTTATATTATTACTGCATTACACTACATTATAACTGCACTTTACACAAATAATGACCATGGAATACAACACCAGGCGATTGGTGCAAACATTGTTTCCCCAAGATGTTCCTATATTACAAGACTGTAACAGCCAAATACACACTGTGAAATGGTTTAGGGGAAAGGTTTCATAGACATCAGGATACAATCAAACACCTTCAAAAGGTTCTCCATAACTATCTCTCCATATCTCATTAGAAACAGCTAAAACTTGTCCAGCAGCATTTCAACGCGGATAGAAAAATCTTTAATTTTCAAAGAAAAACATGTGCTCTCAGAGTTTCTGATTCACAGTGGAGATGACCCATCACTTGTGAATTCCCACACTTCTTGACTCCCGGCCATTTTTAAACTGATTACTACCAGATATGCCAACTGTAATTAAATTGATGGGTAAAAACATTGTAATAACGGTCTGGTTATTGATGCACTCAGATGTGTAACTCAGAAATTAAACTGGGATTTGAGAGACAGGGGCTGTGATCGCCACTGAAGATAATTGTAATCAAGACATCTCCTTTTCTATTAAACATTGTCAGGAGCTCAGTCCCTTACCATCCATTGTGAATATCAAATGTGTGAACACACTCGTGTGAGGCAGTTTATGGCATGAGGTTACTGCTTCATTCTCATGTTATAATATTTTTATCACATCTTCATTTTGTCACACCTTTTCATGCGTTGTCAAAGAGTACAGAGGGAAGCTAAGAGAAAAAAAATGATACCAAAATGTGGTGCTTTTTTTGTGACAAAGCAAGTGTATGGAGGTGCTGTTCTCTAGAACACCCTTTACAGAGCTTAAGTAGTTCTGCATTGAGGGCTAGAATTTGCAGTGACTGTGAGAGACCAATCAGTGCCTATTATTACTCTATTGTTGCAGCTAAATGTGGTGCAACCAGTTATGATATCTAAGGGAGCTACTTTTTCAACAATGGGACACTGGTTGTTGTATACATGTATGTAATGAATAATGCATAAAAATGGTTTGCTATTTTGTCACACAACAAACTGATCTGCATATATTTGTTCATGACAAGGTCTGTATAAACTGAAACTTTAACGACAACTCACTGTATAATATTATACACAGTTTACAATGATGGTAAACCTGACAAAAGAGCTGATGCAATGTCACTCTGGGAGTTTTTATAGACTCTTATTTCAAATTCAGTAGGACTGAACCAAGTCCACACATTCCTCATTAAACTGATGCAAAGGGGAATATCTTTCAATAGCTAACTAACCCTGGCTGTTTGATCTTAAGTACAGTGTTGTTCTCTAACGCAGAAAGTTATTATCTAATATCTACAATTATTATGTTTCTTAAAGACGGTAGACTTTATGGATGCTTGGTCAGTTAAAACAATTTGGGAATATTAATATGTTATTTGTTATAAAATATAATTTCACTGTGCATTCCTAATGATGTCCTACAAACATTTTTACTTTCATAAGTGGGGAATGGTTACCATTACTACAATTTATAATTCAATATGTTTTTTTACAGGACATGGAATGACTAACACTGACCCATCATGTTGGTCCATACCATGGCTAAAAATTTTCAAAAACAAACACTTATAAATACAAATCCTTTACAAGCATACATGTAAACTGAATCCAACACAGTCCAATTACCACCCTTGCTTGGAAACATATCAGTAGTCTAATTTCAGTCCCCTATTGCATTAATGATGTGACAGGATCACTACTGTGCTGTGATACAGCATGTTTGTTCATGTGAAAGACAGTGGAACATCATGCAACATCATGCAACTGTGAGACTAGGACATGAAACCTGCCTGCTTCTCTCCTGTCAGCTCTGACAGTGGTGTGGTTTTATCTGTAGGAGGTGAAGGGAGGTGGGATAGGTTCACTCCCATGCGTCTCCATGCTGGAAGCTGACTTCTGTTCATGTGCGTCTATATAAAACCAAGAGAGTAGAACATGAACCACACAGCACATTAGCACTGAGATAGCAATGGGTGCTTAGCGGGCCACGTGTGTCTGGCATGGTGGACTGCCTGCGTAAGGCACAATCCCCTTTTGAGTTTTGTGTCGCTTCATCTACAGTGCGCATCCTTAATGCATGATGATTCCAGAAAAGGCATGGAAGTGATACTACCAAAGCCTGGTGCCGGAATCAGAGCTAGAACCTGGGGTGCGATGCGACAAGGCACTCATGCGGTGACATGGAAACGGATGAAAAATGTATACACAATCTGCTCGGCACAAAAGCAAACCTTCGGTGTCATTCCCATGGGCGACAAGCACACAATTCAAGCTAGCATACCCCTGAGGGGGCATTAAGAAAAAAAAATTCATACAAACACACACACACACACACACACACACACACACACACACACACACACACACACACACACACACACACACACACACACACATATATATAAAAAAACCTACACAAACATCAAAGTTATTCTGCTCTTCAATAATATATATGCCTTTTTGGTGTGGTTCACCCACCTCCACACTTCTGCTGAACTTCTAAACTCCCATAGCGGCAGGAGAGGGACTGATCCTGTTTTGGTAACCTTTGACCTACCATGTCTGGCTTGGCTGAAGTCCCACAGAGCTTAATCAGTGTGCTACCGTGGAGATAATGACCTCAGGGCTGACCAATAATCCCCTCACATTCCCAGGAGCTGAGGGAAAGCTGCACTGTGGGCAATTAGGTAGGACTACTGTGGTCACCTGACCTCCAGCCCCAGGGGTATAGATACTGGCAGATGGGGGCCAGCTGATGGGGGACCCTTCCACACATGTCAGAAAACCACAGGAAGTAATCTATGTGGGTTTGAGGCTCCACAGAGTGGGCTGTGCACTGCGTCTGTTCATGCATCATGCATCAAGACCCAGCGCCACTTCAAGAAAAAAAGGCAAGTAATTTATGACACACAGCAAAAGAGTCACTGTGAAAGAAAATGAGAGCATGGTTTGTGTTTTATTGCAGGAAAACCCTGGCATACAAAATATTTTTTGATCAAAGCAAAGCCTTTCATTGTTTCCTCGCTACTCAGAGTGAAAAATTCCAGACTAACAAAAATTACCATTGTCTTTGAAAGTATTCAGATACATGTACCATTTGTGTACATACTATTCTGTCACTCACAGGTGTTGATTGTCATTTTGGGACAGTTGTTTGGCATTCTGGCCAGGGCCATGATCTTCAGCTGACACCTGCCTGCCTTGTGATGGGGACCATTTTTGGTGGGTGTTCAGCAGTAGAGCCTGTTGTGTTTGGATAGAGGAGCACAACAGGGGCAGAGTTCCTGCACAGCCTCAGGTGGTGCTGCCTTTCATTCCTACTCAGCACTCTGGGATCAATTCAGCACACTCACTTACACAGTTTACTCACCAAATATGGCTTCCTGTGTCTCAAATAGCTGCAGAATTTTGATCTGGGTAGCTCCACAGAACTACAGTGAGCTTGCAAACTTTAAAAAAAAAACATTTAGAAGTGGGTTTCAGATCTGTACAGTTTTTTTTTTTTAAATCAATACATATCAATGCATGATTTATTGGTGGCTGGCAACCCTGAGCAAAAAAGAGGAACAGCCCCGCCTGTAGTCTAGTGGCTAAAGTAAATGACTGGGACCCCAGAGGTTGGTTGCTCAAGCCCCAGTCCAGCCACAGCAAGAACACCATTGCTGTTGGGCCCCTGAGCAAGGCCCTTAACCCCACATTGCTCCCAGGGAGGATTGGTCCTTGGCTAGCCTAATCAACTGTAAGTCACTTTGGATAAAAGCATCAGCTAAATGATGATAATGTAATGTAAATACAAATTAAGATGTTGCAGAGTGGAGCATGTGACCATCAATATCTGATATTATGACTACATTCAAGGGAAAGGGAAACATACAAGTCAATATAGTATCTGTAAGTCTAGATTTCTTGTGGGTAAAAGTGGTCAAGTTGAAACAAAAGGAAAGAGTAATCCTTAAACCACAACTACTATGGAACTGATCCATCTCGCCACACTTAAAAAGACTTTAGCAAAAAAATCCATTGATATATAGGCTGTGGGTTACAAGCATGCCTGAACAGAGTGTGTCACTTTGAAGCAAACAGCAATCTGTAATGGAATGGGTCCAAAGTTATGATGGGAGACAACTGCCGTTAGCACTGTGGGTATCTGATATCATGTACACATCACAGACAAAAGCTGGATTCTGGGTTCCCAGTGAGAGCATTTGCTCTCAAAGACAGAATAATTTTTAAGTGGCTTAAATTCCATTAGCTACTGGCTAACACAACGACATCGATATGCTCAGGCACAAAAAAAAATGGTTTAATGTATTTATGAGCAGATCCTATTACGAAACAGATGAATAATGTAACAGTTTGGTGCAGCGGCTTAATCCAAAATCTAAACCCTGTTCTGAAACAGGAAAAAAAATCACGTCTGTCAATTTCAGCAAATGCTGAGCTTCTGCATCATCTGCTTTCATTAAGACATGAGCCTTGTGCCCATGCTTAACGCATGAGCTCGTGTATTTAGTGTGCTCTGAGTAGATGGCCACATGATCAAGCACTGTGAGCAGGGAATCGAAGCACTGTCTGAGAGTGGTGCATATGATGGGGCTTTAGTGGAGCTTTTGCTTTCAGGGAGACACATGCACTCTCAATTTGAGGTCTACAGAAATGTTGTGCATTTGGCTGTCTTTGAATAGAGTTGTCTTCCCAACTGTTCCTTATGTTTGAGCATAAAGTATAACTCATTATCTATGCTGTTTATTAAGTACAGCCTTTTTGTTAATTGACATCAAGTGTGCTAATAATCCTGGTCTACAATGTATTTATGTTTACTGTGTTTATGTATATAGATCACCCTGTCACAAATCAACAATCTGATTTTCTTGATTTTTTGTGTACAAATGCTATTGCAAAAATAATGAAAATGTAAAGGGCCATGCACCTTATTATGTACCTTTGCAACACTAACCTGGTTATCAAAATCACAACTTTTACCATATTTATGATCACCCAGTTGAGATATATTATTTCTACGTTCTGTAAGTTATTGTATGTATGCAATGTACACATTTTTCTGTGATCATTTTGACATTAATAAAAAAAAAAAGTTTATGTTATGAATTGACACTTCTCTATTCACATGCAGGGTAAGTGGATATGTGTATGGAAAAAACATAATGTGGAAGAGCTGCTCTGTACCTTACTTTAATACCAACAAGTAGCTATTGTTTCTTCTTCACTGCAAAAAAATTGAGAAAATTGGAGACAGTGAAGTGGGGGCATGTTTTATGACTATCAATCTATGAGTCTCGAAATTGAGTTCTAAACTGTTTTTTCATCAGTTATAATTGGTTTTTTTAACCTTGCTTAATTTGAAATTTCTTAGATCTGTATTCTTACAAAGGAAAACATGAAAACACATGCAAAATATGACCACATGATGAAAATTGCAAAATACCATCCCACCCTTAAGCTTTATAGAGATGTGGTTTGTATGAAAAAAATGTTTTTGAAAAAAAGGGACCAGGCATTTCTACTGGCATGTGCATCTGCCACCATGATGTTACACAATATGCTTTTGAATGAATTTATAGTCAGTCCCTAATAGAAAACTGCTTTCTTGGTGACAATGTCATGATGACAGTCTTTATGAAAGAGCAACACACCTTTATTGATTTACAAAAGGTGTCAAGGAGAAAGAGACCATAGTGGCTGCAGCTTTTGCTATCCTTACTGCCATCTCTGACGCAAACCAAGCGATGTATAAAGATGACCGGAGCAAGTACTACCTCAGGATAGTGATATTTTCTTTTTATTCTGCATATTCAGTATCATCAGATATTGGGTTAAAAGATTTCTGTTCACAGCAAATAAATAAAAGATACATTGAGCTATGGGAACCTGCAGTGAGTCCCTTTACAATGGTTCCACTTTCACATTTAATGTTGAATTTCTATGCCTTGAAGAGAACAAAACATTCAACTGAAATGAACTGCTGTTGAATGATTCATGGTGGCATGTGCCCTACATGGTGGCTGAATGCTGGGATACACAAATCACATCCCATATTGTGAAACTCTTTTTTAGCTACGATCAGAGACTCAAAATGTATGGCGTGATCAGTCAAAGCTGTGGTTTAGCAGTAACACTGGTCAGTAGCACAAACACAGTATGTGCCTGCTCATCAAGGTTGCAGGTTTAAGGCCCGCTCCAGTACTTTGTTTTATGCTACCTCTTCTAATTTCCCATTACTACTGGGTTTCCACTCTCCTTTAAAATAAAAAGTAACTGGAGAAAACCAAATTTTAATTGTGTTTTATGTACATGTATGTAACCTGCAAAACTGCTTCAGTACTTTGTCACACCTTGATTTGAAGAGTGCTATGCAATAGTAAAACTGGCAGAACTTTGGGTTTGGATACAAATGGGTAAAGGACCCAATATAGACAACAGCTCAGGCTCCACTGTCTGGGTGGGGATACGCTCAGAAAGCAGGGATTTCACCTTTAAAAAATTAACCTCTTGATCTGGAGTGTGTATTTATTTTTTAAGGCTAGAAGGTATTCCTGCACTTTGTTAAATCTACCTGTAATCTCCAGTTCTTGAGTCCCCACCTTCCCATCTAACAACCCCCTTATTATCCATCCAATTCCATATAGGATGGGAATCTAGCCTAAATCCCTGTGATTTCCAAACCCTAACTCCACAGTAGAAGACATGAAGGGTGGTGGAGTCAGTGCTCTAAGCCAGTCTTATAACGCATAGCCTAACAGAGCTCTAACAGAGGAAGAGCTGAACAGACTGACCAAGGGACTGTGCAGTGCCAGATAAAGCTTAGTGCGGTCCATTTGAGGGAATACCCCATTTATACAGTAGTCTGGTGAAATGGCATGTTTATTACAACTGAAATTAATGGTATTTTTGGAAAGTAACAAGTTAAAAAGAATATAACCACAAATTCAGTCAAGGCCTACAGTGGTTTATTCTTTGAATATTTCCAAATGGTTCTCTCAAGATCATAAGATACCAGGTACAGTCAACATAAAACTACAGACCATCTTTGAGCTACTTCCTAATTAAATAGTGTTTATGCACATGTCACCATGCCTGTGCACCTGTCTATTTATGAGCACAAGTATGTGTTTTTGTGCATGTGTATGTGTGTGTGTGTGTGTGTGCCTGTGTTTTGCGTCTTTGCGCATGTGTGTGTATAGGTTTGTGTCTTTGTGTGTGTGTGTGTGTGTGTGTGTGTGTGTGTGTGTCTGTGTGAATACATAGATAAATAGGAATGTGTTTTCTCAAGGTGCACATGTCGGTCGCCCTGCTGACTCTGCAGTGAGGCCACTCTCACAGTGATGAGGGTCATCATTAGGATATGCATACTGCTATTGATCGGGGAAGAGAGGAATTTATGGCGTGGGAGTAGGAATCAATACTAATAACTGCATGTTACAATGGCCACCTAATAAGCAAGACTCCTATCATTTACCCCAGATCTCAATGGGATGTTTTTTTTTATCACACTTAAAGAGAACGTGAATTAAAACAGACAGATTGATTTTTGGTTGATATGATTTTCAGTGTGTTCTCATATGCCATACATCAGATTTATTATTGGATGTCTACAGGGTGGCATAATGTTGAATGTGTCTTTGATGTGAACCTGTCTGTGATGTGGGGGGCATCAGTGAACTTGATCTAATACTGGGTCAATGTAAGCATGGTGTGTTGGAGTAAGAACTGTTTCCAAACCAACATCCCTACATATGAATGACACACACACACACACACACACACACACACACACACACACACACACACACACACACACACACACACACACACACACACACACACACATAGTTTAAACACATGATAAAAGGCTAAAAAAGCTACTTATATGTATCAAAATGCACCAATAACATGAAGATTTCCCATTTTTATTATTAAATGCAATGTATTTGATTTTCTTCTAACCAATGCTATTTTTATTAATATAACTGTCATATAACAATAGCTTTATTCCATCTTGGCAATGGCTCATGTTGTCACCCTGTTCCTTCTTTATTCTATTCCCATGGAGGTTACATATGGAAAGTCTGCAGCTGTAACATTCCTCAAAATCTGACATCAAATTCCCATGGCAATATTCACTTCTATTTATTCAGGGTATCCAGTTACATTTTCATTCGTAATATAGCTTATACAGGTTTCCAATATAGGAAAAACTACATTTTTCCATAAAGAGCAGCTACATTGTTAATGCTTTTATCAGAAAACAGCTTCTTTTCACAGCGTAACTGTAATTGTGGCTGAGGTGCTCCCTCTCACTGCCCCTGCCAAGCAGAACAGATTGTGGGACTGATGTCTTTTCAGGGAGTTTGTGCAGGCTGTCTGTCGCTTGTGTGTAAGTGCACATGCGGAGCAGGTAATGCCACAAGTCTAGGCCATAAAGCCTCATACCGCTGGAGGCAACTGTGGTAATACACCCTGAATAATGCATCAGCCATGTTTATTTAGGGTTGTACTCTGTGGCTTTACAGGACTGTTCCAGTCCTACTTTCTAACAACCCTTAGGGGCCTTGGACTGGGACCGTGTATAAGTATGAAGAACAAAAACTAAATGTAAATCTAAAATGAATTATAATACCATCACATACAATTAAATTGTGCTACCAAATAAATAAATGAATTGTCACCATGATTTAGCTACACTCAACAAATAGACTGGAAGATTATGGTTCTGAATGAAATCAAATCAACCATTAAATGAAATCGTTTCAGTGTGTAAATATGTGAAATCAAAACTGCTGTGAGCAAATTCAACTAATAAAGAAAAAAATCACAGGTTAAACTTTTATACTGTTCCCTCTCATTTGCATGCGACATTCAATTAACTTGGTTGGTAGATTTTGTTAAAACACCTTGCATTTATATTCATTAGATGAGAGTCTGTCTTATGTCAATCATGCCTCTTGACTTTGATCAGCTCAGCTAATGAAAAGCTTCCATTCCCCTGAGTCAACAACTCCTGTCATAATGGTAATTAAAAGATTTAGCTGCAATCAATTTCACAGCATTGGCATTTTAGTTTCAAATTTCCAATCTCTGAATCATAATCTTGTGAAATTAGCCTTTTAATTCACCTGTTCTAAGACAGTTTTACATACAAAGCCCTAATCTCATCAATTATCGGATTCTACAATAACAGAACCAAAAAAAAAATTCTAGTGGAATAACTAGCTAATATTAGCTCACTTCACTTTTTAACACATGAATATCTTACCTGCCCTTCACTGTAGGAAGTTTCTGAATTTGTTGTTTGTATTGTCAGGAGATGTCGGTATAAATGACAAGTAGCCTAGTGTTTGACTTTATCTGTCAAAGCTTTCAAAACCTGGCAAGTAATAGAGAATTCTCAGTTTACAGTATCCCTTTTACAACAATGGCTATTTTAAACTATAATTTGAATAGTATACTCAGTTTATGCTTACAATCATATTTTTTTGCACTACGGATAAACACTGATGTTATTTTGATATAACCAGTAGGGATGTGCATTTCTGCCACACTCTTTAACGCTCACATACCCCATAAAGTGAACCATTTTCAGTGTCATTACTGTTGGTGACTCAGAGCCTGCTCTACATTTTTAAAATGAGGCACAGCGGAAAGCATCACTCGCCCAGCCCACTGCACCTCCCCATTCTGTTTTCATTCACTTTTATTTCATTAAGGACGTTTTCTTGGCATGATTGCAGTTCCCCTCGTGGGGGCACAGGATCCTCCCCCTTAATAACTTTGAATCTTTATTTAAAAGCATGCATCGCTTGCCCCTGTCTGACATCTTTTGTCTACAGTGGGCATGCTGCTCCTCTTTGCATTCAGCGCTAATAAATGGCTGTGCTTCTCTTGGCCAACACTCACCTTGGCTGCGTGCTCATTATTATCCCTCTCATTACTGAGGCCTGTTTGTGTGGCACCCCCTCTCCTCTGATGTCTGCATTTCATTCTGGAGCCCATTGATCCCCAGCACCATGCTTCATTTACCTTATTCCCTTAAATTATGGACTCTTTTTGAAATCAGCTTTTTTGATGACACAGTATCAAGAAAGGAATTGCAAAACCTCACTTAACACTTTTGAAGATAGAGTTTTGTGTTGGCCAAGTGCAGAGCACAGACAGTTGAAAGCTGAATCACTGAAATAATAAAGTATTATTAAATGGATGGCAAAATCATTCTAAACATATAGCTGTCTCCTGTAGGAAAATACAGGAGACAGCTATATAATAAATCCATGAACTAACAAAGTTCTTGTTAATGATTAATTGAACACTGTCTTTATGAAATCAATCTACGGGTTGGCATGGGCCCTAGACCAATCACAGAAATGTGAGTTAACGCCACTACAGGCAGAACCTCATTACCAAATTAATAATACACAACTGGATCAGCCATCGTAAATCTGCACTGCCTGTAAAGGTAAAACATGTCAGCAACCACCTGCCATTTCACACCCCTCTCCAGCCATCTCTCTAACTCACCCCTTTTTTAAATGGACATGAGAAAAGATACCGGGCTTTCAGATCCAGTCTATATATCTCTGTTATCCCTGGACATAGTGATCCAGTGTCTTTGTTACGCAGGGCTTGGTGAGGTTACAGTAAACTGAGCCATCTCTGACAGGCTGGCATGGCCCATTCTCTCTCTGCCTGTCCCACAGTGTTTAATACACAGAGCATGACAGTTAATTCCAGGCGTCCAGGTGTTTAATGAGGTACCCTTATAACGTGTGTTTCCTCTTTGACCTTGAGATTATTTATTGAAATTCCAAAGAATGAGGAAAAGTACAAGACGTGTCTAACTGTATCAATTACAGAGCATAATTAGGAGAAAGTGTCCAACAGTGATAAAGGATATCATCAGAGAGGCACAAAGCAGTGGGGAATGTAATTCTTCTAGGGAATTCAGGCTAATCCAATTTAGCTGGAACTGTTTTTCACCCTTGCATATTCTTTGAAATGTAAATGGGAACAAAAACCTAAGAAATAAACACACTTATGAGCCAAAACAATATCAGTGTCACAACATAGCTGTATTCAAGATATAATAATGGATTCTTTATGCAGTACAAGGAAACGAACGGAATTTTCTGATACAAAACATAAAAGTCTCCTAATTATCAATTTTAGTATGTGAAAAGGCAAATTAAATAATACCATACAGTGCCTTCAGAAATAACTGGATGCATTTTTTTTTCATTTTAAACATGTACTTACACAATGCATATTTAGAAAGGCATTTGTGTGAAAATTCCTCAATCAGAAAATTCTTCAATCAATCGATTTACCAATTAACCAATCAACCCATCGATCAAATACCAATAATTCAAAAATCATTCAAATAATAGTCTTTTTTGAATTTACCTCAATTTACAGATGAAGCTATTTCAATAATAAAGGAGCCTGCTGTGAGCGTTGGAAACCCTGCTCTACCATCAGACACAATTTAAAATCAGGTTACGATGACGAAGGTTACGCACAGTTACGATGGTTCTTTAATTTGCAAAGATGCCTGAATTTTAAGGTAGATGGTGTTGGCCAGTGTGTGAAGGGGTGAACCAAAGCCTGGATGCACTGAAAGCAAGAGTGCTGTTTTTTAATAGCACCATTATTTATTCAGTTCATTCTCATGAAAAGGATTTTCATTTCCGACTGAAGCCTTACTTAATGTGGAAGCCTTGAGACTTGAGAAGTGTGCCGTCTTTTGTGAGAAATATTCTCTTTATCAAATTCTCTTCAATAGCTACAATGAATTCTGTCCCAAGAGAGTATAGAATCTCGTAGTATGTGTATACAGGCTATTCCTCTGTGTCTCTACAGTTAAGAATATAATGATCTCTGTACATATGTTTTTTTTCCACAAAAAGCCATGTACTGGAAATACAGGGAGGAAGACTGGAGAGAGCGCAAAGTGAATACGCAATGAGAGCTTGAGGTCGACTTCCTGCTTTCAGATCCCCTCACATTTTAGCATTGTGTGCCTGTCCCTGGGAGTACACAGCCTGCCATAGCTGCTGCTGCTTGAAAAATAAATGCCACTAAATAAATAATAAATATGAGGAGGAAAAAAGCCACAAAGCCCTCTCTGAGAACAGCCAAACCACCCTGGCTCTGCAGAAATGAAGTTATCTTTGTGACACAAATATACATGTATTCCATGATCTGGGGGCTGAGGTGTATTATTGAGACTCTTGAGGTTTTTGACATTTAATTTAACATTAGCACCTGGCTAGGATCATCTCAGGGTGACAGTTAAGACACCACCAGGCCTGCACAAAACATTTGTCGTTGTGACTTGCAGGGCTTGACTCTGTAGCGTATTTGGGAAAAAAGGCTTTTTGAGAAGCAAGCACAGAAGCGGTCTTGGCAAAATCCCCAGAATAACAATGTTTTTCTTTTCATACATTGTCTTAACTGCCCTCCGAAAATAGCAAGACATTTCAAAGTTACATTATTTACCTGAAAATTGATGGTAATCAATTCACTGCTGATTACTTGCAAGTGGCTAGGGAATGACTAAACTACAATTTTAGAACATTCATCTCAGAGAGTGATTTCCACAGACTTTATAAATGGTATTATCTCTTGTTTTTATAGTTTCAATTCCAGCTTTTTCTTTCTCATTATTTAACTTATTCTTGAGGGTTGTGTTGTACCAACATAACCCCACATGTGACCTGATGTGCAGGTGCAGGCAGAAGCAAGCAGTCCAGCTGCACCAGGGGGTGGCAGGGGTCAGGCTGACATCAGTTCAATCCACTCTGGAAAATTAACTGAGAAATTGAGGTAATGCTCTATGAAGAAATTCTCTTGAATTGAGTCCACGGTCATCTGACACCATGACCCCATTTGCATCAGATTTCAGTGCACACACTTTCATCAGAAATGACAGCAGGAGCAGTTGTGATCCAAGCAGGCCAGATAGATCTTTCTGAGCAAAGTAACTATTACTTCAGATTCACTGGAAAGCAAAATATGTTTGCAACATAATGCAAATGCATTGCATCTCTGCATATACTTCAGACAGAACGAATGGAGAGAATTTTTAAATTAACTCTGATATCTTTTGGAACTTACTGAGAAACACATGTAGACATGTGGCAATACCTTGCCAAACGCAAGCAGTTGAAACTTAATACGAAATGGAATTGGCAAGAAGTCGATGTGCATGGGAAAACACATTCATGCCACACTGGTAATGTCCAGATTGTGAATTCTCACCAACAACTTTGTCACCACAAATAAAGGAAGTAAGTCATCTGAACAACAATAAATCCTATGGGTATTACAAGCCTGTCACTACACAGGAAACTTATTTGGTAATGTATTTAAAAATGACGTGTGCATGACTAATTCCTTTTTGCAAATAGGACACAGTACGAGATCATTCAGTGTAAAAATATATGAAACTGTAACATGCCTCACAACGTCACCTGCAACGTATTATCAATATTGTATGTTTTTTGTCACACTGATTCCTGCAGGGAGATGCACAGATATTTCAATGATACTGGCAATGCACTTAAGAATAGTGATAGCACATACTGTGATGCTCCATTTTAACCAGTGTATCATAACTTTGGACCATTGAAATGAAGGCATTGAGAAACTTGACAGAAGAGCAGAGGTTTACCAAATGGTAGAGAAATGTTAGAGTTATAAGCCTACCTTATTTGAGCCCTTATCCCCTCTGCATTGATGTCTAGTAGGATTTTTTGGTAGAGATCGGTGACGGCAGGAGGGCCAGGTGTTCTGTTGTTGGGTTGGTGTGCGTAGCGTCCGATGATGAGCCCCAGGATGAACAGGCCTCCGCCCAGCAGGAGGTAACGGGCCAGTGGGCAGGTGCCCCGCCGCTGGCTCTTTGGCGCCGGCCTGGTGAAGTGAGAGACGTAGTCCGGGTCTTCCTGCAGGCGCTCAAACCGCCCATGTGGGGACACCGAGGGCTGGATGGGTTCCATGTCTAGGTCGGCTGTGCTGGAGGAGTTTCCCACTGGGTGGTGTCCACCATCCTCTAGCTGAAACCTGGGGTGAAGTAAGGGCTAGGAGGCTGGCTTTGGAGCTCAGAGACTGCAAGTTCCAATCTGACATAGTCCTAAGCAATTCACCCAATCTGAAGTTACTGAATTGCTTCAGTAAAATAAATTGGTTATAATAAATGTAAATAAATGTAAGTCCTAATTGCACTAAGCCTGTAAAACGTGGTTAAGTCTTGCTGTATGTAGTGCTTATTTATTGTAATATCTGATGTTCCATGTTCAAACCTGGAAGTACTGTATGAATAAAATCAAGTTTAAACACTCATGCAAAATTGTGCTTACTAAACCAAATTTGCTGTACTTGCTACAAAAAACAATTAAAAAGCATAAATGTTTAATAGGACATGTCTTGGGACTATTCAAAAGAATACTACTCTGGAAAAATGTCATGCTGGATAGCTAAAGCTACCTCACCACATGATTGGTCATACAAATCTATTTTATGAGGTATACGACTGGGTAGCCACCCAAGGTTCAAAAAGCTAGACGCAATTAAAAACAACAATAAATGAACCTAGCCCTGTATTACCACCAGTGCATAAAAAGGGAACATTAAACAACAAAAGCACAGTTTCCACTGATAAAATAGCTTGAAATAAACCATTCTTGCCATAATTTGTGCATGGGGAAAAGCAGTTTCATGTGGCATGATCAATAAAACAATGGTGAATACATATTCCTGCAGGCTACTATAAAATAAGCATTTTTATTCAGAATGGGAAGCTACCAGGAACTGCTGTTGCCTATTTCCTATCTCGTCACTTTTCCACTAACTAATCTTTCCATCTAGACATGCATTGATTGCCTTGATTCTATCTAAAAAAATAAAGTTACACATCAGTAAAAGTATAAAATGTGAAATTGAACAGACCGGTCAAGGCCTGGCTCCTCCAGTTCCTTCTCCATGTCCCACTCCAGCTCCAGGGCGGTGGCCTGTAGCTCCTCACTGTCCAGGTCCTGAGAATGCAGTGGCCCCCCATGGCCTGCTCGAACCTTCCTGTAGGCCATATCTTTACCTGAGAACCAGAACAACACCCTCGTTAGGCTCTGCCATTGGGACACTGTACACATTGGGACCAGGTACGCATTGTATTTTTTGTATTTTGTTTGTATTTTATTGGACACAAGGAAACATGGTCTTTGGAATGTAATCTTTTCATTACAAAACAGTAATTTCCACTTTGATTGAATTGCTTATGCATAATTGCTTAACTTATAAGTTAATTTAATTTGGTCCTGGCCCATACATTTTATCCAGAGGTTAGGTCTGAACTTTATAACTGATGTAAAACTCCATACTGTGCTTCAGTTACAGCCTGCATTTTTTAGCATACAATCAGCAAGTCCAGTCACGATACCCCTTGATGCTGCGAACTGTCAGTCCGTGATTCACTTCACTGAAGTTTCTGATGCCTTTTTACTGTACCGTTCTCTTCAATACATGGAAGGCAACTTTCTCCAGAGAGAGAACGAGCACACACTTTGCTCCCCGAAGCTGCTTAAAGACGATCATTAAGGGTGATAGCTTGGTAGGATCAAATTCATAAAAATAAGCAGAGAGTC
Source organism: Albula goreensis (assembly GCA_022829145.1). Taxonomy (NCBI): domain Eukaryota; kingdom Metazoa; phylum Chordata; class Actinopteri; order Albuliformes; family Albulidae; genus Albula; species Albula goreensis. The sequence continues at coordinate 13,868,699 of CM040753.1, read as the reverse complement.
ATAGTATACCATCAAATTTAAGTATCCTTTTTTACACTCACTGCTATCAACCCCAAACAACCCAATCCTGAATAACAAAAACCACAAACGCTGAGCTCATAAGTGAGCAAAGCCAAGGCCATCTTTCCTCAGAGACGTCATGTTAAGGATGACTTTAAACATCATGGCATTTCTGAAGCTATCAAAACATCTCTCACACTTTTACCTTCTTCATATTTTTCGTGGTAAAAATGATATAAAAGAATCTTTACCATAAAAATATATTTCTCATATTAACAATTCTAGGACTCATACCTATGAACTAAACATATGAAATAACCAGAATAACCATTTTTGTGTCCTCAGGCCTGCGAATGATCCCAATAAAACTTTTATTTCCCCAACAAACAAGTGGTAGCTAGGACATTACTGATGAATTTAACAGTATTGTTTAAATTGTTCTTAATTGACGACCAGGGTGATGACTGTACATAGATACTGATAGAGTTCATAGATCATATTTGCATAGGAAAACCCAGGGTCATGGTTTTAGTCTGCTTTGCTCTTTAAGTCAAAAACATAGCTATAGCTCACATTAATGGCATTACATAAAAGTATAATACATACAAGACTCATATTATACATACAAGAATTACATAGTGATGAATTAAAATGCAAGTGGTTGCACTGTAGGCTTGAAAAACCTCTCAAAGAGAAGCCTTGTAAGTCTGATGATCTCAATAGGTGATTCCTACAGCAGTTTTATTGTGTAGTTTTAAATAAATTAATATAATACATTATATATTATATTATAGTATAAGAGGTACATTTGAATAAGCAAGTATGATTTGTATAAATGTTTAAGGCATACAATACAGCACACATGTTTTTTTTTATTTCAATTTTTTAGCTCAACTTCAGCAACTGTGACCACCATTGTACAACTGACTCTCACTGCTCAGTGGAAAGCTGTTTTAATCAATGTTTTAATGTACCGGTGCCCATTATTTTCCAACACTTTCTTATTTAAATCAATTGCAGAGCTACATTTTGACAGATTTTTGGCATTTTTGGTATTTGGCACTGACAAAGCTTACCAAAACGAAAAATTTAGCAAAAATTTGCATTCTGGTGTGGCAGATATGGGGATGCATAGAAGCAATGGTTTTATGGGATTAAGGTGCTGCTCATTTCTGTAGTTCTGTTTGTTTCTACAGCAACCCTAGCGGTCATGCCTCTGAGGACATAAGGTGCTGTTTATTCAAACAGTGACCCAGGCGGTGGAGCGGAGGCTCTCAGGTCCTCTCTCACTGCACTCATCTGTGTAGCGTGTGGAGCCACTCTTACCCCAGCCATGACAGCTGACGCTCAATCACCGAAACGTCAGCAATTTAACGCTTTTCAACTCACAGACAGAACCATCAATTAGAATGAAATGCTGATACAGTCTTTAACTTTTCCCCATGACTGACGCGTGACTGACGTCTCAAATGGTACCCCCACCCCCCCATCACCTCCGGTCCTACAGCCAGACTTAGCATTTTAAGTCAGACTGAAGCAAATCTGTTGGCCGTGGTAGCACGTATGCATCCATATCTGAAAATGCACCAAACGTCAATGTCATTCAGGTCAAACACTTTCCAATGAAATTTGTCCAGGTGTAGCTGAGATGAAAAACAAGAAAATATCTGCAATCCCATGTTATTGCATATTGTAATTCACTGCATTTTTTCATTAACATTAACTTTTTCATTGTCATTAACAAACTTTTCAAGTTATACGCACATCCTCATTAACTGAGGTGCTGAGCTGCGGGGTCCAAGACAACCAGTAAATAGTAACACTCACAAAACTCATGGGGTGTGACCTGACAAACACCCCAAGGGATGGAAACGTCTGTTTCACACACTAAAAGTGTGCATCAAAACTCAGAAACTTTACTGTTTTCTGAGTTTAACAAACCTTAAAGAGGTATAACTAAAGCAATATTAAATGCAAAACAATCATTACAACTGAGTACATTTCAGTGAATTTAATAAAGAGGGAATAAGGACAAAAATCTATTTCTATTCTGAGAGTGGAAGACATTATTTTACACTGCCAGGAGGAACACACTTCTTCATTTTTCTTTGCTTTGTTTCTGACATCAGAACTGCCCCTACAGGATGATGACCTTGAATGCCACATGGAAATAAGACAGTGAATTAAAGGCTTAGTCTGTATTCATTTTCTCAGAATACCCATAGGTAGATTAATAATTCACCTAAATCCTACCTTTTTCTGTATTTTTATGACTGGGACTGAAATGCAGCTGGGCCGGATTATGTGATATAGGGCATTCAGAATGAAAATTAAAATTAACAGCATGCTGACCTAGAAGCTACATTCAGTACCAAATAAATATGACCTATTAACTGTACCAAGAACCTCATAGGCGTGAAAGGCAAATAGCCCTGCGTTTTTGCCGACAGACTCACTGTACAATCTTATTGGTCCTCAAAGATGATCATCAAATCAAACAAGTCCATAACCATCATACCATAGTGATACCACTGGTTATTCTACATCATTTCATTCCTCCTCATCATGGGTCGCAATCATGGGCAATGCAAGACACAGTGACATGCAATACGAAATTCATAGTAACAATTGCTTCATACAATTCATCAAATTGATAATCCACAACAAAATTATGTTCCAACTGCCAGACCAGTTGTTTGGATTGAGCAAAGGCCTTATGATCTCTCTCTGTGTCTGAATAATTCACCCTATCACACACAGGTTCTAGAGAGAGAGTGCTGGGAGGTTTTAAGTGGGTGGGGGTGTTGTTGGTGTTGCTGATTCAACATTTACCTGGGCTGACCTGCTTACTGATCTTTTTTGCTGACATGACATTGGCTGTTACTCTTGAGCTACTGCACAGCCACCCCTCTCTAAGATGTTTATCCTTTCAGTGTTAGGCTGAGAACCCCTGGGTTACAAAACAACACGTTCCGCAGATGACACCTCTCACATTTGTATCCACACACATACAAAGGGACCAGGTCTAACAGTGATTTGGGTGCAGTACAAAGGTTGTACAACACCAAAACAGCTTCAACAAAAAACACAGCAACAACATCATGCAAGCTTCCCCAATACTTCAGTCAGTCATTGTTGAAGAAAAGTTTGAGAGAGAGAAGTTCAACCAACAAGTAAATCAGTTATTACCTAATTAAAAAGTGCATTATTCTATCTGTCTATGAAAAATACTGCACAGGTTTTATGAGCTTGGCCTGCCTCCGCTAGGTGATGAATTCTGAGCTGACATTTTATGGTAAGAGTTTATTTAGATATGTATAAACCCTTTAGATATGTATAAATTCTTTAAAATGATTCAAGTCTCAATAATGCTCTGCACAGCAGGGCACTACTATACACCTAGAGTAACACCTGTTGCATGCACACACACACACACACACACACACACACACACACACACACACACACACACACACACACACACACACACACACACACACACACACTTTGTTTTAATTTGGGAATACTTCTATAAGATTGCAAAACACACTGTCCTCTCCCTTCTAAGAGGGCATGAAGGAATGACCTGTCCTGGAAAAGAAAGTTGAGGAGAGTGTAGATGCAGCTTTAGTTCTGTTGGAATTGTGAAAAAATAGTGGCCAGGTAGAATAATATTGCAGGAGTTTTTTTCTTTTTCTTTTTGGGACAGAAAGGTTTGTCCTCAACAACAGGACAAAGCAAACTCACTGGTGTTTGAATCTCCACTTCACTATGTGTGCAGTATGGTTGCTTGATGAACACCTTGAGTGCACTGGAGCTTCTGCTGAATATCAGGCTGCATTTGAGATTGTGAATGAATGCAGAAATACCAAGAGTCAGTTCTCTTTCAACCACATGTTTAAGGTCAGTTACATCAGCAGCCGCATTCAGAGTTCTGGACTGTTTATATTTTTCATCAGCCTTTACAAATGAATAACACTCTGTAATGTAGATAACAGGATCATTGCCTTAAGACTAGGCTAGCAGTAGACAGAGAAGCAGCTTTGGTTATCATGACCATTTTACACATATCATGGGTTCTAAAGGTAACTATATATTAATGTCGAGGAATTGAGCCATGCTATTTTTTAATAAAATAAATGACTTGTGTTAAACAGACATCTGCTGTTATTTTATTTGCAGTCAAACTTAACGACTCCCACTGATAATTAGCACGTCTCGGATGCTGGTGAGGTGAAGTGATTACATGCATGGGAAACTGAGGATAAAGCTTTCATTGCTGTTAATAACTATGTGGAACACACAGAGATATAACACATTGTGCGTGTTAGGTAAAACATATTTCTTTTTATTTGAAACACATGATTGTAATTAAGTGGCTTAGTCACATGACAAATGCCATTCAAAAAGGAGTGCAGTGACTCAAAACAGTGCTGGAAAAGCACAAGGCGATGCATAGTGCTTCCTGTGCCCACTCAGAGCTGGCATCTCCTTCATTCTAAACAATGTCTCTAAGCCTGAGGTTACCAAGCAAACCTTTACTTTGAAAGAGCTCATGAATGAAATATGCAACCCAGAGGGTGTTCGGGGAGAATGCTTGTTTTCTGAATTCCTGTATCGAATTTCACTGTACATCAGGCATGTTTAGTAATCTTACCCTGGAAAGCATAATGTTGAGCATATACCCATCTCACTTCCTGTGCAATGACTCAGATTGGTTTCTACTAATGGGATATTTCCCTCAGAATGCTTTAGCAACAGGCCACATCCAGCCCACAGTGCCCACAGGGAGAGCTGCTACTGCACTTAACTGTGCAAACTGTTCACTCATTAAAATGATCTGCATGCAAACATTTGTAAGACTGTAAATGACATGGGACGTGTTCACAGGATGCTATATGAAATGTTTAACTGTAATATAATCAGCAAGTAAAACTGTGCTGGAGCATACATGTGGCCAGGGTAAATGGTGAAAACAAAATCCATCACATACACTGCCCCCTGCATTGGAGTTGCCCACCCTCAGAGTACATAGCACTGGTTTCCCATCCTGGTCCTGGGGCCTCGGAATGCACTGGTTTTCATTCCAGCCACAGCAGTGATGGCTCATGTATAACAAGCTGTTAATTGTTTTATTCTGAAAATTTTAAGGCCTCAAGAAGGATGATTTACATTCTTAATTGCACATTGCATCAGAAACAGATCAGATACCCGGGTTACACAGAATGAATACTCCATATTCATTTATGTACTTTTAATCAGCCAGATCAGGTCTCAGACAGCTTATTAATTTCTATGGCACATTAGGACTTTAAAAAAGGATACATTTGAATTGATTACTGATAGACCTCAACTCAGATTAATGAATGCTTAAACACTTGAAATGTGTACACATTGTCACTAAAACTAAACCCTTGATAAAAATGAGGAGATCAAAGACAAAAAGTGTTAGCTTGCCAACTCTTTACAAATTCTGGACCTGACACACAAGTTTTAAAAAAAAAACCTTAATCAAGATATAACATATGACAACCAGCGCACACACAGAACTCCCCAATGGGTCACCCTTAGTTCACCCTAAAAGTCCATTTAATATTGCCACTCTCACTGTGAGCAAATGAAGATGCATAAATATTAAACATAAGCAGTTTCTACTGCTGCATCCCCCATAGTGAGAAAAAAAGAATTATTTAAAAAATCAGGTTAGAAGAGGGATTTACTGTGTTCATTTAATAATTAATAACCCACTGCAGAAAAATGTGCCATTTTAATAGGGTGAATGAGGTAAGTGAATCTAAAAACAATAAATAAATAAGGTTTTCTTTGTAGCTGGCTTTAGAAAGGTTAAGTACTACCATGTATTTACCCCAGACATGCACTAAACCAGTTGATTCTAATCAGCACAACTCTTCAGTCAGATGAGGGCATTTTTATTGAAATCAGAGGTTCATTCAATGGCAGGAACAAATACATAGTAGTACTTCTAATTTTTAAAGCTGGGGTTTTACCCCTCTAGAATATAAATCCTGGGTAAACATAAAATGAATGCCAGTGCTGTTTAGGTAGTTTGGTTTAATTGGGGAATTATACCTACACAATACTTTTAATCTCCACTTAAATAGTTATGCTAAATTAAAGTCTGTATACACATTAATTAATTAATTAATTAATTAATTAATTAATTTTTTTATTAATTAATTGAGGTTTTAATTTAACAAATCAATCTGAAATAATCTGAATCTCAACCCAAAAGGATATGAACTTAATGTAAGTACATTTAGTTTGGAGGATAGTTTAGGAGGGGGGGAGGTTTCTGACTTGGTAGCGCTCAGTGTTTTTTCTGAGGAAATAGTTACGCGGAAAACAATTATTCATATTCTGACCTGGCTTATGTGGCCACGCCTGGCCAGTGCAGGGCAGAAAAGTAGGAGGACCCATAAAGGGTCTTCATCATTCAGCCTGGAAAATGACATGCCCCCCACTAAAACTTGATGACCCCAGTTTTCTCTGAGTTACGTTACCTAGTACAAAGAGTCTGCTGCGTAGCACAGAAAACTTCAGTTTTGAAAGTTGATCAGACAAATGGGCGACATAGCCATGCACAAACTCTATCTTGCAATTCAAGAACTTGGATAGTTTCTTTTCAAAATAAGTGGCTTTAATTTATGTAATCAGATGCAGTAATAAATAAAGCATGCAGTGCAATCTAAATGTAAGAGCTGAGTAGTTTTAAATGTAGTTTAAAACTGTAATTTTTTTGGTGTAATTTTTTTATACATATTTAAATCAATTGGATTTCATTGTTATCCAATTGATCTGGTTAAAATATACTAATGAATTTTAATAAGCACTTTTGTGAAGTAGCAATAGCACGAACGAACATGATTTATCACGAGTTGCAGACACAAATTAAAATGTTCATTTCAAATATGCGGTACGTAACTGAAATACTCCTCATCTCTAAGGGTGGAGGCTGTCTCAAAAAGACTTTCTCAGAAATGGCAGATAAAATCCTGACATCCAATACAATACTGCTAAGGGGATATAATCAACCACTGAAACAGTGTTTCTATTTCTGCTGTTTTAATGTAGCACAAAGGTTATTGAGGTCATTAATCACGACAAACAGCAATGAATGATATGGTATACTTTTGTAACAAGTGAAAATTCAGGATTAGGCATATTTGTAACAAGAAGGAAACACAAGCAGTGCTGGCTTTCTCATTTAAAATGGATTAGCTCTGGCATGCAGATCACTGAACCTTGTATTAGACTAACAGTCTTTCATTAAAATTCTATATAATTAATAGGAAGAAAGCATTTCTTTCCAGTGTAGCACTTTGACTAATGAGAAAGACTGACAGTTGAACAAGCCAGTATTGTTTGCTTGATTAACACTTTTTAGACTTCTCTTGTAGGTGTAAAAACACCAGCCTTATCCTAACCCCCATTCTACCACTGCATATACTTGGGCTTAATGCACTAGATGTTGTGAAGAATGGTAAAAAGCAAAACATCTTATCCACTGCCCTTACATTTATTATTTATTATTCATTAATGATTGAACACAAGGCCTCACTGTCTAAGGCCCTGCAACTACTCCTGATCGATGATCAAGAAGTGAAACCACTCTTCACCTTCTCTTGTAAAACACCCTCCAATCGCATTACAGTTCCATCAGAGAGATGCCACAGCAGGTCCAGTGCTATTACAGCCTCCCTTTATGAAATTAGAACGCATCCAAAAGAAAGGCATAACATGATTACACAGCAATTACACATGTTGACCGCTTTCACAAAGACATGGTTGGATTTAAACTTGAGAGAGAGAGAGAGAGAGAGAGAGAGAGAGCAGAAAGAAATAAAAAGGTGAAGGTTGGGAAAAATATGGCGGTGCACAGTAGTCAAAGATCACCTTTTATTTAATTTCCATTTAAAATACCATTAAGTGCATGATATTTAGTGTCTGAAATAAATGTAGGACACATTATATTTAACAAAATTACACAAAGTCTGCACAACTTTTTCAGTGGTTAGTGTGTCCACTTTTTGCCTTTACAGAGTCACTCTGAGATTTCCGAAGATATTTGCCGGGTAATTTTTCCATGCTTCTTGTAACATTTGCACAGTTCAGTCTTGTTGGTTGCATTTTCTGACTCTCAAATTCCCATTCAATGATGCTGAGATCTGGGCCCTGGGGTGACCAGTCCATTCTTCTACGAACACCAGCAGCTTCTTAGTGTGATAAGTACATCTTTACCTTCTTAGTGGTGTGCTTGGGGTATCTTACTGTAGAATGTACTTGTTCCCAGTCAAACATTTTCCAGAGGGTAAGCATGGTGTATTAGGATTTGTTTGTATGTACCTGCTTTCATGACGTCAAACAGCCAAACTTGCACTGATCCTCCACCATGCTTGGCTGTTGGTTGTCTTTTATTGCTTTAGTGGCACAAATATACTGCCTTCAGTTAAATCTCACATGTAGACTAATCAGTCCATTAAACCTTACTGCACCTCTCAGGTGAAGAGTTCTAGTACAAATTCTCTTCTCTTTTGTCCATTCCTTTAATTAGTAATGGCTTTTTGATAACTGCACATCCTTTGACCCATAGCGTTGAGTGGTCTTCTCACAGTGGAAGGATCGAAAGAGACACCTGTGGATTTTTTTCAGATCTGAAGCAAGAGTGGAGCTGTGTTTTTTCCAAAGTCTTTTTTTCTTCTGATCTTTCCTCTCAAAGAAGAAAGCTATAAGTTTTGTTTATCTGGAAGTGATGGATTATGTGGTCTGCCAGTATTGCATGTTTGTTAGGAGTCCCATTTTCTCAATATGTTAGAATCATTGTTTTAACTCCAGTACTGGAAACTCTTGATAGTGTCCATATTATACTTAGTGTTGAAGGCTTTTGTGTGACTTTCTGTTAAGTATATGTTCCCTACATTATTGTTTGACTCCAAAAAATAAATAATCTGTACCAAATGGCTATTTGATGGGAATATTTAATTAACTAAAAGGTGGTCTCTGGCTTTTGCACAGCACTGTAGAAAGTTGAAGGTAGAGAGAAAAAGAACTTTAGGCTGAAAGAACACAAGAGATGACGTTAACAATGCATGCCAGTTCCAAACAGGAAGCAGGATGTAAACCTACAGCTCTCTCTGACTTCGCTACCTAAGGGACGCTGCTAAAACAGAGAGAAGAACACACTGGGTATGGCTGATCACCTGAGGGACATTCTGCATAAATACCTTTTCATCTGCTGCTCTAATCCCCATCATCGCCACCAGTCTCTGAACGCAGTTTGGCAGACGTCGTGACGCACACCGTAAAATCCACCACAGCAGCCGCCCTGCCACTGTCCTTTAATCCCACAAAGGTTACGCTCATGGCGAACGGAACGATCCATCAAAGCATGGCACATGTTCATCTTTCAAAAAGGGGCACCACACGACCCCCAACCCCCCAACTGCCAGTTAAAGTGCATTTGATCTTTGCCATCCATGTATAATCCTCCCCGGCAAATTAAATGCTAATACAAAACATAACCTGGGGCATCATTTATCAAAATTAAAGGTTTAAATATGGATCCCCATAGGGAAGCCATATGCTACTCAGTTTACTCCATTAAGTTCATTAGTTTATGTCAAACCATTAATTAGAAATTAGGCTAGTCAGCTGGGACCTAATAAAAACCCAGTGCTTTCTTACAGGTCTAAACCAATCGCCAGGACATAACACTGTACACCCTCTTTAAATACTAGCTACTGTTTTTTATTGTTAATAAACTTGGCTGACTCCAACAGCCCAACACCAATACTAAACTCTGTGAATGAATCTTCTTCATACAGGTCTTCCAGGGTTTTAGCATCACTGATTTTTATGATAAGTTAAGTTTAATTAGAACTTAAACCTTGGCCAATAAGGAAACTGTCAAGTAATCTAGCCTCACTGTTCAACCCAAACAATTCCCTGCCTCAGAGAATGTTGTTTTCTTCATAAATTTCATACAAATGAATACACTTTCTAATATTTCTGTTCCCATCCATGTATAGTGAGCACAACCAGCTTAAAATTGTGTAAGAAATCTGTTAAAATCTCAACTTTTGTGACTGAATAAATGAAAATGATATTATCACTGATTTGGAGACCAATACAAACCCACATCTGTAATATGGAATGAAGCAGAAACATGTCAGTCTGATGATAATACTGCTGAAACTTTACGGCACAGAGTACTGAGCCAAGTGCTAATTTGCTCACTCAGCAGTAAAAAATGAATATTGAATAAATAAAAACTTGGTTCCCCTGTTGTTTAGATATCTAAAAGGTGCAAAATTAGATTAACCACAGCCTTCTACAGAAAACTAATCTCTGTTATTGAAGAATAAAAAGAGAAAGATAAGTCAATTTAATGCTATTTACCTTTGCAATATTGAGGTCATCTGGCTTTATTCAGTTAGCTACACAACTGAAAGACTATTGCACGCCATAGGCAGTATTATTCTGTATGTGACTGAAAGACTGTAGCATTGCAGAGACTGTATTCTGTTACATGGCTGAATGATTTTAGCATGACATTGACTGAAGATTATTCTTTTACATTTTCACAATTTCAAAAAAAATCTTTTTTTATTTTGAGTGATGGTTGTACATAGAGGATAGATTGGGTCCTGCACAGCACAGACCACTCATTACCATACAAGCCTGTCACCAGCAGAATGTCACCCCTGTGTCCCAGTTTTTCCACAGTAAATGAGCAACTTTTGCTTATGTGACACATTAAAGGACTGACAGAAAGGCTATGGATAAGAGAACTAACTAATAAAGGAAAGACAAAATGAAGGTCACACTTTACCCAGCAGAACCTGCAGCCTGGTCTTTGCACTCACACACAGTCAGACCCTTGATTTACTCACTTTTTGAAAGGGAAAGTGCTGCACTCATGACCCTTCCAGACAATAACCCAGAGAAGCACAGTGGTGAAGAGCTGACATGTTATATGGTTGGTCTTTTGAGTACATGTAATGAGCACGTGTAATGTAGGACAAAAGTATGCTGTGTTTCCCTTTTACTTGAGGGTACTTTTAAGCCCTTAAATTAACAAAATCTCACCTGTGCTTTTACTGACCCACTGACTCCAATGCTTGTAAATATGATCATTTTCTCATCTGCACTGAGCGACTTTGCAGTTTCTTAGTGAAAGAATAACTTTAAGATTACATTTTTGACTTTGCAGAGAACTAATCTTTGAAAAGTCATTTGTGACCAGCTGCATTGTGGATTCAAATCAGTGTGATATTAAAGGATACGAAACCTGCACTGCCAGCACAGACAGAAACCAATCAATACTAGTAATTACAAATTTAAATGATTTCTAGATAACTATATAAGGTCATGAAAAATTTACAAACATCTGCCTCAGTCTTACTTATTTCATTGCATGTTTTTGCTGAACTGATTGATTGCTTATAAAGAGTTCTTCCTTTAGGAAAATAATTGTTCCATTACAAAGTGTCAGTCATACAACTTATTAATTGCTGGAATATTATGTCTGACAAAATCGATTCATAACTTATTAATGCACACAGTAAATTTTTTCCACATTTGTTATTTTTATGAAACATGATTTTTAAAATAAACAAACCTTGTGCACAGGCAGTATTTAATATATTGTATATTTTAGAGCTGGTTATGGATAAGTGTTTGAACAGCCTCATCTTTTAATAAATGCTGAGGGTAATTATATTTAGAAATGGTTCTCTTAAATACGTCCAGCCCCATTTGGCTGGGTGAACAGGCTGCTGTCCCAGGCCATCTGGATAGACTTTTCCCCTAGTGTGTTTCAGGCCTCCTTGTTTCTATTCAATCCAACACTTGAGCTACCTGGCACAAACCTGCCTCAGACTTGGCTAACAGATGGCTCTGCAGCAGGTAATAATGACCCAAGACAAACTCTTAAATTGATTATGCCTTGGCTAGGGCACAAACATACAAAGTATCATTTCTATTGTGGGAAATGGCTCCCAGTCAAGAAGAAAAGTCCCTACTCAAACCTGGAGGCAAATGACACTTCAGAGATATCAAATTAAAATAAAGCTTCCATGTTTGGAGAGGGACAGAGAAAAGAAAATGGCAACCTGGGCATAGCCTAGCTGCAGAGGGACTCTGGGCTATTAATCTAACGCTCTCACTCATATTCAGATGGGCTTTGCACAGCTCCTAACTGTATTCGGGAGGGAGGAAGGAGGTGGTGTGTTCCAGGCCAGGCTTTTGAGCAAGGTCCAGCCTGCAGGGGAAACAGCCAGGCTGTAGTATCTGCTGGGCTAATTAGGGCCTCTCAGCAGACCTTACGCTGACAGTAGGCCACTCTTTTCTTCCGCAGAACAGGGTTTTATTTCAGCCTGTGTACAACTAAAATTAACCTTTAGCACAGCATTGTAGGGTGTGTTGCCCTAATTTTAGCAGTTAGTTTTCACATAAGGTATTATTTTAGACTGTGTAGCACTTATATTATCATTTGGCAAACAGAACATATTTACTCCTTCAGTTTGCTGTCCAGTAATTTTTTATATCACACCTGAATGGTGACATGTTTTAAATGTAAACACAAAAGTAAGAAACAGCCCACAACAAGTCCATTTCTTTGTGACCGTGCAAATGTCATTAGGCATCCTTCCTGCCTTGCATTGAGCCACTGTTGTCCCTTTTCCAACTCAACCCATTCACACACTCTGAAGATGGCCATATTTCAGCCCTACAAACGTGTCTTTAATCTTTCATGAAAATTTCCCAGCTTTGTGGAGCAATAATTTGTGCCTGAGTATCAGCTGCTGTGTTGTCTGACAGTTTCTCTCAGAGCAAGAGGTCCGAATCATTTATATATATATACTATATTCTCCAGCCATGGCATCAGCAGGAAAAACAGTGTTTCCCACGAGAACTAAACAGGGAGAACATGGTGCCTTTTTCTGTAAATAAGCTCCCTAAATGGCACCTCGCTTTGCCAAACCCCACCACCTACTAAGCCAAAGCACAAAACACAATAAAGACCATACTAGGCCATAGGGGTGTAAGAAAATATTGATTCACCTGAGTACCGCGATATCATGTTTTGTAATACTGTATGGGAATCGATACAGTTTTGATTTTTAATTAATAGTTTATATGCAAAGATTTTCATTGTAGACAGTGGTTCATTTTGTGTTGTGTTCAAACCCCCGACCACTAGATCGCAGTGTTGTAATCCAGAGTTACTCACACTATGGATCGCGGACCGGCGCCAGTCCATGGCAAGGAGGCTGCTGGTTCGCAGCACACTGCCGATGAAATCCAAACTGTCACTGGTGCTTTTCTGTCACCAGGTCACGGCCCCCCTTGACTGAACTGCTCACGTTGTTTCTAATATTCTAGAATCTTGCTCTTAGAATGTTCCCTGCCTCAAAATCCTGCACCCTCTTTTAACTCTCACTCTAACTCAGTCACATCTTCTCCTGACGTCTTAAGTGTCACCTGGTCGCTAGCCAGTTTGAGCTGTTCTTCGTCCTTGTCCATCATGGCTTGTTCTAAACAAGTCTGGATTCATTATTTAAAACATCCACCAAAACTACTGATACAAATGAGGAGCCAGAGGCAAAGAAGTATTGCATGTTTACTCTAAATTATGATCATAACCCTTGTATCATGATACGTATTGTATCGCCAGATTCTTGCCAATACACAGCCCTACTAGGCCAGTGTGATAAAGGATGGTTTAGAAACACCTCTACAATCTTTTAATTTTTCTCCTCACCTCTATGCTTCTATGAACCACACAGATGTTTACAAGCCCTCTGTCATCTGATAAGAACAAGGAAGAAAAAAAAATCAATGGTACTTACTGTTATTTTAGAAGATAAATCTAACACGAGTAAGAGCAACAGTTCTTTGGCATAATGGAAAATCGTTCTGTTTCCCATTTACTAAGTCTGTCCGGCAACATATGTGTAACCTCTGAAAAATTAAAGGTTTACTCATGGTGTTTTCTGAAAAAATACTTTGTTCATGCCCTACTAGGATTACAGAGGTATCATTTTTAACACGGATAGGATGTCCCTATGGATCACTTCATAAATGAGCTGACTACGAGCACAGGGTAAGTCTCAGATGCTTGACTTTTCAGGTTCAAGTCTAGCCTTTTTCTGATCTTTTTTTTCTGGCCTTTTCAATTCAGCACATGCTTCAGCTCCAGAGCTGCACAGATACAGCAGGACTGCACATGCTTCAGCTCCAGAGCTGCACAGATACAGCAGGACTGCACATGCTTCAGCTCCAGAGCTGCACAGATACAGCAGGACTGCACATGCTTCAGCTCCAGAGCTGCACAGATACAAGCAGGACTGCACATGCTTCAGCTCCAGAGCTGCACAGATACAAGCAGGACTGCACATGCTTCAGCTCCAGAGCTGCACAGATACAGCAGGACTGCACATGCTTCAGCTCCAGAGCTGCACAGATACAGAAGGACTGCTCATGCTTCAGCTCCAGAGCTGCACAGATACAGAAGGACTGCTCATGCTTCAGCTCCAGAGCTGCACAGATACAGCAGGACTGCACATGCTTCAGCTCCAGAGCTGCACAGATACAAGCAGAATTGAGCATGCCATAGTTGCAGAGCTCCTTGCAATGGTACAGACGGCCCACTGGTGTTTCAATGGGACGCTTGGCAATTCCCATGGAAGGATAAAAAGGGGAAGTAAAATAAAGATAAAAAATTGCTGCAGCTTAAGGCTTTTTGACATATTGTGCAGAAAGGAGAGAAACTGAGAAGACCATGTTTTCATACAGAGAGTCCAGAGTGCTGATGTAGGATTAGCATTGTCCTTCAGTTCATAATAGTTCAGGTACGGGTATGGACAGAGGACAACTGATCCTGCATCAGGGCTCCCATTATGCAATACTTTATGAATCTGAACCCTGAACGTCCGTGTCACAAGTTTCTATTTTCACGTTTTAAACACATACTTCCACTTTCCCGCTTTGCAAACCTGTGGAGTACCAACATATATTTACATAAATTATAGGCCTATATGAGAATAATAGTCAGACTGCGCTATATTTGTCTCAGTGAACTTTGAGTGGTGAAATATTTAAATCTCTCGATTTATTTCTTTGACTATGGGGGTGGGCATTCAACGGGTTAATTAGAGCAATGTCTGATCATAATGTAGCAACCTACATATTTTTGTACTCATATTTTTTTTTTTTTTAATTTGCATCCCTGATTTTTCCCATTTTTTTCCCAACCCGAATGTTCAACCAAACTGATTGATCACACCGCAGCACCCGCCCCTGACCCGCCCCTGAGGAGGGGTACGCGCACGTGACTCCTCCAAACCAAGTGTCGACACAATCTCGCTTCTTTTTCACATTGGTGCAGCACCACCAATCGCACGCTGCCTATGACATCGTAGGAAGACGTAGTCAGCGTACAATCGGTTCGTGCCGCCGCAAGTGCCCAAGCAGCCCCGAGGAGGGCGCTATTGCGATGGACCTACCGGAGATTTTAGCCCCACCTACCCCGTATCGAACCCCCGGCGAGGCTGGCCAATTGTTGCCACGCCAATGGAGCCTCTGGCCATGGTCAGGAATGGCAAGGCCGGGAATCAAACCCCCAACCTCAGGACCCGTAGGCAGCAATTTATCCCACGAGCCACTCAGAGGCCTGTACTCATATTTCATTCAAAAAGGACAGTTACTTTATTTCCAAAACGATCTTAATACTTGTACAATTCCCTGTTCGTGCAGATATCTTCAGACACATTTTATAGCATGTAGGCTAGTTGTAAATGTAAAGCTAGCTATTGCGTTCGTGTCTGAGTGGGTCAAGCATACAAAGAGTGAGTGAACAGTGAGCTACTCACAGCTTCATCCCCCCACTTTAAGAATGCCTGATACACCCCTGTGTATTACAAAGGGCAAAGATTCCAAATGGGAGTACTGATCCTTGCAACACCAATCAATGCCCTTACATATCTACTTCTCACAGAAAAAACTTCAGCTCTCTCACATATCAGGAGACAATCATATCACTGTTCTCCGATTATATTTCCTTTCATTAATTAATTGTGACAAACACTTAATCCATATCTTTCATTTCATTCCCATGAGGCTGGGATGTTATGGTTGTATGCAATTTATCCACTCTGAGAAAATCAAAGTGGACAGGCTGAATAAACAACGAGGGATGGCTGTTCTAGTGACCATGCCTTTTTCTGGACACCCATAATGAAATAATCACCTCTGCTTGTAGGATAGATTTCTGCTAACCTATGCAATTAATCATTTAATTTGTATCAAAATAAATGTAATTATGACTGAGGAAGATTCACTGCAACTCCAACTGGCAGACATAACAAAACATTAGCATCTTTAAAAATAGTTTTGAAACATTTTAATTGATTAACAAATTAATAAATGTTTGAACTTGCCTGCCATTGGTGTTTTGTTTCATGTATCAACATGTTTGTTCTCTAATTAGTGTCTAGACAATAATTACTATATTAACATGAAACAAAGAGGCTCTTGCATTATGCTTAGATCCAATTATAATGCAATTACAGCAAAGGGCTCTCAGAATGATATATCGCAACATGGTACGTGAATGTTACAGAATAATGAAATAGCTGCCAGTTAGACCGCAATTTTAATAGTTTTCCACTATTTCACCCACACAATGAACTAAGAAAAACCTTGTTTTTTATATTTTAAATTCAACATTTGACTCAGATCAAGAAGCTGCCTTCCAAAGTGTCATATCCACTAAATATAATTTACATTTAGGTTTATTAATTATTTATTTTGATGAATATGTCTGGGTGAGATGTCATATCACAATTTAAGATTCATATTGCCTGCTTCCATCATACGGAAATTAAAATATGTTCGATTGGTTCCAGGAACAATGATCTTTTTATAATATATATAAAATCATCTTCTTTTTTCAAAGATGAATAGACTTGCATCAAGACCTTTGTGCTTGCAAACATGCAGCAGCCCAATGCAATATGGGCCTGCACCTTGATCCTGCAAGCACACTGTTCAATTTCATGGCTCCTTAACTTTCTTACTGTTAATTTTACCGGTGGTGCCCCATCTCATTTCCACCCATTGTGTGTAGTTTCACAGGGTATCATGAGAGCTTCAACATCAGAAGAAGGAGGCGATAAATTAATTGATACTGTCATAAAAACTATGAAATTCTTAAAGCATATAGTTAAAATTCTTAAAGCATATAGTATTTAGGGAATTTAAAACCATTCACTGCACAATGTTTAGTAAACTGAAAATTCAAAACACTTAGGTTTCCCTAGCTGATTCATGAAGTGCTGTCAGACATCACAGTTCAGATCTGCAGTGCATTCATGACCTCAGAGGACCTTCACATTAACCTCACTGATTCAAGTCAAAACAGTACATTCCATTTTTCATTTGCTATGTAAATGAAACCACATGGTCTACTTTTCTATTCAGAGCTGCTAGAACACCAAAATCAGACCATTGTGTTGTTTCTTGCCAGCACTTAGCATTCATTTTCCATGCTAGACTCCCTGCAGATTGCTTAATCTCTCTGTAATTATTTCTCGACAATTGAAACAAAGGTGCAGCAGCAAACAGATCCATGGTTTACAAGCAATAACTACTCAAATCCCAAAGCATAGTGCCGGTTCCATAGGGAACCAGAAGCTGGAATATTAAAGCACCCCAAGGAAAGGGAATTATACACATCCAAGTGCTCCTAAAATCTGTGTTAGCTCACCAAAAAATTATATAATACTAAATCTTAAAGTGCAATATTGTCAGTTAAAGTGTCAAAAAAAACAAACAATAGCACAGACTCATGGCAAGAGTTCAGTGCATAGCACTGAAAAAAAAACCAAACAAATACCAGTTAGAAACTCAGCTCAAACACAGCAATGATTAAAGCTTGCCACTGCTATCAAGTCCATGTTATGAAAATAAATCACTGCTCAGGCTACAGCATCATGCTACATGCGACATGTTTTTTTGAAATAACAGCAGTTTTATTACAGGAATCATTATATAATATGCTGTGTAAGATCCAGCTGACATAGTGCAAGCAAGTGCATTTAGAAAATGCAGGATTACTAGATTATGGCCATATTATTGATTTGTTATACTTAACATTAAAAGCTACCTTCAGTGAATATTGAAAGTATATATGTATTCACCTATCATTATACACAGTTTAAAGAAATCAATTTTGCAGCAACAAGAACTCCAGCAAAATGCACATCTCTCTCTCTGACTGTGCAAGTATAGGTAATACAAAAGTCAAACAAGTCAACAATTTTAAATGGCATCATAAACATTATGTGTTTTAATTATTTGGTAAGTTTGAAATTCTAGGTGCTGCTGCACAAAGTGTCCTCTCCGTGTCTCTCGGGGGGTGTGTGTGCCTGAGGCTGTGTGCCTGAGTCTGTGTGCCTGAGTCTGTGTGTCTCTGAGTCTGTGTGTCCCTGAGTCTGTGTGCCTGAAGCTATGTGCCTGAGTCTGTGTGTCTCTGAGTCTGTCTGCCTGAGTCTGTGTGTCTCTGAGTCTGTGTGCCTGAGTCTGTGTGTCTCTGAGTCTGTGTGCCTGAGTCTGTGTGTCTCTGAGTCTGTGTGCCTGAGTCTGTGTGTCCTTAAAGCTGTGTGTCCCTGAGTCTGCGTGCCCCTGAGGCTGTGTGCCTGAGTCTGTGTGTCTGTGTGTCCCTGAGTCTGTGTGCCTGAGGCTATGTGCCAGAGTCTGTGTGTCTCTGAGTCTGTCTGCCTGAGTCTGTGTGTCTCTGAGTCTGTGTGTCCTTAAGGCTGTGTGTCCCTGAGTCTGTGTGTCCTTAAAGCTGTGTGTCCCTGAGTCTGTGTGCCCCTGAGGCTGTGTGCCCTTGAGGCTGTGTGCCTGAGTCTGTGTGTCCCTGAGGCTGTGTCCCTGAGGCTGTGTATCCTTAAGGCTGTGTATCCCTGAAGCTGAGTGCCTGAGTCTGCATGTCCCTAAGGCTGTGTGCCTGGGTCTGTGTGTCCCTGAGGCTGTGTGCCCCTGAGGCTGTGTGCCTCAGTCTGTGTATCCTTAAGGCTGTGTGTCCCTGAAGCTGAGTGCCTGAGTCTGCATGTCCCTAAGGCTGTGTGCCTGGGTCTATGTGTCCCTGAGGCTGTGTGCCTGGGTCTGTGTGTCCCTGAGGCTGTGTGCCTGGGTCTGTGTGTCCCTGAGGCTGTATGCCCCTGAGGCTGTGTGCCTCAGTCTGTGTATCCTTAAGGCTGTGTGTCCCTGAAGCTGAGTGCCTGAGTCTGCATGTCCCTAAGGCTGTGTGCCTGGGTCCATGTGTCCCTGAGGCTGTGTGTCCCTGAGGCTGTGTGTCCCTAAAGCTGTGTGTCCCTGAGGCTGTGTGATCCTGAGGCTGTGCGCTCCTGTGACTGTGTGAGCCTGAGTCTCCCTCCAATGCTTTGTCCCTGATGCTGTGGCACTGGCCATGTATCTGGCATTTTGTGGGCTGTGGGCCCATTCTGTAACATGCCCAATTCAGTTTCCTCATTTCTCTTATTTAAGATGTTGGAGATAGTGGAGCTGGTATCACTGCTTTCACAGTGATACCACGGGCTGTTCTCTCTGCTTTCACAGTGATACCACAGGCTGTCCTCTCTGCAGACACTATATGAAAAAGAACAGCAATAAGGTAACTAGCAAAGGGCATGAGGTTTCTCCATTAGTTACCCACTGTTCCAAGCTATTCATGACTCAGGTCAAGTAGTAGCACTGATGCTTGGCATTTGGCCCAGTGTTTTGGCTTTAGCATGTCCCTCCATCAGTACATTCCTGTGAACTTTCTTCTCAGTGTTTTCCACATCGCATTCCAAGTTACTTTGCTCACTCAGCAGTAAGCTCTCCACAGTGTGACTCCAGCCCTGTCTCTCAACTACAGGGCCAAGAGCGGGGCATCATAGGTAGCCATGTAACACTGGGTGTCAATGGCAATTCATTGCATCACAGGACGATAAATAACCACAGAAATAAGAACAGTGCATCATGGGAAGCTGAGTAACTATAGAGATGGTCAATCCATGGAAAGCTAAATAACCATGTGGTGAGAAATAGTGCTTCATGGGAAACTAAGTGACTCTGTGGAAAAGAACAGAGCACCATGGGAAGCTAAGTAACTGTGGAGCCTTGATAAAAGGACCTACCATGCAGTATCAGTGACTCAGTTATTTGAACCAGTTATTGGCCACTAGAGAACAACGGGACCAAAGGAACTGCCCAATTTATCCTCAACCCAGAAGGGTGGACCTCAAGCAATAGCTGGCACAATGAGGACTTGAACCCAATTGCAAGGCTCATGTATTTGCTTTCAGAACAAGCATCTTTACAGCTTAAGCTACCCAGTGGCCCGCATCAAAGATTTCTGGAACGTGTTTGAGCTCTCTTCAACTTTGGCATTATGTAATTATGTTACTTTGACAATATGCAGATGCCAGGATTTTGAACACAGTGTTTCAGTTCCTCCCTCAAAGAACCACGATTCCATATGGAACTGTGACGTTATCTTTCGGTCACAGCCATGCAACACAGTGATGCGAATAGCCTATACTCATATCACCCTGAGGTTCTGACTCAAACACAACTCTACAACTTCTTTAACTGTAAGATTCCTTCAGGACACAGGATAATGACCTCGGTTTTCCGAATTATTCTGATTAGCTTCAAACAAATAAAAATATGGAATATACCGGAATACATTTGCATGCAATTGGAGTGTGACGCAATATGCACACATCAGGAACAAATCCGTTCACTTCCCCTTTTTCATCCAAGGCATTTCCTACATGTACTGTTCTAATCGTGTCTGGTTTAGAGAAAGCTGTGTGTGTGTGTGTGTGTGTGTGTGTGTGTGTGTGTGATGAGAGGGAAGCAAAGGGCTTGTCCCCAGTGAATCTACTTGTGCTCATGGAGTGAGCCTGAGACGAGAGCTGCTAAAAATATAGGTTTAAAGGTAATCTGCAAATCACAAAGGGAACAAGCCAAGCGGAAAGATAAATAAATTGGTTAGCTATCGCCAGCCTGAAATTCTCTGTATGTTAAATTAGGTCAGTGAAAACTACCTTTCTACTGGGAAGCAGCAGCTGTGACAGAGCCATGTGAAAATGCCAGAGAGCACAGGAAGTCATATTAAACCTGGGTCCAAGACAAATGTGCATTGCTGATTTCAATCTGTATCATGGGTATATTAAAATAGTAAGCAATAGCAATGGCTTGCCCTGTTCATCATTTTAATGGCATAATGACCAAGGAAATTAATGTCTGCAATCATAAAAGATCTAAGTGTGAGTGTGTGTGTGTGTGTGTGTGTGTGTGTGTGTGTGTGTGTGTGTGTGTGTGTGTGTGTGTGTGTGTGTGTGTGTGTGTGTGTGTGTGTGTGTGTGTGAGACCGAAAGAGAGTTAACAGCAAGCAGAGTTCAGTATTATGTGAAAGAACTCTGATGATCTTCTGTTCAGTGGATTATAAGTTTGTGTACTACATCATAAAATGAGGACTCCTGGGGTTGAGCTGGAGACCGAGACAGCTTGGAATTTCTCAAAGCAACAGAAGTCCAAATTCAGTCAATGGGATAACAACTGATGATACAGTCCCTATCTTTTTAGTTCAGGATAATAGGCTACATGATGTGACTATGCAATTACCAAAGAAAACATTTACATTCAAGGGGTCATAGAACAAGCTCATTAATCTCCCTCTCGATAGTAATGGGGGAAAATGAAAGGATTGATCAAAGAAGGAAAACTGCACAGAAAAGTGAATCTTTATCTAAAAGGACTTTCTGTATGGTGACTACTACTTAGAAACACCAAATAGCTATATGTTGTAAAAAGACAGAGATGTACTAATCATGTGATCTAGTTTTTATTTGTTTCCCCTTCTTTCTCCAAAATATTGAAAGCACAACCTTTATCATAGCTGTGCTCATTTCTGCAACACCCTCCTGAAATGTAAGCACTGACATGCATGAACTTTACTCAGAAACATGTGATGCCAGCCACTACTTCTTTAGCACCAAAGTCCACAACCTGATTTCACACTGACAAAATCAGAGAAATAAGCTTTATTCGTAGGTTTGTGCAGACAGACTGTCTGTGCCCAGTTGACCAGCATGGGCTTCTCCTGCTGGCTGCATTCCTCCCTGGACCATATTACAGCCAATTACTAATCTCTTCACCATGCCACTGGCCACAGTTAGCATTGGCCACATACTGGAATAGTGCCTTAACAGGATGAGGACCATTGGGCAAATCCACACACTGAAAGAGTGCTTAACACAATCAGCCATCCAGCATCACAAACCCTTTTTGGTGAAAGCTGTTATACCATTCTTATATCATCCTTGTACTCAAATTTAATTGTGTGCCTGATAAAATTGTGCTGACCATCATCAAATGCAGAACTGCTAGTTTCCATGAGAGCCATACTAATTGCAAACAATCAATTAATATACAAAACAGAAATGGGGATGTGACTTGAGTGTTCAGCTAATATTATTTTAACTTTTATTCTCCATTCCCTCAAGCTAATCTAGGCTCAACTTAAATGTGAAGGGTGGAGAGGTTTAACAGCATAATTATACAAGAAGGATTAAGCTGAAAGCCATAACTGGAGTATGAACAGCCGACAAAGTGTGTGAAAAGTGAAGTATTCAAGAATTATGAATGGCTTATGCAAAGATTTTTACAGAGACAAAGTTACAATTCAATTTCAAGGTCTTTCATTTGGAAACCATGGATAGTTTTTGATTGTGGGTAACCTTTTACACCCCAATACCTCATGAAAACAAGGCAAATCTTGTAGGTTTGACAATAAAAGGTTGTTGTTCTGGTAAAAGGAAGTTTTAGCTGAATAAATTGTCAAATTTCTGACATATTCCCTTTATTTATTTACATTATGTGAAACTAAGTGAATCATTGTTTCAGGCTGTAATTTTCATTTCTTTAAGTCAGGTGTTGCTATCTCATGGATGAAGTAATCTGCATTCAAAAATGGCAAACAACTTAATTGTCCAAAATGCCAAATTTGAAGTCATTCCCAACAAGTTCTGAAGGACATATCAAAACGATGGTAATGCTATGAATGCAATGTTTTCTGTGCTTTGATCAGATAAACACTAGTAACTGTACAGAAAAATTCAGGAATTTCAGAGGGGGTCAAGGTGGGAACATTTGTTGCTATGTGATATAATGACCAGTGTGTAGATGTTTCATCGCAAGGTTGATCACTGTTATTATCACAGTTAATGATCATCTTCACTCAGTTTTGAAGCTTTCCTTTCCTGCAGAGAGGAGTGCCTTAATGGATGTCCCTGCTCACAGAGCATGGGTTGTCACAGATTGATTTTAGGCGTGTGAAACTGTGTGAAGCTGCTGATATACTCCATGCCATGGTGATAAGCATGCATTACATTTGTACTTCTGTTCTTTTTGTTCACCATCTAAAAATATATTTTATATACATTTGGGCTGTCATATTGATGTTGACATGAGGATATTGCACTCCAGTGATGATGTAAAGCCATATTATCGCTTCAGTACTAAAAATAAAAGCTGCAGTGAGCAGTTTATTTTACCTTTCATATTGATGGACTCACTTTACTCACAGTACTTTCTGCACCAAACCAAGCGGTAGCAGCCCTGTGGCATTTTCCCATGGCGAAAAATCCGGATTTGACATCAACGCACTCAACACTAGAATAGGAAACTAGGTTTCGGCATGTCTACAGAGAAATTCTGCGGCAGCTGTAGGTTTCACGTCCCTTCTGCTGCAGCATCTCTCTTGTGGCCAAGGCAGAAGAATTACTGCCTCCCAAATGCCTGGCAGCGCTCACAAAAGCAAAAGAAAAACACAAAAAAAAAACTCAGGACCTTGGAGATGAACAAATTGCCTTGCGTTTTCCCCGACAGGTAAGCTAGATGCTAAGCATCGCAATCTGTAGCCCTGTAGCAGGAGAATTAAAAGCTCAAAGTAACAATGAAGAAAGCCCCACATGGGTGAAAAGACTTCCCATGGCCGATTATGTGCAAAAAAGAAGAAAAAGTAAAAAAAAAAAAAAAAAATGTGCAGATTGGGTATGACACAATTTCATTAGAGACTGGACACAGTTGTGTCTCTGAGGTCGGCACGGAGGAGACGGGTCTATGAAAGCTGATATGCGGAGGCTGAGTTCAGACAGACACCTCTAGGGCTGTGTTAATTATCTCAGGGTCAGCAACAGGAAGAGACACTGTCTGGCAGTCAGATGTCAGTGCCAGCTCCCTCCACCTTCCCAAAGTCCCACAGTCACACCAATGCAATTCCATGCTCCTGCAGACAGGTGGCGATCACACGCATACACACAGACTCACACATGCACCCCACACATACACATACGCAGAGTGACACACACATGCGGGCACACGCATACATGTACATACATTGAAGCACACACACATGCTCTATTGTGGCCCCTATTTAATTCAAATGGATCTTTGGGTACAAGGATATTAAAGTCATTGATGACACATGAAAAAAAAAAAAAAACTCAAGGTGGATGGAAATATCATGCTTACTACATGGTGAATTTCAGCAGTGGACTAACAGGGGTAAGACCTTAATTTATTTATAGTACAGTCAGGAAAGAGAATGCATGTATTTAGTATATGAAAAAAAGAATAAAACCCACATATTGAATATCTGCATTGGAATAAATTATTATCTATTACAATTCAAGATTAATTGCACCATTACATAGCGTAATTTATTTTTAATCTCAAGAGATTTAGATTTAGAAAGAGATTTAGATGAAGTGAATAAAGTGAGCTTCTTATGAGGAAAAAAACAATGTTTTGAGTATTTCACCTTTGTGGCATGTTGGAAAATACTGGAATATGACATGAGTAAGGGGGTGTATGGACACCCCTACTGCAGCATGTAGAAATACATGTAGAAATCACATCAATACAGGGGAAAACATCTCTGTAGAAAATTCAAGAAAAGAAAGGATTTTTGGGGTGATATTGCAAGGAGCAGATATATCTTTGCTTTAAGATTTCACTCATCTGATAACTCATCTGCTGTTTCATCACTGCCTATAGTTGCCATGACAACCTGACAACTGCTGCAACATGTGTTTCCAGCTAAATGCCAGCTGTGTCTAGACAAATCAGAGATGTTTCCTGCACATTGTAAGCACATTTTGAGGATAATATTAACATTATACAAATCTGTGATCACAAAACTTTGACTTAACAACATATTTTCTGGCAGATTTAAAGGTGAGAATAAAAAGTAAGTACTACATATGACACACTGAGTTCAAACTAGGTTCTGTTCTTTAGCGTCACACACAAGCACACACAAAGACCAGCAGAACTGTGGTACAATTACAGGTGACTGTTGCAGTTTCCGTAGGATAAGACTCCGGTAGGAGTAACAGAAGAGGTAGCAGCAGTGTTAGTGGTGGTAGGAATAGTAGTAGTGGTAGTACAGGTAGCAAAAGTGACAGATGCAGAACAAGTAGTCTTCAAAAACTGGGGAGTTTGCTTAACTTTGCAAAGTGGTAAGCAGTGGAGTGGTAAGTTTAAAAGACGCTGTTTATGCACCAGTCCGTTTATGAAAGCAGTTTACACCCCAGGCAAGTAGCCCTGTATGCCCTACTCAATTTTTAGTGTTAGGTAGACCATTCTTTAAAAACATTATCCATGTTGAACAAGAAAGTAAAAATAGCGTGTCACATTCACACACCAACACTTCATCATGCTAAATATTCTTGACCCATGTTATTCAACAGAAGTGCCAGAGGATTCACAAAGGATGCCATTTTTACATCATTTGTAAGAGATAAAGACAAAAAACTGTCAGGAGACATGAAGGAAATTCAAAGATACGGCATTCTGGGTTTTAAACAGCATTTAACTAAATGTAATGCTTCTACTTCTGACAGCATTGCTTATCTCTCTCCTGATTAACAGGAAGCTGCAGGTCTGAGTTTACACATGTTAAGTGCAACATCTACCAGATCCAAGCAGTTTTACACGTGCTACTGCAGCCTGGCCTCGAGCTCACAGTGAGAGGAGGGGAGTAATCGCCAGGCTGACACTTAATTAAATCTGCTGATGACACACTAGCCTCTGAAACAATGACGAACAGCACGGAGGATCTGTGTTACGTGATTGTGTTAATCAGTGTGACCATGTGCATCCGGGCAGGAATACATTAAAGACTGCATCACTGATGATGAACTAAAGTCACAGGCACACACACACACACACACACACACACACACACACACAGTACTTTTTAGCAATACAGTTCCCTCCATTTCTGCAATATGTGCAATTACGCTTATTGCAGACATTGAGCCAATCAAAATCCTATGATTAGTACTAGGATGCTAAATAAAAAATGGACAATAGATCCAGAAAGTGGAGGAAGAGCTTTCAGGTGTTCCAACATGCATCCTACCTGACCCCAGGCACCCTGTCCTTTACATGCTCAAGCTTCTGTCTTCAGACCCCCATAAATTAACCTCTTCATCTAGACTCTTACCCTGGCCCAAATGTGTACACAGAACATATCAACAGTATGTCTGAATGGATAACAAAGCAAAGGGTTGTGCTGTGCTAATGTCAAAAACAGAGTTCTGACATGTCCAATTTTTATCACTGATTTTTCTGGCAGATACTAATGACAAAAACCTGAACTGGTTTTGCTCAAATGGAATCCCTAAATTCAGAAGGTCATGAAGAAGAAGTTAAAGTAGAAATGTGCTTTTTGTAGCACCATGTGCAAAGCTAGTGAAATGCTACTGTATGCTACAGAATCACAAGGTGGAACAGCACACTATAAGCATCCAGCTGCTTTCTCTCTATCCAGAGGATTTTCAGGCACACCCCTGACTTCTGTTTCTGCTCATGCCAAACCATGGGTTTTCACAACAGTTGCTATTCATTCTCACTTGCAAGTAAATGCCTTTCTTATTTAAAGACACACAGGCCAAAATGAATTATTTCTTTTTATAGTTGTTATGATAAAGCAATAAATCACATTCAAAGACAAATTTTAACAACAGATTTTGATTGATTCTTGTAAAATAAAGTAAAATTTTATTAACAGATATTATGTCTTACAGGAAAAAGTTATTAAATACAATTACATTGGCTACCAATTAACTCCAGAATTGATTTAAAAATTGTTTTATTGGTTTACAAAGCCTTTAATTGCCTAGCTCCAAAACAAATACATGATATTCTCCTAGATTATGAACTTCTCAGATTCCTTAGATCGTCTGGCACTGGTCTTAATCATTCCATGAGTTACAGCTGAAACTGCTGTTTTTATGAACCTGCCAGCTTACCTTAGAAATATAGAAACATGATATAAGTTTCAAGAAATGTAATTGTTTAAGGGAATGTAATCAGTTATAATTAGATTTAAATAATTGCAGGACAGGTCAGAAGTGTTCTTTCATTATCATCTTTGTTAAAATGTGCTGCTGCATTCTGTATTAGCTGCATACAATCATTTTCTTTGAAAAACCTGAGAAAAGGTTAGGGTCTAGGATTACTCCCACGTTTCTCACGTGTGCCTTGCTATTAAGAGACAAACAGTCTTGACGGCCACAGCGTTTCTCTCTCTGAGCCTTTGCACCTATAGCTAGGACTACAGTGGATTAAACGTCAGAGCACCAAATTAACCAGGTGACAAAGAAATAGTTGTCAATCATCAATGTGCTTGCGGATATTAATTGTATGCTTCCTAATAACATCTCCTAGAGGAAGCATATACAAATTAAATGACAGAGGCCAAAGAAAGGACCCCTAAAGGAAACTACATGACACTTCAAACTGGTCAGATATACTGCTGCCCAGGGCAACATAAAATTTTTGCCTAGTCAGATATGTTTGAAACCGATTTAGAACCAGGCCCTAGAGGCCAATCTGCTCTAGGAGTAACCTCTTTTTCACAACAATTCAACCCTTCTTTTTGGTTTTTAGACAATGTAAAGGGTCTGACATCTCTCTCAGCACAGACATTAGATGACAAAGTTAATGAAGAAAGAAAACAGCATGCATATTTAAAACAGCTTCTCTCAAATCAACTGTATAATTCAATGCAAAACATGAACTCTATTCCCTGTGGTCAGCTGAGCTTAAGGGTATCTTGTGCTGTGTTCTAATGAACAGCCTCAAATTACCAGCTTCCCCTTCTTGAAGTTGGGCAGCAAATAAAGGAGCTGGATCACTTAGGGCTCCCTTTTTGGGGGTGTCCACAAAGCAGCCCTGGGCCTCTTACAGGATTTCTCACCCGACAGGAGAGGAGAGCCCCGACCAGAGCCAGGTCTGTCCCATCCTACCCCATCTACAGTTAAATTATCCCCCCATCCTGCACTTTCATATGGGAAATCTTTGCTACTTAAATCTTTATTACTGTGTTAGTTTCACAACAGTGAAGGCATGACCTTGATTATGGCCGTTTAATTCTTGTGCAGTTATTTTCTTTAACAGTAGAATCCATTTGTTCATTTCACGGAATGTAATTATTGCCGTATCTCCAAAATCAATTCTCTTTACCACCAGCCTCCAAAACTTCAATGTGCTGATGGGAAAGTTCTCCATTTTGCAAACGGAGAGGGGTGAAATCAAGGTTAACAAAATGAACCTGAATGAAAATACATTATAGAATGAAAATCCACAGAATTTTGATTGACTCACAATACATGGCCTAAGAAAAAAATTAAATAATGTTTAGGATCCTTCCATTTTATTCACATTTTAACATTGCATTCGTATGTTTACAGAAGCTTAATGTTAACAAGCTGAAATTTGGCAGGTGAGCTTATCTCATTTGACAGCCAGAGTTACACCTGTGACTATTTATTATGCCATATTAAGGCAAATATGTATTATTAGGCAAACAAATATGTATTATTAGTTGTTGAAAAACTAAACATATTTCTTCAAATGGGGCATGACACATATTTTTCTTGGTTTGGCTCTGAACTCCACATTTAAAATTCATAATAAAACAACTCATATACCTTTATATTAAGATTAACAAATTCATAGAGTGAACAAAGTCACCTGGAGCATTCAGTTCCCAAATTTCCCTTCCAGCAGACCCTCCTCTTACACATGCATGCTGCATTTCTGCAAATGATTCCTAGCCACTCACGCACATCTGAGCACCTCTGTGTGACTTTCCTAAGGACAGAGGTAATCTTTCATTCAATGTATAACACCAGCCAAGTGCCATGCTATAATTGGATAAACAACACAAGTAGGGTAGATTACACTGCCTAATCTAAAATGACAGGCTTCTGACCTATATGTTTAACAAGCCAACATCACACTAATATTTTTATTCAGTCCCATTCATTTATAAATCACATAGTACATGATGAAGTGCTGAAATATGGTGGAGTGACACAGGCAGTGAATGCAGAACAGAGACCCCAGTGAGAATGTGTCCTTACTGATCCTGATATCCACAGACTTTGCACTGTCATCTGGTCACCATTTCACACACTGTTTGTGTAAATATGTGTGTGTGTTTGTGTGTGCATGCATGCAGAATGATGTGTGTATATGTATATGTATGCATGCATAAGGAAGTGTGTGTGTGTGTGTGTGTGTGTGTGTGTGTGTGTGTGTGTGTGTGTGTTTGTGTGTGTGTGTGTGTGTGTGTGTGTGTTTGTAGATGTTTTCTCTAGACACTATGGTAGAGGTTCACTGAAGGGCTGATTTCATAGTTAGATTCAGATCAACAGAGATCAATAGTGCTGCATGCAGCCACTATGATTTATTAAAATCACTCAGCAGTTTCAGGATTTGACCAGGACTTCATGAGAAGGCACTGGATCAGCAGTAAGAATTGGGCCTCTATGATTTCCTTTTTTTTTAAGTCAAGAGCTCAGGAACAGCATCAGAAATTAGGTTATGCTTGCCTTGTATGGAATCTGTACTGAAATGCAAAATGTGGTAAACAGAAACCAAAAATCCTTTTTGGTTGCTATTTTTCAATATGATTCCCAAACTAAGACATTCTGTCATAATTCATAGCATTTTTATACATAAAGATGTGTTGTCTTTGTAAAAGCCTTGCGTGGTCCCTCTAAGCCACAGCTTTCCCACTGCCACTCAATCTTTCTTACAATGGCTTTTAGAGGCTGGGGATTGTCATTGTATTGAGGGAGCTTTGAGAGAAAGAGTCTTCCCCAGTTTTGACAGGGGCAAGCTTGTCCAGAATACCAGAGAGGGTTGAGTTACACATCCACTGTGATACAGAAGGTGGAGGTAATCCTGCCAAGCCATGACTGAGTGACACCCTCTGAGAATGTCACAGGATCCATTTTCCTCAAATTACGACAGGACTTGAACTATTTCCAACTTTTTTCACCTGCAGGCGGAGGGGAAAGTAAAAAAGTTCTGCCTTATACATCCAAAAATCCCTGAGTTTTTATATTTTTTCAATTCCTGTACTGATGGGAAGATCAAGCTGCATGTCCCCTTCTCACACATGGGCTTAGTCTCATGTTGTCTGCAACCAAAGCCTAAACAAGATGGGATGAGGGTTTTACCAAAGTCTGATATCAAAGCAGGTGCTAGACCAGAGAACTTATCTCAGAAAAGGTTTACTGGTTTACCATTCTATAGATCAAAATAATTTCCACTGGCTTTGGTGGGGGTAGTAGCCAGCAATTGAAAAGATTCAAAGGAGGGAAACGTAAGACGCGTAGAGGAAATGTCAGAAATATATCAGGTATCCACACCACAACCCCCATCACAGCTCCCTGCCTCCTCTACCAGACATTAAGCTCAAGGAAGATACCTTGTTTGGCATGAATATGCTACTTTGGTTATGCCAGCTTTCTGTCAGGAGACCTAGGCTTTCTCTGTTACAATTGCATTCGAAAGGAAAGCTTTATCTGTCAGTGATCTGGTGTTAAGTAACGCTGCTTGACAGAGCTCAGAGGGTTCATTACATAGAGCTGTGATGATTTTGATAAACTGTACAGGGGAAGAATGATCGATACTAGCTAGCTTAGAGGGAGAGCTCTAGCTTCCATGAGCCATAATAAAGGTCTCTACACATTATTTTGGGGTGGATCCTGAATAAAACTCCACTCAAAGTCACTTTAGTGTGGATCCTGACCAAAACTCCAATCAAAGTCACTTCTGAGTGGATCCTGACTAAAACACCAAGTTCTGTGACCACTGCTAATCATGGATTAGATCAGTCATGTATTTCAGATGATTAAAAAAAAAAATGTATTTTTGAAAGAAAGAAACTGCTTGAGGGATAGCCAGATCTTAGTGACACAGTAAGGCAATGCACAAATAGGATAGCCAATAAATTAAATGAGTCAAAATCAGATAACTTAATTTAAAACAAAAAATATCAGTAGGTTCTAAAATTGAGACATCTGTCCTCAAATTTTAGAATTTTCAGTGTAGTACCAAAGGACTTCACTGTTCCCCATCAAGCACAGTTACTTGCCATATCTGATGTGGCTGCTGGTGGAAAAAGTTCACAAATGACGCTACCAGCCATTAACACAGAGGTCATCACAGGCTGAAAACCCTAATACTTCATGTTTCAGCCTAAGCCTTTGTCAGGGACTAGTTGTCTAACTGTGATGATCCTGACCAGTGACCCCAAGGGCAAACCAGCCAGTTGACTCCACAATCTCCCACCATGAGGAATTCAGGTAATTAACAGGCAATCATTGCAGAGTTAAAAACCTCCGTGCAGATCACCATGATTTATTCAGTAATTCCTTGAAATGCAGTGAATGCCGCCTGTGGGTACAGCTTTGATGTGGAATACATCGGAGGAGACTCCATTCATTGGGGGCCAGTGAAATCTTCCGCTGTCATCCATATCTGAATTCAGAACTTTCTTTAAATGTGCCTCAGTCAAAAAAACCATGTTGAAAGACTACAGTCCTCGATATTACCATTTTTACCAATATTTTAAAAACCTCGATTTTACTGTAATAACCCTTCAGTCTATGAAAACAGTAAAATGTAAAGCTTTTTATGTTTTTACAGAATTGTTTGGTTTTCAAATTTTTATAAACTTCATGTTAAAGCAACCTGGTTGCCTGTAAATCAGTTTGGCCTACATTATGCTATACGATCATATAATAGCTCCAGTGCTATTCACTTGTTATAAAGTTTAGTAGCTTTTTTACCATTAACCTTTGTTTTATGATGATACCAGTGTTGACGGAAACAGCGACAACAGCTATGATGATAAAAAAGACCCAAATTAAAAAGAAGGCTTACAGTGGACTTAAATTAATTGAATAATTGTTTGAACATCATGCTATAAATATGTTAATTTGATCCTTCCAAGAATATTAATGGGGATTATGCTTTTATATATTTATTTTATTTATTTCACCAAGGGAGTATTAAAGTCTGCATAAATAAATAAATATATACATGTCTAAAAAAATTAATCTACCTTTTGTGCTTGATCCTCATAACCAAATAACCAGAGTGCAATATTGTACTTAATTTACATTTTTATCTACATCTACAGAGTATTCAGCTTAATTATTATGAACTCAAAGTATTCAAAACTATTGCACAGAAAACTATAACACAAATTGACATATTTTCTGTGCTCCTGTACACCATCTAATGAAGACTATCTAAGAACTTTTAACAAGTAACAAGTTCAACAAGTTACTTTAAACAAGAAAATATGATGGATGCTGATTAATGACTACCAACCTAGTTTTTGGGAACATATCAGATATAGAGATCAGAGAGAGCTGCTTTTGTCAAAGAAGCCAACTGAAGTTACATTTCAATATAATTTAAAATCTCAAAAGGCAGAAGCAGTGAGAAGGGACTGAGAAGTGAGAAAATGTGGTCTGGTCTGACTAACCAGGCAATGCAAAGACACACATACTTCCACTTCCTTTTGAGGTTTTGTGCTATTTGTGTTTATATCAAAATAGGCCCACGAAAGCAGCTGAGGGTCTAGTGGAGCTCAGCTTCTGTTTTGGGGTTCTGTGCTTCCCCTCTGTACCTCTGCAGTAAAGCTCATTTAACAGGATGATGGCCTGCAATTTCGAGAGAGAGAGAGAGAGAGACAGAAAAAAACCTCAGGTTCGCATAACTTGTAAAAATTTGTATTTTTTGTTCCATTTCCTAATCATACAGCCCTAATGACTCAATTTGTTTCCTGTGAGGGACAGGGATAACTGCATGCCAGATGTTCTTTGACATATTACTCAGAGGCATCTGCTCTCCCTTAAGCCTAAGGCTGGGGGCTGGGTCTGAGGGTGTGTAAAGATGTAGGCCCTGACACTGGTTGGTTATGGGGAGGATGTTGGTATAAACTGAGCCCCTGGGGGACATGGGGTTCCACTGAGGAATATGTACAGAGCTAATGCAATCCAACACCATTTTCATTTTTCAACATATGGGATAAATATGCCTCTGGTGGCCATGAACATATTTTAATTTACAGGGCCAGAGTACAATTTACTCCGCCAAAGATGCAATTTAGATTGCCAAGATTTCATTACTGACAACTATATACACACATGCATATTCCTTAGACTGTAGTGAAAGGCTATACCTTATGTTCAGTTTTGAGAACAGGTAGCAAAATTAAGCTTGCATCATTAATAGGTAGTCTTGTTTTCAGACAAAAAAACCTGATTAGTTGGTTGTTAGAGCATCCAATCAGTACCTGCTCCTGTCTCTAACTTTCATCTATGTCCATGCAGATTTCAGCATACCTGCCTTTTCAACGTTAATTCCATTCTGTCCTTGAAACCTATTCAACACTTGATTCAGCATTCAGCAAGTGTTTTATTCCCGAAGAATCTCAGTTTCAGAGGTGCACAGATCAATAGTAAAAGGGTGGATTCCTCATAGCAGGAACAATTAATGGAATGTGTACTTGTTTAAATGAGCTACAATGTAATATATACTATATTTCTTAAGCACAAGCTTAATGCATAAACGTTAGGGACAAGCAGCACAAATTAATTCAATTACCATGTCTGTTGGGTTTCTGTTTTGATAACTAATGTGTTCTGCTACATTGGAATCTATTCAATGTAATTCAAGACATCATCCTTAGCTGTCATTTCTTTGAGCAGCAGACAATAATTCAAACAATAGCAGTCGATTTCCATGTGCATACAGCTGCATAATTTAACTCTAAAACGAACAAGATATGCAAGCCCACTTAAATATTCAGTACTTATAAATGTGTAACGTCATGTAAGTAATAAAATGCACTATTTGTATATTGGTTGAAAATAGTGTTGATTTGATAAACAAATAAGCAGTTTACTGTAGTTTCCCCTTGAGCGCAGCTGGGATCCATAAACAGAGATCCCGCACATCTGTCACATGTAGTGTTTAAAATCTGAGCCAATCTGAGTCATATTGATTGTATTGTAATTTCCACACTTTGTTCATTTGTTGCAATTGTTTTGTTCTTCTTTGTTGGCTGCAGCAATTCTAGAGATTTGACTCCATTATTCATTACCAGTGTTACTGAATTAACACTCCATTTACATTTTAGTATAATGGTTTTCCTGGCACTTGACTACAAATTGCAAGTTTGTTCCTCTCATGTCAGTCAATAAAGAGCTGTATTCTTGTCTGCCAAGCAGTGGATGGCTTTTCAGTGGGTAACTCTCA
Organism: Albula goreensis; assembly: GCA_022829145.1. Classification (NCBI taxonomy): domain Eukaryota; kingdom Metazoa; phylum Chordata; class Actinopteri; order Albuliformes; family Albulidae; genus Albula; species Albula goreensis. Next base: position 13,833,980 of record CM040753.1, on the reverse strand, counting down.
GTTCAAGAAGTGGATCATTTTTTCCATGAGTAACTCTCACAACCACCTCCTCCTCAACCTCATGTTAATGGTTATTTTCCACAACTATTGCATTTTACACCAATTATATGGCTAAGCTACAGATGACTCAGGCACTAGAAAGAAAAAGTAGTGTGACAAATTATGACTAACAATCTAAATAAGAAAAGCATTTTGAGTAGTAAAAATGCATCCACCCCAGAGGATTGTGCTTTGTCTGTTCCAGCTCTCTACTGTTAATATCGCATTAACTGTTTCCCACCATGCAGCAGTTTTAGCATACAATCTAATCAGTGGAAATTCGGCAGGGATTATCTGAATGCACTGAATTCTCTTTTATTTTTGCAAACAGCTACATGAGATGAGCAGTGGGTATCTGGGTAACAGTTAAAAAACCCCAGAGAGCTCAAACACACACCTCCAGCTCAGAGACTCTGGGTCAGGAGGTCCTGTAGTTCCATATATCAAACACTGTAATATCAGTCATGGCTCTGTGACTCAGTCTGAACTAGAAGATCAAAGTGGAGCATGGGGTAAAGAAATGCATGGTATTATTTGATTGCAACAGCAGAATCTCATATTCAGGGATGTTTACATAGCATTTCAACTGACATTTTACATTTACAGGAGCACAAGTTTAAGCTTTGTTGTTCCATTATTGGTACTGCCACCGGTAGTACCTGTGCCTCAAACCTGCAACATTCCCTTTTGTTTATAATTCTCCTAGTCTCTTTCAGCCAAGCCTTGCTGCTGATTTACACTATTTTATCCCATTGTGTTGATAAATCAGCAAGAGTACAGACACTGCTGTAAGCCTACCCTTCTCCTGCTTGACCTAATTAAAGTTTTCTTTGAGCATCTTCTCAACCAAAGCAAACATGGAAAAGGGCATGTTTTATCTGTATCTAATTGTGTTCTGTGTTTTCTTGTGTTCTGACTTGTTGTTGCCTTTCAAGTAAGCCTGAGTGACAAGGATGGAAGGTGATGCTGACTTGCCTGTCTAACCAGGATCTAATATTTTCAGAGGAACCATGAAGGCAATCACAGGGAGGGAATATTTCATAACCTCCAAGTCCAGTATGGCTGTAGCATAAAATGATCATAAAGTTGGCTTCGACTCATGGTAGTTTACAATAATGTCGTTATGTGGTTCTAAAGTAATAGTGAAGCAAAAAAAAATGACCTATTGTCCATGTACAGTAGCAACACGAACCGAGCACTCTCGTGCTTGCTTTTTTTTTGTTCATTCATTATTGTCGCAAGGCTCTCCTTTTTTTCTTTCAACATAAGGTACTGCATGTCTACAGATGTCTTAAATAGTGAATTCACTGTTAGAATCCATGTGAGTTTATGTACATGGAGGTAGAAGTTGTGAAATTACATACCAGTACAAAATGTTCAATTTGTGTAAATGACAGAGCAACTTGGCTGTAAATTGGGTTATGTACAGTAAGTACAGTTAATTTTGGCTCCAATTTTTCAGCATTGTGCCTGGGGAAATATAGAATTACACTATTCGCAACTATCTGATGGTATTGCTGTGACATTTCGTCTCTTGATCATGAAGGTCTCCATTCCTAATTCCACTAAATATGTGTTTGAGAAATACCAAACACAAGGTATGTAAAATAAAAAAAATCACACTTATGTATTTATTGTGTGTGTGGCTATGGGAAGTGTCTGAAAATGTAAAACTTGTAGACAATGGGCTATATCAGTAGGCAATGAGCCGATAATCTGGAGAGTCAAAGGAAAATAGTCATAAAAGTATTATAACAGTAATACTATTTTAAAAAATGAATTTTTGTTGATTGGAAACTAAATATCAATTGCATCATGCCCATATATCATGTATCATCCATTCATACACTATGCAGTTGGCACACATGTTATGGACTGAGGTCCTTTCATGTGCCATTCATAGCAACCCACATGACATGACTCTACAGCTCATCTTCAACAGTTATCTACATGCTGTTCTCTCTCAAAAGCTCAGGGATACTTAGTTTGTCTTCAGCTTTGAACACGTAATATGATGAGTGAAAGTGAATTGTGAGTGGTTTGGTCCCTAAGGCAAACACAGGCTGAATGACAGATATGGTGGTTGAGTCCTATCATCACTGATAATGCTGGCCATGTCTTTCCCAGCAAACATAAAACCTTACACAAAAGGTTAATACTAACAGGACAGGAAGGAAATCTGTGAGTGACATGTGCTCTCCCTGGTCCATCTAATCTGGTCATTTTCTGCACTTATGGTCCACGTTGTGAAAATTTCAAAAGCTTGTCCCACATTAGCCATGGAGCAGCCAGGTGGAAACCCTCTGGGATGCTAGAGCAACTGTGATTCTCTGAGATAGTGGAGTGGGATGTTATTCCCACCCGACTATTCCCAGACCCCTTCCAAGCACAGCTAATCCACCCATTCAACATTTTAGGAAGCTTTTACCAGACCAGGAAATTACAGGGAAAATGGTGGGGAAAATGGGGGATGAGTTGTCAAAAAGCCTGTGTGTATGTGTGTGTATATATATATCAATATATACACACACCATTACATGCACAGGAGCCAGCACAGGATGTGGGAGCAGATCTCTTTCCATGTAATGGCATTTCAAACACTCCATATCCTGATGTGGCCTCTCAGAAAGCTTTGGATATGTGAAAATTTAATCACTGCACGAGAAAGCAAGCTGTAAGATGTGGGCCACTGTCTGCTTTGTGCTGAACTTTTTAATTGCCTTGGGCTTACAGCCTAGTATCCCTTTCCACTTGTTTTCAATTTCCAATTTATAGATTTTTTTTTTAATGCAGTGAAGCGGTTTGCCTTGTGACACAAATTAAATTAATTGCATTAATCATTCTGAACCATTATCAGCTGGTGAATGAATCTTTTTTTCTTCTTTTTTAAGACACCCATTAAGTTGCAGCATGTTTATTAACTTTGTTTTTAATGTACACATTTAATAGCAATATATATGTATATACCTGTGTCACCTAACTCTTCCTTCCCTATAATGGTGTGGTTTTATATGATATATTTTATATACAATCATTAATAATATTGGTTGTATTCACTGGTTTGCTTTTGATTCACCTTCTTTTTGTTGGTTGCTGTATTTCAGAGCACTGAAATCATTTTTAATGAAAAACAGATGCATTTTGTTTTTCAAATGTCTTTCTGCTTCAGAATAAAAAAAGGAGAGTCTTTTAGTCCATGCTGTAAACTATGCAGCTTGCTGGAATAAAGAGCAAAACATAATATACAAGTGTTCTCTGTTGTAGTATTGCTTGTTTGGTTTGGCTTTGGTTTGTCACGTTTTGTAGTACATTTCCTGAACACTGATCTACTAATGTACCAATCAAAGAAAACAATTTCCCTTCCTCACCCTGCTAGTAGACTCAGGATGGAACTGAAATGGAGCCAGTAACATCTGTGTAGACAGGAACTGACAGTCATTGGGAATGAACTGCTGAACTTTAGTGTGCTTCTTGTAGTTTTGACATCGCACATGTTAAAACACGACAGCAGCACATATTAAACAATAATCCGTGAAGTACGTCTCTGCCTCCATGAAAATCAAAATGCCAGACAAAGCCAGACATCTGAAGGATAAACTTTAATTGCTTTTCTACGACAGCTCTATCTGGGCAGTAACATACTCCCAGGGAATAAGAGACAAGACAGAGCTGAAGCAATGGAAGTTCAGATATGACAAAAACGCTTTTTCAATGCCAGTTGAGTATGAAAGCAGGGAACGGTTCTAATAGTTGATACTGTCTGAATGTGTATAATTTCAAAGGGCACGTTGAGCCCTGTCATCTGAACACAAAGCAGAGTTGCCCACCAGTCAATTTCACATGTGAGTTTTTCTATGAGCCCATTAAAGAATAATTAACAAATATGAAAATATGGGTGGGGGGTGGTTGGGGGAGGGTCAAGAGGTAGAGATGGATAAACATGCCACATAAATTCAATTGTCCAGGTGATGAAAAAAAAAAAACTGCACCACTTCAAAAAGCTTCTAAACAAGACAGATCACAGATCAGATATGGGAGGGAATTATAATTTTAATAGCACTGCTTGAACACTCAATATGTTGCCTCTCACCCAGGGGTGTGTGATTGAGTGGATAAACTGTATTCTATATTGATGCATCTCCATGTGAGGAGAAATCAATCATAACTATGTGCAAACAACCCTCACGCTACCATTTTCACAGCCCCAGAGGGCTAATCCTAATGGGCTTCCATATGACCTCACCCTGTGATTTCTCTACACAGGGCAGAATGGGATTCCGTATGTATTCACAGTGTGATGTCTCTACACTTGGTCAAATAGCTAAGAAAGATGGTCAACAAGTTACAAAAGGCTGTAATCAGGGTAACTGATTTAAAACTAAAGTATCCTTCTGTCAAAATCTTCAATAAAATGTCAGGCACACTATACCCACTAAGGGAATAAATCTAATGACAAACAAACTACAAAGAGTATCAAAAGACAGCATCATTTTTGTGAACATGAACCACCAGTACACAAATAGCGCTTGGTACATAATGATAACTTAGGATTGTAATCTTTGTCATTGTATTGCAAAGTACTGACAATGCATATGGTATTTATTGAAGAAATAAATGGAGCAGTGGACAAAAGCTAAAAACTGACCTACAGCCTCAGTGTATTGCTGCAGTGTTAGCGATAAAACTCTTGATCTGCAAAAGCGACTCTTAAAAGACTTGAGGAGACATAAACCACAGGGGCACCTCATTTGAGCTGTGCCTCCTGTGATTGGCCTGTGAATGGATATGACAGCACGTCAGCCATAAGTAGGGGCAGCAGAGCCGCATAAAGGCATGCTGATGAAAGGGCACCAGAAGTGGCCGTCACTGGAATCGATGTGGTGTGAAGGGAAGCAGGTGTTTGGCCAGCACCTGTTCCTCTTCATTACAGTGCATCAGCAGACAGATTGTCCTTCTCATTCTGGACACAGATGTGGTTTGGTGACATTTGAACAGAAACATAAAAAACAACCTCCTTCCACAGCACAAACGAACATTGTAACCATCACCACCAACCAGCAAAGCTCACAGCGGCACCCGCATGTGGCAGCAGGGTGCCAGTGGCCTTGCAGCTACTGGGGAAACAGCACCGGAGTTAATGCTGAACATGCTTCAAACACTTTCCTGCTGTCAACACTGCAGATGCTGCTTTAGCTCCACGACAGGATTATGGATAACTGTGCCAGGACATGTGAGACTGATGCACTTTTAAGTTTCCCCGCCACATGTACTCCACAGCTCGCAGGGAATGGCAGCACAAGCTGGAGAGGATAAATCACTCAACATGAACTGAAGGGGGAGTGTGGAGGTGTGTGGAGGTGTGCTTCTTTAAGAACTCTCAGGATCACAACACTGGGTCACCCCCTTACCAGGCAACTCCCGATCCGTCATCCCACCAAGACTTGTGTTAAATTTCAGGGAAAATCATATAGCCAGATGGAAAAACATGGTAAAGTGCTTCCTCTAAACAAAAACAAAAAACAACAATGCTCATTTTGTAAAGAGAAGACTGTATCCTTTACAAGCACAAATGTGATAAGCACACAGTACTGAAGGGCATCTTTAATGATTCTTGATTTTCAGAGGGAGTAAGCAGATTCATCATGCTCCACTGCCTGCCTTTAGCATGCTTCCCTGCACAGGGTGCCTGAGGTGAGGCCCACAACACAACAGCAACTCCCCTACCTTTCACACAGCACACCCCTGCCTTTCACACAGCACACCCCTGCCTTTCACACAACACACCCCTGCCTTTCACACAGCACACCCCTGCCTTTCACACAGCACACCCCTGTCTTTCACACAGCACACCCCTGCCTTTCACACAACACACCCCTGCCTTTCACACAGCACACCCCTGCCTTTCACACAGCACACCCCTGCCTTTCACACAACACACCCCTGCCTTTCACACAGCACACCCCTGCCTTTCACAGCACACCCCTGCCTTTCACACAACACACCCCTGCCTTTCACACAGCATACCCCTACCTTTCACACACAGCACACCCCTGCCTTTCACACAGCACACCCCTACCTTTCACACAGCACACCCCTGCCTTTCACACAACACACCCCTGCCTTTCACACAGCACACCCCTGCCTTCTACACAGCACACCCCTTTCACACAGCCTTTCACACAGCACACCCCTGGCTTTCACATAGCACACCCCTGCCTTCTACACAGCACACCTCTGCTTTTCACACAGCACACCCCTGCCTTTCACACAGCACACCCCTGCCGTCTACACAGCACACCCCTGACTTTCTCACAGCATACCCCTGCCTTACACTGAGTGAATTTGGGAAATACCAGGCCCAAAGCACACCAGGCCCATAACCCCCCACCGTTCATTCAGGTTGAAGTGGGGATATGAAACACAGTATAACCCATGTCTTTCTCAAAGGGTGAAGCAATGTTATCTACCACCTATTAGCCAACAGGCAGAGCAGAAAAACATATTTCACAGAAATACAGAGTTAGCTTTGTATATAAAAACACTTCATGTTTTGTTACTCTGCAAAATGAATGTTTTTTGCGTGTTTTAGCAAAACAATCTTGATTTTGCACCGGAAAGGAAAAAAAAACACAACACCATATGGATGTCACACAGCTAATATGCAAGGCAACATGAGAGAAATAAAGTGGGGTTTCAGCAAGTCCCCAAGGGTCCGTTCCACATACACACAATCCTTTGTATATCAGATTCTTGGAAAAATCTAGGCCTGACAAGAAGCCTTCGAAGCCACAAAGCTACAATGCTAAGCCAACTTTTTTTTTTTTTTTCTAAATATTTCAATGTCAACCACCAGTTTTGCAAACATATTTGCAGTTTTGACACCTCAGGTTCAGGAATAAAAAACATGTTTTTTTCTCACAGAAAAAAAAACTGAGGCAGGTTACACAAACCAATTTGCAAGATCCTGTGATAGCACATGCATGCACTGACGTATGCAAAACTTTGTCTCCACAGATAAAGCTAGTCTGGAATGCAATTAAAGTGTACTAAAGCAAATGGTTTAAAAATAACTACTTTTCTATTTTATTGTGTTCAGAATACCATGTGTTCATAATACAACAATTTAGGTTTTCTCCATTTACTGAACATTTTTTTCTCTTTAAAGATTATAACAGAATGTAAGCATTGATTGTTCACTAAGTGTTTGGTAAATGAATTCTGCCAGCAGCACTCATTGTTGGGAAGTGTTCTGTTTGTATGTGGCTGAGTTGGGGGAAACAGCGTAATGTTTGGAAATGTTCCCAACCAACTGACAAGGTTTACAAGCTGGTGTTCCTACTGAATTGGTATGTTACTGAATATGTTTTCAGAGCTTGGGGTCAAAGGCAGTGTTTATTACACATACTTATGTCTCCTTCCAAGTGGCTTGCCTGCTTCTTTGAAATGTGTATCCATGATTTCATGTACTACTTCATGTTCTGTAAAGAAAACTGTGTGTGCAAAGTGTAGCATTGACTCCAGTGTGGCAAGAATGTTTGGAAGTTAACTCTAAATTTCCAATAAATCAGAGAAGAAAGAAAGAAAAAGATTCCTTTCAGGTTTGACCTAGGAAATATCTGACATGCACATTTGTAGAAAAACTCTTGATTGTCTTATAGGGGTAATGGTTGAATGTCACACTATAATTAAAACCTGCATGGAATCCTTCCCCTGTGAAGGATCGTCTACAGTGCTTCCATATTAGTGATTCATGCCTCTTTAAAATCCCTATAAATCCATGCCAGCATGCAATCCATGGGACAGAATTTAATTCCTCCAAAATGACGATGACATTTACTGAGATATCAGACGGAATGCAGATTGTGTGGATGACAAGTCTGGTAAGGCTGGGCTGGGGTAGAGAAGAAGAGGAGGAAAGATGAGGTCCTGGGCTAAATAAATACCAGAGTTCACAGTCAGTTCTCCCATCAGGACAGCATCCTGCTTTCCACTGGACACTAACTGAAGCCCAGGTGAGCTTCACTTATGACAGACTACCTTCACGGGTATAAGATGACAACTTTCTGACTTAAGACATAATTGGACATGCACGTCAGTACAGAGCTCACCTGTGCAGCTCACTACAAAGAGAAGGCAAGCTCACCTGTGCAGCCTGGTACAGACAGAGAATTACCAACATTTTTCATAAAAGAAAAGCAATGTAGTGCTCTTCAACTGTGTTTCCATCCTTAAAGTGCTCAAAGCATTTTTTTTTGTTATTTATAGTTTGAACATGTATATGTTTGATCTTCAAGTATAAAAAAGAATTACATCATAAAGAAGAGAGGTGGAGACAGAGAAGAGAGAGACTATGACTTCTGAAACTTTTTATTTGACAAAACATTAAATCAAGAGAATTTTGCCAAATAAAACAACATGCATTTTAAAATATATAGTTGAGTCAAACCAAACTAAAACACAAACTCAGAATACAATATGAAAAAGGGACTGCACAGCAATAACAAAAAAAGAGAGACAGAGAGAGAGAAACAAAGAAGCCTCAATTAAGGCAATGTTTCAGTCTAGTGGTGGACTATAGAGTAGTCAGATAGATACGTTAGATATCATATGGTATATATCAGCCAGCTCTGTCCCTTCTCCAGCTGAGTTCTTCCCTTAAAAGTGCTCCCTGCATGTTTCTAGTCTCTACAATGTGATTTTCAATTCTCCTCTCCTACATTGTATGTGTTTTGCCCATGTTTGCCAAACAAAAGCAAATAAGAGCACTGATAGAGCATCTAAGCTTAATAAGGGCTGGTTGTCTCAAAGGCACTGATGGGTCATTCTGTTTCTCTCAGCAAACAACATTTTCTTTGAGAGATGGCTTCTACTGCTCAACTGCTGCTCGCACTTAAAAGAAACAGAGACTGGGTAGATATTACCGCCTCACTTAGTCTTAAGGTAGGGATAGATTGTAATCTAACCTTATCTGACCTTATTTGAAACTTTACAAACAATTCCAATCACATCCTATATTACACAAAACATAATTTTTTCATACCATAGTGTAATAAAATACCAGACAGTAGTGTCTGTGCTGAGCCACGGAAGGGTCCTACCAGCCTGATTTCAGAGAGAGAGAGAAGCATCACACATTTTAAAACAAAATGAGAACACTTGGGGAATGATCAAAGAGAAAAATCAGTTCATCATAGAAAAAAATATTCTGAGATCCAAACATTTTTTATGAAGTCAGACCATAATTAAATTATCATATAATCATGGTGTGAAATTAAAAACTGCTTCCATTAACTGGTACAACTGCTGAATTAACAATTATTTACCATTCTCCTTTGAGCATACATTTATTCTCTGGATAGATAACTTGAATTAAGAGGACTTTAGTCTTTAACAAAATACTTCATTTATGACTGACCAGGAGAACCTGTCACTGGTATTTTAACTAATCTACCAAAGCTTAAATAACACAAATACACAAAAAATGTAAATTATTAATGAACAAAAGTTCTTTGGATGAGGTGTTAAAATGACGTGCTGCCTCACAGTGGTCATTCAAGATGTTAACCCCGAAATCTTGACATCTTGGTCAGATTCCCATAAAAATCACCAGTGTATATCTGGCCACCCAAATCACTGCCAAATCTGACTCGATGTGCATCAACCATTGCAATCTCCTAATTGATTCCCCAGGTCGTAATTTGACATTAACCTGGTCAAATAAAGGTTAGGAAATGTGGTCTACCACACATGCTTCCATATCAGTTCCTGTAGATCCCATAAACACTCCACTCCATATTCAGCCACTACCTCAATTAGATTAGACTACAGTTACCAAGATATGAGCAATGAATATTCAATGACAGTTAAGTTATTCTTGTTTTAAAAGTGACACTTTCCCTTATTTTTTCAAACAAATCAACAGTCTAATGATATTACAATTATATTATGTCAGTAGTCAGAATACACATAAAGAAGACAGGGAAATTCCCATGCGCAGCGTAGGCTAGAATACTGTAGCCAGTATGATTTATGTGAGTTTTAGCAGTTCTTAGTAGTACACATTACATTAAATACATTAAATGTATTTTGACAGCAGGTTCCATGAATTGGAAGTTGTCATGAATATATATATATAGAAAACACCTTAACATTTTTTATTTTAACTAACCTGCTACAAAATTCATGGAACCAGTTGGCAAAATAAATTTAATTAAAGTCAATGTTTCTTTTTTTGAGTGTACAAAAAGGTGGGGTTTCACGTTATGAACACGTATAGGGTAAAATTACACAATTTTATGTCCACTGCCTGAGTGGGGAAAGAGAGGGGTCTGTCACTGCCTGAGTGGGGAAAGAGAGGGGTCTGTCACTGCCTTCATGGGGAAAGAGAGGGGTCTGTCACTGCCTGAGTGGGGAAAGAGAGGGGTCTGTCACTGCCTTCAGTGGGGGAAAGTCTGGGGAAAGAAGAGACTGCCTGAGTGGGGAAAGAAAGAGGGGGTCTGTCACTGCCTGAGTCTGGCCTGGAAAGAGAGGGGGGAAAGAGAGGGTCTGTCACTGCCTGAGTGGGGGGGAAAGAGAGGGTCTGTCTGCCTCACTGCACTGCCTGAGTGGGGAAAGAGAGGGGTCTGTCACTGCCTTCATGGGGGAAAGAGAGGGGTCTGTCACTGCCTGAGTGGGGAAAGAGAGGGTCTGTCACTGCCTGAGTGGGGAAAGAGAGGGTCTGTCACTGCCTTCAGAAACTGCCTGAGGGGAAAGAGGGGTCTGTCACTGCCTGGGGAGTGGGGAAAAAGAGAGGGGTCTGTCACTGCCTGAGTGGGGAAAGAGAGGGTCTGTCACTGTCATGCCTGAGTGGGGAAAGAGAGGGGTCTGTCACTGCCTTCATGGGGAAAGAGAGGGGTCTGTCACTGCCTCCATGGGGGAAAGAGAGGGGTCTGTCACTGCCTGAGTGGGGAAAGAGAGGGGTCTGTCACTGCCTGAGTGGGGAAAGAGAGGGGTCTGTCACTGCCTGAGTGGGGAAAGAGAGGGGTCTGTCACTGCCTGAGTGGGGAAAGAGAGGGTCTGTCACTGCCTGAGTGGGGAAAGAGAGGGGTCTGTCACTGCCTGATGGGGAAAGAGAGGGGTCTGTCACTGCCTGAGTGGGGAAAGAGAGGGGTCTGTCACTGCCTGAGTGGGGAAAGAGAGAGGGGTCTGTCACTGCCTGAGTGGGGAAAGAGAGGGGTCTGTCACTGCCTGAGTGGGGAAAGAGAGGGGTCTGTCACTGCCTTCATGGGGAAAGAGAGGGGTCTGTCACTGCCTTCATGGGGAAAGAGAGGGGTCTGTCACTGCCTTCATGGGGAAAGAGAGGGGTCTGTCACTGCCTGAGTGGGGAAAGAGGGGTCTGTCACTGCCTTCATGGGGGAAAGAGAGGGGTCTGTCACTGCCTGAGTGGGGGAAAGAGAGGGGTCTGTCACTGCCTTCATGGGGGAAAGAGAGGGGTCTGTCACTGCCTTCATGCCTGTCACTGCCTGGGGGGAAAGAGAGGGGTCTGTCACTGCCTGAGTGGGGAAAGAGAGGGGTCTGTCACTGCCTGAGTGGGGAAAGAGAGGGGTCTGTCACTGCCTGAGTGGGGAAAGAGGGGGTCTGTCACTGCCTGAGTGGGGAAAGAGAGGGGTCTGTCACTGCCTGAGTGGGGAAAGAGAGGGGTCTGTCACTGCCTCAGCGGGGGATGATGTATGCTCTGCTGGAGAGTTTATGGCTTGCCATTACAAAATGAACATTTAAAAGCAATTACAGCAATATGGTATTGCTATTAATAAAATAGCTTGCAAACTAGACAGTGACAGCAGGCTTATATGTGTATCCAAAAGGGTTCTTGGTTTCATCCACCTGGACTTGTGATCTAAAACTGCCAAATCCAGCCTGGTTCATCAACATTTTGGACTGAACCGGCCTTCTGAGGCATGGATGATTATGACCAAAATAAACAAAAGGAACTTCACTTCTGATAGAAATCAAAGAGCATATGAAGTATAAAGTGCATCAACAGACTCATCTAACAATGCAAATAAGGCATTAATGCACTCTATGTAAAATTACAGCTGGGCATCTACAGGGAGCAATCCTCAATGCATTTCAGGACCCAATGGTAACCTCTGTAAAATGCCGACTTCTAAAATTTTAGTCAGCAGAAGCTTATTGGCTATTCCATTCACCACCTCAAATATTTTTCATATCATCGCCAAAAGTGCTAGTTTCTCTGCTCAAAATACACATTCTCAGTGGTGTGGAAAGGGTGGCATGTACTGGAATGTGTTATTGCCAACAGAGTGAAATATTACAATTTTGCCAACACAATTGGAGGATCGCCTCTATCACACACACAAACACGCCTGGTCACATTCAATATTTTTTCATTAATATCCATTAACTGAAAAGCTTATGACAAACCATAACATTGGCCTTGTCAAAATAAAGCTCATAGTCATTTGTAACCAGACTATTGTGGTGAGCCTGCCAAAGGAGCCAGAAGAGGAGTAGAACTCAGCTTTAACCTCAAGGGGACACACAGAGTAATGGTGACAAATTTTAATGTCCTTGGCAAACACTGTCAAGCACTGTGGGGAGGGATATGTAACCTTAACTTAAACACTACACCTCATCCCTGTATGTGTCTGAAATGTGCCATTACCTACTGCAAATGGTTTTTGCAGACATTATGAGGATTTATGCAGGTGTTATGCACGTATGAAGCATTCTTTATAACAATACACTTCAAAACACACCCATACTGCTACAAATTACAATCTATCTTTTTCTGTTGAACAGCTGAAATTTCATCTCCTTATTTTATCATACCTACTTTAAGTATTCACAACTTCTTAACGGGTAATTCATGAACTTCCCTTCAACTGAGTACAATTGACAAAAAAACATTTAGCCTATCATACCAACTTTGGTTCATTTGCATAATCTGACATTGCCAGTTGTCAAAAGTAAATGCATGCTTTTTAAGTTTTTTTCTGATGACACACCAATAAAAATCTGCTCCCCAATCTTCCACTAACACACCACTGTTTAAAACACAATCACATCACCGGAGTAAGTGCCAATGTGATGATTAATATGGTAAATATATAATGCCAGTGAGAGAAAAAAAGTCAGGAGTGTGTTGATTCATCCACTAGAGGATTTTACCAGCTATCCAGTGGCTACCTGAACTGCATTTTGTGACTGTACAACCTAACCTTATGTGCCAGGTTTGTACCTCTCTGCTATAAGCTTGGTGAAAGGAGTGCAGTGCAGAGTGATAGTGCCAGGTTTACAACTCTCTGCTCTAAGCCTGGTAGAAGCAGTGTCGTTCAGATATACACTATCTAAGGGATATACACTGGGACTGAGGGAAGTGGCTGAATTGTGATGGATTTGTGCCAAATATTTTTCACTTTTGGAAACTCTGAGAATTTGTCCAGCATGGAACCTATCATGTCTCTTGTGTGGTGATTCCTGCAGATTAATATTCTTACCCGCATACAGGAAAGATTTTGTGAAAACCACAGACATCAAGTCAACTCAGAAAAATGTAAAGAGAGGGCTCCACAGGTGAAAACAAATTGAAAATGAGAAACACCCAACAAGAATCTAAACAATTTCTAGTGGTGTAAATTACAGTGGTGTAGCAGTAACTGAGGAGAAGGGCAAACTACAGCTCCAAAGCCCATATGTATGTATGATAAAAAAAAAACTAATAAGTGAGTACACTGTCAGAGAAATTAGGCATAAGCATAATGTAACTTCATGGCCCATTTGTATTAATACTAATAAGGCTAATAGATGAGTATACTATCTAAAGGGGTGGGCATAACTCCAAAGCCCATATATATTACAATAAAGGTGATAGCTAGGTATGGATCAATATAGGTAGCTTCCTAAATAGCTTAAATGTTATCAATGCAAATATACTAATTTCATCTGTGTTAACAAGCTTTTTTATAACATTAGCAAGTTGGTTACTTAAATGAGATAAATGTTATTAGTTAAATTTCATGTGAAACTGGCTCAACTTGCTGAAGATGGAACACAAGATGTTTGATGAAAGAGCACTTATGCCACTGGCCAAAGTGCAGAGTAACTACGAGATGCCATGCCAAATCAAACCAATCACTCAGTGCCATTCCACCAAAGAGAGCTCTACAAATTCTCGCACATACACAAACACACCACTGCCAAACATATATGTTCATTCAAAGGCTTGTAATGCAGTGCTGAGCAGGAATGCGCAAATGTCTTCTTTTCACAACCGGGTGAGCTTAAAAATATTTTCTGCGGTGCTAGGTACCACATTTCAGCATATCAGAACAGGCATTTCTGAAACTTTACAGCCATTTATGAAACGTTACTGACTTTTCCCTTTTTTGTTACCCTAAGTTTCTCTCTGCAACTCTGTAAACCAGGATATCTAGGTGAGCACAGTCACCTGAGGAGTCTCAATAAGAACCATGTCTTTCAGCAGTTTGATTTATGAATATGTATTTCATTACCTTTGCTTTTATTATTTGCTTTTGCCAGAATGTATTTGGCTATACAGACTAAAAGGAGCTCCTTAAACAAAATTGTTCAAAAATGCTCTGCTTCAAGGGATCCATCCCTTGATTGATTACCACATCAACCCACTGTTTATACTATAGATAGTGTCTGGCAATCACTGAGGAGCAGACAGATGAAACTACAGAAGACACAGCTTTGTGGGTTGTCATGAGAGCTAAAGGCCCTTGTGAGTTGTGACTACAGGAAACCCTACACCTGACACACAGCGGTTATTACTAAGAAGGATTTCATCTGAAAAGATATAAAGAAGAGATACCATCCAGCTCCCATGTTAGAGTGCAGACATTACTTTTTCATCTTTTTTCTGTAAATGAAGAAAACAGAACGTGTGCCTCAGCCATGTAATCTAATCTGGGCGAGCTTTTGCATCTCAGCTGGGCTGTTATTGACTGAGCTGGAGGCCATAAATCACGGGAGCAGCACAATAACTACGCCCCAGTACCTCAGCCCATGTCTGTGCTCACAATCTCTAATCTGTTTACAGGTCAGTAGCTCACCCAGGCAAAGAAGGAAATGGACACAAATGCAAATGAAACTACCATGAAACCATAACTACTGTGTGGCAGACAAAAACTCTGTGTCCCCATCTCTCACACATCCTGTGCCCCACCACTCACCTGAGTCCCTAAATCAAAGGGCTCCTCCATCAGAAACCAGCTGAGGTGGAGGGACTGCAGGTACAGAGGTGGAGGAGGGCACTGCCCCCATTGAGCATGGACCTTTCTCTCCATGCCTGTGGGTCTGCCTGCTGGCCTGTTTTATGCCTTACTGGGTGAGAATCTTGCACTGGGGACTGACTTCTAACTGTGCTCCAGTGATGAAATACATGGCTTTTGGAGGCGAGGGAGGCAGGGCAACCAGCACATGTGTAAGTTAGCCGGTTCTCTGTGGGAGTCGTAGGTGGCTGAAGATCTTTCAGGAGAAATTGCCATCTGACAAGGCACACGGCGCTGAATGACCGCTCTGAGGGAAGAGGCTGATCTGAGAAGAGGTTGCTCCAGAGAGGAGAAGCTGATCTGAGAGAACAGGCTGCTCCTCATGTCACTGTCTATGATTAACTCACCAAAGTGTCACTATCACAATGAGGACAGACATCCCGGAGCAATCCAGGAGACCATAGCAACATGAAAAGACAAGATGACAAGCATAAATATGACAAGAACAGACCATTCAGGCTATGTACACTCATCCTTGCGCAAGAGACATTAGATATCAGATGAGAGACATTACATGGATTCTAAACCTCTGTTACTTATTCCCTGTTGTACATCTGACATTATAATCCCAAGTAGAATACAGTAAAATTATTTCCATGAACAGAAGCATTCACCTGCATGCCAATTTGCCTGATTTGCCTAACTAAAGTTTATGAGATTTTTCTGATGGCGACACATGAGGGGGAAAAAGACCTTGAATGCTCAATGATATTTCAGCTCTTGAGTCACATCTTCTTTATTTATTTTTTTTCCTCACACAACCTGGAGCTACAGTTCCATTTCAAAAACATATAATCTTTGGCCCAGAAATCCTCCATAATTAATAATTATCCTGCAGTCAGCTCATATTGCCGTGGGAGCTGTTTATTATGGAGCACTAAAAACCCTGGTATGGTTGACAGACTCTGAACACCGAGCAGCTCGCACACTGACTTTCATGTTGTTTCTAAAAAATGAAGAGGACTTCTGACTTCTGCTGGAGATGGAGCATGACATCTATTGTTTACAGGGCCCCTACTGCTGAACTGGACTTGCAAGACGCTCAAGTACAACGAAAGGGAAAACTGATGCTAAAACTTCTAGCATATCCACAACATGCAGCAACCCTTGCAGCTCATAGTGCTGGCCTTTGATTCCCCTTTAAAATACTAATATAACATTGCTGATCCCATAACATAGAAAAAGAAATAAAGTACATATTACAAATGTATTACTCAATATATATAAGAAGGCCATGCACTTGGAATGTATGAGATAATAGAGATACCTTACATCATACACAGAAATATTTTAAACACACAGGTTTGGATAATAACTTAATGCTTTGTATTATTAATTGGTAAAGGGATGTTAAAAGAAATTTTAATTACCATGTCAGGCCATGAATTGCAAATATAATACTTGCATGGGACTGATGGAGTGAGGTTGAGTGTTTTTGTCAGTGTGCCCATGTGAGCTGACAGAACCTGTGTATTGGATATGCCTAGGCCTCTGTTCACTTCAGTTCTTGAGAATGATGCCACATTGGCTTTAGGAAACTCTTGACTGTGACCTTGTCACACTTCAATGATCCGTAATTACAGAGAACCACAGGTTTTTTTTTTTTTTGTTTTTTTTTTTTGGAATGATGCTTTATTTTTACATTGATTTAAAGCTTTTATTTTGGCCAACTATCTTGGGATGCTAATAATGAGAAGGCTCTCCACAGGCCTAATTCAGCTATAAATTATACCATAATATCTGCATGGAACTCCACAAGAGAGATAGAAATGCACCTGCCTCTGCTGCTGGCTCAGGTTTTTTTCCATTCCCAACAGTCAAAAAATATTTACAGAATGATCTGAAACAGCAACTCTGGGATGCTGGGATACAGACATGAGAAAACGCACAATACAATTTATAGCCATATTAACTGTAAAAGTTTATAAGCTTACATATTACGTATTTATACACTGAATGGTATTAATATATATTTAAAATGTTTTGAAATAATTAAATTTGATTGAAAATAATTACTGTTAAAAAAACATATCTGCATCTATGGTGAATCTTTAGATTTTAAGGCCACTCATGCCAAATTTACCACCTGATTTCACCTATTTATTTTATTTATTATTATGGGAAGAAAGTGGTGATGCAGGAGATCAATAACACACCCTGCCAATTTTTAGAAGTTTTACACTTTTCCATTGGAAAAGGTGTAATCTTGAGACGAATGTTCAGCAAACACACACAGTGCATAAACCACTAATACTGTGGAGTATTCATGGTTTATGTGTGTGGCTACTGCCCTACACCCACCTATTTAACAGCTAATCTGCACAAAATTGACATACATCAATAAATCTTTAATACATTTCTGTGTCAGCTCAATTACATGTGACTACATCAGTTTTAAAATAATGTAGTTTCATTACTGTGTGTGGCTTAAAAAAACACAGTGAGAATGACACCAAAAGGACAGCACAAAATGACCTCCATGAAGGTGCAATGAAGTGCAATGTCAAAACTCTAACAGAAATTCAGAGTGGTAGCATGTTAAAGTCTAGTTCTGGTTACTTCAAGAGATTGCAGCAGTCTTGAAATGTGTGTCACTCCTGTAGTGTTGGGTCACTCCTGAAGCGTATGCAGCACTCTTGAAGTGCAAGTGTAAAAGAGTGCAGCTGTAAGAAAATAAAATGCCTGTGAACTATATGTGTGTGTCATAACAATTGGGAATCATTATGGCCAACTGGAATGGTTAGTTTTATCATGTCGGTTGAAAAGAAAATGAGTTTGATATGATGACTTCATTTCCCAGTGACCCTAAATAAAGCATAAATAAATAAAGTAAGGGTTGTTTTACTGGTTCTCCTCTTTGGTGCAAAGCTAAGAAAAACTTGGCACAAGGTCAGATCACAACAGGAAAATGTAAAAATAACCATAGCAAGGTCATTAATGATCAGAGGGAGGCATTGGGGGACATATTGTGATAACAATACTGATGTATGAATCCCTCAGTTCATCTGCAAAATTGAAGTTTCTAGTGCATGATAATAACTGGGGCACTTGACTTGAGAAAAATAAAAGGGCAAAAATCTGTATTCGGGAGTGACCTCAGTTCTTCAATTTAAAATTTCATCCTTATAAATTGATGAAATCTCTTAAATCTGAGAAAACAGAGGCAGGCTTGAAAGAAGGCCAGGGATAGAGATTTGCAGACTGCGCTCATTTCAAACTGAGACGTGGGATCACAGGTAATGAGCAGAGGCAAGCATCCCCAATAACTGGCATCACTGGCACTGCACTCTAATTTCTACGGCTGCTCAAATTTCTCAGACTCATCAGATAAGAGGCCTTGTGTAAAGTACAGCTAATCCCCTCCCTGGGTAGGGCGAGGCAGCGGTGAGGCACAATGAACCAGCTATCATATCTGTATGACCCACAGACTCACACATACACATGCCCACATGCACATGCACAAAAAAATCACTCACACTCACTCTCCCTCTCTCACATACACACAGACGCATACAATCACACTCATACATGCACACATGTATGTACTCGCAGGCACACACATGCATGCACTCACTCTAAAAACACAATCATACTCGTGCACACACTCTTGCACACGTACATGAACACATGCGCATACACAGACAAGCATGAAAAAACATGTATACTAGAACACACACACATGAATGCTTGCAAGATTGCCTAGGAACATATACATACATATGTACAAACCTCTCACAAATACACAAATGCAAATACAAGCAAACATATATTCATCTACACACACACACACACACACACACACAAAAACATATTCAAATGAATACATTCATGTGCACATACACACACACGCGTGTATGTATACCCACTAACGCTTGCACAGATCTGCACACATGTACAATGACATGCACACACTCAAATACAGATACACACACACACAAACACAAACACAAACAATTTATGTAACCACAAATAAAAGAACCATTTTTGAAGCTACCAAAAATGTACCTTGCTGAAATTCTCCACTTAAAAGGTCTTTGCAGTTGGATTGAATATAGGTCACTCAGACACACACACACACATACACACAATCTCACACACACTGCAACTTAGCATTACTTCACATATATGCATGTAAGTCTATAAAATATGTATGCTTCCTTTCTTTCCTTTCTAAAGGTGAAGCTCCCATTGTTCACTGAAAAGGCAGCGAATCCCCTACAGACTTGTGGAGTAAGTGAAAGAGGACCATCAGTTTAATCAAGGGGCTTTGCACGCTACATAACAAAAAATAAAACCACCGATACAGGACAATGTAACCAACCATCTTCTGTTTCTTCCATAAGTGTGGGCTGGCATCTTTGATGCCTTATTCATGAAACTTTTCCTTCAAAAGTTTTATGCTTCCCATTGCAACCAACTCTTTTAAAGTACTGAGTCTTAGAAAGAACAGAGGCAATCTCAAACTTTCTGCTTCTTTGAGGAGAAGTCTATACTGTTCCTCCTGGCTTATTTTCTTTCTCATCTCTTTGCAGAATTAAAAAGAAAAGGACTGCAATGTCATTAGCAATTCTTTATTACAAAATAACATAATCTCATGTGCAATATCCACTCTGTGGATATGCAATATCTTCTAACAGATTTCTGTTCATCAGTAATCATATGGCCTGCAACAAACACCCTGTACTAAAACAATTATGAAATGGCCACAGAAAATCCCAACACAAAAATGAAGGTGAATAAAAAAAACATTATTAAGCCAGACACAGAGCATTTCCATTGCTTGCTTTCAAATCCAAGACGACAAAACGGAACCAACTGAAACTGGCATTATATTGGCATGGCCTGTGGCCACTTTTGCTGTATCTATCTCCATGTATTTGCACTCTTGTTCACAACATAAATGTTTACAATATGAAGCTCAAGCCACAGTTAGCCTAGCATCATAAATGCATCATTTATGTCACTCTTTATAACATTTAGCCTTTAGCCAGGTGACATTGTTGATTATGTCAAATTTGGCATAACATGTTACATAAGAAAGTATTATGTCTCACTCCATGAAGTATGACATTTGCTTATGTATGTTTTATGAAGGCATTATGTTGTGTTTATGAAGGCTTTGCGTATGCTTCATAAAGCCTTTATAAGCAACACATTTTTTTAAAGTGTGTTTTATATGTTTTTATGTTTTTTTTGTGTCCAATAAAGACAAATTGTAGAAAAATAAGTTAAATCAATTTACAGGAAGCATGATAAATTGTGGTCCTCATTCATCCCCCTGGAAATAAGGACTGACAATCAAAAGTGTAAAAAGCTTCCCACTGGAGCAGTGTGTGGTTTTAAAATGCACCACAACCTTCTTTGACAGAAGAATAAAATTGTAAATAGATGCCTTTTTGGGATAAAACAAGAAAAAGACTAACTTGATGGCTGCACTTCACTGGTAACACAGGATGTAGCATACTGGTGACATAACGCTATTTCCCATATAAATATTACATGTAACAGCTATCTTACTACCACAGCTATTACAGTAATCTCTCTCAGATGTTCAGAGGTAGGGGGAGCTGTTTGATTTTTTAATCTCTTCCTGGAAATGGGCAAGGGGCACACTATCAACAATAAAACCACCTCCACCATCCCATAATGCCCTTGAAGGGAAAAGGGACACGTATGGTAATGCTGCATTGCCTTTTTTGGGCCTGTCAGTCAGTCTTTTTCTCCTATGCATGACGTCCATGTGCAAACAACCCTTTCAGCACATTACCGGCTGAAATACGGCTGTACTTTCTTATGCGTGAAGGTTATTTGGGTCACAGGCTCATTGTAACATTCACAAGGTTAATACGCTCTCTCCGTTTATAAATAACGGTGCCTAAATCCTTTCTGAATCTTCAGAACAGTCACTTTTCACTCCCCTGTGGTCTGGAAGTACTACTCACATTTTCTGCTTAGTGTGGAAGTCTCCTTAATGAAGATACCCTGTAGGGAAAAGCGTTTTTTACACTACAGTAAAACGAATACAGACATTTCTAAAAGGGCGGAACGAATCATAGTAAAATATGTGCTGCATATAGAAACCTTTAAAAAATATGCTTTGATTTCCATGTTGCTTTCTCATTTACATGCTCATATCAAATAAAATATATGTGATCACATTGCATTCTGTGGTACCTTCAAGGACAGTGTGGGAAGACCTTATTTATCACGGCAAGTAATAAGGCCATATATGTGTGTGTGTGTGTGTGTGTGTGTGTGTGTGTGTGTGTGTGTGTGTGTGTGTGTGTGTGTGTGTGTGTGTGTGTGTGTGTGTGTGTGTGTGTGTGTGTGCGTCAATCTGCTTATAATTACTCTGGTAACATGCAGAAATGTGGGATTTTGCTTCCACATAATGTGCATAGAAGTCAAATGCAGCACTTAAATAGAGGTAGATGAAAACAAAAAAGGAGAGAGGAAAAGAGAAATGGAACAAGAAGTGGGAACATCTGAAGCATGGATATGGCAGGCCTCAACTATGGAGAGAAAAGAAAATGCATTGTGCTTAGCAGACCTTTGCTGAACAGCAAAAACCCTGGCTTAAGTGGCCCTACCAACACATTATGGCCTTGCTATAAAAGCAACTCTGTGGTCCTTTGTGGTACTTTCACCCAATTAAAACTGCCTCTGATACTGGCACAAAGGTCTGCTCTCACATGCTCTTCTGATTAAAATAACACAAACTGGGCTTTAATGATGGATTCTGAATAATTAAAATACATTCAAATCCAGATTCCTGAAACTAGAGTCCTGAGCTAAATGCATCACTTTAATGTTTCACTTTATAATATCAGAATTCAAGTGTAAAAATGAATGTAAGGCCTTAATTGTGGGAAATGCTCTCAGCACAGCTCTCAGAACCCTCTGTGCACTCTTTAAGCCCAGTGGAGGTAAAGCACCCTCTATGCACTCTTTAAGCCCAGTGGAGGTAAAGCACCCTCTGTCCACTCTTTAAGCCCAGTGGAGGTAAAGCACCCTCTATGCACTCTTTAAGCCCAGTGGAGGTAAAGCACCCTCTGTGCACTCTCTCTGCATAGTGAAGGTAAACCACTCTCTATGCACTCTTTAAGCCCAGTGGAGGTGAAGCACCCTCTGTGCACTCTCTCTGCATAGTGGAGGTAAAGCACCCTCTATGCACTCTTTAAGCCCAGTGGAGGTAAAGCATCCTCTGTGCACTCTCTCTGCATAGTAAAGGTAAAGCACCCTCTATGCACTCTTTAAGCCCAGTGGAGGTAAAGCACCCTCTGTGCACTCTCTCTGCATAGTAAAGGTAAAGCACCCTCTATGCACTCTTTAAGCCCAGTGGAGGTAAAGCACCCTCTGTCCACTCTCTCTGCATAGTAAAGGTAAAGCACCCTCTATGCACTCTTTAAGCCCAGTGGAGGTAAAGCACCCTCTGTGCACTCTCTCTGCATAGTGAAGGTAAACCACTCTCTATGCACTCTTTAAGCCCAGTGGAGGTAAAGCACCCTCTGTGCACTCTCTCTGCATAGTAAAGGTAAAGCACCCTCTATGCACTCTTTAAGCCCAGTGGAGGTAAAGCACCCTCTGTGCACTCTCTCTGCATAGTGGAGGTAAAGCACCCTCTATGCACTCTTTAAGCCCAGTGGAGGTAAAGCACCCTCTGTGCACTCTCTCTGCATAGTAAAGGTAAAGCACCCTCTGTGCACTCTTTAAGCCCAGTGGAGGTAAAGCACCCTCTGTGCACTCTCTCTGCATAGTAAAGGTAAAGCACCCTCTGTGCACTCTTTAAGCCCAGTGGAGGTAAAGCACCCTCTATGCACTCTTTAAGCCCAGTGGAGGTAAAGCACCCTCTATGCACTCTTTAAGCCCAGTGGAGGTAAAGCACCCTCTGTGCACTCTCTCTGCATAGTGAAGGTAAAGCACCCTATGTTCACTCTCTCAGCACAGTGTAGGTAAAGTACCCCTGTTCACTCTCAGCACAGTGTAGTAAAGACCCCCTGTTCACTCTCAGCACAGCAGAGATAAAGCATCCTCTGTTTGCTCTCGCTGCACAGTGTAGGTAAAGCATCTTTCTGCTCATGTGAGATAGAAATCAGGACATAATGCCAATGTTTCCCAGGGATTCCATCATGTGACCTATGAATTACAAGCCCAGTTCTCTGAAATGTTATTTTGTGAAGATGTAGCTGTCATTGCTTTCATTGCAATATGCAGAGGAAAAACAATTAAAAAGCTACCTCTGTATTTACACCATGTCAAAACATTGAAGTAGCAAAATGCTGCTTCACAAAATAAAATTGGGCAGCATGCCTCATGGTATTAATTTCATAGGTAGTAACATGTTTGATTGATAATGAAAGTAACTTGACACAGTCTTATTGTTTATAATAGTTTAAAAGTATGGGTTTCACCCTTGGTAATACCAAGTGTCAATCCAGCACATCATGTATATATCTATGATGCTTGACTCCTGAAAGTCTACGATAACTTCTGACTTATAATTACAATTTTCACACATACTGTTTGTCTCACTCAAAAGTGAGGGCAATAAACTTCATGTACTTCTTCACTAGCACTATGGGCATACTCCCACGCTATATATACTCATCCCAAAGTACACAAAGTATACTTAAAATCTTTACGATTCATTCAGATTAAAATTCAGCCTTTGTCATATTTATAGTGGAGATTTCAAAACATCTAAAATTTGGGTTTGTATTTAATCTTCAACAAAGCCAATTATTATTTACCACTCAGATTCCCACTAAATGGTCTTCATGTTGACTCAGAAAATGCTGGTTAAGGAGGGTATCCTTTGGGATCGAAACTGCAAATATTCCATTTACAAGAGCTGAACACACCAAGTCAAAGCAACAAGCTGAGTGTTTCATTCCCATATCATAAATTACTTACAAAACATCTTCTTAATCAACTTAAGCACACACAACTAATAAAAGATGATAGCATTACAGTTTTGCAAAGTCAAGGTAAAATATTTTGTCTGTAAAGCCAGCCTCGAGAGCACTTTGTATGTCATATAAAATTTCATACTGAGGTGAAATAAATAAAACTCAGACAATAAAGTCATTCATTCAATCACAAAGGAACACAGTGTTCCCAATAATCTTACCAAGATTTATGCAACAATAAATTCCCTGCCTAAGTATGCGGTATAATAAGCAACTGTAAGCTTTGAGCATATTTTCCAAGACTAATAAGGAGAATGCACATAAAATGAACAAGCACACGTCTCGCTCTGTCTGAGTGTGTCAGGTTCACCCACTGCATCCTTAACATTCAACCTCAGCAAATATCTCTATTTATCTGTCTGTCTACTCCTCACCCTCTCTCCTTAATAAAGCCTGACTCATACATTCGCATGTGCAATCACACACACATTCACATGTGTTTCGTGTGTTAGGGAGGTTGCAGCTCCTCTCCTCCCTTCTCTCACTGTTCTTAACACACACTCACACATTCACACATTGACTCTTGTTTCTTGTTCCTTCCCTCCCTGTTCCTGACACAGAGCTAGTTCCCCAGGCTCTGCTTGACGTTACTTTGAAAGTGGCTTTGCCGGTCCTTGAGATAGCTGAAAAGGAAGTCACCTAAGCCAAGCAGCAGTAATTACCTCCCCAGTTCACCAGAGAGGTCTAATTTCCGTAGCCTCCTGACTATTTCTGGAGCCGCTGCAATGTATGATTGATGGTTTATAAAACCTTTTTTACAGTTCTGACATTTCTGTGAAACAAGCAGGCCTGAACTTTCCATCTGCTGTCCCCGGCTCATCTGCCCACCCCCGCCCACCCCCCCACAAAGTCATCCACTGTCCTTGAGCTCCACCGCCACCCTTTGATCATGCCTCTTTAGGGAAAGGGCAGGAACCCAAAAGATTAATGCTTTCCCAGGGCATATCATATGCTACTCCATGCAGCTTTAATCACTACCAACAGCTTATTGTAAATGCAGAAAGAGTACGGAGCTGCTTACCAGCAAAACCACCAACAATGTCATATCCTCCGTGTCTGCTCCCTGCAATGCTTTTTATGCTTGCCTCTCTGAATTAACAGGGCGAGGGGCTGGTAGCACAGCATTTTAAACGCGGGGGAGAATACAATGTAGAGTTTAGATATATGATCCATGTCATAAAAAATCATGTTTGATGAATGAATATAAAGCTTGTATTATCAGTTGTGTACTGTCAGTGTGACTCTGTGACTGATGAAGTTCATTCAAAACTCTATGTGACCAAATCCTCCTTAATGCAATGTAATAATAAAATTGTTGTTTTATTTCATGAAAAGACTGATTTTTATGATGCATAACAAGGACATAAAAATTTTGCTTTTTCAAGATTAATGAAGGAATTTTTTTAAGGAACTTGACGGCAAAGCTTCTGGACCAATTCACAACTGTATTAAGTACAATACAATGCCTTGAAAAAGTATTCCACCCAATAATTTATATTTCTCACATCTGGATAATTTGAATTTGGATCATTTTATGGGTTGTAGTAGTGTCTAGAAAGAGTATGATCAACTTTGGCCCTTACTTTGGCCCTTCAGGGTGAAGCTGTCAGCATACAGACTCTACAGGCACATTACTGTATGTCATGGTCAAAAGAAATTGGAAATTCTTGAAAGCTGTTGACTATTTCCTATCAGTCTGCAAAGTATCAGTAACTGATTTTTAAGGCCTGTAGGGCTCCATCAAACCACAATCAGAGCCATACTGCCCAAATGTACCAAAGTTTGATTAGATTTTTAATGTTTTTGTCAGTAGAGCCAGCTGAATTATTGCATTGTTCTATTGTTCTTTAAGAGTTTTTTTTTTTTTTTTTAACATGCTGATAAAACTGCTATATAATAACATTAATACATGAAAAGGAGTGCTCAACTCTGAGATTTTGGCTCTGCCATGCTGATCTATGGCTTTTGGCCTTTGGATTCAGCCATAGCAGTGCCAATATCTCACAGTGTAGCACTTCTTGTGTATTATTGCATAAATAATACAGCAAAAAGAAGAGCAGAATGTGGATAGAGTATGCAACAGAAGGGTTATTCTGCAGATATTCTGTAGCCGCTTGTTGAATATCAATTCAAAGATTTTTTTCACAAATGTGTCATAGCATATGGATGCTGAAAGTGTGTTCTTAGCTAAGTATTTTAGTTTCAGTCATGACATGTTTGATGTAAGGCTGTAAGCCTTCAGTTCTCGATTGCAACTGCACTAAAATTCAGTTCAATTGAGTTCATGATTTGAAATCAAACAGGAAAAATGTATGATATACTGACAGGCTGATACATGCAAACAAATACAGAGTACATAATGACTGTGACTGCTGAATATTTTTGATGTGTGCTACATTAAAAGCACCTGGTATTACCACTCATAGAGTTATCTCATTTACATGAGGTCTTGCCCAACATAGATGTACAGCACTAGCAGGTGGGAAAGACTGTGGTGCAGTCTGTAGGGCGGCTGACCTTTGAGTCCCACATACACCATCCCCTGAGCGTCTGGGGTTCAGTCCGCAGCAGGACACCCCTCTGAACCATCATCACTCTCTGCTGTAAACCTATGTTGCTACCCAGATGTCTAGAATAAAGAAAACTGTTAACAAGGATGGACTGTCTTGGATGAAAAAATACAGATTTTTAATCGTGTGGTAAATGTGTACTTGTTGTACATATTAATTATACTGAAAAATGAACTATGTATGTTGCATATGTACTTAATATGTACTGAAAGTAAGCTCCCAGATAGCATTTGATTCTTATAACTGGTAACATCTGAAGTATATTTAAGTACGATTGAAGTGTTCCACAAAAGGTACCTCTACAAAACTTAAAATAACCTAAGTATACTTAAAAAATACACTTGGAATTAATTTATTTTGGGTAAGGGTGGTGGAAAAAACTCCTGCTACCACAAGGCTAATAATTATAATAATGAACAATTATGCCTAATAATAATAATAATCATCTTTCATCTTCCCCCTCTACTCCTTGCCCTAGTATTCTGGGGCAGTAAGTAGTCATTCCTTTCAAACGGAGAGACATTTTAAAATTCCTGTGCCTGCCAAAGAATAACAACCAATTACAGCAAAAACGTGGACACAAATGAACAGAGTTAGCCATAGGGAACAAATCCTAACCTTATCCCAGACAATGTTACAGACAACAATTTTAGTATGAACTTAACAGTGGTGTTTACTTGCTAACTAACTAGAATATTAATTTGGTCCCTAATTCCTATCTTTTCAAGTCTAAAGGGATTATTTTATTCTACATGTTCTTCAAAATTTATTGAGGTTATCTTGAAAGTAAATCAAAATTCAATGTATTAATATTAATAGTGAAAAAAAAACAAAACAAAAATAAATGCATGCATTCTCTACTATCGCTCATCCAGCAGCAAGTTATTTTCTGGATATTCCAATTCAAACTAAACTTACAAATAGATGTAAGGATTACTTTTTTCTTTCATACACATGTTCCAGTAATTTAATTTCAGTGGTTACTCCACTGTTTTCCAAACAAGACAGATGTTTATCAATATATAAAACATAAGGCCAATATTACTTACAGTATGCAAAATTGATTTCATTACTGACAATGAGATCCATTCATTGTTTAACATTATAGCAGAAACCAACTTGCTTGATATATGCAATGCTATAAAAGGATCACCTACTCATAAAAGGCACAGCAGTAACATGATCAGTTCCACCTTGCTGTCATTATTCTAATCTAACGGACAGGGCCATGTTTGCTGACCAACTGGATAACAAAGCAAGAGGATTGTTTAGCTTTCCGAGTGCCTCTTGGGTTTCCTTGGAAACCTGAGAGTCAGGGGGAGAATGCAAATGTGTACAGTATGTCACTGCCATGCCTCCTGTGCTCGGGCTGTAAATTCAGGATTAGAGCTATCAGTATGATTAAAAAGAAGTGCAACATAAAATATATCAAGCCACATAATTACAAGTGGGGTGCTGGAAAGGTCAGTGGGGAAGCAGAAACATTCAGCCATCGTGGAGATTTAGACGTACACTGAGAATTCCCTGTATGCAGTCAACATGAATACAGAGAAAAACAAATGTCATTTCACGATTTAACTAATCATTAGCATGTTATTAAACAATCTTAGAGCATTTACAACTACACTTATGTTAGTCATAGTTTTGTTCAATTAATCTGCACAAAAAGCTGGAGCAAAATGTAAGTTATGCATTATACATTTAGTATGAATAACTGCTTTTCTAACCCTTGTGTATTTGAGATAACCCTTTCCAAATCATACCAGAAAGTTTTACAGTGCATTTATTAAAATAGGTATGAATGGTGAACATAATACTCACTATCAATCTGGCATGGGACAGTTTCATTTTGTTAATCTTTTTTAATGCATTAACATTAATATAAACTGGAGGTTCTTTATTGCACAAAAACTAATGACATATTTGTTTCATTAGAATTTTGTAAAGAGCTGAGTGTTAATCAGCTCTAATAAAAAGTGTTTTTTACAATACAGTACAGGACTTTACAGTATAGGCAGCACACAAAATATGACCAAACTAACATATCATGATAAATGATTTGAAGAAAATGTAATATTCAGGCTAACCATAGAAAAGCCCAACCATCTTGGAACCGATGCAATCAGTAGGACATCGCAACTTAATATGCAAGACAAGAATCTGAAAGACCGCTTTGACAACTTGATAATGGCTACCAATTAAGATTCATAATGGCAGTTTAATGCCTCCTAAACACGCATTTCATATTGATTTTCCTGATCAGATCATAAGGATTTTGGCAGAGTTCCTAAATGACTCAGATACAGACGTCCTCTGGGAGAGAAAAACCTCTACACAGGCTCACTCAATGTCAGAGCAGTTTGTCCGAGTGGAAAATTAAAAACCTGAATGCTGCAGGTCAGTTAACCATTTGCCATGCCCCTGTCAGCTTCCTGCTGCTGTCTATAACCAGCAGTAAGAATGGCAATTAAACACACAGTGAGGATGAATCCAATGACATTATATGAGTCATCATAAGCCATTATTTTTGTGCAACAAATAACGTTTCGGTGCTGGTGCCTCTCTCACATTCACATGGCCCCACACGCTGTGCACAAAATCACCCTCTCATATGAAAATGTCAGGATGTATTGCCACATCAAATTGACAAATGGGCAGAACTGGCTTTGCCCAGCTAGATATAGCACTGACCCAAGACACAAATCTAAAGCATAGAACTGGATGCTCTTATATTTCAGATTGAGAATACTGAGAGCTGCCTGGAGGACAAAACTTGGTTAACCAAGCAAATACATACCCTGTCTAATTAGTCAAATTCCCAGAGAAATGTTTCCAAATATACAATGTATGTAAAAACAAATCTAGCAGGTCAGCAGGTATGCTACGGACAGATTCAATTAACAATTCTGATTTATACATAGTTCTGCAAAACTAAGTAAAGACTGGATGGAGTTATACACAGCATGTTACCCACTTTGCTGATTAATATACCCCTTTCCTCTGATTGGTTGAAAGAAGACAATAATAAAAATACTGGAGGCAGTGGCTGCATAAGGAAGGCATAATACATTAAGGGCCAAATTTACTAAGGACTAGTTGCAGCGCAAAAATATTCGCTATGTAGCAACAATATTAACGACCAATTTACCGAGACTTGCCAAGACTTCTAATTATGCAAATAAAAAATTAAACGCCCTCAAATCTCCTACCGCAATTTTTTGTGGTAGGAGATGCCTGTAAAAAGGCCATATATGACATGCTTACACATTCAGATACTAAGGTGCTCCAAGAAGGATACGGAGCAACCAGGCGCAAGTTGAGAGGGAACCACAAGAAAAATAAAACTTTTATTTTCAGATCAGGTAATACATATAAAACAGCTAACACAGCACAGCTTCATAATGCCATAGTAGAGGACATAAATTAAAAACCAACCGAGAGGCGTACATTTTGGAATTACATCATGTTAAAATTGAATTTACTAGGTATAGAGTAACAAAAAGAACAGTACAGGAAGTAAAGGAAATATGACCGATGTTAGACAGCATACAAAAAGCTTTCCCACAGCATAATAAGGGCAAAAACGCAGCTGGTAACAACAGAACAACAGACGGAATCATAACATCGATTGGATTAAGATTATTACAGCATGGCTAATACATTCCACTTGTTCCACCCTCACTTTCTGTAGATAGAGCTACTCCTGAAAATAAAGCTGCTATGACATGAACCGCTGTACCTTGCTACAACATTTGCGATCATTTGTTTTGCATCAAACAATGGAAACCTCAGCCTTAGTCCTTTGTGGTTATACAAGTTTTTACCTGTCATTATCACTGCTCCAGAAACTCATATTCATAGCGTTGATTATAAAATGTATTTTATTGCAGTAACTCACTGATACTTAGTATTTACAATACGATGCACATGTGTAGATTCCTTTTTATCGGCAATTTCCAGCAGATACTTCAAAATGTAAGTCATCCCTCCCTTTCCCTCCACAGCTGCATATGTGTATATAGGAATGTATGACGTATCCTTTTATCAATAAGAAATAGTGTGTATCACAGGGCTGGGATTCTCTGCTATTCTGGTATGTTCAGTCCTTAGCATTTTAGGCATTTATTACCTGGAGTTTTTTATTGGTTGAAAGTATTTTCTCACAGCATTACAGGAGATAAATAGTAATCTTAGCAAAAAACGAAGAATGGAAAAAAATGGGGCACAATGCCAAAAGCTGTTGGTATCTTAGAGTCGGTGACTGCTATAGAAGCAGGGCAAACAGCATTGTCACATATTTATGAGCTTAAGCCCTTAAATACTGAAGTAGGCCAGGCACAGGTGTCTGGGTGAGATAAGACCCCCTGTTCCACGTTTTTAAGGGGTTACTGCTCTAAAAAAAAATGACACAATTTTTCCAAGGCCTACAGGTAGGTGCCAATCATTCCAATTCATATGTAGACGAAAAGTCTTGTCTGGGGACAGGAGCTTGTCATTTCAAAGTTACTCTGTGAGAAAAGGAAGAGACACTCAATGTTTTTTTCTTCCTAAAAATAAGTTGGACATGAAGGCCAGAGGTTAGCTGACCCAATTGGAAGACTCATTTCAGTAGTGCCAGTATGACCTGATGGCACTGGGAGACTGTACATTTCAGCAGGGGCTGAATGCAGAGTCCCCAGCCACTTTCCCTTTTAAAATATGCTCTTGATCATGAATTACAGCCACACAGACATGAATGGCAGCTCCTTCTGTATCACAGCCAATAACAGGGTTTACCAGCTTATGTAAATAAAGAAAATGGCGACCAACCAATTCCCAGTTATGTTTATATAGCTAAAACTGGAGACTGATGTGCTCCATTGTAATTACACAGCCTTCAGTCACATGGAGACATAGCATATTTCTTCTACTTCCATAAATGCCTGTGTGATAAAATTATGGTTGGTTGCAAATGAAGAGAAGTGGAAATGACACAGTGGCATTGTTTCCACGGGGTTAAACACTGCAATAAATACCACTTACAACAAATTGTCATAAGAGTGCTAGTAAATCAGAAAGATGCCACAAATGATTCATATCTTATAATCCATCTCTGATGAAGTAGACTTTGTATGTGTGTGTGATTGTGTGTGTATGTGTGTGAATTCACTGCACATGTCTGAATGCATCAATTACTGCAGCGCTACTGCGGCATGTTAGAGACTATCAGTAAACTGTGCGACACGGCAGCAATGTTTACGTTCTGCATATGGATGTTAAGATTCCCGTTCTGCACGAACAACTCTCCCGACCCCCACATGCCTCCTCAGCCCTCACATATCCCCAGTGTTTATCCTTTAGTGACTTATCTATGCACTGGGGACTCAACACAGAGTCTGCTGCAGCCCCTGTCTGAAGACACAATATAATTAAAACAAATTAGCCACTTTAGAATAATTATCATCAGTATAGATTTACAGATGAGCTGCTAATGATACCTAAATGATTACATTCCAAGCAGATTTGAGAGCTCATGCATAATTTCATACATGACCAAATATTTAAACATAGTCAATACAGTGAGGTTTGAAGTGTAGTATTTGACAATAATTCTATATATCCCATAAAGATTACATTACAATCCCCACTTTACTGACCATGTTTAAATAATTAACCATT
The DNA here is from genome assembly GCA_022829145.1 of Albula goreensis. Lineage (NCBI taxonomy): Eukaryota > Metazoa > Chordata > Actinopteri > Albuliformes > Albulidae > Albula > Albula goreensis. The sequence continues at coordinate 13,801,448 of CM040753.1, read as the reverse complement.
TATGAAGCTGTTACTATAACAAAATTAACCTCGCTTTTTGGGGGATGTGTATTTAGAAATCAATGATTTCTTGAATTTATGAATAACAAGCCAAATAAGCCTAGGTATAAGAACTATAATAAGCCTATTTTACCCCTGTAAGGAGCAACATTTGCAGAAAATGTCCCCTTTCTTTTAAAACATACTATTCAAGTATGTAAGGAAAAAAAACAATAAATCTATGATAAAATGTAACTCAGTTATAGAGACATACTGACATAACTGAGAGTTTGGAGACAAAACCTTTATGAGAAACCCGACATCAAATGTGATTAACTGACACGCTCTTGCACTCTAAAGTGTATTACAATTTCAATTCCTACCACAAAAACAAAAACTTGGGTTCCTAAACTTTTGTGCAACGTTTGTGCAACTTAATAAAACCTAATTACACAAAATAAACACTTAGAAATTATTTTCTGTACAAATGCATGTAGTAAATATCAGAAACAGTGTCCTCTGCAGCGCAGATGACGACCAGGTTGCCCCTCACTCTAATTCAGAGTAATGAACAGGAAGACAATAGCAGCAGCTCCTGCTAGAGGGCATTCTCATCTTGTTTTTAATAATACAGGAGATGTTTTGATTCCCCAGCCGTCTCCCTGAAGGATAAGGCAGGCTCTCCTTCTCCTGTGCTCAGATACAGAACCTGCTCTGCTGCAGCGGACTGCACCGCAACTGTCTGTACGTCCTTCAAAAACAGCACCGCATAAAAATATATTACACGGGAGAAAGATGGAGAGATGGCAGCAGGAGGAAATTGAGAGAGATGACCCAAGATTATATTAAACAGTCTGATTCAAAAGAAGACCAGAAGAAAATACATAAAATGGTCACCTTCATTTTTTTTCAAAGCCCGCTATAGTGCCTTTGTGCATTAAAATCACTGATGTGCCTTATCTTTGCATACAGGGAAAACTAAAAGCATTTCTTTAAAGGGGGCTTTGGTATCCCAGTGGGGCTCACCCTGGGTTTCTCTAGGGTAGAGTATTGCTCACTGGAGCATAATACATCCTGCCACAAATGAAGGAGACAATCCGCAATGCTGTAAATTATTAATATTAACTCTCAGAATCAATCAGTGGAAGCTGAAGCAGAGTTTTGAAAGGTGCACTACAAACAGATGCTTTGCCTATCTCTCTTTCAGTCCCTCACTGGAGCTGGGGGAATACACCTCCCTCTTTTCTCTCATATTTCATCCTTCAATGATGCTGGGATTCTTGGAAGAAGAAGAAGAAAATACTCTGAAAAAGCAATAATAAAAGGATTTGAACCCATATCTTAGCAGAGTCACACAGGAGAAGTGGAATTAAAGAAAACAGTATTAAGTACATTTCCAAGGAGCAGAGCATTCAGAGGAAGCACTGTTTTCACCCCAGTTATGGGAAGAATGAACTGCAATGCTCATGTGATACACTTTCTGCGATAGTTTACCCTCAATCTGCTCTGTAATCACACACGTCTCTGTGGAAACCCCCACAATCCTTCTTGATAAAGCACAGGGGAGGTCTAACAGCTACAGTAGTTTACAAAAAGCAATGGTTACCCTTCAACACAATACCATAGCAAATCAAACTTCAAAATGAAGCTCATTTTTGTTACAGTTTGTTTTCAAAGCTTGTTTTCCAAAAAATCTTGAATTCAACCCATTGCAGTTTGGAGAAAATATAACCAGTAATAACATCAAATTCTGAAGAAAAGGTAGGATCAATATTTATCTTTGTAGCTTTATGATGCAATTAAGAAGTGTAACCAACACCATATTCATCCAGCCCCTTTGGGTAAAAGCAATTATTATTATTAACTATACAAATGTAAAGATTTACAAGCAAATTTCAGCTCAGCTGGAATTAGCTTTAATGAAAATTCACACACTAGGAAAAAAGCAAACAAAATGACACTTATATCCTTTTACAATTTCACAGCGATCCAATATGAGAAAATATCTTAGATATAAAATGAAAACCTTCAAAAAAAACTGAATGATGCTTATGATCATGGTTTTCCCATTTGGTTGTATTTAATTGCTATAAACAGAGTTGTACCATGTTTTTAGAATGATATATCAGTTAATAAGACTAAATTCTGGTGTGAAGATAAGAGATACACTTCTAAAATGCAGATGTAATCACCGATCTTGTACAAGCAAACCAGGGGTGTAATTACATGCTGAGAGAGGTTTTTTTCAGGAACTAAGTGATGATTTCAACAAACATGAGGGTTTGAATACAGCTCAGCATGGGGTGATCAGTGGTGGAGTAACAAATAAAGCAAAGAGAAGTGAACTCAGGAGAACAGCTCCTCTATCCATGCTGTACCTGACACATTCTCCTATCCCCCAAGTCATTTAAACACAACGTGGGACAGAACATGTGAGCCAGGGACCTAGAAACGCAGACAGCAGCTTTTATTCACTTGATGTTAAAAAATGTACCCAATCACATTATATGGGGCCTGTTTCACACACGATCCCTGTATATAGGTTAGCGCACAGTCCTTCACACTTACTAAGGCATGCATTTCTTGAAGTTGTGGCCCCATTATATCATACTTAAGAGAACCCAAATGGAGCACAAAGACAGTCAGAATGCTTTATCTCAAGGCTATCCCAGGCAACAGCCAGTGGCAAAATCAAGAACAAACATAAAAATTCAAGTATAGAACTGCAGTACATATCTGACTATATTATGTGTGAAGGAATTGATATTGTTGGCACTGCACAGCATGAGGGTGACCACCGTACAGTCACAACCTTTGACCCTTGCAATCACAATCCATATGTTGGTCTTAAGTGTGGTCCAAGTGTGGTCTTATGTGTGATTTTAAGTGTATCGCCCCCACACCCACCCCCAAAGTGCCCCATGTCTCAAAATTTCTTCCGGCTGAACACTGAGAAAATTACAATTTATTTATAGGTCCAAAGCATGTCTATAACAAAATTAATCAAACCTGTGTTCTCTTGCCTGTAATGTGAAATCTGTTTACAGACATCAAGGTGTGACCTCCCATCAAAATCTCAGTCTTGATTAACATATAAACAACTTAGTTTAGACATTTCTACTGCTTAATTTACAATATCCAATGCTATCCAGTTTTAGGTATATTAATAAAGACACCAAAAATACATTTGGAATTGGTCGAGGAGACTTGTCTTGGTACTGTTCCTAGGAATACTAAAATTCTGATAACAAGCTGGATGACAATAGCAGGTTCACTGAAAGAGTGGTTGAGGCAAGAAACTCAGTGCAAAGTAACTACACATTGTTAAAAATAAGTAAAAGTAAATAAGTTGCATTTTTGTTATCTAACGTCTTACCACCAAAAACAAAAAAAATTCCAAAAAGCGATTCTGAAATTTTCGGTAATTTTAATGAGCCCTTTAAAACTCAGTGATACTTGACAGTCTATTGTAACCTACCATTCCAAATGCATCCTTTTTTACACAAGCTTTTTCAAGGCGGAGATTTAAATTACACCATAAACAGCACTGTTAACAGAGCTTAAAACATTAAATGACTTCCTCACATTACGACACAAAGTAAAACCAGCAATCCAATGGTTCAAGAGTTGAAATTGAGTTCACAAAACCCACAATAAAATCCAGGACTCAGATAAATTAATATAGATGGTTACAACAGCAGGCGCTGTGAATAGACAGGGTAATACACTGTTTACATTTACAAAAAATAACCAGAGTTTTCAAAAAGCTTGCATATTTCACCCTCATGACCTACAAAAAGAAAGCATGGATCTCTCAGGTACCTAGCATAAAAATGGCTATTAAATAATTTGGGTTGAAACAGTGCATATGTTTGTGTTGATGATACAGTAAAATAATACTAAAAACCATACACACATACATCTTGCTTCAAATGGCTTTCCAGATTGAATAAAAAAAATATTGTTACTTATTGCATTTATTTGTTTCATCAGTAAATTTCCATACAATGACAAATAGAGTGACTCTATTTGTCATTGCAAGGAAATTTATTGGTTAAGAGTCACTCTATTTGTCAATAGTTTACTGTTTAGGAACAGTTTAACTTCCTAGACTATAGTGATAGCCCCTTTCCATAAAAGTACCATTACATTGTCAGATTATGTTCACTGGGATTTCCTGTTCCTACAGCCAATGTTCCCACAGCCATTGTTTCAATGTATCAGGTGTCATTCCCACAAACAGGATGAGTATATAGAAACATATGAAGCTAGTCAACAAGTTATAAATTATATTTTACCTGCTAGCTTGACAGCTGGTAAGTCACTTAACATTTTAACCATTGAAGATGTAAATTAATTATCATTGTATGTATGATTTTCCATATCAGGAGAAGTGTAAAATAATGCAGGAGAGTTTAGATTTGTGATGACACAAGCATGCTGTCTGAATTCAGTCTCACTACTTAGTACCTACATTCACTGCTTCTTGCTGGCTTAGCTAAGCTTAGTTAACTAAATTCTATAATAAATGTAAAAAAAAAAAAAAAAAAAAAAAAAAACAGTGCTGTGTGCTGGGGAGGTGTCAGCTGTCAGCTGATGTTCACTCTGAACCAGCATCACTTATATCCTCTCATTTACAGCACTCACAAACTGCCCCAGAGTCGTGGGATGTCTCAAGAAGACAATAGTGTACTCTTAAACCTTGGCCCTCTCCTGGTCAGGAAAAAAGCAAACTACCAGACTTGCTTGCTATGTCTTCTCCTACAGTACTGCAAAAGTTACATATGATATGTGAGTCTGCTTTATGATGTGGCACAAACTTGAATAGCTGTAATGCTGGTCCCTTGTCCACTCTGGTCTTTTAGTGTTTATATCCAGGATAATGCTCTGTGGTAAGTTTTCCCAGTTGAACTCCCAGCCCGGAATGTAAAAGGGGAGACTGTCTCTATTGTGGAGCTCTGAAATTCTCTTGGAAGCAATTTTTGGTTTAAGTACTGAGGTGGCAGCTCCTTCCCTGCCTCTCCTTGTACTAGTTCAGGTGGTGATCATAGGCAGGTTTTCAGGCTAACGAATGCTCTTGCAGTCAATATTCCATTTCTTGGTTTTTCTTCCCTCCTTGGCAGCAAAGTTGGTAAGGGTGCAGAAATGGTACTACCCCACTAAGCCAAGGGAGGACCAAACATGTCTTTCTGTGTATAGATGAGAGCTGCTGCTGATGGCCTAGACTGTATTCTCTTGGGGCCATAATTTCCCTTCCCCAGCTGGTAGCAGAGATACCCAGTTTCCTCTCGGATCCATTTCTGTCAATCGAGGGGTAGTCCTGTACCTGTTATCTTTTTCAAGAATAAGTTCTTGCATAGGTGCTGCATATGGCCTGGCCATGTGCCACAATAGATGACATCATCATCAAGGTAGGGTGTCCATCAACTGTTGAAAGGACCCCAGGCAGCCCAAATGGCATAATACTGAGTCATCACAGTACTGCTCTGCAGTATTCTTAGGCCTGCCAGGATGTGACACATCAACCTTCAGTACTGGAGCCTCAGGTTGATGGTTCCCCTTAACAGCTCATCTGGGTCCAGCTCCCCCAGGATTGTAAGCCCAGCCTGCCTCTCCTAGAGTGTGCTCTGTGGATGACCACCTCACTCTGATACTAAATGTGAGAGTAGAGCTTGGGTAATGCTCTCCATTCAGATGGACTGACAGGTTCCCTATGATGTCAAACCGTGATGACGGTGCATTCGCAGCATTTATGGTCTTTTTTAAGGGAACTGCATAAATGTCTATGCAGTTAGAAAAATTTGTATGCAAACAGTACAGCAAGAGCACCACTGTGAGACCTTCGCAAAGGGCCTTGTGCACTGATGCTCTTACATAATTTTGCCAGTGCAGACCATCACAACCATTGCAGATGTGTCAGGCATAAATCAAGCCTGAGGGTACAGTATATTGCTCCTCATCCCTCAAACAAATGGCTCATATTTGACTATATATCCAAATTTACATGGTTTCCTATAGCAGTGGCCTGGTCACAGTTTTCTTACACTTCACCTCAGTCATAATTATATAATTCACCTTTAATTTTTGCTTCTTCCATGCTGTAAATGATAATTTTTTTGTCATCTGCACTTCTGCAGGAAAACACACTTGCACAAATTACACATCATTACACTCGTATGTTATCATGGCAGAACCATTTGTTTTGGAGGAGGGTTACTACCTGCACACAAAAGGAATATTGGACAGAGTAATACAGAAGAAGAATATTTGTCTGGGCATTCTGATGGGAAGGGGTTAATTGGGTCATGCTGAGTGAGGCTTTGCAAACAAAATAATGGGAGCAGCTCTGTACTACTCTCCAGGCACATAGACAGAGACAAGAAAAAAGAGAAAAAAGAGAGATGGAGGGAAATAAAGAGAGAGAAAGAGAAAAGAGAGACATTTATTATTCTCAATAGCCAGGCTCCAGAATGCCAAGAAGCAAAACACAGCCATAATAAACAAACCTTTCAATGAAATATTCTTCACTTGACCTTTGCCAAGCGTGACCGAATAATTTTCCCTCTGTTTCGGTGTTTGATCAAAAAGGGCGTCAGAATGAGAATTCATTCAAATACCTGCAAGTGGAATGGAGATGACCACTGTCGGTGGGTGACCTTTTACACTGAGTGTATTAACATCCTGCGTTGGTTCCCAGGCCAAGCCCAGACCATGTGGATGAGTCAGATTACTGTGGATTCTGAACATCTTCCCAGTGGAGACCTCTTCAAATCAGGCACATTAGAGCCTCTGCACGGCTGTTTCCTTTTAAACTGACATGGCCTTGAGAAAAAGGGAAAGCAGCATGGGGAAATGGTGTTTGGGTGAAAAACAACTTAGCAAATTGAGTTATTTTCATGGCATAGAACAGCAGTTCATACGGTTCATACACTGATGTCTGTTCAGATATCCTATCTTCATTCAATTCCGCATTTTTCACCAACTTTTCCATTTCTGTTTCAAACTTCATTATGGTTTCAGCAAGTCCATTACAGACCCATTGAGACTTTAGGTTTTAAAAAGAGGATATTTTTTCATTTCCCTCTTCCTCTGAATCATCATAAATATAGCAGGTAATTAAAGTGTATTTCTGTTGGTTTCTCCGGTATTATGGCAGTAGAGTTCCATGCCTTAGCCCATTAGGAGGGCAGGATTTGTCTTGATTATTTTCTGTCTTCAGCAGGACATTTTCCTGCATGTTTGATCCAGAACTGTGCACAGATGCAGGAAATACAAGGTGACACTGTGTGAATTGAGTCAGGATAATTTGCAAAATTTCAGTCCCGAGTTTCAGTCCCTCGGTGTGTATTCTGACATAAAACATGATTTCATACAGGGAGCTGCAGCTTGTTCAGAACAGAGCTGTGGCAGGCTGACTCCATATGCATCTCAAACACAAAAATGAAACTAAATAAATAAAAAATGAGTGTGACACTGAGAAAATTGAGATTTCCATCTAATTCTCACAAAATGCAAAAAACTGGAACTTGTACTGGGCTTATGAAAGAAGCAATCTCCAACACTTTTTGTGTTAAATGACCTGCCAATAGCAATGCATCTCTTGGCACAACCTGAAAAGCAAAAATACCTTAGAAAAATGTAGCCGTGCACCTCATTCTCCCTGTACCTGCGACAGAATGAGCTCAGATTGTAATATGCTACTGAGGATGTTGGTGATGTCTTATATTAAATGGCATTGCTCTCTCTTGTGTCTCCTACTCCCTGTCCTTTTTGAGAATGTCTTCAGCCTTTCATTTTGTTCCTTCTGTTTGCCTATGTATAATATATCATGTATCAGTGTTGAATGGTCATGAACCGCTCTGACTAGAAAAAACTTCTGTAGTAGATTATATAAGCACAGTAGAGTTGCTTTGTGGAGTTTCAGCTTCATATTTAAAATTACATCCTCACACTTGCTGTTTGTTATTTTTGTTGCCAATCATCAAGGATAGAGGCAACAGTGTGCGTTATATACAACCCAAAGATTACTTTCAGCCTCTTTACACAGTACATGTATGAAAGAATGACATGTGCCAGGAAATTTGTAGCTAGAAACAAATCAGGCAAGTACCTCTGACCCAATGGTCACAGAGAAAAAGAAGCTCAGCATGTTCTGTCAATCTAACAAGTGTAGACAAGGTGACCTGCTTCGTAAACAGAAATGTAGGCACACACATACACACACACACACATACACACACACACACACTTTTTGCTTTTGTCCAGCCTGTGAGAATACAATAGCTACATCGTTGCACTATATGTGCAGCACAGAAATAAGTGAAAATAAAGAATGTCTGAAGTGTACAGCCACTTCCACAGCAACAAGATGATTGATAGAGAGCCATATACAAGCAGTGCACTTTGACTGCATGCCCAATCCATAAGGCAGATCTGTAACAGTAATGTTAGCCAAATAAGAAATAGCACAAATAAATTACTAATTCCCATTAAAACAAACCCCATATCCTCAACATAACAAAAATGTGAAGCCAGATATTCTTGCTGCTTGCTGTTTTTAAGTAACAAAGGTAGATGGTGCTTTTGAAGTGTGTCCTTCATGGTCTCCTGATTCCCGCTGCTAGCAGGTGCTGAATGACAGGCGGAATGTGTTTACTGTACATCACACGTGGAGCCGGGGACCTTGAGGCATTTAGGACACCTCACCCCAAGGACAAATGGAGGAGACCGAGCAACATTCTTAGAGAAGGCAAGCAGGGGGGTGGAAGGGGGGTTTTCAATACGTGCCTAAGACAAGTGACTGCCGTAATGAGACCATCAAGAGGGCGACCTCCAACAGCGCAGGGAGAAAAGAATTCTGACTGCAATGTCCTTTTTTCCTCCACTAAAATGTCTGGATCGTAATGAGTCAGCTTGAAGGGAGCTAGATGAACTCCTTCTCACCCTTTCAGTATCATTGTGAATGACAAAGTATTCAATGAAATACGCACGCTCAAACAACATCAACATTCAAACGTCTTAATTCAGACTCATTTTTGCATACAACAAGTTTTCACATGTACCACATCCATACAGTGCAATGAGAAAACAAATCTCTCCCTTCCCATTTCATTACTGTGTGGTGTGGAAAGCATAAAAATGAGAAATACGAACCTCTTTCCTTGTCCTAGCAAGCACCTGTTTTGCTTATCCCACAATCACTCTGTAGCTCGTTTTGTTTCCTCAAGCATAAAGACTTGGCGAGACGAAGAAGCAAAGGCCCACAATTGCATTTTTCCCTGCCTGCTCTAATGAATGTTATTACGCACATAAAAGGGTGCATTTCCCAGAAAGCCATTGACCAACAGAGGGACACAGACAGCAGAGTGTGTGTGGAGAGCCCTGTTGTACCAGCACACTTTGTAGAAAACACTAAATACTATGTGCACTGCACTCATAACACTGAAAACAGAAGCAAGGACGGAATGGTGAAGCTGCAAACATTTACCTGGCAGTGCAGTGTTTGCATGAAATCCCTGTGTATCCCCCATTTTTAAATCCTCTCAGCCAAACTGACAACAGATCCGGCTCCCTAAACGGGCTCCCAGCACTGTCCTCACCCTGCTCACCAGAGTGCTGGAGCCGTTTTTTCCTCATGTACACAATTAGCATATGTGGCTTCCTGCCTCACCTGCACTCATCTAACCTGTTCTGCCGTTGAATGACATCACTTCCTCTCAATGACTGTACAAGACGCACCTGTTGAAACTAAACAAAACCTGCAGGGAAATCCTTTGTGTGGCAGGGCAGAGCTTTTTTTTCTCTTCTCTCAGGATGAAAACAGGGCATTGAAAGAGCATGCTCAAACAACCTTGCTGTGTGCCTAGTCACCTCAGTAAAAGAGATTACATTTTGCCTCAGTGATAGTGTTCACACACAGAATTAGCACAGACACATTTCAGCCCCTAAGGGAGACATCAGATATGCCTGTAACCTGCCATAAGGTGAGGCATTATTCTTAGAGATCTCTGTAGAAAGGACAAAGAAGTCAGTACAGCTCAAAACACTCAGTAGAAAATGTATATGCCACAACAGTGAGATGATTTCTCATTCCGAAATTAATCCATGACTATCCTTATAAAACAGCAATACGTGAAAGTGAAGGAGTAGAACAAGTAAAAGGGAAATGCAAATTCATTAAGATCAACAGCATCATGATACTCTTGGCAGCTTTTTAACAATACACCAGTTTTTAAAAAAGTGGCTTAAAAAGCAAAATTTGTGTGATGTAATATGACATGTATATTATAGATTGCAGTGTTATAGTCCTGTGTAACAAGAAGAAATGTGTAACTTTTTCCCACTGTTATTTTTGATTTTACATTTTTAATGTACCACAATTAAAAGGTAGGTAATTACAAAGAATGTTTACTTTTATCGTTGAATATTAAATACAGAAAGTGGTAAGTTACGTGCTTGGTACGTTAGGTATTTATGAACACAGATTCTTTTCTGCACTGCAATGACTTGGCAGGAACTTTGCTCCACTCACTCTCCGTGGAGATAATATTGTCATCCATGGTCTTTAGCTCAACGATTTGACCTGATATTTAATTAGGGACAGATCAATAGCCAAGTTACAATGACCATTAACAGCAGAGCTACTCAGCACCTACCACAGTGCTCCTCTTCAACAGAGCTAGTCATCACCTAACCCGGAGCTCCTCCATAGCAGAGCTACTCAGTGCCTAACACACTGTTCCTCCTTACAACAAAACTGCTACTCCAAGACAAGGAATATAGCAAGATCAGGAAGAATTCCTCCCTTTACATATGAGAGAGATACACTCTGTCAAGCATACACACTTCTGTGTTCACAGTCAAGTATGATCTCAGTTACAGGCCACATCATAGCAGCGGATAGGTGAGCCAGCCAAAGATATGATAACTGAACAACTTGCACAGTCAAATACCACTGGAAAACCTTTCATCAAGTATTGGGTAAAGAACTTAAGCGTTAACTACGACTGAAGGAGAAATAGAACATTCACACTTACCTAAGAAGAGGAAGCAGTTGAACCATAAGAAGGAGTGGATTCGCATGAAAGCAAGAAAAAGTAAAAGAAAAAATAATTACGCCAGCATATCAAATACAAAGTTTGATAGAAATGTGCAACAGGGGCAATGAAATCATAAATACTAACCTCTACCATACCAAACACAATATTACTAACTGTAAATCAAATGAGCGTGTGGACTAACACGCTTTTGTACTTGTGGTTTCATTTAGATGTAAGACACCTTCACATTTCTATGAGAGGGGCTACTGGGGAACTCATCCTGTTAAGGCACATTTCCCATGTATCGATGGATTCCAATGTGTGGTAGGACATCCAGCTTGTGCCAGTGTCAGAGAGAGAGGGAAGTGCTTGGTGGGGTCTATGTCTATGTTCTCTAGTGACTCCTCTTGGCCTATTAGGTTTAAAATAGTCTGCCTGAGCAAAGCTGCACAAAAATGGGTGGGTGTTGCATAGTACATGACTAAACTATTTGATATTCATATACAAAGCCATTTATGTTCAGAGATTCTTTGTGTCAGTCAGTGCAATTTGCATGTATGGGTTTCTGCAGATCAGTTATTTTCTATTCTAGCGCAGAGCTAAACTGCTTTTAAGACCACATTTATTATGGGTTCACAAGTTGAGAATCTGAGAAAACTTGAAAGAATGACAGGCAATGAGTTTCATGTTCAGACACTCAAGGGAGGTGACAACCCAACTACCCTGTCTTACTTTGTCTTCTCTTTGAAGACAATATTGCTTTGGCTCACACAATTTTGTTGCATGTTTATTTTTTTCTCTTCCAGAATTCACAGATGTTTCAGCTCCTCTCACCTGTTGTTCTTTTATTTTCTGCTGAACAGAATATGTTTCACTCATTTCAGATGCAGTACAGTATGGCTAAGTACCAAATATTTACCCTCTATTATATATCATCAAGTCTAAACTTGAAAGAAAAATGTGTTTAAATTAATAAAACACCTACCAACAACTATATAGAGACAGGCACATTGAAATGTTACATTATAATGTACATAAAAATGAAGTCTCAATAAATATAAATATCTTATATACAGGCAATAAATATTGTTTTTCTTCTTAAAATAGTGATTCACTGCTGTTCAGTGTCGATTAATCTAGTTAAGTTAAGCTCTTTGGAAACAAATGAAGCATGGCTGGTCCAAAGACACCAAACTGAGTCTGAGATATTCATGTTTTCACTCCAGTATAAGTTTCCCTGAGCCATAGCTGAAAACACAACCAACCAAACCCACTGGAGAGCTACTCTGAGACTCTCAGCTTTAATTTCACAAGATTCCACTGCAGAAGTGAACTGATATCTCAAAAAACTGTTTTTTTTCATCATCTACAGGAAAACTTTTGAGCAGTGAGAAGAGAAATATCCCACCAACTGTAACCCTCCCATCTTCAATTGTGCTGTAGACCAAATTGCTTAACCATGTTTTTGCTTTTTCCATTTCTTTTATTCCTTCAGGGAAATGTCAGTTTTGAAGTACTGTGTGACCACTTTCTTTTAAATGGTGACTAAAAAGAACATAAAAAGCATAAGAATACAATGCAGGAGCACCTGGGCATCAGATGAAAGCTTTGCATTAAACAAATGAAAGCAGAGCCAAAGGTTTCAAACATACAATTTCAGGAAACACTGAAACAGGGGTGATGCCTTTTAGTGACTATGTAATGCAGGAGACCCTCGGGATCAGATGAAAGCTTTGCATTAAACAAATGACAGCAGAGCCAAAGGTGAACCAAGACCCCTATGTACAAAAACAGACCTTGAAGATAACAGAATTCATTAGATAAATATAAACACTTATGGCAGCTCTTTAAGTTTTAATTATTCTTTCCTCCCAAACACCTGAACCTTTCATCTTCTTCAAATGCCAGCCCTGCCGGTGATGCAGACAGCTCACTTTGACACCTTCCCCAGTGCTAACAACAGCATGTGTCTTACTCTCTCCCAGTGTTTATGCCAGAGGTGGCCCGACTCACTGGGAATTAACAGTGTCGAGGAAATAAAGTTGTGTTTCTCAAGGCGGACTTCCACTACGTGTTTCACTAAGTCACAGACTACACCCCCGAGACGCCTAACGTGCTTCCACAGGCCAAACTGCTGAGATATGAAAAGATTATACATTATTTTTCCCCCAGTTGAATATACTATTTCCCCCTTCACACACAAAGCAAATTTAAGCCATAGAACCAGGGAGTCAAGACTGCATTTTAAAAAGGAAAATGGAGATCATTTGATGTGGAGAATGCAAATCTGCCTGCTATGTGATTAAATGGCCAGAAAGTATTTATAAAAGGCTGAGAGCATCTTGTGTCCACTCCCTCTCCCCTTTATAGTAATGAGCAAACAATGGCAGCAGGTGCTCTCCCTTCACCCCATAAACAATCTGTGGATCGACGAGAGCATTTGATAGCCTGCATAACACATAAAAACCAATTTTATTTAAACAAATACCTGTGGGCGTTGGTGGTCTTCTCTGAGGAAAATAAGAAAATGAAGCAAAATGTTGACAGCTGTAATTGTTTCATTTCATAAATAATATTACAGTCATGCCATCATTCAGTTATGTTTATGTGCATTTAGATTACACTATATGAATATCTTCTTATCATGTAAAGTGCATGTGATTTTATTCTGGGCATTTTACAACAAATGGGTAAGATGGATGTGTGCATTTATATGGTAAAGAAGTACCAAATCTAAATGTTGAGAGTGTGGTGTGAGTGCCTATAGCAATTCCCAATAAACATTCCCCCAAGTTATACTGTTACACTTGAAGCACAATTACGCTGGAAACTTTAGGGCACTGAGTCCTTCTATTTATGTATTGCATAAGCAACACATCCAGACAATTGCTGAGGGATAGCATTACAGCGCGTATCGATTGCAGAATGAAGATGACCGCATACCCTTCTTGCTTTGGCAACAGCTCAATACAAAGCTGTAGAAACAGAAACCAAAAGGGCCTGTCTATTGTTGGAGTGGCATTGTTCAAATCCCTTGTGGGAGTCTTGAAGGCATTGCAAGAGGGGATGCAGTGGCGGTTTCCAGTTACCGCCAATGGTTTCTAAGTGACAGGGTCTTGGCACCAGCACAGTGGCCGGTTCTCAGAGCCGAGATCCTCCCGATAATAATGTCATCTCTTCCCCTTTCGACAAACCCCGACGCTGTACAATATGCATTCATTTGAAACAAATCAATAGCAACTAAGAGCCAGCAGACTGGAGTTCATTCGCAAACACTTGTACGCTGGTGAAAGATGACACACAAGTGAATTCGTTAAAGGAGAATAATCATGATAAAGGATTTGCAAGGAATAAGGGGGGAGGGTGTGGGGGGAATATCAAGGCAAGTGATAACACATGATGGTTTCCTGTGGTTTTATTTTCCAGTGGAACATGACTGCTGTAATCATTTTATTTCAGAATATCTAACCTCCTCTTTCTCCTCTGCCATTTTTTATTTGTATTGCAGACAATGCCTTTGTGTACCTCTTCACATGGCGGGGCTTTTGAAAACATACATAAATCAAAGCAAATGCTTAACAAAGCAAGCTGGGAGTTCTGAGGTTACCCAGCAAAGAGAGCTACTTTGTCCTATTGGCTACAGCTATTCCTAATTAAGGATATATGCTTGCTTGACTCTCCACACTGCAGATTATATGCAAATGTACTCAGTAGGTGGCACTAATAAGCTTAGGTTCAGTCTGAAATGTTAGAAGGTATCCCTAATGCAATAAAAATGCACAGTAAAACAACTGTGGTGATACGTTAACCAACCATGAAGCATATTCATAAATACTGTTTATGCTGTAGTTATGCAATTTCATTTTTAAGTAGGTGAAAAGAAGTTAAGTGAATCAAAGATGTGGGCTAAGGCATACTGCACAGTTGTAATTCTTCTTTGGCCACCAAGCCATGAAGCTCATACACAGAGTCTGTGCTCACTGCAAAGTCAGCGGGTTGCTGAGTGACTGGGCTTCAGAGGTTGTAAGAGTTTGCATTTAAGAGGTCTGATATTGTTTTTTCTTTATTTAAGGCCATTAATCCAACAATGAGACTGTGCCTCCAATCTGAAACAAACTTAAGTTATCGATGGATCCGACTGCTATCTGACATTAAACATAAAGAGCCTACATTACCTTGAGAGTTAACATCAATCACAGAGCACTTTTATTACACTGACATGTGCTTCTATTATGTCCAGTTGGCCTCTGTTCATTGGGAGGAAAATAAATTTGATTTCAGGACCATAAACAACACTGGAATTTACATCATTCAGGCCTTGCTGATTAAGTGCATAGCAAGCACAGTATCACACAGTTATGACTTTTTTTGTTTTGGAAGAAAAAATGACGTGAACAAAAGTAACACATACACCGAGGTTTGACACTTGTCAGAACTCAAAAGATGAATCCGTGCCTGGTGTACACTTACTACCAAGCTGCCAAGTCGTCTCAGAGTAATTGCTGAACAAAGAAACACCAGAAACACACTGTTCAGCAAGAATCTACAAATAACCTAACGTCAAATATGATTTGGTTAGCCACTGTCCTTCGTCATTCATAACAGGTCTGGCAGCCATTGCAGTGACCTGTATGAAAAAAGTGTAGCCAGATGGAATATGACTGAGCCATACTGAAAAGGTTCAGTCCTAGGGGTAAATCAGCTGCTTCCACAGAAAATGGCATTACTCCCTAGTGTTATAGACTGTGTTTCTATGGAACAAATGATATCATTTGTCAAAGACGACACAGGCCAGATCTTCTCAGCTGGTTGCTTAATAATCTTGTCAATATTCTGAACCTGTTTTAAATTCCACCCAAGGAAGGGAGACAACAGTTTTCCCAATACAGTCAGCCCTCAGCTGATGGTGTTTTGACATATGACACAAGGAAAACTTTGCAACTGAGTAACTTTTCTGAGCCTGTTAGTGCACAGTGAGATGCGCTGCTGTATTAAGTCCCTCCCGAGCAGTGCTACACCATGGAGCCCATCCACATGCTGGAACACAATGCCTTAACAGGATCAGACACTCAATAGCCCTGCCACTCTCTCAACACATACACGTAAGTGACCATTCATGCACTGCACATATATATCATTTATAACAATCGTAACAGTAAGTCAAATAATTGATCAGTAACAGTAATCACTGTTTGCAATAAATTGATAGAAAGGCTAAAATTAAAGGCTATAAAGAAGAAGGTAGTCTTTACCCACAGTGGTTTTCAAGATGAAGTTTCTCTAACTGGCTAAGCAGAGTGACTGTGTCTGAGAAATATGTATTACCCACCTGGGCTGTGACCCTCATTGTCTCCCCAGCCCCAGGATGGTGGAGAGGGCCCCATTACTGCTGAGAGGCTGCTGGTTTGTATGACACATCAGTGCTACGATTGAGGTTTATATTAGTGTCATCAGAATAAAAAGCCACTCTAAATCTGGTGCATGCAGAAGCAAGGGGCCATGTGATCGCCTATGGCCAGTAATCAGTCCGATGTTATCAGTATCACAGGACTTCTAATTGCCTTCAAAAAACAATCACAAGCTTTCAATTCTAGAGGCTACATCTACTCCTGTCAATTTGATTTTCTCAATTCAACAGATCCTACAGAATAAAACACATTTGGCCTGAAATTGTAGCATTAATTTAATTATGGCACTTTTTGGAGATGAACAACAAAGTTCGCTCTAAGTCCCCCGGTCATTCAAAGTAAACAACACATTTTCACACAAAATTGCTGATTTTGATTATAGTTCTGGTATTGTGAGTCGGTTGCTGACATTATTTACAAAATTTTCTGTTAGCAATGCTGTGGGACACATGGCCAAAATGGACCTCTTAGTGATGTCATCAGAGTTCTGTGGGGAGTCTCCAGCCTTAACATTCTGTCTTCCATGAAGGAGGGAAATGATTTAGGACAAGGTGAAGATGATCACAGACTTCTAAGGGTACAACTGCACCCAACCCATGTTATGCCAACCCAATATGCCCCACAGTACAAAGGGACCACCGGGACCCCTCATGCTCAGGATACTGTTGTGTATCCTTTTTTTTTTTGTTCACTATCCGTGGTGCTACAACAGTGAGCAGGTGACCTCACATCCAGAGTGCCAATGTGACATTGTGCTTCTTACAGCTTAGAACCGTGTGGCATACTGAGAGTGTCATTAACAAGGCTGCCATGCTGTCACTATAGTGGCTCTGTACATAAAGCAGGAGATGTGGTGTTAACAACTGAAACATTGGGCAAATGTGTGACCTAGGCTTGGGGGTTGTCTTAATTTAGATTAAGATCATTAATCTAAATTAGAATTTAGATTTTGAAAAAAATAGAATTTGCTTACCATTGAGACAACTCTACAAAAATTGAAAAGTCTTCAAAAATAAAACAAAAAAAACTTTATTATTATTATTTTCCCATTGCCTCACTTTCCCATGCTGCTTTGCAAGGTTTTAAGATTTCTGCAGGCAAGTCAGAGAGAAAAACAAGAATTGTGGGAGATAACGGATTTGGTAAGCTGCAGAATATCTGACAAATAAAAAACATTCATATATCAGTGTTCAGACTACACTATGGCAAAAAGAAAATGCATTTAAAAACTGACTATATGAAACTGCCAATGAAAAGCTGCAGCCTGTGCAGAAGTGTCTGTGTGCATATGCTATTGCAAATCCAGATGCCTGTTCCACCACCCGGGGGTCTGATGACAACAGCACCCCCACCAGCACAAACCACTTATGCTGGAGAGAGGTT
Source organism: Albula goreensis (assembly GCA_022829145.1). Lineage (NCBI taxonomy): Eukaryota > Metazoa > Chordata > Actinopteri > Albuliformes > Albulidae > Albula > Albula goreensis. The sequence continues at coordinate 13,783,639 of CM040753.1, read as the reverse complement.
TGAAGGATATGAGGTACTGCAATTATCAGAGTTCCATGGAATGTGACCAATGGAGTAGCCAAGGGTACATGCCGATATGCAGAGCGTGCCCAGGTAAACTTCTAAGGGTGTACAATATACCTAACTTATTACAAGCCTTATTACAATTAATAAATATAGGGTTTGGAGTCAAGCATGCCTACAGCATACTCACCTATTAGCCTTATTACCATTAAGACATATGGGGTTTGAAGTTATAGTATGTATCTGTCCTCAGCCAGCATGCTCACCTATAAGTCTCAGTGCCATTAACACATATGGGCTTTGAAGTTACATTGGGCCTACCTCCTCAGGGAGTATAGTCATCTCCTCAGTTACCCCTGCACCAAAGGATGTGAACTGCAATGGAGTGGAAGAGGGGAGAGGAGTGTGGGCAGCAGTGCAGTAATGGTTTGTGAATTTGGCTTGCAACACAGAGGTTGCAGGCTTAAGGGTACAGAGGCAGTGCCCATTCTTATGAATTTCTCACAGTAAATAAGTAAGTTGTATGGTTAGCAGTTACGTTTCACTGGATCAAATGTCACTGGCAAAGTGGCTAACCTTTGCCACAGCAAAGCTTATGATGTATAGCAAGTGTGAAAATTTATTTTTGTAAAGATAAAAAATGTATTTCAATGAAGTAGATAGGCCCATCTGAAGATATGTCCCCTGTGCTTTAATTTTAATGCAATGCCTCACGATGTGCTCATCCATTCAAGGTCACCACCAGAAAAATATCAGGGCCTGATGAGTCAATGTACCCAGGGCACTGAGAATGGGGGACTGCAGTCAGAGTGCTGTGATATTGCGTCTCTGTGCACATCAAAGCAAACAGGGACTGTAGTTCCGGAGTCACATTGTTTGGAGTACAATGAGAGCACAGCTCATCACTATCTTCAAACGGAACAAATTCACACAACAGGCCCCATCTACATCCTCTGGGTCCCACTCTCACCAGCACATGACAAATATTATTTTTTATGGGGCTGTGCCTCTCTGCATCGCTCACTTGCCCGCGCACACCGGACCCCTGGGGTATTGCGCGTTTCTATTTGAGTCACTGGGCCTACTTTTGTTAGTATCAAGGGTCCTCTGTAAAACTACACATTTCAAAGAGGATAATGAAGTTTTCACTCAAGTCAGAAAAAGAAAGACTTTTTTTATAATTCAGTAGACCCATTTCACTAATTATAACACTGAGAACAGAAACACAATGGAGGCCATTTAAAAAATGAAATGTACGGAAATCGTAAGAACATATACAAACTTCTGGTAAATGACAGAGCTGATGAGGTTATTGAGTTTGTCTCTCCTTGCTTTTTCTTGATACAAACATAAAAGATTACGGAAGCACATTGCATTCACCAAAGAAAAAAAAATGGACAAAAAAATATCATACTATGGGGGAATGCTGTATGTCTTTATATGGCTCGATATACGGTTCAGATAAGCACATGTAATTTACACATAAACATAAATGACATAAAATGTAAATGAATCAGATGCACACACTTAATTACTTCGGCCTATGGACTAAATTTTAATATTCAACAATGTTTGGGTGATTTTGGGTGATAAATGTATCATGATTAAAGAAAATGGAGCAATTGGAGAAAGACGTAGAAATACCGACATCCCTGCAAAAATATGTTGCAGACCACAGGTTTTTGAGGACAAACATCGCTCCATGATGAGTAATTCTTTCAAGCACGCAACCTGTACGAAAGTGTCATCATTGCCCACTGTCTTATACTGTAGCCTAGGTTACCAGCGATTGATAACTAGACTTCCTTAACTTTTCTCTTAATTATGAGATCTTTTCTCATAATAACCAGATAAGGTGTCTAATTTTTTTTTCTTTTGTGAATGAACAATACTGATGAAATAAAGCAAAAAGCCAACAATGACGAATTTAACTGCAAAATGAGCAATAAATGAATTGCTTCCAACTTCAACACACTTACCTTGGCCTAATACTTATAGGTACTGCAATATAGGATACATATCAAATGAGCAAAATATACCCAAGATTATTCATATCTCTCATATTTCATAACTATACGCAAAGGCTAATTTACAAAGTTGTACCCCTACACAGAAACACACTCCTATAAACCCTGAGTTTACAGTCATTTGTAATTTACATTGTTAACCAACACTGTTATCATGTGTCATAATGAGAATACAGGCCATGAATCACTCCCAGCAACAATATAGTGTTGTCATAAAATGGCTGGTGTCTTCCATTAAAAACATATGCATATGGCATCAATAAAAATGGAGTCTGAAGTGGGGGAAGGCAGAGATATATTACTAGTGTCATAAAATCATCACATCTTCATTTTTGAATTTGACACATGAATAGAAAGCTTGAATCTTCAGTTGTGTTCTCTCAATGTTTTATGGCTCTGTGACCGATGTAAAACATTCAAAATGTCATGTGACTACATCTTGTCAAATGCAAGGTGATGCAATAATTGAACAGTTTTTTTCAAACCCTGAAAATTTGTCTTTTGGAGCCATGTATAATAAAAATGCATGTGAATAACACAGGCCATATACCAGAATCACTCCCACCCACTCACCTCCGTCCCTTTGCTTCAAGCTCTAGCACAAACCTGTTTATGAACTTACAAGTCTACAAGTCCCAGGTGTATCAAAACCAATATCAAAATCTAAGGAATTAATTACTTCCTTACCTTTATAATAAGCCTCCCTGGGAAATAAAGTAGTGCAATGGAAACAGGTCTTTATTTTATTAATACATTGATTGTTATGAAATTATTCATACCACTGGTATGGTCTAGGTTGAGACTGAGCTCCTAAAATAGAATCTAGATTCTGTTTTAGACAGTATCTGTAATAGAAGCAGTACGTGATGTCTCATTACTCCTGTGTCCACACATGATCATTTACAGCAGTCTGTACATTCTACATCAATATCACATTCCTGTTTCCAACAGTGTTGCCTTCCACACTAAAAGCTTGCGCAATACGGGAAGCAGTGTATGTTCAATAGAACAGTCTCATTTCATTATAGAAAACACAGGGGAAATACATCCATTAGGACTTTATTACAAAGAGCCAGTCTGCTCCCTAAATATCATTATTTAAACTGACATTAGGACAGAACAAGACAGGTACAAGAATATTGCAATATGCACAGATGGTGGGAGGGGCTTACAGGTTCACCACCTTGAGATAAAAATCATTTACTGAAACCAAGATACACACACACACACACAATGTAGTAAACTATACCTACAAAGCACAGGAAAGTGGAGAATTTATAAAATCTGCTAATATGTTGTTTATATTACATCCTTGCCTGAACACACAGAAAATATATGCACAGCTTCCATGGTACAGTTCAGCATTGTTTTCTTGTAGCAGAATGACTGAATGACGCAAACTCTGTTGATTCACGGTCGGTCTCTGGACCCAGCGATAGGGAAAACAGACTGTGTTTAACAAACTCAGACCAGAGGTGTAAGGACTCTGCATTTGTGAATAAAGTGCTCTCAACACAAAAAACACTTTTTCAAAAAAAACTCTACAACAGCCCTTGGTCAAATATCAGCACAAGCCATTTTATCCTCTAGAAATATCTCCAGCAGATACTGAAGGCCCTGAGGGGACCACTTTCAGTTGCTTATGCATTGATTCACTTTAGAATAGGACTGTTTATTCAGAATACTTAACTGGGGCCATTGCAGCCTGCTGTACAAGTCCCCTTAGCCCTTTGATTATTGAGAAGAAAAAGGCAAAATTCAGATGCATAAGGAAGTATGGCGACTGTTCAAGCTTGCCCCCCACTTTTAGCAGAGTAAAAAGTTACACATATGCATATTATATTAAGGCATCTACTTTGTTATGCATATGTATAATTTGAATCATACATTGTTTTGTAATGTTTTTAAATAGTACACAGATAGACAGCATTTGTCCCATATACACTTTTCCAATATGTGGCCCTGGAAGAAGCAGTTGAAAACCCCTGCTGAAAAGTTCAGTTAAAAACAAATTACTATATCTGTCTCTTGTGGTAACCAGCGCTTTTGACATTGATATTAGACATAAAAAAGGTTTTTATACGTTATAAAGCAAATATTACCAAACTTACACAAAAAATGTTCGACTACAGTAGTATTTGTTGAAAAATATTTCGTATTTAGTTAAATAACATTTGATCTGTTTTATCTATTTAACTGTATCATACAAGCTCAAAGTGTCAATGGCATTTTCAGCTCATGTATTCTTCCCTGTGTACTGTTGTACAGTGGGGTGGGGAATATATTTCCTGTTGCATTTACCTACCTTGGCAGGGTCAGTATACAGATATGTGCTACACTGACAGCAACATTTTACCTGTGAGGGACATGTGGATGGGAGCCATCACACTCCCCACAAAAAAGCTTTTCTCTAAACATCAGCTGGGTTGATGTTAATGAAAAGTAGTCAGTTGAATAGACATAGTATTTATTGCAGTCTATAGCAAAGTCCCAGGATAAAAAGCCATTCTGTAACAAGCAAACCACTTTCACAGACTGCCCACTCATAGCAGCTAACAGTTCAAATAATGGGCCAGTGCATTAGAATGAGCAGATCCTACGACCGATACCGGAAAAATGTCTGCAGAGGCCATTTCAACACACAAGCCTATGTACATAAAACAAAGTTAAGTGAGTGAGATTTCAAGTCATCTGTTACATAAGGAAACAAACAGAAAACATAACAACTACGGCACGGGTCAATACTGTCCCTATTTCTTATCCCCAACATACAATATTGTTGTACAAGATAGGCTGGCTTCAGCACAGGACAACGAAAAAACAGGATCATGACAGCTAATGTCTCTTTCCTTGCTACTTGTGGCTGTTGTATACTTGGTCATTGTTCATCTGTGACAACGATTTTAAGGGGTTACAAGTATATCAGATGACATATGTGTTTGCATAAATGTTAATGTGTTCACCTGGGACCGATGCAAAAGGTAGCAATCGTTTTACAGGAATAAATTACTCAAAGAACTTAGTTTTACAACATTACCTACATGATATGATTTAGCACAAACCATGGATTTTCAATTACTAAATGCATTCATTGACATTTACATAACTGTGCTTTTTCCATAATGACCTCATTATAAAAGAGATTACATGTTTTTTATTGTCATCACTTAAAGTGATTTATTTATTATTCTTCTCAATAATAAATAACAACCATATTAGGCACATTTCATGCCCTGTCCAACAAACACTGAACCTCTTTTAACCAAACCAAATTTTGTACTATGGGTTTTACATTTACAATTCAGGATGGACCTTAAGATAAAAACAGTTTATGAGTATGGTTTGTCTTGAGGTCTGTTTTTTTAACAGACAATGAGACTAGATAAAGTCTCCACCCAGATAATATTAACAAGTTTGTTTGTTAAACTGGAGCTTAAATTGTCAGGCAACAATAAAAACAATGTCTTACTTTTTTAATGAGGTGGTTCAAGAATTTGTTGAGAAAATGACACACATTTTGACATAGAACATTCACAAGATTTGTGACAACATTGAGAGGAAATCCAACTCAGTCCAGTCCAGACCATGTTCTCAAGGAAAAACGAAGGTGAGAGCATGGAACGTCCTTAGATTTTCATAAGACTTGAAATAATTGGATGGGAACAGGCACCTCTACACTTGGGCTTGTATTTCATTTAAATTGGTTGACTTAAGCAGTAAACATTTCCTCCGGTTCTCAGTTTGGAGTGCAGAGGATATGCAGTACTTCATCAATCCTCTATGTTATCTCCGGACAGTGACTTGTAAATTGTAAGCAATGCTATCAATCACATGGAAACAGCTTGTGATTCTTAGTAATGCATTTCCATTAAACATCCTCCACAGAAAGTCCCTGAAGGAGCCACTAAGCTTCAAATCCGAAGACAATCAATAAATGAAGCTCATATGTTTGCTATACTGTATTAAATAAATGCATTAAGGCAGCTTGAGAGGCTAGACATAGGGTGGAGCATAGTGCACTGGGCCTCATAGTTTCTTCACCTTTTATAAATGTTTTTATATATATATATATATATATATATATATATATATATATATATATATATATATATATATATATATATATATATATATATATATATATATAGCACCTTTAAAAAGAAAGGTATCCACTAAGATATCTAATATAGATCACTATTTTAAATGTTAAATAAAGTGGAAACAAAAGCAAACATACACAAGGATGGCACTTTGAGCATGTCTCCAATCTATACAGACTGTGTTTTCTTTTTTAATTCAAGAAGTAGAACAACAGCAAAAAAAAAAATGATGAGCGCTTACAAATGATAAGGAATGCTCTGCATCAGGAGTGCGAGACACATACAGTCAGAATGAATAAATGAATGCCACGGTGCAAATGCAATATGGTACCAGAAATGCTGCATTAAACTAATCAGTGTTTGTGCATGCTGTAAGTATGCCCCCACTGTGGAAATTTCTGTGTGTGTGTGTGTGTGTGTGTGTGTGTGTGTGTGTGTGTGTGTGTGTGTGTGTGTGTGTGTGTGTGTGTGTGTGTGTGTGTGTGTGTGTGTGTGTTTGTGTGTGTGTGTGTGTTTTTCTAAGGCACTGTTGTCGCATACAGAGAAACTGTCATAACAGAGAAAACTGTTGTTTTATGTCAGTTTATTGTTGGCTTTCTCCAAAGCTATCAGATTTTACCATCACAGAGAATAAGTTGACAAATGTCACAAACTTCAAATACAAAACTGTCTCAGACAAGCCTCTGTATTCACTGTGAGCAGAAAAAGAGTATTTCTAAAACAGCAAAAAAAAAAAAAACTGCGCAGTGGACACCCTGTATATCTGTACATAATTTTGACCTACTGATGCATATATCGTGATATGTATCGATAAAGAGAAATGCTGAGATGACTGAGAAATAGATTCCTTTCACCCAGCTCAGCCCAACTAGTAGTGCAAGTTTATGAAACATAAATATAATCTGCATGTACAAACTGATAGTTTGATAGTCACATGAATGGAACTGATCAAACAACTGCATAAATAGTTCTGCCAAAAATACAATACAGTAAAACTGAAATACACAGTTGTATAACATTGTGAGTTACCTATTTTCATTCAAAAAAATATGTCCAAAAGATGCCACAGTGTCCTGACTCACCGTATGCTGGACCCTGTCTTTTTCATGGATAGGCGATGACTAACAATGTGATCAATAACTGTTGACCAAATTTCATCTTTATTTTTATTTCCCCTCCCCTTGCAGCTACACCTCCTACACACAACCCCCCTCACTCTCTTTTGCTCATATACCAGCCTTTAGCCTCTCTGATCCATTCTTGCAAATAGCAGCTCAGGGGTGTCATCTTTTACAGACAAATAAAAACTGATTGCTGTTTAAAACATTTGGCAAAGAAGTAACATACAAGTGCAGAAGATATTGACACCTATGAGAGCCATTTTAACATCTGTCACTAAATGTTTTCATTTCTTTTGATGCAATTTATCTTATTGAGTTTTGCATCTTTCTGAGAGACCTGAGTTAACTGTTTTGGAAAAGTGTGTAAAAATGTGCTGAAAACAATGAAAACATGTTAAGGCATTTACAAGTGGATCACAGTATCATTAAGCATGTCTTAACATCATGAAATCTTTAATAACCCACCAAAGGACTTGGAAACTAGGGCTGTGCCACCCTCGCTGTAATCATAACCCTACTCATGTCATATGGGACGCCCTGAACAAGTCAAGTCAGCTTTATTGTCACTTCCACAATATGTTAAAATCGAAATCAGATGGTGAAGATGGGATGAGAAGATGGAAGCTGGTTAAAATGCTATATTCACTGAGGAAGAGACAGCTGAAGACATTTATCTTCACCTACTGTTAAAGAGGAGAAAATATCAGCTTGCTAGCAATACCAAATTACCAACAACACAGTAATGGAACGGTTGGAAGCACACTGTATCTGTAAAATACAAACAAATATCTGAAACGGATGCTATTTGTGTGTTTAGAGTGGGTGTGTGAAAGTGTGCATGTAAGTGTGTGTTTGCAGTGGGTATGTGTGTTGGTATGAGAGTGTGTGTGTTTATGTGAGAGAGTGTGCATGTCCATTTGTTTTAGTGCTGAACTGAAGTAGGAACGAGGTATTAACCATAGTGGCTATCAGCCTGGATTACCACACCACATTAGTCTCTCCATCATCCACGTTTCTGATGCTGCTCCATCTGTCATACATTTTCAGCAGAGTGAGTTAAAGTATCAGAATCCAGTGTGTTTGTATTATACAATTCCAGCAAAAGCAATGCCAGAATTATTCACTATACTCCTGCATTCATGACCATCACAAAGTAAATATTTTAATACAATTACCCACATGCATGTGTGTGTGCTTCTGTCTGAGCTTGGACATGTGTAAGGGTGTGAGTGTATGTGTACGAGAGGGTATGTGTTTGTGTGTGTCTGTTTGTGATCTAAAATATTATATTTTAACAGTGATATACTTCCAAATGTATTTTGCCACTTATTCCCAGGAGAATTATGATTCTTTTTCACATGCTGCTACTAAATTGTTCCCTAGCAACAGCATTGGCTACAATAAAATGCAACTTACTTCAGTGTATTTCAGTTGTGTGACAATAAAAGACAAAATATAATTATATTTATCACAGCCTGGTCTTCAAGTGACTGTCTATAAACTATTTCCCTTCGCTGAGCCACAGTGTTTCTGTGCTTACGCGCAGTTTTAATGTCCCAATCTATTTAGAAAATCTCTTTTAAGCTTACCCAGTGCAGCGGGCTCTATACCTGCTGTTATGTTCAAACACTGGTTTATTTTTGAAAGTATCACATCTCTGTCCCCAACCAATAGGCCTAAAAGTCCTGTTTTCAGGAGAGTCTGTGTGGGGGATCAGAGCCTGTCTCCCTCTCTCTCTGTGCAGACTTCAGAACTGCAGAAGTAATGACATCACAATAAATACATAAATTACTTTGTAAAAAATAATAGATCGGCATCTAAACTGGTTTCTGATATGAAATGTAACATTTAAAAGGACAGATTTCAACCACATCGAGAGAGGTATGGTCTTTTCACATAACCAAAATAAAAAATGTCTCATAGTATATGTGAATATATTTGTAAGGTAAGGTGATGAGTCTGGTAATCTCTCTGTTGCATCACTGTATACAGTATTGAAGCACTGTAATAAGAGGAATTTATTTATTTACATATCATTCTGTAATGCTTGTCATGACTGCAGCTGCATCAAATATAGATGCACTTAGCCTTTGCTAATCCACCTAAATTTGGGTCATGTTTTCCAGCCTGTATGTTATTGAAAGAAAATAATGTAATATCTGCAAATATGCTTCATTAAACCAAGTATGGCTGAACATAAAACCTACATTTATGAATTTGTTTTTTCTTGAAGTGATATATTTTTCCAATACTGTCACTCAATACGGTCCTGATTTTGACATAAGCTATTTCAGTGCTCACTCGATTCATCTTTTCAACAGGCTATGACACACATTTTGTCTTCAGGCAGTACAGCTGGACAGTGCATTAGAGAAGAGCCTCAATCACACTAAGTAACGGGACCTTCCCATTGTGTCAGTAATGTGGGTCAGTTATGTGTATTTCCTGTTACTTTGATTTCGGTTTTGTTTGTGTTTTTGCTTTCGTTTTCTGTTTCCCCGCCTCCTGCCCTGTTAGCTGATTACCAATTTGTTTCACCTGCCTCGGTGTTCACCTGTGCCTTGTTTGCTCGTCAGTCTGTGCACTTATACCCTGCTCTGTCTTGTGTTTGTTGTGAGTTCGTCTCAGTTGATTGTTTTCTCTGTGCACCCTACGAGCCTTTTGATTCTGTTTTGTCTGCCTATTATTATCTGTTCCTGTTTCTTGGTTTTTGATTCCTGCTCTGTTTTTGTAGTTTGGCAGAGACTGCCTGTCATCGAACTTTGTTTGCCCGTCTTTTGGATTGTAATTGTGTGCAGTTGCTGTGACTTCCTGGTTTTCGACCCCAGCCTGTTTTACTACAATTTTGGATTCGATTTGGCTGCAAAATAAACTTTGGTTTATTTTATCTGTTTGCATTTGGGTCCTCTTCCCGAGCCATGGCACATTGCCCTTCGAGCTGAAATACTGCTTGGTGATGTGTTCGTATTAACCTCTTCTGCTCCATTTGAAATGAATTGAAGGGACCTGAATTCACCAGGGCCCATGACAATGCTCAAGATACATTAGCAGCACAATATCAATCAAATTATCTTACCAGCAACACATGCCATTTTGAGCCACAGACTCCCACTTTGCTATCAGTTTAAATACAAAATAGAATTTTCAGTTTGCATTTATTAAACTCGGAACCTGGTTATTTGGCAATGTGCACCTTGAAACTCACACTGAAAAGCCTTTGATTGTTCAATATACACTAAACAGATAAACTGACTCCAGAGCTGAGGTCAGGATTAAGGACCAGGATTCAGCTGTTGTGTGCAGAGATCGTACTGTGTAACACTCCAGCTGTAGAGGATGGTACATGGCAGCTTAAATATGGTAGTCTTAGATATTAGTTTTATTAAGCATTATAAAAATCCCATTTTAATTGTATCTCAAGTTCCGTGCTGTGATGCCATACCTGCATGAGTTACTACCCTCAAAATGTACGTATGGTATGCAGATTGTGAACTTATGTGAAAATTATGCTTACTCGATCAGAGCTATTTAGCAAGTTATGTGCCAGGTACATGGTATAAATGCAAACGACTGAGTAGCATGACTGGGTGCTAATTAGTCATGAATAATGTCTCTTGTCCCCAGTTGAGCTCATTTCCACAAATTATTAACTGAAAGGCATTACATTTGACTCGCTATTCTAAAGTGAGAGTCTACTTCCATTTATTGATGGCTAATAAGGGACATTCTAGTTATGAGAGATTATGGCAAACTTTATAAATAAATAAATATACATACATACATACATACATACATACATAAATAAATAAATAAACAGCAATGTGGTCACTATGATGCCAATAAACACAGGACATTACTGCATTCTCAGTTCCTCAGCTATTTTGTCCGTATGGGGGAGTTGTATCACATAACAATAATTATTAAATCACAATGTTTGTTTAATGGTTTCTTAAATCACATGAAAGTAGATAAATCACATCACTTTAAAGTAAATATGTTTTGCTCGGCACATAAGAAGGTACTCCTTAACTTAATTAAGAGTGCATTATTATGATTTTGAAACAGCAAGCAGCACAATTGTGTGGGAATATGTGCTGGAGCAGAGTCCAAATACAATAATTCAAACTAATTTCTCATCCAGCTTCAAGTGAGTGTGAGCAGTTATGTATCTGAGCCGCTCTGACATTATCTTGGAACGCACTCTGCATTTCACAACAGTGTTTGCTGCAGCAAGGAAAGAGCAGCGCCCTGTCCTGACCTTTCTGAGAAAATCATGCAGTTTTGCTCATTTAAACATATACACTGAAAAACAAATTAAATCAATAAAGGGATATGGTGAAAGTGCATGTTTTAGCTGAATAATGAGTGCTGAGAATTCACACCAGTGCTGTTTCAGTCTGCTCTACCACCATCATTGTCCTGCCCATGGCTAGAAGATTAATTTCATATAATTATGAACAGAACAGTATATACAAAGCCTCAATGATTAGCAAGTCAGTCCTTCAAAAATTAGCTGAGTGAGTGCCAAAGTCAACAGAACATAGTGATAAACTGCATGAAATTATGTGAAAGAAAAATATATTTATGGACTCTGCTGTACTTTTAACTGCTGCACTGCTATTAATGCAATTGCCAGTAACTATAGACAAATCCATATGTAATACTGTACACACCGCTTGTGCTGGTAGCAAAGCGGTACAATACAAATACCATTTGTCAAAACTGGATTGAAAGAGCCCTGTTCAGTCAAAGTGGGTGACAAATTCATCAAGCTAGAAAGCCGTCTACACTATTAACATTAGATGCTCTATTTTTTACTCAAGGTGTAATGAGACTACACAGTGGTTCTGGATTCAGCTCCTCTGATCCAGTGAAAGGGACAGTACCTCACAAGTGCTGCAAAACAAAGGGGCTAGTTTAAGGAGAATACATTACCTATGGAAGGGGTGGGTTTTCGTTTCATTGTGGCCAGTTGGATAAGGCTCTTAAATTTGTTTAATCCCAAAGTATTACCCCATTAACCCTAATCATATAAATCATATTTTTGGAAACAACCACAATAAAAAACAATACATATAAATGTATGACCTAAAACACAAAGTAATGTTACATATGGTTTAATCTAATGTGTGATGTGTGATAAACAAAATGGCTCCCCCATTTTGTTTATCACACAAAATTCTTTGAAGAAAATTGCCAAAACATCTAGCAAGCTGGCTTTAAACCACATTCTGCATGCACTGTATCATCTTACAGTCTTTCTCAGGTATTAATACATTTTGATGAGAACGGTAGCAAAAATGCACCAGGGCAGTTTTGGAATTGCTTATTCTGTGATAAATTTAATATGTATTGCCTCTGCCTAATTAAGTAGTTTTTTGCATGTAAAGCATTTGTATCAACAATGGTAGGTAGACAATAGAGTGATGTGTCAGTAAAAAAATCTTCCACTGTGCATTTTTCAGGTCTGTTTAATTGTTCACCCAGACCACCCCTTAACTCAAACACTGGCACTATTTAGGTGGTGCTATCAGTCCACCCATATTAACACTGAACAGTTGGGAGCACAGGTAAATCACCCACAACATTATGGTTCTGTGAATGTTGCATTTCATCTCATTCTGAGGCAATTCATTTGAAAGATGAACATTTTAAATGCTGCCTGCATTCAGTTAGGTGCTCAAAAGGCTGTGAGCAGGTGGTTATTCAGTGCAGTTCAATGAGCCTGCCTCATAAATACACAGGTATCCCTTCATTTAAGAATGCATGGCTTGGCTTCCTGAGAAACAATTTAAAATGAACATTTTGAAAACTGAAACATATTTGTAATTAATTTGATGGAAATATATCCTGGATTGTCAAATGTTTGCAGAAGTAAGACTTGTTTTTGGTGTACTGCATGGAATGCATGTCTTAAGTAGGCACACACTGTTTACTGGTGCCTTTAAGGTAGTAATAAAACAGTCACAATTTTAGACCTAGTTTTGGCTGGTCTTAATGAAATAGCTGTGTGTTGAATCAAAATAACTAAATACCAATAATGTGCCAGACCACACATTATCCTAAGATCAACTCAACTAAATGAACACAAAGTCATTTAAGTACCTAGAGGCTAAATGGGCAAATGGCAACCACATTGGTCCAAAACACGAAAACAACTTGCACGTTTTACGGGTATTCTCTTCTATTGTATAAAGTAAAGGACATATTCCAAATGACATCTTTGCTTATCACCAATAAAAAGGAAAAAGCTCAAAATGTACAATGTGATGTACAGTCTGTTTTGAGCTGAGCTGCATTACAGAGACAAAGTGTATTCGACTGATTCCCAGGCCCTCTGTATGTGCCTACAAATTGGATGGAGTCCAAAACCACTGAGAATCATGATAAGGCTAAAAGGGTTAAGTGATACTGTCAATGACATTATTAAGCCTACATGCATTGTGGTTTGTGCTTAATTTTGGCCGACAAATGAGTTCACAAAAGGAACTGATAAAAAATCTTCAGATTATATATGAAAATAATAAAAATGGCAACACATTGTTATTCATAGAAACATCAAGTAAAACCATTTTGAATGTGCTAAGACCTGTGTCTTCTGAAAAACTTTCAAGAAATAGGACCATGGCCAGGATTCAGTCAACATTTGCCCTTAATTTTGCCTCAAAATAAATGTGAATGTGAATTTTTATTCTCACCAATATACTTCAGCAAGTGAATTTTATTTTAATGATCACTAAACTCACTAAATTATGTCAGTGGAGATACATATGAACACTTTCAGGTATTACTGGGAATCAAATGTTAATTGAATCCCAGCCTACATCTTTGTTTAGAGTCAGATGTTTCAATATTAATGCTAAATTCAGGCTAAACTGGCAATATTATGAAGGCAAACAGGAAACATAAGTGACAGGAAGCTTTTTTACACCACTTGTGTGAAATAAAATGTTCTGGATGTTAAAAGTAACATATACATGTAAACAAGAAAATGTTCCTTTTTAAGAATGGAATGGTTAATATAAAATCTACAAAATCAGCACAAGGATGTTACTCTTCCAAAACCAGATATGATTTTAATGTAAGCACCCAAGTTCCCCATTTACTGTAAGCTTCATGTTAGTTGAAATTGTAATGCATTATCCCTGGAAAGTGTAAAACTAACATGATCTGAAAACCGTTTGTATGTTTATTATGCTCTATCTCCTAGGTGTGAAAGGTTAACAGTTCTAAAGTTGTAATCTTGACACCACAGTGGTCCTTATCTTTAAACCAGCAGAAGCAGCGTAAATAATGTCCAGTGAAACCAGCTGCCTAGCTCACCACAGTCCCTGTATGACCAATATAAATGTCATCAAAGCCAGTAAATTATATTCTGCTATATGTTTACAAATGAGATTTCAGATATTGACTAGAACAACTTCACTCCAAATCACAAGTAGGGTGCAAATGTATCCCCTTTTTAAAAGAGATTAGAAATGAGTGTAGCTTGAGAAAGACCTTAAAGTTAAAAGAGATACAGGGATAAGCTGAATTAGTTTAATTTAATATCAGCCCTACCACCAATACTCTAAGTAAGACTGAAAATCGCAGAGCACTTACCTCCTAACAACATTCTGGGTTAAAAGAGTAATTGGGCTGTAGTACCATACAAAGGTGTGATTTAAACAAAGCCTAAAGTGAACTCCTGCTTAAAAGCCTAAGGATTTAATTTCACTTTCCAAGCAAGGAAATAAAAATTGACAGAAAGATCACGTATCTTGTGAGTGTCATATTTCTTCAGAGCTCATCTTATTTATTATGCTTTTGCCCTCTGTATTGCTTGTTTTGAAGAGGGCTGAGCTCAATGTGGAGTAGGGAACGTTCTGCTAAAGATTACAGGACTGATACAGGAAAGCAAAATGGCTAATCTTCAGAGTCCACATTATTGCACTGCAAACACTTTTAGAATCACGCCTCTTAAATAATGACAGTCCTCTTTTTAGCAGAGTATAAAATATACACAGAGATGACTGTGAACCCCTGCATGCAAGCATCCGTCTAGAGCAAATAAGATTAAGAGGAAAATGCAATAAATCCTGGTTTGGGTTTTGACCTTGCCTGCCTCTTTAGCTGACTACGGTCAGGTAGACACCTGGCCTGATCCCACCAGGGGTAAGACAGGTTTGAGTCTGTTAGTTTTCTTCAAGTAACTGCTACAGAACCCCCCCATTTGCTGCTGCTAGTTGCTGTAATTAACAGTGTTGGCAGCCTCCATCCAAGCTATCCACTTCCTGTAGCTACTGGCTCACCTGTAGAACTGCATGTGCCCTATAGGGTATAGATAGTCACTAGGTATTGGATAGTACTGTGTCTGGTCTGCAGGGTATTAAATAGTCACTAGTTCACAGGAGCAGGGTGTGTTGGGGAATACAGTTGCATCTGTGCTCCTGGTATGTAAGTGCCTCAGGAGCAGAAGCAAATCTGCAGATTGCAAATTGGATAAAAAAATGAGGAAAATACTATTTTATTATTATGTGTAAAGTACATTTGGTTTGAAATCGCATTGCTCCTAACAATGTTTTGATCATGCTGCATTGTACTGGGAGGAGGAACCACTTTATTCCTGAGCAGCTTTAGGTTTTCAGAAGTCTCTTGTTTTGAGCTGAAACAACGGTTTGGCCAGGGGAAGATTTTACACATCCTCGGCTCATCATGAGTATGTTCACTGTCTTTAATCTCTCAGTAAATGACTCAGCATCTATTTCTCTTTTTTCAATCTCTCTCCCCCTCTCTCTCTCTTTCTCTCTTTCCCTGGAGAGCAAAGCCTTGTCCTAAATTATATTCCTGGCCAGTAAATCCTCTTAGTATTGAACAATCCCCTTTCTTTTTAAATAAAACCATTTGCAGTTCTGTTAACAGCACAGAATGCCACTGTCACAAATTGGGGATATAAGATGGAAGCCTTGCGGAAGGAGGCTTTCCAGAGTCAAATGCACACTTAAGAGGTGAACACTGGGATTACAGTACAGCTTCTAAAGCTGAGTGTCACAGTTGCAAGAATTCTCCCAATGGCAAAAAGAAAAATACACTTATTTAAATACCTTTGCCTTTCAATGGCCACTTACTTTGTGTTATTATTCTCTGTAATTAACAGAAACGTCTCACTAACTGTATCTCATACTTCCTCCCTTACACTTAAACACAGCCACCTTTCACTGACTGTATGTCTCCCTCATACACACACACACACACACACACACACACAATCTTGTTTGATATTTTGTATTGGTGCATGTGAGTCATGTTCTCTTTAATCAGGTTTGTTGCAGTCGACATTTGACTTCAAATTGTCTCTTCATGGCTGCCTTGTGTTGAAATCATGTTATGCAAATCTTGTGATCTGTGATATTTAGTGTCGGTGCTTGTGCTATGAATAATCAGATTTTTTGTGTTGACATAGAAAAAATGTTTTACATGTGTACATTTTTTCATTCACAATTAAATTTCTGTTATTGGTGTCTGTGAAACATCTTTGATGTACTAAAGATTAGTTTTGCTCTAATTAATTTATTTAAAATATTATTTTTTGCTTGTCTTTTCACAAAACACATAAAGCACCTGAAGTGTATTTGTATTGCATTTTTCTATAGCCATTAATGGCTACTTGGCATACACTGAGAGCCAACTCAGGTACATTGGAAAAATGCTAATGCAGGTTTTATTACTACCACCAACATACATTAGATTTCTTGTAACTGACAACACAATTTTGTAGTTCCTTTTTTCTGTATACCTCCAACACCTCCAATTGCCCTACAAATGTCCCTGAATGAGCCAACCATCTCAATCACTGTAATTTATGCAACATTTCCCTGCAAATGGCCCATTCATAAGTGTCTTAACTCTATGAAAACTATGACCATGTACTATGTTTCAACACACCACACACTCCAGGAATTGTATTCCATGGGAAAGGGCAAAATATTCCTAACCGCAGCAATTTTGCATTGTAATTATCCCCTCATTCCTTCTTTAAAGAGTCTGTGCAGTCAGTCTAGCTACAGGGACAAGATGACTTAGCAAAGTTTGTTAACTGCTGGCCCATTGTCTCTTACTCTAGCTGTCATATTAACCTGTGGTTTCCCTGGATACATTTCATTTGATTTTGCTAGGCTAGCTAGTCACCAGTTTACTAATAGGAATAAAAGCTGACCAGGTAGAAAAACTGACATTCATTAAGGTTATTGAATTACTGGAGTTTCAAGGACATATGCCTTAACAGAATTTGCACATTTATACTAAACTAGTAGCTTTGTTTATCTTAGTAGTGACTGCTTAGGACTGTGCCCAAAACTGTTTAAAATTAATGAAATACACTAATATTGCTCGCTCAAACACTCATTTTTTCCCCTCTATCAGTTTGCTGATACTTCACTTTTCTTATTCAAAGATATTTATGTACTATGTGTACCTGCTGGTTTCCCCTGGCTTATTTTAACAAATAGCTAGGTAGGTAACTACATTCCTAAGTAATCCAGCTAAAGCTTTACCACCTCCACTCTAGAAAATATGTCTGTTACACTTACATATAATGAATATTAGTAACTGCTATACATTAGTAACAATTTTAGCTAGATTACTTGCTAAGGCAAAGCAAAATTAATCAGATGGCATGATTGGGAACATAATTCTCATTTAATGGATTACGACATGAACCTAAAAATGCAGTCACTGTTGGACTTGATCAAAGAAACTCACTTCCACAATGGCCCATAACTCTCATGTCTCATTACATGCAAGGTCAAAACTTGTGATTCTGCATTATAGACATTATATCATACAACATGGTAGCTGTCTAGTGCATGACCATTATGTTATTAATATACATACAACTTAAGTTATCATGCATAGTCACATATTTTTTCTAGCTAGTTCCACCATATGCATTTTCCCTAACCTTCTTTCTAGCTTGTTCAATTAACTCTACTTCGCCACTCTCTGCTTTCATTTTATGAGAATTTTATGAGAAGTTAGATAAAAGCCATAGTTAAGTTGATTGAATACGGGCCTTTGCTCCAGTAAGGAAGCTCAGGGCTAGCATTAAATATCCAGTGATACAAACGACAGCAAACAGTGGGACGTCCTCATGTTACCTCTCCCTTGTCACCACTGTCAGTAAAATGCCCCCAGCAGGACATACAGTGCATTGCACAGAATATGACCCCAATGTCTGTTGGATCCATTATACAGGTGTGCTTTCCAACATCCCCACTGCTTTCCCCTCCAGATTACCTTCTTCCAACTGCTGCCACTACCAGCCAAACAGCAAGTTACAGACAGTTCATTTTACACAGACTTAATGGAGCGGATGGGCCCTTGCTGTTTAATACGTGCGCCGTCAAGGTATCTAAGCAAAAAGTCTGAGCTGTCATCCATGACAGGCGGCACTGAATTATTTGTCATGCTAGGCTAGATAAGGGACCAGTGGAGTGGCATCTGGTGACTTCACCTGTAGACTTGGCACTCCTTACACTTCAGCTGAAATGTCACATGAATTATAATGCAAAGCTAACCTTTGTCACAAAGATTATTGTGCTGATATATTGGCTTGTCATACAGTATGAAAATGGTTTCATAACAATCTTTTTTTTCCATCCCGTACACAAAGTCATTTGCAAATTCTGATACGGAGGAGCAGATGTAACCTGGAGGAATGAATACGAAAACTGTGTGAGAAGCCAAAAAGCTTCCCCAGATTGTGTCACAGTGACGTTTTCATTACTATGGAGATCTGCTTGCTGATAAACCATTTAAAACTGTTCAGTCTGCTTGTTCTTTTCGTTTGTCTGAGGAAACCATTTCTGATGATCTGATAAAGTTATATTTACCCCTCTTTTGCTTCAAATGTAAATAGGCCTTAATAATGTATCATCTCTTTTCCCATACATTATTTGTTTTGTTTTCCAGCAGTACAACTATTGAAACAGCTAAATGTTGTGGATATAACAAAATGTGCAAGGCCCACAATAAAAAAGCACAATTTAAATTTAAATTTATTGGAGATAACAGAAGCATCCACATCAATAAATAAATTTCAATACTACTGCTTCACCAGCAGATGGCACAGAAAGGGACTGTTGTGGAATCCACCAAAGTGGTCATAGCCCATGTGCAAGTGCAACTTCATTTTCTCTACAGGATTGCCACAGTGTTTTGAAAAGCACATTTGAAACACGGTATCTTGTAAGTAAAGCCCATAGGATGTCATTAGGCAGCTGGATCAGCTGGATAGCCAGCAGTGGAGTACAGAGGACACTGAAAAATATCCTCCCCAACCACCCTGAACGAAAACATCAAAAGAGCTGGCTGCCCAGTCCTGCTATCAAAGTGCACGCTTGTGGTAAAGCAGCCATCATCACCTACTGGAGAATACTAAAAAGGAATGTACTTGTATTACAATGCTTCAAATATTCAGACAAGTCTATGAATATAAATTTGACTGTAATGAACTTTATTCCAGTATTCCTGTCTGTATAATAAAGAAAATGAACAATAAACATAAAGCATAAAAGTGTTGTAAGAGTTAACGTTCTGGTTCTAAGGTAAGGTGTGATGGTGTGGCTTGGTTTGGATGTACACTTGCATTTACATTTTTTAATTAGACATCTAGCAGTCAATCTCATCCAGTGCAAATTATAAATATTTATACAATAAGTTTAGACAAAAAACTGAGATGAAACCAAATTTTTACTGTTATAATTAACCCTAGCCAGTTGTAGAAGTCATTTTATGACTATATAATTTACTAGGCATGAGAGGGAAAATTATTAAAAAATAATAGACATAAAGGAAGAGAGGTAAGCATTGATGTCCCAATAAATCGTTGAAACAAACAATAAATGCTTATCATACGTATTAACAAAGAGTAAATGCTTACTATACCTACATATAGGATTATTTGAGCCAAGATGTAATTTGTGTGTTTTTTCAGTCTACACTAGAAAACAGATAGAGAGACTCAACAATCCTCACCCTTTGAAGGCAAAGTCAATGTCCGATTTTATTTAGAGGTATGATCATCTTAAGCTTCTTTCCTGCATGAGTAGTTACTCAGTGGGTTTGAGGTGCATGATGCTGATGTGTTCTATGTGTCCCTGCCTTCTCAATCTTCAGAACCCGATCAAGCATTTATGGGATATGCTGGAAAGCTGCCTGTGACAGCATTTTCCACTTACATCTGCTAAGCTTGAGTTACTTGTATAAGATTAGTGTCATATGCCTCCTGCAGAATTACAGATGTTTGCAGACTCTATGCCACAGCACATGCTAGCTGTGCTGGCCACATGTTCTAATGGACTTTACATTTTTTTAAAGTTTCACTACCTGTATATGAAACCTTATGTAAGAAACAGTTGCTCTTTCATTTTCAATGTCTGAAAAGAGTCCATCTTAATAGTCTACTAAATTCTATTTCATTAAATTCAAGGCAACTTGAACAAAGAATAAACAAAGAATATCACTCAGTTTTTGTGATTGATAGAACAAAGCTGAAGTTGTGACATTTTTAAATTGGATGGAAAAATGTATTCTAATGATACTAGTCTTTGAAGATTTTCAGTTATTGCCCTTGGGTTTTAGTTTACTTCAAAAATCTTGGCATGTCATATTAAAATGTCCCTAAACTTGGCATGGCATGCTGTCCCAAAAAAGCCCTAAATCACAGCATGCCACTTTAAAATGTCCTTGTCATACTGTCCCTAGAGCCTTGAACATGATGACCACTACAGCTGAAAATGATGGGATCAGCATCTTTTGAATATTTTATGGCCAATAACCAACATAGGGAGACCAATGACAGTTTTTCAGAACTGTTCTAATAACTTTTGTTGTTTTTAACAACAAAGCTAAATGCTATAAATGATTTCCTACCTGTTGGGTGCACCTCTCATTTTTATCAAGCAGCACTATGGATTTGGCAATGCTCTATTCCTAACTCCCAGAATCTTCTACTAATGCCATCACTATGGAAACTTGGGGCCTGTTCACATTTACAGGAAATCAAGGGCTTGGGAATGATCAATGTTTTTGGCAACACAAGACAGCCAAGGTACTGCGGGTTTGCACCTCTGCTGTTATTAGAGTCTACAACAGAATAATACAACTGGCTTTGTTCTGTCCAAAAGGGATGGACTTAAGACCGTCAGATTTCCTGAGGTTACTGGTGCATTTGTTTCTCCATTACAACGTTCCAGATTCCCGCTGGCTGTCAGCTGTTGTCAGTGAGAGACAGCACCAGAATTCATGCACAACTGTGAGATCCTGTACCTTGAAATATTGCTACTTGGGAAAAATATCTGGGATTTTATTTTCAGATAAATGTTTTCATACATCGACACTGTATAGTTCAATTTTGCAATTAAGTCAGCAGTTAAATTAATCTGAAAGCATACTTTTTCTCTGTAAACTGTTAGTTTTATGGCATTTGTAAAATGTGTAAAATAAATTTAAACATTTATAAGATTGAGATAAATAGGGTTTTAATACACACACACACATATATATCTATATTCATTTTTGTATTCATGGAAAAGCATTGCAAATCATGCAAACAATTGAAATCAAATTGTTAAAAAAAGGTGTGACAAACATTCCACAAAATAATTGGAGTTTGTTAAAACAAATTTCGGGAGAGGTAATCTTCAGACAACCCTTCACTCAAATACCACTATCCACCCAATCCAGCTGTCCAGAAAGACATTAATTCGCCATGTACCTTCTCTCCCATAATGCTCTCTGCTTCTGGCATAGTTCTCTGTTTTCTGCGTCATCTGCCATTAGCACTTCTCCGCCACAGACAAGCAGCTCTACCCTTCTGTCACTGAATTTCCGACCCATGCCAGATAACTTCCATGTAACGGACTAAGTTCTTCAGCTTTTGTTTTTATTCCCAAACCACTGGATTCTATCTAAGTTTGCTGTTTTCGTTGACTAAACTGATACAAGCTCTCTGGTTTGTTGTACGTGACAAGTGCTGTGCGAAGGTTCTGTTCTTTTTCCTTTTATTAAATCTTGGGAACATTTCCCTGATGGACATTGTTACAGACAACAATTGTTTACTGATCATGCTCAGATTACATTGTTTTGCAACAGTCAAACTCCTGATGACATCACCGCTGTGACTGCATTGCCACTGGCCAACTTCCGCTCACTTGTGGAGTTGCCCTCTGCTGTGCATATTTCTGTCTGCTCCTCTATTGCCTCCACCACCTGCAAGCTTCATGCTACCGGCCCCCCACCTATCTCTCCACTGAATCTCTGCTGCCTTCCCATGCCCCTTTTTCAGTTGCATATGCATGCTCTCTCGAATACAACCTCCACCTTCATGTCCACACTCCATTTACCGGGTTTGCTTGCCCTCCCTCACAACCAAAAAACCTCGGAGCTTGGAGTTAAATGAGTTAACAGAATCATACAGATTGTGACAGGTTTTGATCCCCGTCGTCAGTCTGGCTCTGCCCTGCCATGCTACTTGTTGCACTGGTTCAGTTCTATTCAGCTGTGACTGTTTGTTAATCTGTTTGTTACATTTTCTGTCACGCATTACACGTCAGTCTAGATTAGCTACCCTGCTATGCTGCCTGTTGAACTACTGCAGTTCTATTCACCTGTAATTGTTGTCCGAGTTTAAACCATTTGTTACATTTTCTGTCATGTATTATAATTAAAGTTTCTACCCCTATATGCAAGATTTGCAAAGTGTGTTGTTAATCAGAGCGGCTCAGCTTTCTTCTGCAAGTGTTGAAAGTTATTGATCATTTTCTTAGTACTGCTTACGCTATGCAGAGTAATTCTAGTTTGGCTGCCCTTTTGTACTACTTGTTGAACCAATGCAACATATTAAACTACTGCTGTCCTGTAACATAATGTATAACAAGGTTGAATTCACACCAACACCATCGTACTGCTCTTGTCAGTCACATAGGTCTCAGCCATTCTAGTTCATGCATCATGATGGCTGCACCAAATGGATCACCGAATCACATCAATCACATACCCAGGTTGTTGGCAACAACGCTCCTCCCCTTGCTTGAATCACGACTGTGTATCATGCCTTATTTGAACTTACTGTTTAAACATTGTTACGGACAACAATTTTTTACTGTTCATGCTCAGATTACATTGTTTTGCAACAGTCAAACTCCAGATAACATCACCGCTGTGACTGCATTGCCATTGGCCGACTTCCGCTTGCTTGTGGAGTTGCCCTCTGCTGTGCATATTTCTGTCTGCTCCTCTATTGCCTTCACCACCTGCAAGCTTCATGGTATTGGCCCCCTACCTACCTCTCCACTGAATCTCTACTGCCTTCCTCTGCCCCTTTTTTCAGTTGCATACACACACTCTCTTATTTATATATCATGCCTTATTTGAACTTACTGTTCATCATCAAACTTCAGGAAGGTCAGTCATGTCTGTTATGCACTTCCACCTCATGTTTTTTCCCTTTACTCTACTGTACAAGATTCAACTCTCTTCTTGGCTGGATGTCTTTGGGGGGTTCACTTCACCCTAAAAATAATGAGGCATGACGCTGCCACCCCTGGACTCCAAGCCCAGGATCAAATGTCTATACCGATATTCAACTTGCTACATCATAATAAACCCCTTCCAAACGCATTCACATTGTCTGAAGCTTCATTCTCCTGAACTGGAGTTTGTTAAAACAAATTTCGGGAGAGGTAATCTTCAGACAACCCCTCACTCGAATACCACAGTTTGTCCAATCCGGTTATCTATGTAGGTATTAATTCGCCATGTACCTTCTCTCCCATCATGCTCCTTGCTTCTGGCATACCTCCTCATTCCTATCTCCACCTTCATGTCTACTTCCCTTTCTTTTGTATTTTACCCTCTCTTCTTACAGTCAAATGGGGGATCACTTCACCCTAAAAATATTGAGGCATGAAGTTGCCCCCTAGACTAGCCCAAGATCAAATTTCTGTACCGATATTCAATTAGCTAGATCATAATAAACTCCTTCCAAATGCATTCACATTGTCTGAAGGTTCATTCTCCTGACATTATTAAACACTAACAAACACCTCATGAAATTGCATCATTGGCTGTCCCAACTTGGCCACACAATCAAAAGACAGCTGGAATTCTGCAGTTGATGTAGCTGCTCTATCACTTTCATCTGCACATTTTGCACAATGGGGGTTTATAATATAAAATTAATAATTTAACTAAACATTTTTCAATATATCTCTAATATGTCATTGTAATTATTATGAGCACGTCCTACTACATCTTAAAGGAATACTGATCTTTGTGAGTTTTAATTGCATGTTTACACTGCTGATAATGTCTAAAATTGCCGTATTTAAAGTATATGTTTTGGGGAAAAGGAATGCCTACTGCATTTATTGCCAATAATTCAGCTCACAGTCTCAAACTGTAAGGCATACACCCCCGCCAATAGCAACAAAACACAGGGAAACCGCAAACAAAGTTACTGGCAATTTTATCCAGCACAAAGATAAAATTTTACTCTATCACAGCAGTTAGCAGTTTGTCCCACAAAGATGCACACATTTATTTTGGCATGGCAGCATTAACTGGGGTGTGATAATGCAAATGAATGAGGAAAAGGACAGCAGTGTAGTTAAATGGCTAATGAACAGGGCTTGCAGACTCAGGTCCCAGATGGGCCCTGCCAGGGTACCTTTGGGCAGCTGTGTAAGTTGCTATGGCCAAGGGTGTCTGCTAAATGACTAAAATATAATGTAATATAAAAGCATTACACACAAGATGCAAACAACTTCAACATATCCACCAAAATTGCTTTCATAATGAAAACAATGTCCATAAAGTAATCACAAAGATGTTAAACATACCTCCAAGACCCAGATACCAACAAATTGTATAAAAGTTACCACATACCACAACTGACCAGCAGGTCAAAGTGTCAGATTCCAGCCCTTGCAATCTCTACGTTCATCTCCCTATGGCCACAACATCCAGCAATAAAATGACCAGACTTATTTTAGATTGACAGGTGTTGCAAATGTGGTTGGACCAAATAGAAATACATAGGAATGCCATAGAATAGAGGATAAGAACTACAGCCCGCCGGATACTGGATTTTTTGGAGCCGATGTGTGTGTGTGTGTGTGTGTGTGTGTGTGTATATAAACAAACATTTTCTGCAATGATCCATCAAGTGTGGTTATCAATCACTTGTGACAAAGAATTAAGAAAATAAACTTAAAATGCTGCCTATATAACTTAAACATTTTTTTAAAAAAATTAAAAAAGGCAACTGCGTAGGTCCAGCCAAGCTCCTGCCAATCCAACAGGGGAAGGTTTGTGCAGGACACACAGCTTTTCCACATTGTAAACAGAATTTAAAAAATAAATAATAATAAACAGAAATAATAAAAGAAACATACATATAAATAAACTTTAACTACCTACAAACAATCTAAATCACCCCAAGCATCTTTTTCTGCATTATATGTTCTGAAAAAAAGTTGTCATATACGTTACCATGAGAACCACTGTTCTAAATTCTAACAGCCTTAGAACTACGAACTGAGGATAAGAAGCACTGTTCGCCATGACCATCTATATCCAACTAGTCATTTATATTTTTATCTTTTTTTTATTTGGCTGCTGTGAAAAAATATAGATTTCAAAATTTAAATATTATATTTAAATATAAATTGCTGCCACCCTGTAAGTGAAAATAATATTTCATGCTTTTGGAAAGAGATTTTCAAACATGCGGAGTGGCAGATATTGTAACTGAGAATTTGTCAAATATCGTAATGTGAGTTAAGGCAGATGTGTTTGAGGTCTGGTGTTTTTCTGTTGCTTTGATTCATCCATTCCTCTGTGGGCTGTTTAAAATGCCCTGAGTAAAGGTTGAGTCAGCCTGCATATGACCAGAATAAGCCACACAAAATCTCCTCAGCCCCACATTAAAATGTTACGACAGTGGAGCCAAAGTCAAAGTGTGGGAAAGCTTGAAAAATGTCCACTATAATTTACAGCAGTTCACAAAATTCAGCCACATTCATCCGACAATGAAGTGTTTATTCACTGTTACTGGGTGACAAGAAAAGCAATGCAAGCATGTCTTTCTGAATAAAAACTGTCTGCTAGCCAAAAGTTACACTATTGGCCAATGAAATGCTCAATAATCAACTACAACTAAATACACTCTGAAAAATGAAAGAAATGCCTAAGTGTTATTTCACCACTCAAATTACCTCCAGCAGTCATTGGGTGGTGAATTATATCTTCACTGCATGATGGAGAACAAGAACATTTAATATAAAACAGCCTCTTAGTACATGGCTCCAGTGGGCTGACATCAAATCAAATACAATATTGGCCTGTGTCAGCACCCATGTTCCTGGCTCCTCTTTTAAGCAGTTAGGCTGGAACTAAGATTAAAACCTTGTTTAAATTCTGAAGACTGCATCCAGAGACCTTGTTCTCTCTCCTTTTCCTATTCCTCCACTGTCCAATGCAGGGGTGGCCAACTCTGGTCCCTCAGGGGGAGTGGGGTTTTTCAGTATGTATTGTTACTCAGCATTTAATTGAACCATTAAAGCAGCTGATTATGTAGTTAATTCACTTAAACTGACCGAATAGGGTCTAAATTACTCACACATTTTTAAGTTTAAAACAAAAACTGACACACCCTGTGGCTTCTCACAGACTGCTACTGTAACAATATTCTGGTGGTAAAGTTTTTTTTCCCACTGCAGAGGTGTTGAAGATCAGACAGTGTTTCTTGCTGCGATTAGCTTGGTCAAGTTCTCTGTCCTTAGGAGGGCAGTGGCTTTTGCCTGCAGACCTCAGAACAGGCTTTGAATCTGAAAAAGAGGGATCACAGCCCTCCCTTAGGCAGTGCATAGGTGTAGGTGTTTCTGGAAAACACCTGCGTGGATCTGCCAACACTCTACAGTCTTGCTGGACCAAGAACAGTCAATCCTGATCTTGGAGGATCTTAGTTTAGGGTGTTTTTGTTCTTTACAATATGTGTGGTGAGTTAGCTGTGTAATTAGCTGCTCCAAGTGTAGTGAGTTATCAATACATTTAAGTTCTTCAGTTGTCAGACCCTAAACTTAGGCCTCAGTATACCTCCACAGAACACCTTTTTGCTGGTTCAATTTTCCCAGTCTGGTCATTTTGACATATATTTGCTGCTTTGCTGTTTGCTTGAGTGGTTTTCTGCAGAAGCTCAATGCATGTGGTGGCTTACACAAGAATACAAGTTCAGTTGCAAATAAATATAGCTAGTTTTACAATAGTCAAATAAACTTTATGGAATGTACTCTTCAACAAACTCCAGAAACCAGACTGGTTTAAAGAAGGAAATAGTAAAAACAAAGTAAGTCATCATAGCCACTACCTATTTAGAAAGCTATATGAGATTATCACACAAAAATACGGCTAGCTAGTTGCTAAACAAAGAATTAAGATGATATTTTAATTAATATTTCAAGGCAAGTGGTTATCTCTCATTGTTCTGGGTGCCTAGCTGCTACTAGCTAGCTGAGAACAACTACTACTAGTCTGATACATATGTTAAAGGAATCATATGGCCAGTTAGCTAGGATCTCCAAATGGTTTCTGGCAACTATCAAAACTGTTTATTTTCAGGTACTACATAAAATGCTGCAGTAGCCAGCTGCACTGCAAAAGAAAAAGACCTTCTCATAAACACTCCAGAGTGAACTACCACCTTTCTTATGTTTTTTTTCTATGTATAAAATCCTACTCGCCCCTATTACATGCTAGTATACTTTTGAGTACCATTCCCACTCACATGGACTTTCTGAAACTGTGTTTCTATTTGTTTTCTTAATAACTTAAAGTTATATGAATCCTGAACAGTATAGTGTTTGTTTGCACCACTGTAGCTTGTGAATGTATTAATTTCACTAATTATGTAGAAGTACAGCTTGTTTTTATACCAATGTGTATGTCAATGGCCTAGTACCATGAACAGTGACAACTATGATTACACTGGTGGATAACAACTACTGCTGGATATATGACTATCTGATTGAAGGATCTGATACATACAAGGCTAGATGGGGACACATTAATGTAAATGCCAGTAACAGCACTGACCTTAATAGAGAACATTCATCTTCACTATAATATAACTACTGCTGCTAACATTATAAAACCCTTGCATCTTCATTTATGAGTTTTTTGCATCAGTAGCGTGAAAATAACATTTGCATCATCAGCTGTGTTTCGATAGTTAATGAAAATACCAGGTGACCAAAACATATAGGTTACTGCAACATAATATTTTGAGATACAAGGTTTTATATATTTTCAAAGATGTCAGCAATCTGCTTTCCCTACAGGTGATCAGGGTTGAAGCACAGCTTGCCTAGCGTTCGAGGCATTTCCCTCAGTTGATGGTGTTTATCAAGATTACTCGGGCAAATCGCACACAATTACAAACTTCTGAAGTACAATAGAGGCTCCAGCCTATGTGAAAAAGAAAAAAAGTTTTGGCATTGTCACAGTGATCTGAACGGAGGCCAGACGGCGGATCTGCGGCGGCTTTTTTCGCCTGATCCTTTCAGACTTCAGCTGAAGCCCGTCAGACAGGAAAGGTCACAACAGGTGGCCCGTTCTCCTTTTCAGGGAGCAGCTGGCTGGCGTCCACCGTTTCCTTAGTGAGCGCCATGCATCATTACCACACTTTAAATGTACAAACATCCTAGAAGCCTCTCTTCACATCCTCGGCCTCTCTGCTGCAGAAATTCTCCACACTACAGCCTGCTCTCGCCCAGCCCTGCGATTTTGCCTTTCAGAAGTGAAGAGTTAGCTACAGAGTGAAACCTTGATTGCAGAAATGGAAGCTTTCAATGCTAATGTCTTCAAAACATAATTGTTGCATCCTTGGGCACATACCAGGAGAGCTTTGGAGGTTAGGTAGGTCAACAAGTTTGATTTTCTTTATGTGAGTTTCATTTGTGCCTGTATTTACAGGGTGCAAAATAGTCTTCACCGTTAAATGTACTGGATTAATCTGCTTGGAGATTAAGGTAATCAAAGAACATTGTAAATAGTTTTTTGCTCCTCTCCATACTGCTGTTGTGTTTTGAAATGATTAATTATTGTTGAACATTATTGGATTTGGTTTCTTTTGTTTTTTTGTTTTTTTCCCAGAACCAAAAGTTTTTTCCATTTGAATCTACAGTTAAACACTACATTATCAAACACTGGTCTTGGAATGTATACATTCTTTTCAATACTTTGGATGGCAAATAATTAAAAATGACCATTGGTAAAACTAGGGACACAAGGTGTTTTTAAATTATACGGACTAACTACAGCAAGATAACTTTATGTGAAATACAGTAATGTAATGTATTCCAGCTACAATTTGCTTTGTTAACACTGATTTACAATGAAGATTCATCTCCAAAGAACCGAACTTGCACTACTGTGGTTCAAGATTTCATGTGCTTCTCTTTATGCTACACAATTGTTTCCTAACTATCTGGTTGACAACTTCAACTTTCCAAGACATTCATACCTTTTAACACGGCTGTAACAAACAGGGAACTCAAAATAAGATAAATTAGAAATGTTGGAGATGATTTTAATACATACCATTCTTGAGTGGTCCTTGTATATAAGCCATTTCCTCAATAAAACAGTGAAAGTTCAGCTAAGGTTAAAACAGGAGGCTTCGTCACAGATGAGCATCCAATCTACATCAACGTGTCTTTCCAGAATGCTGTGATACCACCAGCATCATTTCTTCAAATCAAGTGTCACCAACGAAGAAGGTCCAGTTTTTTAGGTTTAAAACATGGAAGAGGATATCTATGGTGTGGAAACTAAAATTTCCCATGAATATTAATGTTGTACATGCTGTGATCAAAAATACCTGAAATCTGTGCAGGAGAGGTCAATATGAGCACAGGAATGGCATTACTGTTAGGTAAAATAATGTGAAACACCCAAATATACATCATATATTAAGGCTTCTTTCAGGTTTTTAAAAAAGAATGACTACAGCCGCATTTTTATCGAAATAGGAAAAATATAAATCAAACGTTCTTCTGCGATTAACCTTAGGTGTTTACAGGTATACAATGTTTACGCTGAAAAATTAGCATGCCGATTAGCAACAACGCTATGTCTCATATGAATCAACCAAACCCTCATTACAAGCAAAATTTACGAAAGCTAATTTACTGGCTAAAAAGAAAGCCAAAAAATACCAAAAACTTGCAGCCAGATTTACCTAAATATTTCTTATATAAATCCACCACGCGTTAATTACCACTTCATAAAGCATGGTATGTCGTATAATTGACATACAGAAATCTGTGGAACAATGGGTGTGGATTTCATATGCTTGAAGCGATGCACTTGGCAATCTAACAGCATGTTGCCAGATCCCAAAATGCCAGCACTCACTTGTGCACCCTGCAAATCCTGCGCCCAGACGGTACGGATGTAGCCATTTGGAGGTTTCATCATCGGAACTCTGATAGCAATGCACTGCTTCCCATTGTTGTGTCAAAAATCACAGGTCCATAAAAATCTTCCGCAAACACACAAGGCAAACCCCCCCAAAAAAGGAGCAGTGTTTCTTTAAGTTCTGCCATGGCAGCTGGCAGGGCATTCCGTTGCAGAAGAGCAGAGAGACGTAAGGGTTAAAATCATAACGTGCTCTAACCAAGCACATGCCACGCCATTTTTACCCCATTTTTTCTCTCCTCTCCTTTCTTCAACCCAAGAAATCGCTAACTTCCTGTTCGCTAGAAAGGTATTTTTAAGCGAGAAAAAATGAAAACAGGAAAAACATTACGACAACATTGATGTAAGGTCATTGTCTGGGGGCTTACCCTGGGTCAAACAGAAAGGGCCCGAACCCGTCAAAAACTATCAACCACGTCCGGCAGCGGGACCTGCAAAGAGAGAACAATAAAAAAAAAGAAAGACAGTTTGTGACAAAGCTGACACGCTGTAGTCTTCGAGGAGTGAAATCAATTGTGACATTTTTCATTTATTTGTAAATGCCTCTTTGGCGGTACACTCACTCGAAACGACAGTTTAGCTCTTACGGAATAAGGGAGGTGATGGTAAAATAGAAGGATCCTGACAGTTGCTTTAATGAGATTCCGCATTAAGGCCGCTCTCTTACACTTTCCCTTCAACCAGGGGCGCGCCCTTCACTTTCAATTTCGCGTCCAAGTAATTTGGAAAATGTTAACCCTATGAAAAACTAAACTAACCCTTCTTTAAACTGCATCACTCTGTGACGTTTTTTTCCCTCCCCCATTCCCAGGTTCGGTTAAATCAGAGAGACCAAAAACGTCTCCGTTCTCCAGGAATATTGCGAGTGATGAAAATGGAAGGTAAACTGTATGTGCGCCTTTAGTGTCTTCAATGGTAATTCTAGTCTAAGAATTCTTAATGGTCGAAACAAAGCACACAGCAGCACGGTATAGATGCTCCTCAGATGCCTGAAACCTGCAATGACACTGCAGTGCTACTGTTTGAGAAGATAAACCAGGCTATCCCATACAGTATCCCAGACAATCTAGAGCTGCAATTTAAGCAGAAAGTAAAGCTGGTAAATGACTGACACATACAGTAGAGTCGCCTGTGTATATATAGTATTTCCATCTTTAAATGCGGGTGCATTTCACTATTCAAAATTTAGGGGTGTCTAAACATGTTTTTTTGACACAAATGAAAATAAAACGTTGAGTCAAGGCAGTGCAAAGAATGTATCCTGTTAAGTTTTATGGATAAAGAATCAGTGTGTAGATCATTAAAAATTGTAACTCAGGGAGATAGGAATGTCCAGTAGGAGACTTGCCCAGTAATGGCTATTCCAACTGTTTATCTATGAACTCTGTATCCAAGCATTATTTTTCCTCAGAGCAACTATATAAAGTGCCATATTAGATATGACCAAATGACATCAGTTCATCATTATTTAAGAGTGGGAAAATTTCATCAGTTTACAGATATTTATGTTCTATTATGTATTTAAGTAGGGTTACTGGAGGTAATTCAAACTGGCTAAATATACAGTGTTTTCTTTAGCATAACATCTACTGCATGATGTATGTATTCAAAACAATAATGTGAATTGTTTTCTTTGTTCAGTGATGTACAGAAACATAGTGAATACATTTTTTTTTTCTGTTTATAGCAGGATCACATGTTGACTGCAAATAGGTCCTCTACAATGAAAGTAAAAAATCCAAATCCATTGAAGAAAGCTAGGTGCCATATAGCTAAAATGCCTCAATTGTAATGTTGTCTGTAGTCTCACCTCTTTCATACCCATAACTCCACAGTGGGGTCACTGGTTCTTGGCTATTCCTAAGGTATACATCTAGTCCCATCACCTTCATACAAAATAATTCATTTTAACCAAGCATGGTTTGCACTAATCTGTTAATGACTGCATTATTAAAAAAGATGAAGTGGCTGTAATTTAACAGCACATAATAAGCATCTATATATTACTCTTCCCTCTGTTTCTAACGTTTCATTGCAGTAATTTACTGAACAAGAACTATACCAGCTTCTCTCAGAAACCAGATTTGTCTTGTGTCTCTTTAAAACAGCAAGGCAAAGACATTTAGCAAAGGAACAAAGAACTTAAAATAGTCACTTTTGCACAATTTACTTCATTACTACATTACTAGTTATGGTTCCATTAAAGAAATTATATTTTTAATATTATAAAGTACACACACACACACAGAAACTGTCACGCTTAATTTTGAGATAAACAATAGAATGTCATCTCTAGTCAATTATCACTTGTATATTAATCCAAAGTAATAGATCATTACACTTTATGTGTGTATGCTGACCTTCAAAGTACCTACCCTGAGCAACAAAATGTTCTACCAACAAAGTAGGCAGCACATGGGCAATGAGTTATGTACTTAATTAAGCCAAGGTAATTTCCCTTCTAGATATCATGTCTCCTTCAAAGTGCTCCATAATCCATCCTATGAAAGTACAGTCTAAATTTAGCCCGAAGGCATAGCAAGCTTTGGCTAGTTTTGAAAAAAAAAAAAAAAACACGTGATGGTGTTACATCCTGAATGAGGGCCCCCTGAAATTTATATTTTAAAATGGAAATACAGACATAGGCCTACATGCTCAAATATATTTTTATTGATTACTGTCATAATTTTCTATAATGCCTTATAATGAATCACATTATGACAAAAAAGGATTATCAAAGAGACATGCTCCAAAATGTGCCAAAACAACCTAAATGTATCTTGCTACAGCATTATATCATTATAACCATCGCTTCATAGAAAGATCACACTGGCAAACTGGTGTATAATTCAGAGCACCAGCAAAAAAAGATTACCCTTTGATTTTGAAATCACAGCACCATTTGATGCACATGACATCCATGCTGCATACTCCAAGTAGGTCAATGGCCTGGTTTCACTTAACAGTAGCCCACAGCAATGTGTTACACAATTTAATTAAATAAAAGTATTTGTTTTCTTCCATACCAATGATGTGTATTCAGAACCAGGCCAAAATGTCCTCACTTGAGAGAAAACTTGATATAATTAAAGCCCTTAAATTAACGGTAGCTAGATCTTGTGAAAAGCAACAGACCAGTAAATTTAAAGCACATCGATGGATGCCCCATCTATACAAGAGCAAGCAATGTCAGTGCCAAAGTCTGACAACCAGCAAACTATAAACAATAGCGGCAGTCCACTTAATGATTGAAAGAATAGTTGACACAGTTTTGCAACTGTCCTGCAAATGTGCCATTCATTTAAAGGAACACAATGATCATATTAGCACTAACATTTCCTCCATTGCTGTAGCATCTACACTAGGCTTCAGGTCAGGTTTTGAGCAGTGACATAAACCATGAGCAGCTGAATTAGCAAGTTGATGTACTGGGGAGAACAATTCATGTTACGTGGGATGTTGTGAAAAACTGAAATCTCTAGCATTCGTAGAGAGACATTTACCAACATAGCACACAGAAATTGCCTTTTACTGGGTTTACTCAAAGGGGTCAAGGCAGGTAATGGACTCGAACTTACAACCCCTTCCTACTGCTAACTTATTAGGTTTAGATCACTTTAGCTTGGTAACATTAGATATTTATACCTATCTGAGGTAATACAAAAATATCCAGAGAAGATGTGTCTTAGTAGTGCTGAATACTACCAAAGCTAAGACTAGATGTAAAACAAAACCAGCAATGGATGCAGAAAAAAGCAAATTAGCTAGCATGCTGACAGATTAGCAAAGCATGTAGCTGTACAAATCTTTTTAAAATGGAGTTTAAAAACCAATCCCTAATACTGCTGAACCAAAAAGCTTTCGCTAACGTTAGCTTCAACTGAATCACCCGGTGGTAGTACAATCACAGCCAAACACGCAGTCTCTGAATTGTGTAATATCCCAGCTAAGTATACATATGTAGATGTAAAACTACACCAGTTCACAAGCAGGAAATTAGCTAGCATGCTGAAGCAAGTTAGCGAGCATGCTGACAGAAAAGGTAGCTAATCTTACCCGTTTCAATACTCTCCATCTCAAAAAAGCCACAATGTTCAACTTTGTCTTGCTCTGAGATGTGATTCTAAAGGTGAGTTCTCATTTTCTTCATCTTCTCAGATGGGGACATTTTAGGACACAGATCTCTCATTCCCATACACCATTGACTGTGGTAACTGAACTTGGCAAAAAGCCAGCTTTTGTAACATCCATACAGTGTTTTTATATGGCAAGTTTATGACAGAATTTAAGGAATATAAACAGAGGGCAAGTCAATATTTCAATGAGCCTTTTTCAATAGTAGGAAGCAATTTGGTCTTTTGAGAATATTTAACTACAAAAGTCTTGCCTATTGTACCTTAATGTTTTCACATCGACTGCACAACAGTATTTTATCCAGTAGTTGTTACATGCCAAGAGAACACATTTCCTGTCTCTTAAATGGATACCATTTGTTCATTTAAACATTTAAATGCAGTTCGCTGCTAAACAAAAAAAATACAATCAAATCTAATAATGAAATCTGAATGCATCAAAAATAGTTTATATTATTATTATTATTATTATTATTATTATTATTATTATGTCAGTTCTACAAATTATTGAGAAGAATGTGTTAAATTTTAAATGAGGAAAAAAACAACTACTAGGGCTGCACTTCAGAGCTTTATGATAACATTGGCTTCAGCATTGAAATGTCTAAAAGATGACTGTACCACTTTTGTTCAAAAACAGTGTCTGAAGGTATGGAGAAAAAGCTCTGTCAATTTTATTTGGTGGTAGAAGCCTTATTAGTAAACTGCAAAGAATGGGCACTATATCTACAAGCAAAGTATTCATGGGCTATGTTCAGTAGATACAATTATATTATGATAAATATTTATTTTTTGAATTTTTTGTCAGAATGAAGTTGAAGACAAAAATGCAAAGCAAATCATATTATAGCACAAACTATGTCATAATATAGCAAATATGCAGGCTAATACTCTTTCATGGTAGACATTTATTCCTGCTGAAAATTGATTATGCTTTTACCAACATCCGTACTGCTGGTTACAGCACTATTTATCTTTTAATCAACTAAAAACATAAGCCATTGTGCATTTGTAGAACAACCCTGTACAACACTACTTAGTGGAATGGAAACAAAAAAGTCACTTTGTGTTTATCTCACAATCATAAAATTATTTCACCAAAGCCTGCTAAAGAAAAAAGTTACATCTGTATCTATTACTATGTCAGATTTGAAGAGGAATGTTGGCTGATTCTGAGTCTGTTTTACAGTTCAAACACACCAAGAGCACAGGGCCACAGAGAGGGAGAATGGTCCCATGCCCCGGGGAAAATACTATCTTTCTCAAATCCTCACTGTACTTCCCCTCCTTAAAATCTGTGTTCTCAAAATGAAGTAAAGCAAGGCTAATGGCCCACCACGTTTGTGGCTTGCATGAATGATAATACCCAGCAACAGCCAAAGTGACAACGCGCTTAACACTGCTC
Organism: Albula goreensis; assembly: GCA_022829145.1. NCBI lineage: Eukaryota > Metazoa > Chordata > Actinopteri > Albuliformes > Albulidae > Albula > Albula goreensis. Next base: position 13,747,333 of record CM040753.1, on the reverse strand, counting down.
AACTCCAGGTCAATCAATGTAAAAGCAATTTGTAGGAAAATGATCTGAGTACACTGTGTGGCCATGTCGGCAAAGCAGCTTATAGCCCCCTCACCATGTTGAGCTGCTTCACTTAGTAATGACTGCATTTAGTAAAGCCGTGCAGGAATATTCTGAAAGTGAACAGTTATGTATTGGCAGAGCTTTTGAAAATCCAAATCCAAAACATTAGAGGGTGTTGTGTTGCATCTATTTTAGCATAGTTGTTCTTCATGCAACTCATTTCTGGGGGGGAAAAGGGGACTTGTGCTACACCACTAACAGCTTTGAGAATGCTTTTCTGCAATTAAATATCAATTAAACAAGGTAGGGACATGGTGTATTCAAATTTAGAAGTTGCACATTGCAGGTAATTGCATTTAGGCTCGTTTTGAAAAATCAGTGATGGAGTACCTTACTTATCTGAATTGTTAATTGTAAATTTATTGAACAATAATCAAGATCTGACTTGCTAATTACATGTAGGGACAACCATGCGTGTTAAATCACTCCCAATTTTCCTCATTCAGAAACAATGAAATACAAATTAAGAGTCTTTACCTGAAAACGGCATAGAATAACCAGCTGAGTACTGTGACCTTGGGTGCGGCAGTGTTAAATTGGCCAGAAAATGTAATTTTATTTTATTTTTTGCAAGTTATCACTATTATTAGCCCACCATTTCCACTTTTATTTGTCATTTATGCCTGGCAGGCTGTAATTTTCATTTTCTCACTTGGATGAAGCTCACTTGGGTGAAGATTATGGAGACAGTGGTTGTTTTTGGTTAAACAAAGGGGCCTCCTTATCTCTTTAAATCTCTGTAACATACAGATATATATGTGTGTGTGTGTGTGTGTGTGTGTGTGTGTGTGTGTGTGTGTGTGTGTGTGTGTGTGTGTGTGTGTGTGTGTGTGTGTAAAATACAGATGCTGTTTAAGTGGTATGCCAGCTTATCAGTGATGCTGAATATCAGTGTGCTTAAGAGCCTTCATATTTATGCCTATCTCAATCAAAAATCATTTCATTTCCTTATTTAAATTCAAAACAGACATCAGTACATTTTGATGATTAATGGGTTGAAAAAGGAATTCAATTAGCAACTACTGTTTGACCATAAATTCTCTAATTTCTGTTCATTTGTCCATGCCAATACTGCCATTGATCACAATTCATTCTCCTGTGTCTTTTTAACGTGGTTACAAATAAAAGGGAAAAGAAACAACCTTGATAGAATGCACAACTCTTTCACCCATAATTGTAGCAGCCCTAAAATCTATCAGTTTTTATGTCTGTTTTTAATGGGATCGTTCCAGCAAGCCTAACCCAAATAGGCTTGTCCTGCTCAAAGACAGACAGACAGACAGACAGACAGACAGACAGACAGAAGTAAAACACATTAGCTATACTCCACATACATATAAGTGACCCAAGTACCCAAACCTGTATATCCTCTGGGTTTATCCACAACAGCAGGTGTATGGTATCATATAATCTTAATTATGTATATGAAATATGTGAATATAAGTAAATGTGATAATACTGAATGTAATATTAAATTATCTATGTTTGCAGGTATTGTGTGTTCATGCAAACATACCCACATGTTCCATCGCTAAGTGAGTAATGAGTAGTCTCAATCAAATTGGATATTTTTGTGATTCCAAAAACATTATGAAGATGTAAATAATTTGTTTACATTTCTACAAAAGTTCTCATCAAACAAGGCTATTTTTTTAAACATTACAGATACAAATACTTTTTGATACCATGACAGGTTAGGGGGATTAGTCATTCTGCAGGAGAATCAGAGCCATATTTGTATCACACTGCTGCAGTATGGAGCCATGCTAGTACCTAATTGCACTGCACAGAATACCTCCACATGCTGTTTCTAAAATTGTTTAATGCAGCTAAGTAGGGCTGTAGATTAAGGCTGGGAAATACTACATGACCACTGTGATTTTTTCACAGGTTTGAACAGATTTTAAAAGCCATCCAATGTGTTAGTCCCACCTATGTACATAAAAAAACATTTTAAATCATTTTATATGCATAGATATTACAGATTCATTAACAACCAACCATTTCAAGAAGGCTTTTTATGTGGTTGCTAGAATATGTAAAATATGTTGTTTCTGAGTTTTCAGAATTACATATTTTTTTTTATATAAAAATGCCATAAAATGAATTTTGGGTGTATTAAATCAAATAAAACACAGCCATGAATAGGATGAATAGGCAAAACATGCAGGCTGTCACAGTGTAGTTAAATTAGGTTAAGTTTAGTCGGACAACTTATTCTAAGTATACAAGATAATCTACTGTTACTGCTTACACAAGATATGTCTCTAATGACTAAATTTATACTTTTTCAATTGAAATATTGATAGATGAAGATCCCTGGGTCCAATTGTTACTCTATATGGTACAATTACAGCCAAGGAATACAAAAGCCATTTTAGGCAACCAAGTGCTCACCATGGTGCAAAGAACGTACCCAGGCAAAGTGAGATTTATGTATGTTTTTGTTCATCAGATTTTTTTTACTGGTCTGAAAGGATTTCACTGAAGTTCAAGAAGTTCCAGCAATGTGTATAAATAAAAATGAAGTTTTAATAATGTATTTTTACTTTCATATAAAAATTACAATTATATTAAACAGAAAAGGTGATGCTTAATTTGACTGACAAAGGTTGGGTCCTTACTAGTAAATAAGTATCCATATATAGGTGGAGTTTCCATTCCTTTATCTAACATATAGAGTTAAAAAGCAAGCCTTCTGAGACAAATAGTAAAAACAAAAAACACATCACTGTACAGTAGTCTCACATGATCACATTGGTCACACTTCATTTACCACAACAATACTCTCAAAACAAAGCCAGTAAATAACTCTCAAAACAAAGCCAGTAAATAACATTTTCCATTCTTACAGAAAATATACATAAATACATAAAAAATATTGGGGTAAATGAAAAGATGAAAAATGAAATGAAAAGAGAGAGAAAATACCAATAATTCATAGTTCAAAGCACACCACTTTATTTCAGAATAATAGGTCTCCCCACAGAGTGGAAGTGTTAACCTAACTTCTGATAAAAGCTGTCACTTTTAATAGCTGCCAATTTTCAAAAGGACTCGCAATTCATCACTTATAATATAGAGGCCAAGGTGCAGGTAGCGGTGATTTACACTGAATAATGCGGTGGGCAACATTACACAGTGTCATCCATTATGGTGCAGTACCATTAAAAAAGTGCTCATTGTAAGTCCCCTGCCGTCTCACCTGACTGGTCTGCGGCACATTGGCTGTGTACTACTGTAATCATGCTTTTATCATGCTTGTGCCTCTTACATGTTTATTTTGCCAAATGTCTGTGTAAGAAGCTGCACTGTTGATCACAGGAGAGATACTGCAAGATTTTGCAGAAAGACAATAGGATTTCATCTGAACTGCTATGATGATTTTGGATATTGACTTGATATTGAATGGATATGGTGAATTCAGACATGATATAGAAATCAAAAATATCACAGCAGAATGTCAAATGGATTCTGAACTGAAACCATGTTACCACTGTTTAAGGAATTATGTTACAAGGGTAATACAGTTATAGTGGAATAAAGGATCAGAGAAGATTTGACAGTGAAAACAGGGATACTAATCATTCTTAAACGGTAAGCAGGCATGAGTCACTACAAACTCAAACACTCAATGGGAGAACTACTTTGACTTCACAATGCAAAGTACCCATGTTAACTGGTCCTAAGGGCCACAGCAAGCTGCATAGACTCACAAAAGTCACTCTCTGTACACATTTCAGACACTGCCAAGTGACACAAAACTCATACACATTAAAACAGCAGAAATAAAAAGCATTAAATCATATCGTGCATGATGGGGCATGACTTGCCTTATATGACAAGACAGCAAAACAGCAAATATATAAATATTCACATACAAGCAAATGGAACAACTGTAAAAAAATGTTTACTGTAGTCATTGAAAGTATTTCACATAGCATGTCTGAATTGGGTATAGCAATGGAACCATACAGGATTTTCTGTGACATACAAATCAAAACTTCTGTGACTGGTTGGCTTTGCCAAACACAAATGAGAGGGATTAGTTATGGTATGAGTGTGTGTTTTTGTTTGTGGGTGGGTGGGTTTGCAGGCTTCCTTTTATAACATTTTTGCTGTATATGTATCCATATGATACTATATGGAATACTACCCAAAATAATACAATAATATCATTTTAAGAATGAATATATAGAGATGTTGATGAAAACTGTCCATTTTAAAAATGATAAAAAGGAAAATTTACACACCTGAGAATCCGACACTAATGTTAGCATGTATGAAACATATCATAGAGTACAAGCTTTGCTTTGGGGTAAAGTAAAAAACGTATAGTTTACTATTGGAATTTGACAACTCTTTTACATGAGGTCTCATGCTCAATACCTTTAAATAGTGGTGTCCAGGGTGTAAACATTTCCCATTCCATTTAAAAACCACCTGCATTTACACTGTAACTAGTGTCTCTGTGAGGATTAGTATATTATTGCCTTGCACAGGGTTGTTAGGCAGAGTGAACTGAATACAAATGCACATGTATACACATACATATACAGAGAGTCCCCTACTTAAGAATACTCGACTTACAGAAATCCACAGATACAAAAAGGAAAAAAAGTTTTCAGGGGTTAAAAAAATGTAACTTACAGATTCAAACTGTATGGCTAGTACAACTGTGCACTCCTGCCTTCCCTAAAGTGTGAAATTTACACCTGTAAAATTTAAACTAACCTCCCAAATTAGAAAAAAAAAGTCTGGACTCATGAATTAATGGAGAGTGTAGTTTTCCTATACAGTACTGTACAGTATACATAAAAGTATCACAGTCTTTGAATTTATGCTTGTTTATATTAACCATACACACATGAAAATAGGAGCTACTGAGACTGATTGAAAGTTAAGGGGAGGGGTTCATCTTGGTGAATGATATGAAGTGCCTGCAAGAGATACAATTAACTTAACAAACAAACAAAAAAAATAACTTACGAAAAACCTTCAGGAACTAATTATTTTCGTAAGTTGGGGGGACTCCCTGTATGTCTGTATGCAGCGGTGCAGGAGAAGTTTTTGAAGTGGGGGGGAACAAACTATGAGCAAAAGGGCTAAACTTTTAAGCTCATACAACATACACATTTTTTTTTTTAAAAGTGGGGGGGACGGATTGGGGTCCCTATGAAACTGGGGGGCATACCCCCCCATCCCCCACTATCTGCGCCCCTGTCTGTATGTACTATGTGGTTGCCCGTTCTTTATTGTACCCAATACAACTGAGGACACAATTGAAATTGGATATGACTAATTCATATCAATATTATTACAAGTTGTGGTAGCATGTGATTTTCTACAACCTGGCCTCAGACATTCAGACATGGTTTTGTTTGGCAGAAACTCACCTCATCAAAATGGCAATAAGCCAACGATAAGCCTTACATGGATAAGCCTCACAGATGCAAGCTCATTTGCTTTTTTCAATACATTGGCCATTGGGGTCAAATGACAACTACCTCTTTCATACATTCGTGCCAACAATGCTGTTGTTTAAGTGTTTAATATCACAAAATTCAACTAGTGTCCCACTAAAATGTATCAGGCATGCAGCACACTGACTAAACCGCTTCCCAAGTGCTGAGTTTAGCATTTGCCAACCACTACTTTCGCAGGCAAGTTTGTGGGCCAATGCCATTCTTCTGGTGCCAGAAGCATCGTTGAGTGAGGGCTCAGTCAGTATGAAACTGTGAGTTTCCACCACCTAACGTGGATAGGGCCTTTTGTGTCTCTCATTTTAAAATGTGGATTAATAATTATGTGGATTCTGCACATTGCATTCCCACATTACACAGTTTATTCTGGATTAATTGATTTACCAATGAAACAGGCAGGGTCATTTAACGTAAAACAGATATTGGTGAGAGACACTATTGACAATAATTTATTTTTCTTTTGTGATTATTTAATGCTTTCCTCATTTCAATTACAAAAAATATTTTTGAAAAGTGTGACCATGAGAAGCCCATAAAAGTCAGTACAAGGCAGAATTTCTGAATATTCGCTGAGAGTTGAGTAGGATTGCATAATCCCTATGTATATGTCAGGTGTATGATCTTCAAATCATTTTGTTGTTTGCTTTACATCGGCACTGGTTGTATTTGTTTACATACAGGTCATGTGACAGACATTTAAAACATCACAATGTGCTCAGTATTTCCAAGTCACATCACAGTGATTACCACTTGCAACAACGACACGAATTGTTATGAGCGTGCAGCAACAAATTCTTCAGAATATCAATGACAGCAAGGTAACCGATTTCAAAACACATTTTTCCACTCTAAACTAAAAATGTTTGACGGCTTCGTAGGATATGCCAAGTTTAAAGTTCACCGAACAAAGGGGTGGACTTTCCTCAAGCAGCAAACCGAAACCCAATCCTCCTCGCGATGGAGTTTGGAGCTGAACATACTTTGTACAAACTACCAATGTCCTACCTAAACATCTGTAGTAATTTATTCTTTGCAGCTGTGGAATGCACGTGTGCAGCAAGCATAATGCGTAGACCTGCTTCAAGTGTAGACTTTTACACCGAAAGTGAAAGCTGTACTCCGCTACTCAATTTGCTTCTCAAAACGGTATAAATGGAGGAAATATCGTTTTCGTCAATGAAAGGTAACATACTGTTTACTTTAACAGTTTGTTAACTTACCTTGGGTCGGTTAACTTGTCACATCGTTTCTTTTCAAGTTGGTGCAGAAATTGTCGGAGTTAATGGTAGTTTGACACACCCCAAGCTTCATACGCTTGGGGGAAAAGCTTTCCTTAATAAGGACAGTTGTGTGCTCCTACTGTTTCAACGTGGCCACGAACTGTACCGTAGGAGTTTAGTGACCTTTGGAACAAAACATGCTCTTTCAATCCAAAATTTGCAACACAGTGTCAGATATCAAGGAATTGTTTGTTCTAGTCCTTTTATGAAAATACACCTTCGAGATGGAAGTGAAATGAAAATGAAAAAAGCAAAGCTTTAATTCTTTTTAAGGGTACTAGCGATTCAAATAATATTACAAAGGTAATAATGGTAATAATGTCATAATTTCATCTTTTCTTTTTTACAATATTTGCTTCTTTACAACAAGCCAATGTATATTTGAGTGTGTACATGGCAGTCCTTTTCATGAATGAAGTGATTGCCTTTAATTCTCTTCATGTACATTTTTCTCCCAATATTCTTAAGTTACTTTTTTATTTTTGAAGTAATTTTTTGGTTGAGGGAGTGCTTTTTCCATACAAATGTACATACAATTTTGTTCAGCCACCACAACATTACCCTCCTGAAAGTGCTGAAATTGGCTAAAAAACAAACCGCCTTTTACCAACATGACAGCCATTTCGGTGCAAGGTTAATCATCCCTTTAAAACTATTATTCTGGAATATTTCTATCAATTGCTTGCACTGGTCCATTAGACCAGGCTGTTTCAGGGCAGACTATATGGCGGGATTGAATAGAATCCTGCAGCATACTGTGGAAGTGATATTGGCTTATAGTATGTTTGTAACCTCATCCTGCTGTCAGCACCCATCAGTCATATGCCCTTTCTGGCATAGGATCCAATGCCCACTGGATATTCCTGTTATACGAAGACCACCCAGTGGGCCCTTTTCAGGTGCAGTTTCATTAAATAAAATCTATTTCAGAGTATTCATTGAGTGGGCCACCTGTAGCTGGATGTATATGGTGGCCACATATTCAAGAATAAAAAAACACAACTTTAGTTATAACAAAAGGCAAAGATTTTTCCAAAATGCGGTTGTGACATGTTGCAAGTCCTGTAAATTCCTGTCAAGTTAATGTATTTCTCTTGTCCATGGCTAACATGTAGTGACTTCTGTTTTGCCAGGTAGATCTCACCACGCTTCAGTTTTGTGTGGGAGCTTTTGAGTGGACAAGCTGGAGGAACACATTGCATGAAGTCACTATGTACTATGACACATTAATGAGCTTATAGGTAAAATTAATTGTATCCTACAGTATTTATCTGTTAGTTAGCTAATTGATCATTGATTATCTGTTAGCTATGCATTTAGGGCTTATTCTGAAGTGCTTTTTCCACATAACTTATCATATCAGAATGGGAGACTTACACGGAAAATGCACTTAAGCGCAGATCTGAATTCGGCCCTTAAGGAGTAAGTTAAATATACTACTGACAATTCCAAAAGGGTAGACTGCAGAAAAGGGGTTGTAGAACAAATGTAAGTTAATTGTAGTGCTGCTGTTGTTCTGTTGTTAGATGTTGTTTGTCACCAAATACAATTAAACAGCTGTCAAATGTTGATTAGTCTCTTCAGAGAGTACTCACAACTTCTACTTACAGGTTTCAAGCATTGTATGTAGCGGAGTAACTAAACAACCAAAAACAACTTGTCAGTGCATTTTTTCTGTGGGGCTGAGTAACTTCTTGGATAGTTTATCAAATATTTGCACAGGTTGGTGAGTGTTTGCACTTTTGAGCAAATTTGATTTTTGGTTTTGCTGTCTAATCAAACACGGCATCTCATATGTCTTAGACCCACTGGTAATTTCCAGTGTAAATGTACTGTATAACTCAGACTGCCTCTATCTATTTCTTTGTTTTAATTCTGCAGATGAAAAAGGCACTTCACTGTGCTGAAGCCAGCTGTGCTTCAAAAGATCTGGCTCCAGCAAAGCTCCAGGGGAAGTTTGAGGTATACTCAGTGCTCTGCTCTGAGTTGTCTTTGGAAAAAAAAAAAAACTAAACACAAATGTTTTCTGGTACTCAGTTGCAGACGTGTATAAAAATGTCACGATTGCTTTGTGACCTGAGCAGCTGCCTGTTGTAGGCATAGCTCTGAACCTCTGCTCTCACCAGGCTGCCTTACATTATGATATTTAAGTTATGAAAACTGATGCCAGATTTCAAACATAATGCAGTGTTTGCTTCACAGGACCACAATTCCAGTAGATTGCCTGATCCTGTCTGCTTACACCAATAAATCTAGCAAGCTAGTTGAACTGCTATGCCTTGGTTGTTGCTGTTTGTTTATTTATTTATTTGTATATTTGTTTGTTTTATCTGTCTATCTATCTGTCTATCTATCTATCTATTAGGTCACATGGTGCATAGTTCTTTCTCACTGCCTGTTCTGACACCATGTCACACAGTGTTATGATATTGGAAAAAAAGGAGGACAAAAGGTCAGCTGGAGGAGAGGTACCTACCAGAATCAGGTAATGGGAAGTGTGGGTTGTTTTGGTGTGGTGTGGATTTAACAAGAGGAGAAGAGTGTCCTCAGATCCGCTTTTTACTGCCGCATGTCATTTCATCACTCAGGCCCGGCAGATCGCAACACAATAAACTTGTCAACTTTCCAGAAATTACGGCATCCAAACTCATTTTCCTCCACAGAGAGAAAGAGTCTGTGACATTGGGTCTTTTATAAGAGCAGTGGAGGTCACTGAGACTGTTCGTGCTGGATTGGAATTAAGGTTATGCTCCAAGCGAGATTTATGTGCTAGTGGTGGACCTGAGTACAAGATCTCATTTGTGCCATTGATTAAGCATGATAAGAAAGATTGACTGTACTAAATTATGATCAAATTTTTTCAGTGACAAATAATTCCTTCTTGCTATAGGAATTATTGTCCTGTTGCTTTAAGAATTGGCCATCTAGGATTCAACACTCTATCTACAAGAGCCACAAACAAGAATGGAAAGAGTTTGGTGTTGAGAGCACAAAGAGAAATTCAAAAGTAGGTCATTAAAACATGAAAGGTGGCTGCCATGTGAAAGACGTGATAGTCTTAGTTAGCCTTGTAATCATTTTAAAATCCATGACCTCAAGTCACCCTGAATTAGTGCAAGTTAAAATCAATTTTCTTTTTTGTAAAAAAACATCAAAGAAAAATTTCAATTTAGCCCTACCCTGCTCATAATATATTACTATTCAACACTGTACACATTATTTAAGAAAGCTGAAAAAGATAGCATAGTAGGTAGCAGCCATTCCACCACATGTAAAGCTGAAACTCTTATCTGACAGGTGTTTTAAATATGATAGAACAGCTTAATTAAAACATAACACTATCCTACAGGTTACACAAATGCCGAATAATTCCCCCAAGGATCCAACTGTCCTCATGGTGATGTATTTTTAGATGGTTCTATTTGGAGTTATCACAAAGAACAAAGTTTGAATGTGTTTTTAATTAAAATCTGTAAGATTAATTTACCCATCTTAAACTGTGGATGAAAGGTGAATCTTCAACCCTAATTCAAATTATAGTGAAACCTTTTATGACCTTTTTTTCGCTTTTATTCATATATGTACAGATGGAATGGAACATGACCTTTCATTTTATAGAATAGATGTTGTATATTAAAAAGAGGGACAGAAAAACTGATAGATGATATTGTATCACATATTCACAATAACAGTGTTAGCAAGAAAAATAATTTATGATTGAAAAGGATGAGCTGACATATTAAAGACATTTGTAATATAATTACAACAAAGCTGTGTCTGTCAGTGTTTACATAGTTGTGTCGTGTAGTATTTGCACTGCCATAAAGCATAAAAGGCTTTATACAATTGCAGTTAACTACAACAGGGGAATGATTTTATGCTGCAAGAAAACAATGACATACAAATTCTAATTGCATTTCTTTTTTTGTAATTTGTAATTTAATAGTATAACTTCTCATGGACAGAATTGAAAATTGGATGAGATACTTGCAAAGCACTCTTTTGCCATTCATCAAACAGCCAACTCTTTTAAGTATGTGTCAGTATATGGCAATGATGGATTGCTGCTTTACTGACAAAGACAGCATTGTTTGTTTGAGATTAAGACTTGGAAGTTATATAAATAAACATCATCTGTGTCAGCGTCTCAATAAATATTGTATTATAATTAATATCTATATTATTTATTATCAATATTGTACTATAGATATCTTTATAATATTTAACTGTATTTTTATTACTCATTTGCAGTTCTGGTGAAAATCAACATTTATGGAGGGGAGGACAGAAATGGAGGCTCACTGGTGCATTGGCCAGTGAGGGAAGTAAACCAAAGGGGAGGGTTAAATGAAGCTGGTGTCATATGCTGTGCAGTGATTATTCCATATATAATGCTTAAAACTTCAGTATGAATGTTCACATGCAGAACATTCAAATGAAGGTTAACATTGTCTGTCTGAGACTGTCTGTCTGACTAACAGACCAACAACTGCCCAAGGGTAAAGTATACATTTTGTTTATTCTTATTTAATTATTGTACATATCACAGCTTTGTTATTTGTAGTTTGGTAAAACAGAGATTTGGGAGAAGAACTCTCAGAGAACCCAACCTATCACGCCTCTTCCGATCCCTTACAGGTATATAAACACCACGTACCTTTTGCCCATTGTGCTCAGCATTTCTGGCATCCCACCTCCACCCCATCTCCACCTTCATCCTCTCCTTTCTCTGAGGGGGGGGGGTTCATAATCCTAACTATTATCTCAATTTCTTTCATCCAAAAGGAAAGGGGGGGATTCCCTCTCCATGAGGATGCAACGACTCCTCCCCCTTTGAATCCAAGCCCAAGTTCATTCTTTTCTATTCCTTCTCAATAAACTCACTATAAATGCTATGTCATTGTCTGAGAGTTCATACTACTGAAAACCTGAATGGTGAAAAACAGTCATGCAGAGTTATTGCAGAACACACAATATAAAGAGTGCCAGTGGAAAAAGTGACCTTATCAGCATTCAGAATGAATATGCAAACCCACTGGACATTATTGCAGACTTGGTTTGCAACTGACTGTAATTCAGTTAAAAGCAGCAACGTAGTGCGTCAGCAGAGTGATATTTGCAAAAATGAAATGGAAAAAAATTGGAAAGCTTCTCATAAATCACACTGAGATGACCTGTAGAACAGTCCTGTAAAAAGTTGTCTGTTTGTCAGGATGTGTGTCTTGAGAAGAGAAACCAAATTCTCACCCTTTTAATGTCTGAAACATACCTCACACATGTGTGAGTGCAGACACTTCTAGCTGTGTAATGTTGATTTCTCCTAATGTTTCCATCCAAAATGTTTAAACCATAATTTGTAAGCTGCAATTTCTTAAAGTTAGTGGCAGTACAGGAGGAAAAATTTAATACATAAAGGCCAAATATGAGCAACTCCTTTGTGTACAAACATTCACATTTGTCCTTTAGTGCCCCTTTAGGACACAGGTTTTTAACCTCCACAGGGACATAATGACATTTGTTGAAGATGGAACCATATACTTGCCATGTAGTCCTGTGCAGTCATGTTTGTGCACATGTACTTCTGACATATTGGACCATGAAGGATGCTGTCATTGTGAAGCAGCTATGACCACAGTGAGACATGGGCAGTCTGCCTCATCCCTTGTTTGGTTTTCAATTTCCATTTTCAAAACTGACAATATATGGAATCATTCACTTTAAACACATTCTTATAAAATGGGGTCATTTAATTATATATCCAGGCTGTTCAGTTGTATCAAAACAGCTAAGCACTTTGCAAGCCAGCTCAGTTTTGGTTAGCTAACCAGGGACTAGCGATATACTTAAGAACTGTAATAAGCAATAGCAATGAAGCATACAGACTTCAGGGTGGTTAACAGCTCAACAGCTTTGCTTTACTGTATAGTCCATTGTGGTTTATTCCTTACTTTTTTGTTTTTCATTTAATTTCTTATTTCCTTTTTTCTCTCTTTCTGACTTTGACAAATTTAGAGATTAGAGAGCCAGGGCTTGTAAATTAAGAGCAGTGGTTGGTGTTTTGGTGGTCCTGTGGGTCTTTGTGTTTGTTGGGGTGTGGAAGCTGTGAAGTGTTAAAATGCTAATTTTCAAATGCTCTCCTGTGTCACAGGAACCTGTGGGTCATTCTAGTGTCAGCGTCCCCTCCTTCTGCTTCTATTATTGGTGCTAGAGAGGAGCCAGTGAAAAGGGGACCGGGGGGGGGGGAGGAAAGGAAAGAGTAAAGAAATTTTCAAAAGGGCAGTTTCGATTACAGCAAAAACAGGTCACATCAGTGAGTACCAGATGGTGTTAACATAACGCAGGCCTTATCCCCATGTAACATTCCCTACCACTATTACATATGAGTCACATGTTATGCTCTGTCTGTTCCGTGTGTGTATGTATGCATAGGAGCATGAGAGAGAGCTGAGAGAGTGTGTGTGTGTGTGTGTGTGTGTGTGTGTGTGTGTGTGTGTGTGTGTGTGTGTGTGTGTTGTGTGTGTGTGTGTGTGTGTGTGCATGAATGCATAGGAGTATGTGTTTGTGTCAGTGACAGAGAGAGAGAATAAGTGTGTGTGTCTGCTTTTTGGGGGAAAGCGGAGGAGGGGTGAGTTTACAAGGAAGAACATTAGTCATTGCAGTGTCTCTTGGCCAGGGCTTTGACGTCAACTGTAAAAATTACTCGGCTATTTCACCCTCCTTCAAAGCACTCATGTGGACATGAGGCAGAACAGTAATGAGGCATCACTGTGGTGGACACACCAATCCTGAGTTTTCTCTGTGCTGACCTGACCAATCCTGATCTTTGTACAAGACAGCCTAATTCTGAGCCAAGCAGTTAATGATCACACAATTAAATCCCCTTACCTGGTGTCTGATTTCAACTTGAAAACAAATACCAGTAGACCTTGCGGTCCACCATGACCAAGGCTGAAAATTCTTGGTAGACTGAGTGATGAAGAAACAAGCATAATTATATACATAATAATGACAATGCATACTTAGTTTATTGAGCTTTCCAAGCTAAGAGGACTTTTTTATTTAATTGAACCTCATTTGTATTATGCATTTATTCTTAAGGCTACAGTGGCATTGTCCTATGAACACAACATTTGTATTTATTTTCTTCTGTGTACCCAGGTGAACTTCTGCTAATCCCTGATCAGCTCAATGGTATTAACTGTGATGAACAGATATAAAGACTAAGGAGAGATTATAAAAATGTTTTATATATGCGCGCGTGTGTGTGTTTTCCTGACTTGGGAGTGCTGGTGGTTGGTGATTAACAGATGAGATTTGTAAGTCCAGGACATCTTCATTCCCTGTCATCACATGTTAAAGGGGATTAGGGCTGGCCTTGTCATCCCTCAGAGTTTTGCGTTTGCATTGTCATACGGAAAGTGTGTTATTCAGGAAGGACCCCACTGACGGTGTCACTGCACATCTCACTATGGTGTGTTTTCAGCTCTCTAAAACACTTCCAGAAAGCTGTTCACCAAAACAAACCTACATGAAGGGATTAGCATGCAGGCACAGTCATGTATTTGAATATTCGTACTGATCTTACCTCTAATCTATTTTAGTAAAGGTCAACAAGTTGTCTTGATGAATTTGCAGGAGTTATTTGTGTTAAGACAATCATACCCACAATGAGCTGTTTAAAATAATTTCCTCAGCTTCAAATGTTATTTTCTTACTGTTTTGGCTAGATAATCACAAAGCCAGCTGTCAAGTAATGCAGTATGTTGGCCATTAACATTTTTTTCTTTACCACTATCACCATGGGTGGGGATCACCATTTTGATTGTTTCTCCCTTCCTTATCATTAGAGGAACTAATCCTAATGGCTTGTATCATAAGCCAAACCTTTTTTTTTTTCATTTTGTCTGCCATCCAACTGCTGTGCTGCAATCTTTAGTGCAGTAAAAGAGCACTCACTCAAGCAGGGCGTTACAATAAACATGTCCCTCCAGTGCTGCGTTAGCCCTGTTTTATCCACTGCCACCATTCAGATTCTTGCTCTTTAGGTGGCATCAAATGCAGGCCAACTAAAGAGTCTGTACAGCTGTCGGCATGGCCTACACTTCTCCCTCCCTTATATTTTTTGCCGGGGTGCTGAGGGTGTGCTTTGTTGTGTGTCCCAAAGCATATACAAGGATGACTGTGACAGCAGTAACACCAATATATTATTATTATTATTATTATTATTATTATAATATGTAGTTTGAAATGCATTGCAATATCATGTGCCATTTAGCAGTCACTCAATGTCCTTGAGTGGCATTGACAAGCTGAAATGTGCCACATTGGTGGTCTTTGTCTCCTCAAAGAATTACAGTGTTTGCTTCTTTGGTATGGGAGAAATGGATGAGTATGGCTATAGATAACTTTTGATGAATTTTGTAACATTTGAATATTTTTAACAAAAAAGGAGGCATTGTGTACCTCCTTTGTATCTTTGTATATCAGCTAAAGTATATTCTCTTTTTAGGGTCCAACAGCAATCATGTTTTCTCTCTCTCTCTCTCTCTCTCTCTCTCGCTCTCCCTCTCTATTCTCTATTACTTAGAGTGCTGGCCTCCTCCTTTGGCTACATGTCAATGCTTCCTGTGTGCACTGTGAAACAAGAGACCTCACTCGTCCTTGCTGACTAAATAGATTGCAAGCAATGGTAAGTGCCCCAATTCTACAAGCACTGTACATGGATATAACCCTGTTCACATTTTAAAAAACAGCAACATGCACAGCTGGAGAGAAAGTGAGAGAGAGTGGAAACACAGAGAAAGAGATTCATTGACAATGAATACTCATTGAAAATGGCTGAAAAGTAGCAATCATTTTAAAAGAAATTATTAGGTAAACAAAACTAGTGTAGAAGACGTTTAAGACAAGATAACAGTTAAAGGGCTAGAAAAGGATAAGACAGTTTATCCTCCAGTAATCTAACTAATGAGAGAGGTCCAAGGACATAAAAAATTGTTAAAAGATTTCATTTTTAACATTTGTGTCAGATTTTTGACAGCTAAAGTTGACAATTGGCTCTAACTATGAAGAACTACATTGTCACAAGATGACATTACCAGCACTAGCATCAGCTAAGTACCGCCCCTTTCTGTACCCTGAAGGGGTTAACTCTGAGAATGCCAGAGTGCAACACAGGTTAAAACAAAGAGGGAAAAATCCAGAGACTATTTTCTGACTGTACTCGGAGCAAGAGAAAAAGTGTCACTACCAGCCAACTGATGCATGGCACTCTGCTATATGGGTACATTTTTAGTTTATTACACTGACTGAATCTGTGAGAGCAAACAACAATGAAAAAATATCCTGAAAAGCCTCACACAAAATCACAGCAACCCACAATCTAACAAACCCAGCCCATTCACATAAACTCACAGCCTCATACAGAATCACAGCAACTCAAACCTTACAAACCCAGCCCATTCACATAAACTCACAGCCTCATACAGAATCACAGCAACTCAAACCTTACAAACCCAGCCCATTCACATAAACTCACAGCCTCATACAGAATCACAGCAACTCAAACCTTCACAAACCCAGCCCATTCACATAAACTCACAGCCTCATACAGAATCACAGCAACTCAAACCTTACAAACCCAGCCCATTCACATAAACTCACAGCCTCACACAGAATCACAGCAACTCAAACCTTACAAACCCAGCCCATTCACATAAACTCACAGCCTCATACAGAATCACAGCAACTCAAACCTTACAAACCCAGCCCATTCACATAAACTCACAGCCTCATACAGAATCACAGCAACTCAAACCTTACAAACCCAGCCCATTCACATAAACTCACAGCCTCATGCAGAATGACAGCAGCTCAAACCTTACAAACCCAGACCATTCACACAAAGACAAACTCACTGAATAAGGCGTCCATCACACCCTCCTCCACATACACAGGCTAAAGCCACCCACACCAAGAACACCCACCTCACAGTCTAAACAGTGCAAAGAGTGGGGTAGCAATGGAAAGCAACACACACACACACACAAGGACTCAAAGGTAGCTATTTTCATTTATTCCAATTGGTAATTCTTTGCTAAGGATCACCTTTTCCAAGAGCTAAGGTCTCTAAAACATGGTGTCGCTGAATGAGGGATGCACGGCAGATGTACTTCCCAGTGGTTAAACAAACCAGAAACCAACAGCTAGAAAATTCTAATTCATCATCACTCAACAATCATGTGGTGAGAATCAGTGCTAAAATAGCAACATTAAAAATGTCAAAAAACAGACAAGACAATTGTTTTGATGAAGAGTTTTAAAATTTGAGGGAACACCTCTGTAAATGATCCCAGTTAAAAACAAAAAGATCCTCTAAATCCTGAATTGTACCTTAATTACTGTGAGACACATAAGCATGACAAATACACACTCAGAACTAAAAAGGCACTACACATTCACAATCAGCTGACATTAATTAAGGAATCCTTAAATTCAAATCACTTCTTGGGAAGATTATGAATTCTCTAAATTCCTAAATTTATATAAATGACTGTATCCAATCCTTGTACGTCGCTTTGGATAAGAGCGTCTGCCAAATTAAGAAATGTAAATGTAAAGAAATCAAATACTGAAGAACTGGCCATTCAAAATGAAGATTTATGGATTTGTAAAAGTATTAATTTTTATGGTAATTATTTTGTGAGATTATTATTTATTTTACTTGAAATAAGTGATTTCATTGTACAAATTATTCAATTATATTAACATTGGATTGCTTTCTTTTACTTATAAATTATTTACATTTATATTTCCTTCCAGTAAAACAACTTGAATTCGAAACTGAGAGATTGGGGTGGAGAGGAATTATTAAGAAGTAGATATTGTTTGAGTGCAAATTTCCCCACAGCTCAATTCTCTTTTTCCAGTGTTTGATTCAGAACATAGCATTTGGGACAGATTAAGTCAATGAGAATCCTGTCCATTCTATGGAGGTCTCCATTTTAATCAAAAAGCAGCAAGGGGTTTACCCTCTGATCCTCAGAGATTACTCTGACTCTATCTCCCACATACCATTCCCCTCAGTGCCTGTAAAACTGCAAAAGGACACACTGAGGATCATATCTTGAATGACTCTCTTGTTCTGACTATTGATTGGTTGAGACATTGGATTAAGCCATGAAGTGCCCAGTCTCCTGTAAAATCTGTAATGCATTTTGAATGAATATGGTTATATAAGAATATAGAATACATATAGAAAATATAGAATACATTGATCGAAAGCAATTACAGTTCTTTAAGATTTACGTTTATTGTTGACTGCGTGTTGTGAAACCTACAAGGGTATTTTGCTCAGCGGCAAGCCTTTTCCTTGTCTCAGTTAGTGAATGCCTTATGAAACCCATCCTGCACCTCTGCAGAAATATCTGTTATCTTGACAAGCTCTTAAAATGTAAATAGAAATTTCATGAGGTGAGAAGTCATCATTATTATTCTTTAGAGCCTGTTGTTTATGAATTATACAATAGGTTTTGATTGATTTAACTGCTAAAGTGGAAAACATGTTGGGTATTTCAGAAAGCCCTGGGTGTAAGCATAACTGTGTGCCACCACTCTCATCATTAGTAATGTTAGCACAACTGAGGAAGTACACCCTGGTAAAAAGGGCTTTCTTTAAAATTGAAAAGGTATATGAAAAATTTAATTTAATCTGTCTCAATATAGATATTACTATTATTAAAATGTAACTTTTTACGAACCTTTTTTTCTTCTTTCAATGTTTTGAATCAGATATATTTCAATAAATTAAAATTCTGACAGAGAAGTGAATTCATCAGGCATGAAGCAGAAAGCAGTGTCGAATATTAAATATCCAGCACTACATTAAAGTTTATGGACATTAAAGTAAAGGGTCTTATCTGGATTCTCAGTAAATGAAAAATAAGAATAACTCCCTTTTGTAGAATCACAATTACAAAGTAGCTAGTTTAAAGAAAAATAGCCCATTTCCTTTGGAAAGGTTAATATTTACCTTAAGCAAAAGAGCTACATTGTGCTGCATAAATATTCTCTGCAAATGTGCAGCTGTACTGAGGAACTGATGAGCAAATGTCTGTATTAACCTAACCTCACAATCCCAACAGTGTCTTTAATCAGGAAATGCATGCCTGAGCTATTGTGTCAATGCAGATGAAAAAGGAATTTTTCCCGTGGACGGGGAGAAAAATAACTCTTTATTTTAATTCACTTACCTGAGGGTCAACATTGACACTTCCTGTGGTGATGGTGGACAGCTCATGAATTCTAATTCAATTTCACTCTGATGAGCAGTGATTTGTGCATATTGTCAAATGGTTGTACAAGACACATTGCCTTCCTTCTGGGAAATCAGAGTGTCTTTTGCATCGTACCCTGCAGAAATCAAGCCAGGAAATGGAATCTTTATGGGAGCCTTTGCATGCATCCTTTGTAAAGCCTTTCTAAAAAATGGAAGAAAATGGGGTGCAACTACAGGTTTTTTGATGTGGCTGTGGTGACCACAGACAGCCTTCCTTGAGTACCATTTAAAAACACAACTGATTCAGCTTTCCATTCAGTAATGGAAAAGGAACGGTAGAGTGAGAGAAATTCTGGCTATCCTTGACAAGCTGAGCCTGATGTTCACAAAAGGTAAAGATTTTTTTGCAGGCTGCTAGGCAGTGATAAAATCTTTTTTTCCCCCTGAAGGTTTCAACAATGTCTGAAACAGTCTGAGTGAAAGTGTTGGATCAATACCATGATCTGAGAGGGGAGCTGCTGATCTGCTGAGCCTGGTGAACACCACTAATACAGGCAGTGTGTGAGAATCCAGCACCAATCAAACACATTTTTAAAAAGGCAATAGTCTGTAATGAGTCATTTGTTACAAGTTTACCAGTTTAATAGGACTCTCTATAGTGTGAAATATTAGCAGAGTTTCAGAATTCACCAAACTGAAACATACAGCTAAATCATTTGTTTTGATTTAACAATCACAATAAGTTAATACTTACTTATACTAATATGAGAGTAACTGTACGAAAAGTTACTTTGTACTTCACAACATGAAGTGGAAAATTGGAAGCGGAAAACTGATCTTTTCATTCTAATCTTTTTAAATTAAAATATGTGATAAAATAGGCAATTAAGCAGGCAATACAAAGGGACACCAGCATCAGCTGGGATCTGTGGGTTACTGTAAGTAGGACTGTGGTGAATCAGGATCTGTGGGTTAATGTAAATCAGATTGCAGGGCTGCAGTTGCACATTTGAAGTTGAAAATTCCTCAGGGATAAAATAATTCTGTATATATCAATATTGTCTGCCCTTGTCAGTCATCATGTGTGGCATGGTGTGGCATATGAGGGTGTTCTGGCAACATCTGGGGCCTGGCTGCACTTGTCCATGCAGAGGGAAGATGTTTTTTTATTATATCGTAGTCATGGAGTATACCTTAGAATGTTCTCCACACACTGTGGAAGGGATGAGGTTTGGAGCCAGCTGGAATTTTCTGAATTTGCAGCTGTTCTAGACCCTGGGGAGGAAGGAGTTAAAACAAAACACAGGAACACAGCAGCCAAAGCATGTTAAAAAATATGATCATATTTATTAATGATATTAAAAACGCTCATGAAAGCCATGGATGTCCAAACACAAACTGAAGTCACTGAAGGCAAGCAGGCCTTACAAATACAAACAAAATGAGAAGGGTGCATGTCTTTTTATTTTCAATGTATTTGAAGATAACAAAGCACAAATAAAGTAGAGAACAATGTCAAGACCTATTGGACAGGCTTAACTGTAAAGTGTGAGAACACAAAGATGTTATGAGCTTGTACTCCACTTATGCCTGCAAGATATCTAAAAATTGGACCATCATTTTGGCTTTTTAATGACTTTGTTTAGATTCTCTGCTGAGCTTTTATTAGTAACAAACAGTTAAAACTTGAAAGCAACTCTAATTGCCTACTGTCCCTTAAACCTGGAGCATGCCAGGGCAGGTAAATGTCTGCTACCATGTCCCTGTCTA
This sequence comes from Albula goreensis, assembly GCA_022829145.1. Classification (NCBI taxonomy): domain Eukaryota; kingdom Metazoa; phylum Chordata; class Actinopteri; order Albuliformes; family Albulidae; genus Albula; species Albula goreensis. The sequence continues at coordinate 13,726,421 of CM040753.1, read as the reverse complement.
GCATTTCCAGTCTGAAAGCACATCTCATTGCATTTGAAGAGGATGCTCTGTCAGTATCACAAAATACGAAGCTGCACTAGGTAGTACAACAGTATTCACCTAATTTATTTATAAAACATTGCTTAAATACATAGCAGTTATCTAAGGCTATAAAGTACTTGCAAAAATGGTCCAGGGACAGAAGAGCAGAAAGATCAAAGAGTGTAGGTGAAGGAAAATCATTTATCTGAAGGAAAAGTGTTTGATGTTCCAAAAATGCATCATAATGGAAAATGGAAATGTGTCTCAAGCAGCTCTTTGACTTCAGCTTTGATTCTCTCCATCACAAAAATTGCAAGATAATCAGTTTTGCACCATCACTTTTTATACTTCCAACATCTTATCAACTATCTGCTTTATAAATGTTTACATCAACTGTCAAAATACCTGTGTCAAACTAGAGGCAACTAGTACAAAATGTAGCATTTTTATTAGAAATTTTCCGGACGTTTTCCAATTTGGTTTGGTGAATCTGCCTCTGGGAAAAATATTATACCCCTGATCCCATTGCAGATTTCAAAAACTAACAAAAGCACAGCAGTGAAAATTCAATTAATATCATTGTTTGGACCATATTCTCCATTAGAATAATCATGCAATCTGTCATTTACAAAAAAAGAGCCTTTTTCTCTTAATTGGAGGATGAAAAAGGCTAATTAATTTCAACAAAGAACACAAGTGGGAAGAAAAAATCACAAGCATCAAAAGTTAGTCAGACCATGTGACCATAGCTGTCTTCCATCTTCTATTGCGCTCACATCAAAAACCAACAAAGCTTTATAAATTAGGGGAAAAGTGTCTGGGCTAAAGTTACATGGAAATGGACTTTCTTGTGTTTTTCTACTACAGGGAAAAATTAGAAAACAGGTGCAGCAATGAAATAATTCTGAATCAAACAAAACAAGTAATGTGTTTCATTGTTATTATTATTATTTTTGGTGTGTAACAAAGGACATTTATAATGGCTTTAAAGACCATCGCTGTCTACTACGTTTTATACTGCCGACATTAACATTCTGTTTAAATTTGGCACGTTGTAGGAGACCCTATAAAAATGCAGCAGCAAAAATGATGACACCATTAATACTATATTAGTAGGCTGTAAAACATTATTCACAGAAATTCTCAGAAATTGCACCAACTGGCCTTTTAAAAATGTGAAGAGTGATGGGGAGAATTTTGCAGGAATTTGCATTATGCTCGCTAAAAGAAATGACAGACCAGCTTTAAAGGTATGTTATATTGATTTCAAATAAATATCAGCAATAAAAACATACATTTTCTCCGCTCGTCCTTTTTTTCTTTTGGCTCTCTACCTTCCAAGACAAAGTGGTAGAAAGAATAGTTCTAATGGGAAAATGATGATACCGTACTAAGCCAAGATTGTGCCTAATATCCATGGTCTTGACTAATGTCTTTATTTTTAATGGAGAAAACGAAAAGTAATGCAACAGACACTGTCGCCTGCTTGTAAAGCCAAGCCTACAGCAGGACAAATGCTGTATTATCCTGACTACCACTCCTCATTTCATTTCAAATAATCATATTACTGGTACATTCAATTTACAGCAAGCCTAGAGACATGACTCGACCATATCTCATACCAGATGATCGATACTAAATATTTGAGGCAGTAGAAGTGGGCCAGTGACAGAAATAAAGACAATTCTGTGCCGTTTTGTGTTGCATTTGTAATTTTTAGCAGTTGCTGGAAGCCAAGCGACTACTTTGTCTACTTCTAATTTTGATGAGTTCAGTGTAAAATCAACAGACTCTGCCCTCTCCTTTTCGGAAAAGGTTTGCTGATTTTATTCTGCATTGTAGAGCAGCCCTACTTAAAGCTGGCTTTCATTACAAAAAGGAAGATTCCTATAGCATCTTCAAGACTTTAACAAGCCATGATACTTACAGACTGCTATATAGATATCCAGTTACAGTGATAGCTATGCACAGGTGTATGTGTGAATGCTGTGGCAATGGGGTCTAAGTGGAATTCTCTGATTTGGAAATACTTTGATGTTGAAAATCCTAGGGCACACCTCTAAGAAAGTTTTCTAGTTTCTAGCAGGCTTTCAGGAGTGTGAAATGAACATATTAAAGAGTGACAGACCACCTGATGTGAGTGAGTTGAGGACTTGCCAGAAAAGTTGTCTCGACCAAAAGGGGTATTATCAGAGCCTGGCTGTACTTCATAATTTCACTAAGAAACCAAAACATTTCAAATAAATAAATAAAATGTTTAAATCCTGACAAACAGATGTAAGAAGAATTGCAGCAATGCCAATTCAGCAGAATCATAAAAATATATTTATTGTGCTCCAGAAGTGTAATTATAATTACTACCTATGAAGGAAGAGTACAAAGAGTATACATTATAACTGTCAAAACTGCTGTTATCCAAACTGCTGTCATAGTCATTACCCAACATTTTCACCTGGGGGGGCGGGTTCTGTTCTCTGTGGGATAGTGTAATTTAACAGCAAACAGGAACTACACTGTTGGGTGGGAAAGATGGCACTCGTTGCATTACATTCATTAGCACTGCAAGATCATGAGCACTTTTACGTATCACCACTCACTTCCTCAAGCAGCAGGTACAAATACCCGCTAGCACTGTTTCCTCCTGTGGCCACAAATGCAAATTATGAACCGATTACCTTGGAGAATCCCCTGTGAGCACAGCATTAGTTATTAATGCATTTCAAGGAAAGTGTGGGGAATAGGGGACGATAGGGGACGTTTACACCGCTATTTTGTATATTCAGCCTTGTGTTAATTGAACAAGAAGGGTTGTGGGGTTGGGTTGAGGTGAGGGCTGCAGCAGGTGGGTTTGTTTTAAATGTATTTACAATTCTCCACCACTGAAATGGGGAGCTGGGGGGAAGCTCTTGTTCTCAGTCAGAAACAGCCTTCATCAGACCAGCATTGATGGGGTCAACTGAGCGGAAGCAAAGGTCTCGTCCATAATCTGCATAATTCACTACATTTTCCAGCTCCTCTCTCTCTCTCTGTCATTTCTCCTTATCATTAAACAGCCATAAATAACCAGTGCATTCAATTTAAATGGGAACACTTTGGAATATGTGCTCTTGTCTGTTCTGTTGTGGTCAGATGCTTACAGAATCTCCCACAGTTGTTTTTGTATTTTTTGTTTCCCCTTAGGACTTATTACACTAGTGGAACTTCCTGTCAGCCATTTTAATTTAGTTAGACAGGGTTTGTTTTGATATCGCTCCGCTGTCTGAGCTTGCTGGGTAAGTGGGGGGAACAGGCTGTCTTTTTTACTGGTAAAAAGATTATGGGAAAGGTGAAATAGGGGTATTCATCCACCTAAGTGAGTATTATCACTCTCTCAGTGACTTGAGTTGGCAGTTCTGGGAAGATGTAAGCTGTCAAACTCTGGAGCTCCCCAGAAATCATGCTTGTTTGCAAGAGTACCATTTCCCCCCAACAGTTTCTCTCTCACTTCAAAGTAAATACTGGTGCAATACTTCTGCTAAGACACTTACTTAAGCCACCGATATTCACCCACCACAGCAAGGTTAGGCCTCAGGCAAAAACTGCAATCAGCCCTCTGAAAAGTATGTGTGGGTGTTCTGCAGGTGGACCTGCTGCAGGTAGCTCCCCCCAGCAAGTGATTGAGGTCCCCAGCAAAGGGAGCCAATCACACAAGGTCCCAAACCAATGGGAACCTATAGTGCAAGGTCCAAAGCCAAGGGAATCAATCATGCAAGGTCCCCAGCTAAGGGAACCCTTCACACAATGTCCCAAGCCAAGGCAACCAATCACACAAGGTTTCAAGCCAATGGAACCAATCAGACCAGGTCATTAGCCAAGGGAACCAATTGCAATTTCAGCACTTCTTCAGGGAGTTCTGCAGGACATTCACATGCAGACTTACAGTGCTCCATTTGGAGCTGTAAGGCCTACCCATAGACAGATCAGAGCCAGAAGTTAGAGGATGTAAAGGAGCTGCCTAGGGCGAGGAGGTTGTGAGAACCCCTCCACATGCAGGGGCTCTGGGGGGCCAGTTGGCCACGCCTTCACGCCTGTGTTGAATTGTTCTGATTGGTTAAAAAAGATTGGATGGGTTTAAAGAGTCTGACCTGCACTGCTTTAGGCAGGCTTACAGCAAAGAGTTACAAAACTGGTAATCAGCACTGCGACTGGGATTTCAGGGTAGGATTTGTGAGACTGGTGAGTGAGGCTATCCCAGCATTAAGGGCAGGATTGCAGGAGTGGACCTACTGCGAGGCTGTGCCTTGTACACCCAGAGGTAAGAGGACACCCTAATTCACAGTTGGTCAGGGCTAACAGCTGCCCCAATATACCGTGATTCCAGGAAAGCAATTCGCTCTGTCAGAGCTGCTCCTCTCCACACCCTAGTCACCCATTTATGAGCATTAATGTTTAACTACTGTAATAGCACATGCCTTATTTTACTTTTAAGTCTCAACCCCCTCTCACCATACCTACTAGGTAGCCCCCCAGGCATTAATTATATTGAAGAACTGATTTTTATGAAAAAGAAAGAAAAGATAAAAAACAAACTGAACAAGAAAACAGCATGGGTAATATTACTTTAGTCTAAGATAACGGTGGCCATGAACTATTAGCAATAGGTGATCAAAAAACCCAAGTATGTATCACAGCATTGAACAATGAGCAAAAAATAAAAAACAGAATAATAATACAAAGAAGGTCCCTCCTTGTGGGATTTCAAACAGTGAGTGTTTCACCACTATTTAAAAAGTTGTACCAACACACATTGTACAAAACTAGTCCTTATAACCATGTTCACTCAAGCTATTGTGTATGCACTGTTACTGATGTATAACTCCCCCGCCCTCCCCCACCCCCTAACCCCAGCCTTCCCCCACATCACCTTCCCAGACATCGCAGTGGGATGCCAGCCAATCAGAGAAGTACTTCTTCAAACAAATCCAATGGGGATGAAGATTATTTTAATTAGGACTTAATCAGCAGAACAGCCACCAAGCAGATAAATTGTCATGCGCTTCGTGCTAAAAATATCCAGTTCCAGGTTTCTGCCAGCTCTCGGTATAGACAGCACTTATGTGATGAAGCTGTATCTGCCAGGATGTCATTATCCCCTTTGTTCTGCTGGCAGATCGGAGATCAGGGAGCCCCGTTAGGGCTCAAACAGCATTGGTGCTTTGTGTACATATCTAGATATGTAAATAGGTTCTGTACAATAAAACGTTCCCAAAAAATAGAGGGAAAAAGAATCCAAGACATCCTCTGAATGTCTCCTTTTGTGCATATTCTTGAACAGTTTTCCTTTTTCTTGTGTTGTATTTTTGAAATGTCACCTTAATGATGCTTCTTTGTTTTTTTTTGTTTGTTTTCTTTTTCATGTTTAGTATGCTCCCCACATTTGAAGAGAGACACTGACCCCATGGCTAGGGAGCAGGCAGTCTATGATTTGATGCCTCAGCAAAAACCACAGTTGAAAAAAATTCTCCTTCTCTCACTGTTTTCATGTCTTTTTCTTTGCTTTTCTCTCCTCTGTCCCACTCCCTACCCCAAACAATGCATTACAGCCCATCCTTCTATGTGACATCTGCTACTAAATCCCTACTTTAACCCCCTGTTTTTGTCAGGGGATACCACAGACCAAAAAAATTGCCCTTCATATTTTGTTTTTTTTTTTTTTTTTTTAGTTGTCGTTATTTTTGTATTTATTTATTTATTTGTTTATGAATGTATTTATTTAGTTATTTTTCATATAAAATGATATTTTTCCCTTTCAACCAGAACAAGGTTTCTCAGAAGTCACCACCTGCCCCCTTAGCCCCGCCTCCCACAGAAGTTTTAAGGGGGGGCTTGTTTCCGTTTTGGTTCTGGTGTATAGAGTGGCGGGGGGTGAGTAAAGTGTGTTCAGTCCCACAGGCTATACCCTGGTGGTGGAGTGTGAGTGGGGGTGTGGAGGGTGGGGGTGGGGTAAGGTGTTGTTCTGTCCACTGGAGGGGGCATACGTGTTGAACGGGTGCAGAGACTGGATCCCCTGCATGGTGTTGGGGATCATGGTGATGGTGTTGGGTGTCATGAGTGGGACGTCATCTGGGGACCTCCTCATGGCCAGTGTGTAGTCGGGCGGGCAGGTAGTTCTCAGAACCACCTCGTGTGGATGGATGGCATCACACTCATGGTCCAGGTCAGAGTGCTTCATCTGCAGGGACATGATCTCCTCCTCCTGGGTGTGTGCCAGGTCATTGGCAGCACTCCGCTGGGGGCTGCAGCGCCTGTGCACGTCATGCCGCCGCTTGTCCTTCTTGTAGTAGAGTGCGGCAAATGCCAGGATGTTGAGGAAGAGGAGGGAGGCGCCGACAGCGATGGTGACACTCAGCTCAGTAGAGTAGTCCCGCTGGTCCACCAGGAATGGCTGGTTCTGGCTGTCCTGGTTCTCAGTGGGGAAGGGTGTAGGGTTAGGCCTCTTGGTGTTGACTGGAATCTTCTTTGGTGTCCTTGGAGTAACCTCAGGTGGTGGAACCTTGGTGGTGGTGGAAATGATTTGAGTGACCTCGTTCAGACTGTGCAGGTGCGGCACCAGCTCCAGCCACAGGTTAACCTTATTAAAAAAGAAACATTTCATTTACACAGTTTTCATTTTGCTGAGAACAATACAGTCAATTAAAATATATCTATATAAAATACATATATATATAAAATATATATGTTTGTTGAAATAAAAATATAGTGTCCTAATCAGAGTAGAATGGCAACATTCACATATGGGTAAATATTTAAAATTCAGATTTTTTTTTGTTCTTTTTCTTTGAAATATATTAAGCTTTCTATTTTCTGGAGAGTCATCACAATTACAATATACTATAGTATGCAATATATTGCAGCACTTTTCGTTAACCATGTTTTTTTTTTAACATACAGGTAAAGGGAATCTTGGTCCAAGCGCCATATATCTGAGAACTGAGAAATAAACAAGTCTGTATTTCTATCATCACTCCTTTTGTTTAACACTTGAATTATAGAAATAAAGTATGTATTTGCTTTATTTTACAAGTAACACTTGTATTTTTAATGACTTATGTTTACCACAAGAATACAAATGAAATAATTTTTAATATGTGTAGTTAATATGTCAATTGATCAGGAACCTTATTGGCACGGTAGTGCTCTTTCACGCGAGGCTTCAGTCCAATGTGGAGGTACAGCTGGTCCTTCTGGTTGTAGCGTGTCCAGGCCACCTCCTCAAAGCGGTTGGGCTTGGTGTGGATAAATTTGGTGTCCTGGGGGACTGGCTGGTTTGGATCACTGCAAAAGAAAGAGCAGACAAAGGAGGCGGGGGAGGGTAGGTTAGCACTGCCGACCATGAACGATATGCACTTATTTCTGTAGCACATGCACCTCTGTTTCATAATGGCATATGGAAGAAGTCAGAACATGCCATAAACAGGCCTTACCATGCAAAATGGCTGCATAAATCTCAGAGCCTGCCCGCGCTACAAGGCCATTCACTGTTATATATGAACATCATTAGGTTTGCTACAGTCCCCATGGGCAGGCCCAATGTGAAGGGGAATGGCCATTGTCCCTCACTGCCCTCCAAAGAATAATTATGCACCTACAGTATATGCTTAGGCATAACCCAAAGGGGTCCTTATGTCTTTCTGCACTGCATTAAAAAACTCTAGATGACTGACACTGAATATGAGTTAATAGGTTGGCCTTAATGATCCAGATTTTATAAACACACTCACAATGTGAAAACAGCACCCTGCAGCAATTTGAACAGGTTAAATTATATATGTGGAGAAATGACAGAAAAGTCTTTATTACTAAATACTACTACGGATTTTAAGTGAGCATCTCCAGCAGAAATTTTGGTACAAAATAATATGGTAAAACAGAATTTATGTTTGTGTTGATTGACTACAGTGTTAAACAGGAATGACCCCATGGGAATTTGTTTTTTTAGTATTCCTTATACTTGTGATTGTGTGAAATACACACAAATACAAGAAGAACGAGCAATTACAAATTCACATTGTCTTAGATAGGTGCTTCAGCTCTTTCTACGGCTCTCCATTTGCACTGCTTATTCAAAACCATCCATTAAATCTGTTGAGTTAATTGTATTCACATAAATGTAATGCATTAATTGTCCAAGGTCTTACCAATTGCACTCCATGAATAAATATTGAAAATTCATTATTGATGGTTTGTCTGTATATTCCTGACATGACACCTAATTCAGAGAATTAGTGGCAAATTAACAGTTCATTACATTTGGGGGAATTGGACTTTCAGTAGGAAGATGGAACAAGAACCAACACATTGTTTCATTTTAAATTCAGGAAGTCCATTTGTGTTCATTAAATTTACATTTAATTACATTTGGGGAATTGGAATTTCCACGGGAAAAGGAAAACCAGCACACTGCCACATTGTGGATTGAGGAAGTGAATCTGCACTGACCCAGTCTTGGCGAAGTTGGTCCAGTAAGTCATCACCACGGCACTAAGCATGACGTCATTCTTGGAGAAGTTACAGGGGAAGAGCTCAGTGGGGCCAATCATGGGCAGGCCGAAGACATAGGGGATCTCATCCCCGTGTGCAGCATCCGCCCAGGCTGGCACCTGCTCTGTCTGGCAGTGGTGGTAGAAGGCATAAAAGTAGGTGGGTGAGCCAAAGCTGGAGTGGAGGTCAGCAGTTGCCACTGCTGGCGCCACCCACTGGTGGTCTGTGAACAGTGCCAGCAAAGTCTTCCTCCTGGTCTCAGGATTATGTCGATCCGCCCAGTCAGTGTACATGAACTTGATGGTTTCCCGCAGGATGTCCTTGCCTTCAGGGTATCCATACAGGTCATCCACAAAGCTGGAAACCGCATAGTCGAAGTCGTTGGCTTGGACACCATTCTCGTTGTCCACAATGAGCTCAACAAACTTCAGCCCCTCCCCCTGATTGACACCCAGCATGATGTCATAGTTGAGGAACTCGCCTTGCTCCATCAGGATCTGTGGGTCATCAGGGATGACATCACCATCAATGACTGGCCCAAAAGCAATGTGGTACCGTGCTGGCTGGATGTCCTGGTCCACCAGTTCCTTGTAGTGCTTCTTCTGCAGACACTCCACCAGATCCACCGTGTCCTTCAGGTTGCAGCCCACTTTCTTAGCCAGCATCCGGGCATACTTGGCAGGCTGGAAGCTGACGGCCCAGCTGGACAGCGCAGTCCCACTCTGCGCTATAGCCCTCTGAAAAAGCCCTGCAGGGAATGAAGCAAAAGCAGGCCTGAAACCCTGTACAAGGATCAAGAAGCTTCACACACACAGACCACGACAGGAAACTGCACAGAGCCATTCCCAGCCCAACCGCTTGCCTGCTCATTTCAGGCATGATGGAGACATGCTTTAGATACAGCTGAATGAGAGAGGAGGCCAAGGTGTCTTCCTGGAATCATATTTTCCACCATACGCTGGGACAAATCTATCAATCATCTGGGAAGGCTAATGTAATCATTTGATAAGCTTGCAATTACAAATGGAATAGTAAACAACAAATTTGTTCGTGAGAAATGAAGCTCTTGTGGGGCTTAATTGAGCGTATAGCTATTTGTGCACATGCAGAGTTTCAGATGATCAATTATTTCCTAATGAAAGATGGTGGCATTTGCAAACATGAAGCAGGTTAAAGAAACATCTTAACATCACACTTAAAAAAAAAAACGTTGTGGGATGCAACCAGTTAAATCATTTAACCTAAAAAGTGAATAAATACAGAGTATAGTTTGTTTGTAACAGAAAATTGAACCTCACACAATCCTGGTAACTGGTATGTTTCACTCCAACATTAGTGTCATTGATGTAATTAGTCACCATAGATACTATGTATAAAATGAACATATTTCTATATATTGATAGATATGTGAGGGCCATTAAAACAGAGCTGGCTAAATTTTGTCATGGGGGATTCACAGGTTTTACCACTCTAAACTCACCACTTCACCACTCTAAAATCAGCAATCAGTTAAGACCCAAGGTTAAGACCAAAACCAGATAATGTGAGTAGACTGTGTATTCAATTGCTTCAATCTATCAATTAAGTTCTGAGTAACAGCAAAATAAACCTAACAGCTGTTTAGGACCAGGGCTAGAAAGCCCTGGTGTGGAACAAGCAGACACTTTGACAAACCATGCAGAAAGAGGAAGGGGGTAGAAACTGCAAAAGAGAGATACTGTCCATTGCCATGACAACACATGGGATCCCAAGCAATTAAGCTACTGCAGCATTTAGAGTGTATTTTTAGAGGCTGACCAAAAAGGAGGGTCAAAATGCATTTTGATAAGGTTCAGCCAAAATATATATATATATATATATACATTTTTCTTTCTCCTAAAAATGCACACATTCTTTTTCATGCTCAGCTCATGTCACAAAAAATACACCTGTAAATGACCCATGGTTTGCTGCAGAATTTTAAGTAAAACTAAGGCAGATTAACTTTTGAACAAACAAATACATTCTGATGATCATCTTTGTTTCAGAACTAAAATTGTATACAGAATAGGACAGGAAGCTATGCGTACTGGAGATCTTTTCCCAATAACTCCCTGTGTGTGTGTGTGTGGGGGGGTTGTTCCTTTCAGCTAATCATGAGACACATATTGTGTCAAGGTCCATGTGAAAAAAAAACTGCTCTGCAATGGAGGCCCAATGGAGCCAGAAAAGAATCCATAACAATCAAGACTTAGATGTCACAAGCAACAGTAAACGTATTATTTTATTTTTTGGATCAGGGCTGCTCAGTCACATTTCTCTGAGATTCAGCATAGCGGAATGCACAGTGAGTTTTATTTCTGTTATGTTGTTGTGCCCTCCAGGGACAATAAGCTTAGAAAAGGTCACATGACGCTGGTGCAGCCTAGTCTTTGCAGTACGGTTTCCAATTAAAGATACAGCCCAACAAATCAAATAATATCTGTGTTCTCTTGTGTCCACTACAACAGATTTTTTAAGTTGAGTTCAGTCAGCAGAACAAGAGAAAATAGGTGGAATTTAGAGTTAAGTTAATTCCACACGATATCAGGAAACAGTTTTTGCAGAGACTGACCAACGTGTCGACCAGCTGGTCTGGTCATGCAGTAGAGTCAGAGACCCTTGGAGTGTTAATACCCACATTTGGGAGAATGTAAGATTCTGTACAAGACAGCATGTACATTAGGATCTCATACGGCGTGAGGGACCTTTTCTCTAATGATCTCTTCTCATGTTTCTTATGTTTTTTGGTGATATTATGTTGTAAGGAGGTCCATGAAGACTGTTAGGACCAAACAATAGTCATGAATTTAAAAAAAAAAAATTGCTTGTGACCTCGACGCTTTGACAATTTTGGATCGTGCATGCGATATATACACATATATAACGCATTCATTTTCAAAGCAACATCCATGCAGCTCGTTTTTTAAACTTAAAACTTCTTCAACAGGTGAAATTCTGCTCCTTGTGTAAAGTGTTGGACACTTAATTATCATCTTTCTCTCTTTCTCTCTCTCTGTTACAAGATCAAGACTGAGAGACAGAGACGGGGTACAAAAATGAATTTTCACCCCGGCAGTGAAATATTTAAAAGGTATATCCGTGCACATTGCATTGTGGTCCTGTCCTCATTTTGAACTTGATTAATCCTGACAGCCTAACTTTTGAAGAGATGGAGAGGTGAGTGGGTGGGGGTGGGCGTGACGGGAGGTCTCTGTGGTTTTATGTTGTGACTCTACGAAGACCAAAGAGCAAGCACTACTGAAATTGCCATCATGCAAAAAGGTCAGAAAGACAGAGGGACAGCAGCAGTAGCAGCAGATAAATAAAATACAAACACTTCAAGCAGCCATTAAAGGACAAGTCATCTTCTCCCTTCCACCTTTCAAATCAAACCCCCAGCTCATTTAAAAACCCCACACTCACGGCAGTGGCATGCAGACACCAAAATTGTCAAAAGTTGCAACCTGCATTATACCTTTGGTTGAATTGCTCCAACGGTTACCTTCAGAATAATGGGACAAGGTCAAGAGATTGACACAGGAGGCGCCAGCCCCTGATCCGAAAACAGTTATGCGTAACGGGTCACCCCCAAAGAAAGCTATGTTTTCACTAGTCCAGCGCAGAGCTTGAATTTGATCCAGAAGTCCGTAGTTTCCCTTTGCTGCCTGGTCACCAGTGCTCAGAAATCCTGAAAGACAAGAACAGAAACACAGCCCGTGGTCAATATCACATGATGCTACCATTATTAAACTGAGATGAGATGCATTATTATAATTTATGTTTCATTTTTCAGTTTTCTAGTTTACACCATTTTCTTCACTCTCTTCAGTATGTAATAGAGGTGAAAGTAAAGCATACATATGCAAGTCACAATCCTTAATCTTCAAGTCTCAAGTGACAACAATAGCACAGAATCAAGCAAGATAAATCAGAATTCAAAGAAAGTTGAGTCACAACAGAACCAAGACTTGATTAGTAAAAATGTCAATTTGCTATGGTCAAATGGGCACATTTAATTAAAATAACATAGAAAGTTAATACTCCTGTTTTTCTTTACTTAATTAGAAAACTATTACAAATGAAAAAAAAATAAACACAACTGTCCATCTTTCTCACACAAAACAGCCAGCAAGCCTAAGAATGTTCTATGAGAGAGAAAAAGACTACTGATCTCATAGGTGCTCCTTCAAAGTGACCATGACATAATTAATTCATAAAGAAATCATTTCTTTGTTTTATAAGCTGCATGTGCAAAATTAAATGAATGTAAAATATTTCAGAATTTTGTTTTACTTCACCATCATTACATTCTTCTCATTTTTATATCCACTCTACATGGATTTGTGACTGTAGTCAGAGTTCCCCATCTCATTTATCCAAAATATAAATGAATAATTGTATATAAAAAACTCACCAGTCTGGACATTTTGTGAAGTTGTACGAACTTATTTCTTCAAAACTTTGTGTTAAGTTTTATTAATAAAACCATTTGAATGTACAGAGCTCCATTTATCTAAATCACTCTAATGTCACTTCCTAATTCACTGATCAGCTCTTAAAAAAACTTTTTAAAATCAACTTAAGAACCGTAGGCAACTGAGAAGGCAAAGCACTGCGTATAGGAATATGCAAAACCAACAAGCCTGCACATTTCATAATTCTGTGCAATAAAACAAGAGTTATTACTCCATAAAGTCAATTTAGGATATGCTACGCAAAATATAATTCCAGAAATTCAATTTAAGAGCAGACAGACCCAAATCCATACTACATAAAACATTTTATGGAAAAAATAATAAAAGTCAGTCATGTACAGATAACCTAATATGTTTTCCTATCCTGTGGGTTTCTTACTTGTAGACTTCAGAGCAAATAAAAGTAAAATTCTATACACGAATCATTTTTTTTTTTCATAAATCCTGTCCATATCTGGCCACATTCGTATCAAAGATATATTTGTCACCACAGATATGTCTTAATATTACAGGCATCTGATCTAATCTCTTATCTAACTAAAAATATAGCTTAACAGTGTTTATCCATGCTCAGAGATATGAAAAAGTGTGGGATTCTGATCAAACTGCTGACCACAGACATGTGCTTCATACACACTATGCCAAAGACAGCATTATCTAACACAAAAATATACACTACTTCACATGTAAAAATCACAAAGATCATGTGTTTGGTCCAAAAACTATGTGTCTGAAAATTTCAAATGGCATTGCTTTTTCATATGACAGCTTGAATTTTCACAAAACCTTTCAGTAGGCAACATGGGCTCCCACCATTACCACCTTTTCACATGTGCAATGTCTGAGAACCACAATTGTATGGAAAAAAAAACAGATGTATTTCCCATTTCTTTGTGAGTGGTGGTACCAAAGATTACATGGTGCTACCTCATAATGAACTTCCTTTGTGAGCAAACCTAAAAAAAAATCTTAAGCCATATAAACACAGCCCAAATACCTGCCATGCATACAGACACAGATTACTGAATTCACACACATGTTTTCTGAGTTGGCCGTTCACTTTAAAAGCTATTGATAAATGCATCTTGTCTCTTTACTTATGAACTCTTTATTAAAAGTGTTCTTAAAAGTGTCTGGGCTTTGGGGCCATTCAAAGATGAGTGTGTGCCATGGAGGACAAAAGCCTGAACCCCCCTGGGTCATATTGACCCCCCAGTGGGTCAGACAGGTTTCTGTATTAATATCTCAGCAATGGTGCAAGCTACAGTGTTCATTCAAATACCATCTAAATCTGTCATTTCCACTGATTATGGATATCTTTTTAAATTTATTTAAAATTTGAATTTGAACACTAGTCCAAACCAAACTGGAGATATAAAAGTTTGTTGTAGATACCCCCAAAAAAAAAAATAAACAAAAATAAAACAAAATTTTAAAAACTACAAGAATTAGCTTGCATTGATTTTGATAGCATGTAGCTCGGCGGTATTTCAACCGATTCAAGCCAATTAATGCTTATCTGATCTTAACCTGGTCTGTTTGCGTAGATTGCAATTGTTTTTCATTAGTCCCAATCAAGCCTGAGTAAATGCATTTAGTGTTAGCCCTCCCCCTCTACTCACTGCTGAGGAAAAAAACTTGTATCAAGTTTGGTTGTCTCTATCGCAGTGAATCCTCAACCGAACTATCTGCTTTTTTCCTTGTCTGATAGGCCAGCTTGTAATGATTGACATGTTCTTAAACACATAAATACATTTTGGCACTTTGACCATGCATATATATATATATCATATACACATAGCTGCATGTGTGTATTTTTCTTCATATTTTTATTGTATTCCACATTGTTATTTACGTTTTCATTGTTTTGCTCTTTGTTATTTATTATATTTATATAGCTATTTATGTACATTATATTTATTTATTTGTTTATTGCTGTAATTTTGAATAAACATTTTCCTGAAAAGATGTTGCTGTTTCAATAATTTTGTCCTCACCATGCTGTGTGTGATCATGTCTACATTATGACTATTATGATGAAAGTGCTATACAACCTTGCCCTGAGACATTTTTTCATAAATCCACTCAAAATCACTAAATGCATCTGGCACACAATATGTATAATCATGCACTGTACTGCAGTAGTAAGTGAGATTTACAAGAACCCATGACTCAATAGTTATTCCAGATAATTTCAATTTAATTTTTTTAATAGGTGTGACTAATTGTTTTTACTTTTTGAGGCCTTGTCTTAGGCTGGTAGTCTTTCTTAGAGTTGAACAAGAGGGCTCATTGTGTAGCCTTGGGTGTGCTCAAAACAATGATATGCAGAATTAGTGTATGAGTTGGACAGATGGGTTTGTACAGGCACACAAGTAAAAGTAACAAAAATGGGGCAAAATACCCCTCGGACCAAAAGTGGGCACGAATGTATTAATGCATTACCTGCATGCTTTCTCTCTGTAGATGCCAATGAATAGCTTTAAAAGAACTAATCTACTTCCGAAGCCAAGGTAGATTGATCTAATGTACATTTACACAACAGGGATCACACCTGACCCAACCTTCAATGACAAATCAAATGCAGTCTAATTACTAACCATGATGAGACTGGAAGTTCATTTACTCTGTAGATCTGAAACAAGAATTTCTTTTAAAAAAAGATGACAAAATTTACAACTACACAATTTCATAACCTTTTAAATGTTTCCCTTCTCTGGTAAAAAGTTCAGAAATGTAGTTTTTACCCAGTATTTTTCCATAGTTCAGTATTGAAATGTTCTTCCATTTTGGAGGCAGGTGTTCAGTTTCTCTGTAAGCAGCAAATCTAACTAGTGGACCAAATGTTGTGCTACTGACAATTCCCTCACCTAATTGAGGACAGGCTTATTTCAGCTTCATCGTGTGGCTATTCCACATTGGTGCTGTTCAATTAAAGAACAGTAAGACTGCAAAGTAATTTTGTGCTCATATATTAGATGTCGTCTGTGAAAAATGACTGATTAAGCCAAAGGAGCCTTGCAGAGAACCAGCAGAGACATTTAATGGCAATTCCGATTCCCCTCAACTTTGATTTCCATTCTAAAATGTCCATTACTCTGGAATTCACATTGTAAATCAGAGAGTATGCTTTCTCCTGTGTATATCAATTTTAAAGCCTGCCACTCAAATAGCCTCTCTCCCCCTACTTTTACCCGCACTTAGCTTGAGTTGCCCTGACAAACTCAATAGACCAGTAAGAATTAGGCTGTGCTCTGCACCTTATGGGTCTGTGTGATTGCAGGTTATCTGTACTGCGCTGAGTAGCTGTGCAGCTGCACTGTAACAGTGCACCAATGAGATCAAAGGTTCAAAGTTCACAACTGTTGTAAATACAACTCAAGCAATGCAGAAGCTAAAGGATTTGAGGGTTCCTATAGCTGTCAGCCGGGCTGCTACAGCAGAGGCTTTTCACTAGAAAGCAGCTGTGATCTATTGTTAGCAGGGGCATAATCAGCCCCTCTCAGATGGGCGAAAAGACTGCTCACGCATTCAAAAATGAGTAACAATTAGGCAGCAGGTTGCAGACCGCTGATGTACATGCTGGTAAAAGAGCGAGCAGATTTGCCCAAGCTGTTTCATTACAGCAGGAGGGTCCTCCACTCCTTCTTCCGCTCCATCTCCGAAGGGCAATGCGCTCCACTTATCGGGAAAACAGCGCGATCCCCTGTCACACTGAGAAGGAAGCTACGAGGAGTCTTCTGACAGCTGCTCACCTAAGACATGTGGCCGACGCATAATACATCATCACTTCCCTCGGCCGATGATGAGGAATGGGCCCGTTTGTCTGGCTGCAGAAAGCAGACATAACAGACTGTCATGGTGGTTTAAACTGGGACGTTAACACTGTAGTAGTCATGACAAAACTATTCCATTTTTTTTCCCTTTGTGTTTCTTTGTGAAGAGGCGCTTGTTTCAGCACAGAATAAGGGAAAGAAAGAATAATAGTAAAAAAAGAGCTGACAGGGTTTTACTTCTAACAAGGCCCAGGAGGTGCATGGGGACTGTAGGGGGCCTGCTTTATCCTCATCCTGCAGTCAGTGTCATAATGAACCTTTGCCTCTACATCAAGTATCACCTTATCAAAGATGTGAATCACTCCAACATCTGGCTGAGCTTAAAGTACATAGGTCTACTTGGTGTATATTTATCTATAGACACCCATTTTCCTTCTTTATTTCCTCTCTTATGCATATTAAGAATAGCTCAAATGAGGCCATGATTATACAATATATAAACATAGCCCTTCTGTAATTTTGTCATTTTTAATGATGCTATTGTGTTTTGTGTTTAGTCCAGTCCACCCAAATACTCTATGGAGTTATCAAAGCAAGTGATGGATTAAATGTCATGCTTCATAACTTGAGTGTATGGAAGTGGGCCTGTATTCATAGACACTCAGAGTCAGACAGCTTTGGAAATGTGAGCAGGGTCAGTAAAACTCATTTCACCTGCAGCTGTCAGAGGTCAATGGGAAAGGAAGGGAAATGAAAAAGAGCCCTGCATCCCTCATAGACACTCTGTTCTGCCTTTCAGTGGTGGCTGAATGTGCAATTTCAATGGTCATGTTCTGTAATCTCCAATCCCCTCGGTCTTCCTTGACTGCATAATGTGAGAAAAAGAAGGAGATTTTTGTGATCTAAAGGGCTGCTATATGGCTCCATGATGTCTGATCTGTCTGTCTGTAGACAATTGTGTCACAAAAGAAGAAAATCCTGACACAAAATAACCGAAGAAGAAATGAAATCAAATTCCCAAGAACCCCAAGTCAGTTGAGAAGTGTTCAGTAATGCGAAACTTATGCTAAATTCATCACAGCCCGCCCCCAGGACACAGTCCATCCCAGGGCACAGTCCATCCCCAGGGCACAGTCCACCCTCAGGACACAACCCATCCCCAGGACATAGTCTATCCCATGAACAAGTCCAGCCCCAGGACACAGTCTATCCACAGGGTACAGCCCATCTGCAGGACACAGCCCATACCCAGAACACAATTTGTATTCACCTCTAAATAAAAGGAGTGGAGCTTGGGTCCAAGTGTCATGTGTTTTAATCATTTCTGTCTGTACGCCACTGCAAAAGCAAAGATGTTAAATGAATCTCCGTTTCGCCTGGAAGAGCATGAAGAGAGAAAGACAGAAAAAAGAGAGGGAGAGAGACAGAGAAAAAGATCAGAAAAAGAAATGGGATCCCCCCATATAATGTGAAAACTGTCAAAGAGGTATTATCCTGCCGTTTCTTTCAAGGTGAGGAGACAGAATGAATAAGCGAAGCCTGGTGAGTCCTTGAAATGATCTGTTTTAGTGCATGCCACTTTGTGCTTTACAAAAAGAAACATCGCCCCATAACACCTGCTGCTTTATTTGCTCATCCAGACTTGTTTTCACACCATGTCTAAAAAAAACAATGATCCCTTTTCACAACCAATCCTTTAAAAAAAAGACAAAAAATTAGAGCTGATCCATTCATGTGCTCTCCTACCTGCCCATACCTCTCACCAGAAACTGTATACAACCCTTTTAAAGTAACACTACATGCACTAATGACTTCTTCTGGCCCACATTAAGACATTTTCTGTGGTTCTTAATAAAAACTGCTTGATCCCAGTATGATTTTGGTCACAGAAATCAAAATCATTGTTAGAAATAATGCCTTTGCGCCATGTGTGATATCCATTTAAAAAAGATTTCCCATGAAATGAAGCTTCAGCTTTCAAAGTAGAATAGTCAGGACTGCAAGATCTATCGTGCAACTTTTTTCTTAAATTGTTCCCAAAAATATCCTTAAAATATACTTTTTTCTACCCTCTAGGGCCTAGCTTTCACCCTGGTTTCTGACATACAATTTGTTTCATCCTAAATGTAACCCTAAAGTTACAAAAATACAAAATACTCTAAATTTAAGGTAAAATACCTTGGTTAGGGAAATTTGAATGAAGCACACCCATGCACAGAAAGTGTGCCTCTAGTGGTTGTGATTGTTACTGAGCACATGTTGCCTCCTTGCACCCTAACCCCTTCCGTACCCCTTCCCTCTGCTGATTCTGTGCCTGTGTAAGTCAGGCTTTGACTGGTGGCTGTGAGAGCCAGGTTAGCAAATGCAAGCTTTCTCAGTATCCTGGAGATGTCCAACTTGACAGCCCTCCTCCCAAACTGAATTCTGTGATACAGCAGTTTAAGGTTCATTATGGAATTCCATTGCCCCAGGGCAGGAAATAAACAGGTTAACACAATCACTATATTTCTTATTCCCTCAGCAATACTACAGTATGGTACTGCTTAGCCATCACAGTGAGTGAACACTCCTATGCACTGCAGGTGGAACATACAGTAAACATTGTAGTGTATGACTATGTAGAGAGGTCGTCAGACTGCACATGTGTTAGTCTCAATTCCAGAAGAGCACTTGAGCCTACCTTCATAGCCCAAGCAAATGCCACATTAGAATAATGCCATACCGAAAACATCAACACAACCTTCTGCTGAGCTAAACCACACCAGTCCATAAACCCAATGCAAACTACACCACTCAACAAAACCACACAAATTCACACCAAACCACAACACTCCACAAAGGCATGCAAAGCACACCACTTCATTGACAATGTAAACCACACGACTACACAAATCCATACAAAACACAGATGAAACCACACCACACCACCCCACGAAACACAGACCATACAAACAGCTAACAACATTACAAGGACAAAAGGGAGCTTAAAGGTTAGTTTATGACCATAAAAAAGGAGGAAAAGTGGTCTGTGCAAATGAGTAAAATTTCACACTTGAACAGAGTAGGCAAAAAGGTTCTTCAGAAAGTGCAAAGAAGACACGTAATCATGAGTTTACAGCTTCAACGGCCTTAGGGATGAATGAAGATTTAGTTCTAGTGGATTTTTAACAGGTGCTGAATTTAGCAACAGCCAGAAGAAAACTTTTTGGTAGAAGGTAGAATTGTGGGTGTAGTTGGTTGGTTTGGTCATCCTTGCATCAGATGTTATAATTCAGAAGGATAAATTGGGACATCCTTACAATCACTGCTGTGAAGTTACCCTACAACACAACAGCCTATCACAATACACTAAACAACGATATAAGATAAGATAAACTTTGAAGCCAACCGTGACACAAGGCTTCCATTTCCGAATGTGTTCTGGTGCATAAATGTTGATGCTTTCATGGATGGAAAGCATTCTCCCATTATCCCACAGAGACTAAACACTGCTACTTCTATAATACATTTATTATCAAAAGTACTGTATGATGCACATACAACCAAAACAGTGATTCAGAGTCAACAGGTCTGGTATAAAATACATGGCTTTAGCTCATAGGTGCACATAAACCTTTTACATTGCAGTACATTAATGTATAAAGAGGCACCATTCTTAAGGTACTGTTCCAGCTTGTGGATGACCCCCATGGTCTAGCACAGTGTGCCCATCATGTGCCTGCATAAAGCTGCTCATGAAGAGTCCTCCTCTAATGTTTGTCTCTGTGTGCAGAATCTCTGGCTTTCATTTATGAAAAGATTATGTGACCAAGACTGATTGTGTATTGAATGTTCTTATTTACCAGAAAATTATGGTATTTATTATTTTTATCAAATCTCATGTCATTTTTCATCACACGTGCCCAAAAATTGAGTAGACCAAAAACAGTGCAGTATCACAAATTCAAATACACATGATTGCACACAAATACACATGCATCACACATACACACACACAGGCTTCCACACACATCCATGCAAGCACTCATGCTATTACTGAAAGTTTCTCCTCCTTACAACAAATAGTGCTTGCTTGGCACAGGTGGTATACGCTGGCTTGTTATGTCCTAAACTCTGGAAACAAACAGCCCCATCATGTTCCTAGGTGCTGCTTTTCATTAGGTTTCTGAAGCCCCGCTCACCACATAAATGCAGCCGGTTGCAGAGGAGCTTAATAGCTGCTTTGCTTTTTGTAAACCGTATGATTAAGCTGTTTCACAAACCGCCCTGGCATTCTTTATTTCTCCTGTAATTAGAAGGTCCAGATTGGATTCTAAATGAAAAAATGTAATTGCTGGAGCATAAAATTTCCAAATGTACTGTGCCTACCCACCCTGCACCCTGCAAGGAAAGGAGGGAATTCCATCACTTCTTAGAGTGAAATCTTTCCCCCATGGAGACATGTGGATTTAAAATGGCAATACCTAACACTTCAGTGGTGAAAGAGAGGCACGATAATTGGAGACACTGACATTCATCACTGTGGGGATTTCAGATTTGATATTTTGCTGTTGTGCTGTTTTTTACATTTAAAATGAGTCACATTTGACCTATAACACCCACAATTATCAGCACAAGCCTCATGGGGAATACAGTCACTCCTGACATCTGCAATAGGCAATGGGTGATATCCCATGCTCCCTCTCCTACATCTCACACTATTATTCTATTTCCGTCTCAAACACTCCTTTCTCCTGAAACATTGAACAATATGAGTGAACATATATAGTAATCGTGGGGTAAAACGCTATGTGAGGGTTTGAGTGTGTGTGTGTGTGTGTGTGTGTGTGTGTGTGTGTCGACATGTGAATATATGTCTATGTATGTGCATGTGTGCAGGACAGTTTGGAAGGGTGGTCATGCAGTGATAAAGGCAGCTTTCATAAATATCTCCAAGGTTCCTTCAACAACTTTCAGTTATAAATGCTAAAAATGGAGGTAAAAAGCAATAATCTGGAAGTGGGTTGACTGAATAATGACCTTACAGTAGGTAAAGCTTCCAGCTCAGAAAGCTTAATGTGGTGAAATGTGAACTCTTACCCTGGAGGGCCACAGACCCACATGTTTGATAGGCATCTGTAAGGTATCTGTGGCCAAAGACCAGAAACACTGGGACTGTTGCCCAATTACATCATGTCTCTGTCTAAGGCCTTGGAGCAGAAACAACAGGAACTGAAGCCAAAGCAGGAGGGCTCGCTGTTCCCCAGTCTCATCTTTAGATCATTCTCTCTGGCTGCATATCTTTACCGCATGCAAGCTGGAGGCACAACACAGTGCGCAGTTTCACATCCATGAGCTAGCCAGAGCCACTAGAGACCCAGCGGGCACTATGGACCCTGCACAAGGAATGAAGTGGCCTGTCAGCTATGACAGGTGAGCATCCTGAGAGAGGAATCTAGCATAGCAATCGGCTCATTATGCTTAACCCTGCATAGGTTGAGTCATAATATCTATCCCTGAACACAGTCCCACATTATATCAACCCCTGAGCAGAGCCACATGTTATATCAACCCCCACTGTGTTCATATAAAAGTCTTATTAAAAAGCCACATCTTTGAAATCCAAAAGTGACATTATACTACATTGACTATGTGCATTTTCACAGCCTGTTGTTTTGTGTACACTGAACATTAAAACTGCTATGGGCAAACCAACCCCAAACCAAAAGCCTTTGAGAGTGTAATTGTGGCTTAAAAGTGTTTGTGGCCATTTCCCCCAGGAGAAGGACACGGCTCACATCGGGGCTTAAAGATGAACTAGTTCTCTTCACATCTCTGAGCACCAGGGCACCTGCAGGATGTGATGTTATGCTACACACAAAACAAAGGCAATGCCACTGCTAGGTTTGGTGGGGCCAGCAGAAGCTAAGTGTTTAAGAATCCTCTCCACATTCCAACTACTCAAGTGTGAGGTGTTGCGCATTACAAATGATCAACAGGAAATGTTTGAATGTTCCAGTTATTAGTGTCATCATCCACTTAGAGTTCATTACAGAAGCCTAAAACTGTAAAATGTAAATAAACTGTCAAACCATTTAATCCTTGCCTTTCACTAAAATGAAATGTTTTCAAAATGATGTAACATTAAGAATTAAGGATGTATTAGCATAATCCACCACCATGAATATTCTACATGTAGCCAGGTATGTTTACCAGAAGCAAGGTGGACCGAAATGATTGACTTTGACATTTGCAATGATGATCCGAGCATGGGATTACTATGAATAATTCATTTTGTGATGTACTCCAGCACTCAGTTTTCTCCAAAATCATAACAAAAGCCTTTAGATATCATGATCATGATTTCCATTCCTAAAAAGCATTCATAAATGAGAACATTTTTAATGTCCATTTTTAAATGTGTTGCTTTTTTCTTATACACAGTGTTTTTTTATGCACATTGCTTCAATCTATGAGGTGAGTACTACAAAAATTTGATCAAATTCTTTTTTAGGGTGAACATATTGTTACCATTTATGAACACATTGTTCTTATGTTTTTACCAAATCAGGCTTAAACTTGTTTCAACCAGTTATTCATACTCCCCTCTGCTCAACTGTGTATCCACTTTAGTTGCTCAGTTGTCCTCTTGGATGTGCTTCCCCTCCTGCCTATCACCTCTGTTGACTATCAATATTTTACTTGAACAAAAGTGTTCATTGCATTTCATGTTTTATGTGTCATTATTTGTTTTTTAGTCACAAATATCTTTGGTCTCTTTGAGACTCTTTTTCTGTTTCCATGTCAGCAATTCAATAAAAATCATGAATAATAATATTTTTATGCAAAGAATTACTATATGGTCAAAACCCACAGTTCTATATGTCAGAGACCACCCTTTCTATTATTTGGAAAGATATTGATATTAATCAAATATGTGATTTGTTGACCTTGACTTCCCATCTAATTTGTATTACGTATTATGAATGGAACCTGTGGAAAATGTTACAAAATTCTGTTATTGTGAATATTTCCCCCCCCCAGAACATTGATTTCATTAGTGTATAAACTAGGCTCACAGAAGAACAGAACAGTTTCAGTGTCAATGTCTGGCACTGAATTCACTTCACATATACCACCTCCTGGAGTGCACAAATGTTGCAGGGAGAAAATTAAATTGAATCTCAACTTGGGTTCTCCGTAACTTGGGAAGGTAATGAGACACATCTTCATTTGGGAAAACTCTACCCAAAGGGCATAACTCATACATCAGCATGTAAGCAGACAAGTTCTGGGTATGTGTAGAAGAGACGTGCTCTCACAAACCTGATACATATGCAGAAAATCTAAATGCATACAAATAGACTAAAGTGGCATGTGCCTTGGGTCTGGTCAGCCCTATGGCAATAAACCTTAAATGTGTAGCTTCTTGTTATCTTTATTACTACCAATGCAAAAAGGCTAACATAAACCTGTAATGAGTGAATTATACATTCCATTTATATTAAAAGTTCAACATATCTCTCCTGCCATAATTCACATGTAGGGGAAAAGCAGGGGTTCTTATAAAATATAGCATCAGTAAAATCAATGGTCCCTACCAGTCCCTGCAGCCTAGAGTATTACACATCTTTTTAATGTATTTCAGCATGAAAATTTACCTGCCTGGTGACTGCACATACACATACATAGACACATATATATATATATAATTCTACATAAAATAAAATTATTATATATTATTATAAATTATTTTTTTTAACAATTCTGTTTTGGTGTGAACTTTTGTTCACAATTAGTTTGTTCCCTGCTCATTACAGAAGTACATTATTTAGTATAACAGATTAAAGTCAAATCCAATAAAAGCAGAATCTGATATGAAACATATCTTATTTATTACTGCATTCATTTAACAATGTTTATAGTCTGTAAAGGTTGCATAAAATGGCAACAGGAATATAGTGATAGATTCTGACTAATAGATCCTGTGGAAATTGTGGAAAGTATTGCAACCAAGCTGGAAACAGTTTAAATGTACAAGAGTTCCACAAGAGTTTCCACACATATTGTTTTTCATGTATAACTGAGGAAATGTTTGCTGTTGCACTCCTTTGTGCTACTGAAATAAGTATAAATGCATATATCTACAATTAGAGGTTAATCAGAGATTGTTTACTTGGCTCTGATTGTTTTTGACACAAAGCCTTTTGCCTAAATGCAGTAATTCAATTTGGCATCAGTTATTGGCGCACTAGAAATAATTTTACCAAAAGAAATGCTCTTAGCAGAATGCACTCCAGTGTTTGCTAAGATGTGTGTACCCCTTTTTGGGTTTTTGTAAGCATTAAACTGGATTGAGTGCTCCTTTTCAAATGATAATGTTTATCCTGTCATTCAAGACAAAAATCTGTTAGCACTATGCTGTTCATCTGGCTTATCAATGTAATCTTGAATAAAATTCTGCCTTTTACAACAATGTGGATTATACATTTCTTACAATGTACAATTTAGCAACAACAACAGGCTGTCAAATGCAAAAAGAGCAAGTGAAGTACAAATGAAATCAAGAAAAAACCCATATTCACAAAGAATGACAGGACACTGTTTACAAATTCAAATGATTCAATTCAAAATAATAATAATAATAACAACAACAACAATAACAATAATAATAATAATAATTCTGCAAAAATAAACATCCAACGAAAAACACATCACAAATCTCATTCTGTCTTTCAGAGCAGAGATCCCACGATTCAGCTCAGTAAAAATCTCATATTAAGAATAAATGACCATGAATTAAGGATGTGCCTCTTGCTTCCAATTTGAGTTGTATCATTTATTTATTTTTCATTAGGTGTCTGCAGCATAAATGACTTCAGCTCTGCAAGCTTTAATTGTATTAGCACTGCATTGCAGTGATGAATTTCCAACTGTCAAGGGGCCCACCTCAAAGACTGATAGACTGGCTGGAAAATTCCAAAATATTGCAGGCTGTTAAAATTTTTAACAGAAAGTGAGACCTTCTTCTGGGACCAGCTGTCAAACTTATCTTAATATGTGAGATGCACAAACAGCTTACAGAGCTGCCCATGGAGAGACCTTGGCGTAGAAACTCAAAACACAGCAAGTTTTCTTTTATTGCTTCATATACATTAGCATGGCTGCAAGTAGGGGCCTGCTCCCCAGTAAAACACATTTGTTTCAGCTATCACAGGCTGGCACATCTTGATAATTGGCCTGGTATTATCAGAAGGTGGGGTAGGGTGGGATGGAGGTTTGGGTTAGTCACACTCTTTGCATCTGGAAGACAGAAGTCAATACAGCCAGAAACTCTGCCTGTGTCACTACCAGCTCACATTTTCATTTTTTTACATTTTAATTCTCAAAATGATGCAGCTCTAACTTTCTTTTTTTCCTGGCAAATAGCTGCCAAGGCAAATTTGAGCAGGCAAGCACACTTGTTTTGACATTCAGACACAATGCCTGTGTGCCTGATATGCAAAGCAGTCGCATGCTTTTATAATATAAATGAACTGAACTGAGCTGAGCATAAAGTCTCCACTCCTGTATGCCACAGAAATAAACTTAAAATATCAATAGAGCCCCTCAGGACAATGAAGGAAACAGTTTACATTACTGAATCAACTCATTTTGACTGCAGACCCTGAACTCTACCTTTGGTAAAGTGAAAGGAGAACCACTTCCAACAAAACCCCCCTAGTAAATTTTATCCGTTGAGTCCTAAATGAAATGGTTTCACCTTCAGCTGCACTGAATCAATTAGATAAATAGAGGCATGATACCATCATAACAGATGCCCCATAAACATTGCTTCCATATTGAATGCCAATGTGAGGGAAGGTAGCCTGGCCACGGAGCTGCTACATCTAACAAACAGGGAAAACCCAGCTCATGCCAACGGACATAATGAGGGATGGTCACAAGGGGCCCATTAGCCCAACTGTTAGATCGCCCTCATGCTTTTCATTGAGCATGACAAGATCTTTGTTGGTGTGAGGTTGCTGACGGGGGAGGCAGTAACCCCATCCTGCTCTGTGACTGCAGGCGTTCTGTTCTTTAGCCCTCAGCCCTTCTTGGGCGCCCTCAGGGGACCTATCCAAAACCACAACTGCTCTCAGCCCAGGGTCTGGCCTGTTAACCAACACTCAGCTGTTCCTCCCCCATCTGGAGGGTAGGGGGATGGGGTAGGGTGTCCTCTGGTTGGAGGGGGGTAGCTATGGCAGAACACTGCTTAGCTGCTGACATCAGCCTACACACATTGCCAAGTTTGGAAACATTTTTCTGTCATTCAATTAAACATTCCCATTATTCATTTACACCAGAAATTCCTGCAACCAAAAATAAGCATAGCACTTCAGGCCCTTAAATTGGAAATTAATTGCAACGTGTGGATGCCTGGAAACAATATGCCAGCCCTCTGCATTTGGAACTCCCAACACACGATAAGCCAGCCCCCTACAATCCAACTCCCAACACACACTGAGCAAAACCCCAACAGTACAAAGTACTACACACAGAGCTAACTCTGTACAGTCCAAACTACTACGCACATGGAGCAAACTAAGTAAGCAACCATCCTATACACACACTCACACTTATACATTCACACACAAAACCATACAAAGACAAACAAGCATGCCATGCTTGCTCTCACACACACATACACACAAACACACATACACCTTGCCTGCTGTTGTCCTGACACAAGAGCCACAGTGTGTGTTCCTTCTCAGCATTTTATACTGATGCATTCAGGGCAGGTGGGGTCCATTTTTCCTCAGACATTGCAAAGCAAGCTGGGATTAAGGCCTCACTAGTGTGTGGGTGCTGGGAGCCCTTTGGCCCCTTCTGGGTGGAACTGTCTGATTGGTGTCGACCTGTTTCCTATAAGAGTGGCTAAGAGGCTCTGCCAAGCCCGCTGGTGCCTCAGCATCCAGTGCTCAGTTTACATGCACTCACCCAGACCTTTCTCACGCCTTAAGCTAAGAAAAGACCAACACCCAGATTATTAGAAACACAGCAGATACGGAAGATGCTTTTGAGTTTAACATTTACATGGGTAACATGAATAAAAATGTAAAAAATGATCTGCATGATAATGGAAAAGGGGATTTGAACAGAGAAAGAAAAGGATGCATTTGTACTCATGTTAAACAGGTCTGGGATCTGGCCCTCTCCTCAGTCCCCTCAGACACAGTGACTGGCGATTAGGAAATGAATTAGAAACATCCAGAGAATGTTGTAATTGTATTATCTGTTGGATCATTAAGAGAAAATTACATTTTGTCTATGAGGAGGCTTGGAAAGGCAGAAAAGCGTACACCTGTCTAATAACCTGAAGAATTAATCTGTTGACTCAAGGGGGTTTCCTGCTAATCTTTTTTTTAGCTCTGTACTGCAACATCATTTTCTGGCTGTGTCTTTAGTGCTTGGAAGAATTAAAACAATTTAATTAATCGGTAGGAGAAGAAGGGAGGAAAAATTGGAAGAACAGTTTGTTCAGGAATATGCTATGTGGTAGGCATCAACATTTGCTTTGCTGCTGAAAAAGGTGTTTGTAACAATTATAGTATGCACAACCACATGAAACACCTCACATGTATTCACTATTTTTTTATTTGTCAGTTTTGTATACATACTTCTATTTACAGACAAGATATGCTTTTCTATTTACATTTTTTTATTCATACTAAAATTACCTTACTATAGGCCAAGAAATCACATTGTCAGCTTATCTTTAGAGCACCATAATTGTGTTTATACCCTGAACTATTATGAACTACCACTTCTGTGAGTAAGTGTGGATTTGTGAGAACATAAAACTTTGTGACAGTGGCTAGACATGAAAAGCATGTAAACATTTGAGAATTTCTAATCTCTCAAGATATGTCTCAAGTATAGCTGACTTACTGACATGCACATTCTCTCATGTAAATTAAAAGGGATGTTTAAAAATCCTAAACTGAATTAAAGCATTAAACAGACAATTGTTTACCCACAAAGGAAGTGTAAGCTGAACAATGCAAGATGGTCTGAAAAAACCATAACCGTAACTCTACAACAAAGGTCTTGATACATACTTTAACCTTGCTTGAATGTTGAAGCAGCTATTCCAGCAAATAAAGATTAGCATCCAAAGCCCCAAAAATCACAGCCACCAAGACTGCTTATGGCTGAGACAGGAAACAGAGGAATTGACTCATCTTTCCCCAGGAAATTTACCCATAAGAAAAAAAGCAGAAGGGTCCCAGATTTTATCTCTGTACCACTGTAATTAAATATACAGCTTATATAGACATATCTGTGGTAAGCCATAGTTCAAATATTTTGCATCACGACTTCAAAATAACACATCTCCTCTGCCAACTGAAAACATACTTGATAACATTACATGTGTGTAAGGTACAGTGTACTCAATCAGCCATTTGTTTTGGATTAGATTGAATTGTTACATCAGTTTTATTCATCTGCAACACTAATTAATCAAAGCTACCCTTTTTCCATGCCTCTACTTCATCACTACTCACACCCTCCCACCCACATCAAACACAATTCACTTACCAAGCAACCACCACAAGAGTCAGTGCTCATTTTGAACCCTAGTCATAAGTAGTTCAGCCAAACAATTTGCTTGTATCATGACAGACCTTAGCTGACAATCAGCTTTTCTTTTTAATTCGATTGCAAGTTCCAAAACAAATTAACAGAATTTGTCAGCAGCAAAGGTGGTCTGATAATCAACACTTTTATATGCTAGGTTCCATATCAACACAGGACACAGAGTTCTAAAGTGCCGGTGGGTTGCAGGTGCACCTGTCACAAAAACTGCTAAATTATTTAACATGGCAAGTACAAACAACTTGAAAAGACATACCACACATAAAAAAACTGTTCTCCTTGACACAGAATGTAATTTGATGTTTCTGTAACTGGCAAACTTTGCATTTGAAACTATTTGACCTCTCTCTAAATCTGGTATATCATGTTGCTCTAGAAACTCACATATTTAAATGATGATTTTAAATATTTTATATGGGTAATTAGCATTGACATTAATATGAAGCACATGTGTAGACTCCTTTTAACTCTGATTTAGTTACTTATGTGTCTCCTTTTTGACTTAATTATTTCTATTCTATGCTAGTGCATACAATTGTCAACATTATACACCTATTAAAGTTATTTGTTATGTGTATTATATTGAATATTGAAAATATTTTACTGAATATATCTTAGATTTATGGGCAGGGCTCTGAGTATGCGGAACAAAGACTGTGTGCTCATGAGCACTTTAACAGATAAAGCTCTGTTTATCTTTGTTTTCAGCACACAGACAATGTGGGAACTGTTGTTTGAACATCTGTTACCGAGGAAACTGCTTTCAGAAATGCAATATGGCTCCAAAATACTCTAGAGTTAACAAGTGATTATGGTTTGTTTATTACTTATGTGATTATTTTGTTGTCAAATGAAAATGTTGTGGCTTGTGATCATCTTTGTGAATGTATGAATCAACTAGGCCCCAAACCTCTTGCAGATTATGCAACATGTGGCTACACCTAAAAATACAAATACACTGCCTCACATGAACTCTACAGCAGTAAGTCAATGCTAGGAAAAGGGTAGGATTATACTATGCATAGCATTATATAGTAGTCACCATGACTATTTATATATCATGATACATGGCTCAGAAGTCTGAGTCATGCGTGCTGCCAAATAGAGAATTACAAGGTCTGTATCTGTATCAATTGGATCTTCTCAATTCATCTCACACACATTATACAGGAAATAAAAAATCTGGACATCAGGTGCTGAAATCGGAGAAATTGATCTGAAGAGGTGAGCAGGTGAATGAAAGCAGTGAAGTTCATGACTGGCCCATAATGCCAAGGTCTTAATCGGTAACGATTGGTGGCGGAATCTGTGTAGAATGGGCCGAGATCAGAGCAGGTGAGGATGCAGATGAAGGCCAGCAATGACGCATGCAATTAACAGAGAGGGGAGAGAAAGCACACAGCTAATCAAAGCGCTTCCATTAACGACAGGCTCAGCTCGATAAGCGCACCTAAACCTGTCGGCTTGAAGGCTCAGTGCAGTCGCCAGGCCTGCTGTTGGCTTTAAAAGCTGAGGATTTACATGGCTGACAGATGTGGATCACGCAGGGATGCTCTTCGAACTGTCACAGCAACGTTATGTTCATGTTACTAGACTTTCTACTCAGATGAGTAAAAGCCCAGAGTGTGTGGGTTTTAACAGGGCCACCATACCAATTTAAAAACTTTTCCTCAATTATCAAACAGGCAACCATTGTGCTGAATTCCGTCCTCATTCCATCATAGATCTCTACCGATTAGGAAATAAATCTAGCTCTCAGAAAGCAGTGATCATCCCTTCTACTGTCGAGAGAAAGGAGAATCCCATTCGACGGGGGACTGCTGCTGATGGGCCTGGAAATGTGAATGTATGTTAAAGAACCACTGTCCATTTGCTCAGCAATGTGAACACACCTTGAAGAGCAGAGACCCAAACTGCAGGTGGAGAAAGATTCCCATCATGCACTGCACATCACAGTGCCCTAGAGCAGACATGCCCCCACAGGAGCTGCCAGTGAATAGCAGTGTGTGTTCGTTCTGGGAAATGACTTTCACATCTGACATTTTGAACAAGTGCTCTCTCCATCAATACCCTTCCGCCCACACAGGAAAAGGCCAGGGCTACAGCAGAAATCTGCAGCCATGAGATTTTTCAAAAACATGGGATAGAATTATTCCCACAAAGTCATACTGAAAATGTTTTTTTTACCCCCCAACAAGTCAGGTGTTTCAGGCCATCAGTGCAGCTTGCTTGAGTGGGAGATTTCACTGTGGACTTTCCTGTTCATCACACAGACCATATTTCATCTAAGTTATTTATAAATTACTGTAACTCTTTAGATCCTATTTAAATTGAAAGATATTTCATCAGACCTTTGAGAATTCTTTCCAAACAATTTCAATTATTGAAAGGCAGTAAAGGTTTTGCACACATAAGAAATTCACCTAAAGGTGAATTGAGAGCATAATGCAACACAAGTTTCACTTATTTACAGCAATGTTCCTGTAACTCCCACAGAAACTGAATGTCTCTTATGACTAAAATATTTAAAAGATAATTTTTTTGTCATGGGTTTGGGTAAATCCTTCTTGAGAACAGGTATGTTCACCTAGAGTCAGTTTTGTTTTTTAAGCTTTAATAGACTGTAGAAAACCTATCGCTTTTAGTTCATTACTGATAATGTTAGGATTTGGACGGTAGAAAATTGATCCTAGATCTGGAATTGTAATTTGATGATAGTTTATGATTACAGAGCCTAACTGGTGCCAGAGAAGGCCATTGTCTTACCTGCCTCCTCATGAAGCAAAGCAATACTTACATCCTCTTATTGCTGCTCTCAGCCCAGCCGTCATTTAGGGAGGTAATTCTGCTATAGGGATGCCCACGCACAATGCTACAGAGTGATTCAATAAGCCGGTGAGACTGTCTAAATTGAGGATTTAACTACAGCTGCCAGGGATTCAAATCTTTTAGGAAATGCTTTGCTATTCCATAAAAAAACAAATAAAAATTCTGTGACGGTAATTAAACAAACCACAAAACAACCTAATGAAGGGAGTAAAACAATATGTTCAAACTAACTGGAAAATCCCAAAAGCACCAGTTGATGATATGGTTTGAGTTCCAAGTCTTAGCTTAAGATGTATTGTGTAGCATTGATGTTGACTGTTTTATGTCTTTTTTCACAGATTTTATGCTGTTTTCATAATTTCATTCAGGCCTTTCATCATTCTCCATTCTTCTCTACCTTTTTGGCAGCTGTGTGCCTGGTAGAAATCTTGGAATTATCCAGTATGCTCAGAACTTCCATTGTTGCCAAAATTCAAGAAAAAAATATTTTTTTCCCTAAAATGGATGAACGTTCCCAAACCATTTCTATGTTTCTGGCTGTACAGAACTGTATAAACCCAACACAGTGCAGCACTCTATAGCCCCAACAAAATGTAAATGGTTCAATACTATATAAACCCAACACAGTGCAGGTGGTACAGCACTAATAAAATGTAAAACACAGTGGTACAGCACTATATAAGTCCAGCACAGAGCAGAAAGTAAAGCAACATATGAGTCCAACACAGTGCAGGTGGTACAGCACTATATAACACAGTGCAGGTGGTAGTGCTGTGAAAGTAAACAGTGCAGGTGGTACAGTGCTGTGAAAACTCAACACAGTGCAGGTGGTACAGTGCTGTGAAAACTCAACACAGTGCAGGTGGTACAGTGCTGTGAAAACTCAACACAGTGCAGGTGACTTTTCCCTCTCCCTTCAGTATAATAGCTCGGTTGTAGTGATGTAATTGCAGCTTACAAAACTGCCTTCTTTCCTATCAATGTTTTGATTAGCCTGACATATTAAAAATCTAATTTCAGCAAAAGCATCTTGAGTGAGGAAAGCCACCAAGGCACATCTGATGTAGATGACAGTGCTGACTGACAGATTGTCTACACCACATAACCCATTTACTGAAATACAATATGTTATCAGAATACTCCAGTTTCCCCACAGTACAGCTCAAATCTGCCCTGCTTAGATCTGCACTCCAATGCAAGAGCATGGCACTGTCTCTCAGCTGGAGAGCTTCTCAGCTGGAGAAACTTGAACCTTAACCTGTTTACATTAACACTCCCCTCAAGCGCTTCACAACGCACCTCTCACCAATCGCATGGCCAATCAAAACACCTTAATCACCCAGTCACCCAGGGTAAAGGGGGGAACAGAAACATTCTTTCAAAGCAAGCCATGGGCATAAATGGTTAATGACACAGCACACAGAATGATCCATACAATTATCTAGACAAGAGACATACAGTTCTCTGAAGGGCTTTCTATGAAGGTTGATGACTCAGACACTCATAATCCATTTTCCAAATGATAAATTTTGCAGCACCACAGTCAAACCTTTTTCTGCTACAGAAACAGGGCCTTTGCAGTCAAAGGGGGGGTGACCCTCACCGCAAGGTCATTAAATGATGGTCTTTCTTTGCTATTATGATTGGATAAAGAACTTCAGCATGCAAGCTGACCTATGCCATGTGACTGCCTGTCTTCAAAACTAACAGTAGGAGTGAAAAAGATCATATTTATGAACTATATGAATAAAAGCTGAGGGGAGACCAACCTTATACATGTTTTTCTGTTTTCTGTTGCCAACTTTATTCATTAAATTTACTTACTTTCAAAATTTTCAATTCAGTACACAACAAAACCAAACCCTGGCCAAAAGGTTAAAAGAGAAGGCCTCTGAGTGAAAATTGCTTTGCAAAGTTTAGTTGAATAGATGCTTAACCAAATCAGTCACTCGGGGTTTTCACTCGCCAGCTGTGAATCAGTTATGTCCATGCATGTTTTAACTACCAGACACTAAACATACAACAAAAATGAATCCCAGACCATTTATCATATCTGCAAAAACAAATTTCAGTTTGGGAAAACTGATCCACCGAAGAATCGAAAGATTAAATAAGGACCAAAGATATTAATTTTGTCCAGGTTCTTGTCCTTGTACGATCCCTCATTTTGACATAAAGCAAACTAAGGGAGTTTGCAAAATCCCTTGTGGAGATTTTGAATGAGTTAACTACAGTATAATTTTGGATGTTAATGTATGACTCCCAGTGCTCCAACCAGTTCTCAGTTGAGCAGAGTGAACTTGTTAGTGTTTTAGAGGATTGGATTGTTTAATTGTGTCAGGTAGCTAAATTCCTGCAGAGTTCCAGCTACATTACTGAGGCCAAACTGGAGGTCCAGCACACAGCCCACCTCCATTTTGACTTTTCACACCTACAACTTCTGAAAAGCCACTAGGCTGAAAACCTAGCAACAACATGATTTACATCAGCACGAAAAACAATATGTCTGATAAAGAGGAACCTCACTTTTTTTTAGAGAGCAGGGGGGCAGTAGTTTGAGTTTGGTAAGGGATTGTTGTCTGCAGAGGGATTTCTAATCTAATCAGTTAAGTACAGACTGCCAACAGCCCACAAATGCACACACATACATACACACACACACTCACACACACACATACATGCCAGTTTAAATACAAGTAGAGGATCAAGCAGTTCTTTGCAGAGTGAAGCAATTTAATGGAAACCCCTGCAGAAAACAGACACCTACTCAAATCCCACTCAAATAATAATAATAAAAAAAGAAGAAGATGAAGAATACAATTTGTGTTAAATGTCTTGGCTTAAATCTGTGGCCACAAATTGAAATTAAAATTATTTGTTATCAGATTGCGATTGAATCTGAGTTTTCTGCTCCACCTGGTCAGAGCTTCTTCAGGACAGAGGTTAATTGGGGGGAGTAGGGAGATATGCAGTTTGGGGAGGGATGAGTCATGGATGATATGAGAGTGCTGGGGTGTTCCGGTATGTTCTGCCTCAGTTGTCATGGCAGTGAGGGATGGGGGTGAAGTCCTAATTCTCAGACAGAGGCTTGGTCACACAAGGCTTGATAAGAGCGACAGAATGGTACCCCACACTCATGCGTGTGTACCAAAGAGAAACAGAGAGAGAGAACAGCAGACACAGAGATAGGCCAGTGATCTGAAAGTGATGTGGCAGAGCCCAGCTGCTCCCGGCTGGCCCTGCGTCTCCTCGGCTTTGGTTTGACCTGATTAGAGTGCGTGCCTGTCAGGTCCCCAAACTGTAGCCTCACTAGTCAGGCCCATAACTATGACAAGTGTTCCCTTACAAACTATTATCTCCATCATGGCATGACACTGCCAAACTTTCCTGGGCCAACTAAATTCACTACCCAAATGATAGGTCTGATATGACATTATACAGACTGTGAGTCTTACAGGACTCTGTGAGTCTGATAGGACACTACCCAAAACAGAGTCTGACAGGACACTATCCATTCGGTCACACTTGCATCTCTCTACATGGGGTCCACTGGCCTTTATTGGGTGGAGGGATCATTCGTCTGCAGACAAAACCCAGTGAACATGGGAGGTTGGGGGGGAACAACAGGGTAGGAGGGCAAATTTTCATGGATCAAACTTTTGGGCTTACAGGCCCTTAAATCTAATGTGACCCATGCATATTGCAAGCTTGCTTAGGATGCTGGTACCTCTCTGGACCTCTGCTTATTGGAATGTCATCATCTGCTAAGAGGGGAAGGAGGGAGTAAAAGGCACTTGCAGAGACAAGAAAAAGAACAGCAGAACACGTGTTACTTCTCTACTTTTATTCTGTTATAAGAATATCTATGCTGATCTCATACAATGGCAAGTGTGAGTGAATCTGACAACAAAACCATTTTTTATCACAGTTTTTTCTTCCAAAGCTGTTTCTTGTCTGTTTACCCATGTTTTTGATGTGCCTATTAACTTTCAAAGAAGAGGCGCTTCAAAGCTGGCCTGGGTCACACTACACAAATATAATCCTTTACCCACCAATCCCCCCCACCCTCCTTCATCCCCCTAACCCAGCCCATCTTCTGAATCTATCCCACCCCCCTATTTTCCGAAGGTCAAGTACACCCTCCACAGTCCCACTTGCATGAGGGAAGAGTCATAAATTACAGGTCCAGAAAGAGCTCCACAATCAGCCAATTAACTCAGAACCCAGAAAGGCCAATGCAATTTCATCTGTGCTGCGCGGTCCTGGCTCAGCCTGCACATTCATTACCGCCGCTCCTGTGCAGCGGACGCCTGTACGGGCAGCCCGGACGAGCCAGCGAGCAAGCCAGCCTTTCGCATTTCCCAATCATGTCCACCCCATTCCCCTCTTTCATCTCCCTCCCTTCCCCTCCTCTTTCATTTCAACTTTCAATCCTTAGCTTAATACCTTTTCTCTCTCCAAATCGATTTGTTTATGAGCCAAAGGGAGGAAGAGGCCGTGTTTAATTAGAACCCAGGGAAAGGGAATGCCATTTCCATGGCTTTAACTTTCAGATTGCTTTTTTATGTCATTATTTTTATTAATTTTTCCAAAATGTGGCTTTGCCATCACAGTTATGGCTCAGTCAGAACTGCATCTGTATTTAAAAGGAAAACTACAAATGAAAAAAGGCAAACACAGCACCCTTTTCTGGAGGTTCTGGAAAATCTGCATTTACTGTTAAAGGCAAAAAGTTCTGCCTTAAATTTAGTCAGAGATGTAGATAATTAGATTACTATATATTTCTATGAATTGTAAAGACAAGTGGAATAATACCAAACTGGGGGTCAGAGGAATGTACATGACTGTTTATGATAAACCTGGTAAGCAAAAAGCATAGTTATGAGTAGTTAAGTTGGACCCTTCCCACACTGACAAACCTGATCTATGGATCCTCAATAAAATATGTTTCACCTGAATATGTGCAAATTGAGTTAAAAAAGATCGGGTCAACATCTCTCTAGGATTAAACGTCACTCCTGCTCTAGCTGCAAAACCCCATTAGATGGAAGGAAGCATGCAATGAAACAAGATTACATTGCCATTGACAAAACCAGATTACAGCATCAGTTGAACCAGCATTTTTCATGCATTTTTAAAATCTTCTTAAGGGGCCCTGTTTTGATTCAGCATTAGACAGTGATGAATAACTTGGACTGTGTTTGCCAAGGAAGAGAAACAATGAACCCCCACCCCCAGGCCAGTTTAGCTACTCCATTAGAGCATGAACCTTATCCTCACCCCCCCCCCTTTCCTGGACAAATCACACCTGAGCAATAGCAGAAATGGTTTTCTGCTCTCAGACAATATACAAGACTCATAGTATTGTAAGTATTGTTAGGACAGATTGTCCTTTTCTCCAAGGTTTTGCTGTGTTCAGTTGGTTTACTGTATGCCCAAGGGATTTATTGTGTGTCCATGGATTTACTGTGTCCAGTGGATTCACTGTATGACCAAGTGGATTTAATGTGTGTTCAGGGATTTACTGTGTCCAGTGGATTTAGTGTGTGTTCAGGGATTTACTGTGTTCAATGGATTTACTGTATTTTTTCCACTGAGATTGCTTTGTGTCCAATGGGTTCCCTGCAAATGACTAATGCTGATTTTAGGGAAACCATCTGATCAGAGCTGTAGCCAGTCTATGATTTCATATTCAGACTTAAGGAAAGCATTGCTTCCCATAAAACAGACTGCACTGGCTTTTCAAAGTCAGGTCCAATTGTCTCTTGACTAAATTCTCAACAAGGTAATCTGATACCTACTCAGAAAAATCACAAGCTCACAGGCATTTTCTGAAAAACAAATATCCACTACAACAGTTTCAGACATTTTAACTTAATCATGACTGTTTAGACATTAGATATTGCTGATTTAGTTTTCCAAATATCCATTACATTAGATTTGGGAAAGCCTAAAGGTCTACATAACAATTATAGCATCCTCAGACATGTGCAATGTTAATTCCCTTTAGTTGAAAAATAAAATTTCCCAAACTCTTGTTAAAATATATCAGATCAAAGTCTGTAGTGGGCAGAACACAGCAGCAATGGCCAGACCAACATCAGAACAGAACGCAAAAAGAACAATGCCTGTTTTGACTGCCAGCACTCCTGAATCAAACCACTGCATTTCATGAGGCTGAAATAATTGGAAGAATTATTGGCTGGAATACAATTCACACTGAGGTCATTTTGAATTCTGAGTTGACAAAGAGAGACCATTTCAAGGCATTTAGAGGGAAAAAAACAATGCTTGGAGCTGATTATAGCTAAAGTGGGACAGATTTAATTGAATGTTCTCACAAGGCCCTGAACACAAGACCTCCTTGGTAAAAATTTCACTGCACTGCTGAGGTTTCACAATGGCACCATACTGCTCCAAAGAGGGAAATTAAATGCAAATCAAAAATGAAAGTGTCCTTTTTTAAACAGCCCAACTGGATGCTCCCGTCTTCCCCTTCGAGCATTGATCCATAGGAGTGGATTTTTAATTGCTCAAATTTCTCAGCCCTGAATGAATAAAGCATATGTTTTGGTATTATTTACTTCAAGTGCTCTCTGCAACATGGCATCAATAATTCCATAAGATCCTTACAGCTCTGGCTTTGCATTCTGGCTGGGAGTGCAAGGCGCGTGTTAGTTTAATTATCCGTGTGACATTCCTTAAAGCGGCAAGGCCACTCTGTTGGTTTTGTTTTGCAGAATGAATAAAAAAACTGCACCACTGCTCACAAAGCTTAAAATTAACAACAGTTTGTTAGCTACGGTTATTCGACAATAGGCCTCCCTCTAATTTATTTCAATGCAATCAGTCACCAGCCGCTTCCGCTGTGACATTCATTTCAGTTCAATTCAACAGCTCTCTACCTTCCCACAATGCCTTTCCTCATGCTTTTTTTGGGTTTTTCTCCAAATTTTACTTTCTAGTTTCTACATATTATTTGGGATCGCTGAAATCACTGATTATTTTCCAATATGTGAACATTTTTACATATTTATCTTCAATATGTAAATATTATTGCAGCAATGATATTCCTAATGAGGTAGTGAGAGTTAAGCTAGAGTTAATGCTAGCTTAATGTTTGAGAACTCCCACATAGCAACCTGGATTTGATCAATATTTCTTCTTAACTTTACTTCACAGATTTACAAAAAATGATTTTTTTCACAACATAGCAGGTTCATTTTGATTCTTGACCAGAAATCCTTATGACAGAAAAAACTTGCTTTTATCTGTAAACTGAAGTCAGGGATAAATATTGAGTGATCATATATATTAGTTTTTTCCAGTTCTTATTGAAATCCAGACAATAGTTTAAATGGAACAACAAGTCAAGAAAACATATAGTAATAAGTACAAATATTATTTTGTGCATTTAGCATCAAGGTTAAAGTTTTAAAGTCAGGTGTAAAATTCCACGGAGGCTAATTTAGAACCTGCGCATTACTATCTTCATTGTCTCATCCCTAATATTACCAAGCTACAGTGACCAGCTAATGCCAGCTGAGAAAAAAGTGAAGATGTGAACACTTTAAATCTCTATGTATACTTCAATCATAATTCAAATAATAAAAAACAGAGTTGGTTTCATTAGAATGGTGGCAACAGAGAGTAATACTGCAAGTCCCAACAATAAAAGCAAAAATGTCATGAGATAAATGCCCTGAAAATCGGTGTGGTTCTACAGCAATATATTATTATGTTGAGAAGCTGTAGTTGTTTTGAAAACATTAAGAAAACTACTATCATAAACTTTAGAGGGTTTTTTCTTCAAATGTCAGTTTTTTATTATGTTGATGATTTATGCTTGCTCACAATCACTGATAACTATTCCTGTGATAACTAAGTGCAGGGGATAGTGTTTGTGCAGAGGGAAATATCAGCAGAGGAAGAAGCTGCAACAGGGAGCATAATCCATGGTAAACATAGGCAGCTGGGCTACCCTCAGTGTGGACACACTATGGCACACATTGCTACATTGCCACAGTCATACTGGTTAATGAAGCATTTTCAATTTCCAAAAGAGGAGACACAGAGTGAAACAGGGAAATTAGAGAAGGGAAGACACAGAATTGTCTGGCTTTCCTCTCATTTTTACATTTCAAAGCTTAAATTTGCATTGGACAAGTTGTCATGCATCTGTTGTGTGCAGCAGTTCTGTGCTGTATGTTGAATAACTATGATTCAGTGTGCTTCCACCCAGTGCTGTAGTTTTTTATTGCTAATCTATCTGATTTTTCTTCAATAATAAACTTGTGTTACTCAGTGTCAAATTACATGATTAAAAAGTGGCCCTACCTCTTCAATTTGCTAGCCGACACACAGTCTATCCTCCGTACAGACTGAAATAAAAAAATCTAACTCATTTCCTGTTTTAGAACACCCATAAAGTTAGTAGATGTTTTTTTTTTTTTTAGCAAAGGCAAAATGAAAAAAGAAAAATCTACAGAATAAGTCAGAAGTCAGGTGGAAGAAACACTACACTGTCACATTGTAGCCTTTTTGTGTTATATGATCTGTGCCTCCTGAAACTAAACATTATTATCAACATCTGTGAAAAATGTTTCCCCATGCCAGAGAGGGAACGAGGGTATGTATGGGGGTGGGGGGTGGTTTTAAATATTTGAACACAAACATTACTTTGTTCACAAGTCAGGTAAAAGACCAGGTGTTGACAGCAGCAGTCATCTGCATTTTACCCAGAAGAAAACTGGAGCTGCGCCAGCTATCTATGGATAATACATGGTGCGGACTGGGGCAGTACTCTGCAGTATTCATTAAATAATGATGGACCATAGAGAATGCATGTGATATTAGCTTTAGTGAAATCTATTAGTCATGCCGCTGAGAACCTCCAGCCACACCACAGAAGAGGAGACTGAGACTGATGCTTCATCTACACCAGAAATACCACCTTGTCAAATATTTGGGATTTAGGGAAAACAAAACTCTGACAGGAGAGAGGTGGCCTTCACAGGGTATCAAAAATGTGACATTTTATTTAATTTTCCATGTTCCTTTAATGTTTTAAAAAAACTCCCTCTGAAATCATTGTATGTGGGGGAAAGCAAGGGCAGAGGGGTTTCTGTATGTACTCTCTGAGAGCCTAGCTTCAAGGCAAGGCAAAGGAGAAACATCAAGGCACTCAGCACACCAGAGCTTTGGGAGAACTAGAGAGAAATTGCCGGTGCAAGAGAGGGATCCAATCTGAAAATGAAGTGAAAATGATGTGAAGAGACTGGCTGACGAAGGAACTGATGAACAAGGTTGCAGATCTTCCTAAAGTGCTGTTCTGTGTCAGTGTTGATTGGCCTGGAATCCCACATAGCAGCTCCTAATTGGTCAGAGTATCACTCATAGGAGAGTTGTTCCCTGCCTCATTTTACAGGAGAAACTCTTGGGATTTGATTTCCAAGCTCCAGAATTAAGATGATGTTGCACAAAAGGTAAAATAAAACAGAAGGATAACCTTCAATATAATGGCTCAGGGGAGGTATGATTGTGTAGGTTGATTGTTTGGGGAAATGGTTGCATCTATTCCTATGTGTGTGCATGTGTGTTTGACAGTGAGTGTATGTGTGTATGAATTTATGTATACATGTGCATGCATGTGTGTGTGTGCGTGTGTTTCCTAATGGACAAGGCAATAAACACAAAAACCATACATGTGATGTATTTCCACTGGCAGGTCTTCATTCTGAGCTCAAATGATGCTCAATGACTCCTGTGTATAAGTCCAATTATACACATTACGCAACTGTGTCACCAGCAAGGAACTATTCTGACCTCATTTTGCTAGGCAAACATGCAAAAGCAGCACAAAGCATTACTTCCCTTTCCTCAGTGGAGTGAGTGCCTAGTTTAGGAGTACTTCCAGGTCAATTATAATTTTTTCCTGAAACC
The DNA here is from genome assembly GCA_022829145.1 of Albula goreensis. Taxonomy (NCBI): domain Eukaryota; kingdom Metazoa; phylum Chordata; class Actinopteri; order Albuliformes; family Albulidae; genus Albula; species Albula goreensis. The sequence continues at coordinate 13,684,216 of CM040753.1, read as the reverse complement.
AAATCTCTCTGCTCTGTCCAGGTCTGTACTTACCACTGTTCTGTGTGGTACATGTGCCTTATTCAAACAAAAAGAGGAGTCACGGCAGAAGTGCGGTAGCACTAGGACACACCAACAACTGTAGCAGAGTAACCAACTTGGAGGATGCATAGAGACATAGACGCTGCTGTAGTCACATAGCAACCTGACCACAGGATGCCGTAGCCAGGGACACTGAGGACCATTGTGGGGCAGCAATGTGTACTCAACTGGGTCTTTGTGTTATGGTTGTGGTTGATTAGTGTTACGCCATTTTTTGTCCACTTTGTTATTGCAACACTGCTGGACTTTCGGCACGTAACAAAGGCCATGTACTCAGCATGTTTCCCCCTGACCAGCAGTTTGGGATTCCCCAGCATCCCTAGTGAATTCAGAGAGGGGGCAGAGCAGATCAAACCCTGTTCTCCCCCAAGCTTTATTGCAAGGTCTATTAACCCAACTCATGCCACCTACTGGGATGGGGGCCCATTCTGTTTTATATTCTGTTCATAGTATCAGCCTGAGTTCCTCATATTCAGCCATAGATGGGGCTCTACTGTCTGGACACTTTATGTATTGTAATACTTGCCTGTCATCTACTCAAGTTAAAATGGTTACTCCTAAGTTATGCTGCATTTGTGAGTTCCTCTCTGTTATTTAACACTATTTATTGTTGCTACGGTCATAATTCATTCCTTTTCAATTCAGTCAACTTCAGAAATGAACTGACATTCAGTCCACAACACAGCTACTGAAATCAGCTCTCCAAATGTCAGGTGATATACTACCACATTTTGCATTGCAATTTTAAGATGATTTTGACATCCCAGATGAATCTGCTGAATGGGACTGACATTGAAATGTCAAAGGCACTGTGATCAGGACATACTGCAGTGTGCGAGGGGTGACAACGTGCAGGTAGCAGCTGCTCCCATCTCCTGAGCTGTGAACACGTTTGAAACATTTGTCTTAGTCTGACACACCATGTTTCTGTCAGAGCGATCTGGCACTATGCTAATCTTGTAGCGTGAGACCAAACATTGCAGAGCATGACACCTATGACAAGATGTGAATGCAAGATGTGAAAATGGGAATACAAGATTTAAGATGTGCAGGTTTTTGGGGTAATGATGGCTAAATGTGTTGGGGTTCTCTGACATTCAGAGTTCAGTGTTGGTTGTGCAGTGTAATCCTGGTGGAACACAGTCCCCACAATCATAATACAGCAGTACATGGCACCCCGGCCTCTGCACCCTCCCTCATGCCAGTGTCCTGGCTGGTCTTGCCTGCCCCAGGACATTTACACTGAGGTTGAGGGGGAGAGAGACAGAGACAGACAGAGAGAGGAAGAGGGAGTGAGACAGTAGGACTGCATTGAAAAAGAGGTCTAATTGTTTATCAGGGTGCCTTATGGTGTGGTGGGTTCATCCAGTGCTGGTCCCCTCGTTGTGGTCTTCATTACCATTTCAATCCTCTCGGCATCCCGCTCTGTCTCTGCTCGGTGGCTTAATTAGCGCAGGGCTGGCAGCGGCGGGCGTGCCGGCACTCCATGCAAGCACACTTCCTCCCTCCGCCCGGCGCGGCCTCCTGCCCTGTCGACTCTAATAGACTATTGATTTTCTATCCTCGGCCGGATCACACTCCACTTTTACCGTTCACTCATGATATTAGCTGTCCATTAACTCCGGCTCTCTGGCCTAACAGCTTGTCAGCGGTCTCGCCAGCACCACGAGTGTGTGGGCCCCAACAGGCCATTATTACAGAGAACCCGAAAAGCCAAGCCCACCTAACTGGGTGCCACAGACTCCTGCAAACACTGCCCAGCTCCCGACAGGATTGCACACAATAATGCATCTGCTCCCAGAAGTTTAACACCTGTAATAAGACATCTGTCCCCACAGGGTTAAAACTAGATTTCAAATACAAGTACACTTTTTTGTTCAACTGTTTTTAGTTTGCCTGCTACAGGCAAAAATGAATATTTGAGAAAAAAAATGCTTTCCCAGTAAAAGCCAATCTCCCATAACAGCTGCAGGTTTATTATATTGTATTCAGAAGACCAAATTCTGCCAACTAATTGTGCCTTTCCCTCTGCAACTAATGGCAATGTCTCACAATAAACAACAGGCTTGAATCAAACAAAACCACAGCATGCTCCCCTTTCTTACTACAAAACAATTTTATTCACTGTCATTTCATTCAGTTCCTAAAGTCTTGCAGTTACAATATGGCCCCCTCCCCTCCCATCTCAAGTCATCACACACATGCACCCTCACACACTCACTCAATGACATTCTAGTTCCATCATGCTATGTGCACTATTTAAGATGGAAGCTTGGAAGTTGGGGGACCATACAGTTACAATATGCATGTAGAGTGAGAACAGCAGAACACTAACAAACTGCAATAGAGGAACATTAACGTTAAGGACTCGGCCATTGTGCTTAACGAGATCCTGTGTTGAACTCCAACACTTCTCTTTAGAGTCTGAAGTTCTGAATTGTTTCCAGTTTCAGAATTGTTTTGGTCTTGATTCTGATTCTGGGCTTGCCAACCCTGAGTCAGATAATGCTCACACAGAGAAAGAAAGCACACTTTATTTGGTGCATCACCTCCTGGTTGAATATGCTAATTTGCCCACCGTTGTTCACTTGAGTTCCCTTCCCAGCTTTGATTGCGCTCATTTCTCCCAGCTCAAAGGATGCCAGTCATTGATATTCATAAGATGTGAAATTTCAGGGGAGTGTGTGTGTTCTCTCCACACTGCAGTGCACCATGACAGCAGTTAATATAGCGCACGTGCATGCTTGCACACACATAAAACATAAGGAGGGGTCGCATTCTGCTTGTTTTATATCCTCCTGGTCTGGTTTTCAAATTTATTGTTCCTTGTGTGTCGTGGATGTTGTTGCCTTTCCCTGAAGCCCGCCCCCCTCCACCCTCCTCCAGTAGACAGGAACGACAGAGGGTGCACCAGGACTGCTGACTGTTACCGATGCAAGCATACGACATCACCCCACTTCTGTTCTGCAGATCTGAACAGCCTCCCCCTGCACGGTTTACCAAGGGTGACAGGGCTACCCACAGGAAAGTGGGGACTTTTTATCTGAATAGGTAATTCAGGATTTCTCTCAGAGTTACAAAAACCGTTCACCATGTTTTTCCATCATGCCAGGCGGCAGGATGATATGCCAGCGCTGTCTCATTGATCATATGGTCAGTCATGTGATCAAAATGGAAAACAATGGGATGAAAAAAAAACATTTATAACCTACAATAAAAGGCAAAACATTTTCCCTGATGATATTTAATGCACCATGACAGTCTGTTGTTGATTCCAGTACCTGATTTTATCAGACAGAAGTGCCCTTTGCAGTGGAAAACCAAAGCTCTGGAGGCAGCAGGGAGTCACTGTTGCCCCTCAGAATGAGACCTGTGAATCTTCAGTTCAAGTTGTCAGTTTTCTTCCCTGGTCTGCAGTGTGTGTGTGTGTGTGTGTGTGTGTGTGTGTGTGTGTGTGTGTGTGTGTGTCTACCCCTCATTTCAGCTTGACAGCCACTACTATGCCTGGTAGCAAGGGAAATATAGTGTCTGTATTTTTGTACACTTTGTATAAATAACAAATACCAAAAAACATAGCCTAAAATCAAGAGGCTATCAACCTGTTTGAACATATGATTACTTTCACTATAAGAATAAACATCCATGTAAACAGTCCTTCCAGAAAATGTTTTTTTAATGGTGCCCATCCCTGATTTGTGTGTTGAGCATAAAAGTGTGTCTGTTCCACTTTTATGTTCAAACTAATATGGAAAAGGCACTGTACCTGCCATTCTCTGTTATGAACAAATTGTGCCCAAATCTGTTAGGCCAGGGATCACCTATCTCAAGGGATCATACCCTGTCTCATCTATCTCAGGTGATGATATCCTGTCTGACCTATCTCAGGTGATCATACCCTGTCTCATCTATCTCAGGTGATCATACCCTGTCTCATCTATCTCAGGGATCATACCCTGTCTCATCTATCTCAGGTGATCATTCCCTGTCTCATCTATCTCAGGTGATCATACCCTGTCTCACCTATCTCAGGTGATCATACCCTGTCTCATCTATCTCAGGTGATCATACCCTGTCTCATCTATCTCAGGTGATCATTCCCTGTCTCATCTATCTCAAGGGATCATATCCTGTCTCACCTATCTCAGGTGATCATATCCTGTCTCATCTATCTCAGGTGATCATACCCTGTCTCATCTATCTCAGGTGATCATACCCTGTCTCACCTATCTCAGGTGATCATATCCTGTCTCATCTATCTCAGGTGATCATACCCTGTCTCACCTATCTCAGGTGATCATATCCCTGTCTCATCTATCTCAGGTGATGATATCCTGTCTCACCTATCTCAGGTGATGATATCCTGTCTCATCTATCTCAGGTGATCATACCCTGTCTCACCTATCTCAGGTGATGATATCCTGTCTCATCTGTATAACGACTGTTCAGCAGGGGCCTTGTTGCTCGCATGACCATTTCTGGCATCCATAATCTCAGAAGCATGTTCAACCACTGCAATGAACGTTGAAAACTTCTCAGGGTTGGAGTGCTGATCTAAGCCGCTTTATGAATGAGGGGCCAGGTAAATACAGTGAGCCCTCTGTAATGCCTTAGTCCTTTTCATCAGAGGTCCAAAGGTCAGTGATCCTTAGTTGGCAAGGCAAAAGTGAAAGGTTACTCACATCCAAGAGCCCTCAGCTAGGAGGTTTCACATTTCAAGGGCACATACTATCATCTATCAAGCTAAGGTTCTCTCCAACGAGACAAATGTGCTAGGGGTCAACCCCCATCCCCCACTCTTTGCCTGCAGAGCTCTTGAACCCACAGGGGTCACCCTTCATTGTGCATCATACAGAACTACCCAGAAATGTTCAGCAAACCACGCCATCTTTTCCCTCAGCAGAAAGAGCTAAGGAAAGGAGCTCATCTAGCCTGCAACCACAAGCATCGACAGGCCACCCATCAGAAACTGATGAGTCTATGAATCGTCTGTGATTCATGTTTATCCTCCTTTCCCAAATGCACACAGTTCAGGAATATAAAATGGGGAACAAAAAAAGGCAACAGATGGAAACTTTGCTTTAACTATTTTTTTGGACTGCATCCATTTTTGCAGCACAGCAGGGTGGTAGCCTGACGTTCTCTCTGGTGGGGCTTTGCACCAGGCTGTCTGATGTCACCTTGCTAACAAGCAGAAGCTGTCATGGCAGCAGAACACCCCTAATGTGAGTTTGATCTCAGCTCGGCGCTACACACTGGCTGCTCTCCTCTACTCTCTGTGTGTGCGTGTGTATTTGTTTGCCGCTGTCTCCAAGTCCATGCGTGTGTTCGTTTGCTGCCGACTCTCACTTTGTGTGTGTGTTCATTTGCCACTGTCTCTCACTCTGTGTGTGTGTTTGACCTGTAGCATGTGAACGTGCTGGCAAGGCAGAGCTCAGGTGTCCACTTTTACCTGGAGTGACTCTGAACACATCCACTTACTGTCAGTCATGGTTCAGACAGCATTTAACTCTGGCTTCCAGTCACAGAAGTGGATCATACTGCAAATAAATGATAGATACATTTCATATATTGCACAGTATTTTAATATAACACAGAACTACCCAGAATAAATCTATCTTATAGATTTTATAAAACATGGCACATTCTTCAGCCATGCAGATTTATTCACCAATGTTTCAAGATACATATAAATATAAGTTGCATTTTACCTAAACACATTCATATCCATCTTCTCTTCTACTCCTATTGATCAAGCATATTGTAATATCTGGACAATACATTTGTCCAGATATCCATATATTGTGAAATGTTTAAATATTTATTCTGTTCTATTTAACATACATATTTCAATATATTTCAAGGTACTTAATTTCTATCAAGATTATGACGGTGTGTGTGACCTGCACCTGGTCTTCAGGGGTATGGATAGAGTTTGGGTTCCAATAGGGGGTTTTAATTCAAAGAGTTTCACCAGACAGTCCTTTTGATATAAAAACTTTGTGATGTACTTTGCACCCAAGCAAGGGAAAGGTTGTTTCATGAATGCTAGAACAATGCATTTTAACGGGACTGGATGGTGCTAGGTTGTGGATCCAATCCTCTGGTTGTCTGCAGCCTCGGGTGCAGTAATATTTTAGAGGTGCCGTCTCCCGCGAACAGGACCCAACCCGCTGATGAATCTTTCAGTGTCAGCTGCAGCTGCAATTCCATTTTTATCTCAGAACAATTGATGTCACACTTTCCCTTCAGAATGGATCCCTGGCTTTTATTAATGTGGGACTGCAGATGTGTCGGACACGGAGGGTTATTGATTTTTAAAGACGGCATCCCTCCCTCTCTCTGAGCCCTCTTCTGTAGCTTCCTACCCCAGCTGTCATAAAGAATGACCCCTCTGAAACTCCACTTTATGGAGCAGCTTAACCTTAATCTAGCAGCAGGGGAGATCTGACACACGAGAGAGGCCCGGCAGTCATGGCAGCACCACTCACAGCCTACCCAGCTGCAGTCTGCAGTGTTTATAGTCCACATCCGGTTACATTCCTGTAGGCCTGGTTTTGTGATTCTGTTATTGGTGAATGAGCAAAAATACAGATCAGAGAGGGGATGGACTAATGAGCTTGACCTAATTAGCTCCCTACAAACCAGCTTACCCAGGTAATCACATCATGTTACAGTTAAACATTATTCCTTTCTTATTTTCTAGTGTTGCTTTGAACTACATACACCTAGCTGAATAATTATATTCAGTGTGAGATCTAAACAATACTAATCTACCAAACAAGTACAGTATGCGCAACATGTAAACTTCCCATTTAAAAGTTACATTTTAGTCACTTATTTTATACTTTATTGGAGGAAGGAGGATGGAGTTCCATCAAATAGACACACTTGACTCTTTAATTACATAAAGCAACCAAATCACCATCAAAACTATGTTTGCATTGATTATGCGGCAGGATGCCCAAGGCCAAAATTAATTCATAATGTTTTTCTGATGCTCTATAAGAGGCTTCCCATCAGTCAGTGCAGTGTAGCCTCTCCAGTCAGGTTCTTAACCTTGTGTTACCATGAGTCTGACCATGCAGACACTCAGAGGTCAGGTAAGTCCATCCTGACTTACAGGAAATGCTTTAGTAATAAATTAGCTGTCAGTTACTTCTTCCCATGAACCATGATTTTGTGTAGGAGAGGCTGCAGTTTCAGCAATTCCAACGAAGTCATTTTACCCAATTCTTGGTTTCAAAATACTTCCAAAAGCATATTTCACCCAATCTGATTGCAGGACATGGATGGAAGTGCCAAGATTACAAGTACAATGATGCATGAATTTGGTTATTAGTCTGCCCTCATTCTTCTAAGAATGTCCTATTGCAATTGACCAATGTACCACCTACAGCAGTATTTGCAGGGATTATGACGAGAGATCTCTCTGACATAAATTATACAATGGGGACCTATTCTCCTACTTCACTGAACTTAGCTGCCCCACATGAGTTTTCTCTTTTGTGAGTCAGCTGATCCACTGTACAGAGGCGAGGAAGGCCCAAGGTGCAGTGAGTCAGAGCTCTGCCTCCCCTGGCAGCATGCCCCATGAAAGCTGCTGATCATAGGAATCTGTTAGCCCCATTCCTGGGCACTTACGTTTCTGCTCTCATTACAGCAGGGCGTATAGTGGGGTTGCTATTCTGTTGACATCATGGTTCTATTTATGATGCATCTCATTGGGGACAAGCCAGGACACAGGGCTGGAGTGAGTAAGAGGACAAAGTGGAGTTAATCAGTTGCGGTTCCCCCTGCTAGGACTCGACAACAGGGCCTCAGCATTGGGGATCTGAGGAGGCACCAGCACTGGTAGAAACACTGAAAGCCTCCTGTCTTCCTCTTTTTTTTGTCCAGGAGAGCCTTCTGGTGGGGGGCTGAAGTCTCCCCTGGACAAGAAAAGCAAACAAAAATTAATTATCCTCTCATCCCAGGATGATGGTGTCCATCCACTCCACACTGTACCGTAAGTGATCCCGAGATTAATGGGAAGCTTTATTGACCCAGCCCTGCCAATCCATAAACTTGCACAAAGCACTTAATACATCACTCGCATTGTCAGTGAAAAGAAAAGAAGCAAACAATGGGCCTAAACAGCCTATTGTTTTTGTTCACAATCATTGGGATTGGCGGGGAAGAGGAAATGGAATTAGGGCTGTACTGTCTGGTTTCCAGGGAACGAAACCAAGACTCAGAGGGATTTGAGAGAGACCTCAGAGGGAGTTTCACCTTTACAACAAGGGGTTTCTCTTTTCCAGGCCTCTAGCCTTCTGTATCAGATGGGGTTTCTCTTTTCCAGGCCTCTAGCCTTCTGTATCAGATGGGGTTTCTCTTTTCAGGCCTCTAGCCTTCTGTATCAGATGGGGTTTCTCTTTTCCAGGCCTCTAGCCTTCTGTATCAGATGGGGTTTCTCTTTTCCAGGCCTCTAGCCTTCTGTATCAGATGGGGTTTCTCTTTTCCAGGCCTCTAGCCTTCTGTATCAGATGGGGTTTCTCTTTTCCAGGCCTCTAGCCTTCTGTATCAGATGGGGTTTCTCTTTTCCAGGCCTCTAGCCTTGCATGCTGGCTTGCACCTCTGCACTACTAGACTTCCCAAAGCTGGAGAGAGGGGATGGTGAAATTGGCATGGTTACAGCTTTGGCTGAGAATTGGCTGAGCATGTGCTCACATCATAATTGGGCACACCTTCTATCATACAATTATTGTGCTTGTTTTTGGTCAATGAAAGCCAAAGTCTGTTTGGATGAAAAAATATTGTAAATTAAAAATGTCATGACAACCTCACACCTCCAAGTAAGCCAGAAGAGGCTATGTCCCCCTACCCTATATGGACCCAATCTCCCCTGGGACACTGCACTTCTGAATGTGCTTCTTCCTGCCATGGTTTCAGCGTACATATGTATCTGTTTCCACATTGTAACTTGACAATTTCACACTAAGTTTTCTTTTAGATTTAGGTCATGGTCTTTTGTACTGTATACAGCATATTGCATTGTGCCCAATGTATCACAGGATTGATGTGTTTCTTTATTTTACAGAAACAAAGGAATGCACCTTTCCTGATGTCCACATTAATTTGTTCCTTTTATGCAGTATTTAATTGCAGATACTGTGTGCTGAAGGCAAACATTTGGTAAATAATTCCATAGGTCTGTGCAAAAATCACACAATGTGATCTCTTTCATAGCTATTTCAATGCAATGCAATCTGAATCAAACACTCACACGGAACTGTGTGCACAATTCAACTGAGCTGCCTTGACTTTGCAGGAAGCATAGCACTGGTCATTAAATATAACTCTTAGCCAGGTAGGAGAGCAGACATAATCCTTTCTTCTCTGTATCTCTGTGATTTTGTTGCTTTAAAGTGCTAGTATTGCAGCACCAAAGTCTGACAAATGTTCCTTTGATGCTACTGCTCCAGTCATGCACTGGCCTCAAATCCAAAAAGACCATGCAGGTCTGGGGCTTCAAAAATGTCCAGTCCCAATTTAACAGGCCCTTGGAGGATTTTCTTTCCATTTAAAACCCAATTGTGCATTTATTTCTTTTCTCACTTCATTTACTTCAGATTTTTTTTCAAAAGCCCACAAAAACAAAATAACACATCTATTTATGTAAATACACACACACACACACACACACACACACACCCTTAATCCCAATTTATGGAATTTGAAGATTGAGTCTCCTCCTTCCATAACACTATATATTAGCTGTTGGATAATAAATCCCAATTTAACTGCAGATGATGAGGTACTACACACATATGCACAATGTAAGCTAATCCACACCTTGTTAGCTGCGCAGGAAAAGGAGAGATTGGCTTCTGAGAGGAAAATTTCAATTTAAAAAGTTATTGATTATTGATTAAGATATGATTAATTAATATGAAAAGTTAATATGATTGAACCTACTGTAGTTCAGAGTGTTATTTTTCTGTTCACAATTAAAGCATGCTCTTCAACAATAGTATCTAATTTTATATACTTCCTTTGTGTTGACTCGATATTAATAAATTGGTTGATTTGGTTCAAAATTTAAATATTATTTTTTTAATAAGGAACTAGTCTTCCAAAGTAAAAAGTAACATTAATCACAGCAAAGCATGTGATTTGTTGTTTTTTTAAAATACATTGACCACCCTAATATGCATATACTGTTAGTGTTTTGGGGAAGTCCAAATTACAACATTATCTTACAACCAAATGATAACCCAACCTGAATGTTCCCCCACATTCTTGAAAAGTTTCTTTTAGTTGGTAAAGGGCATCGATGGAGGCACAGCTCCCTGTATTTCCACAGGATTTCTCCCATACCTCTTCACTGTCTTTCTTTTTTTTCTTCCCAGGACAAAATGCAATTTATGGCTAGAATCAGAAAGTTTGCTGCTCAGCACTCTGGCTGCAGAGATAGAGGTGATAACCCTATCTCCACGGCAGTGGGGATGCAATAAAATCATAGCACAGCAGCAGGACCCAGGTGATGAGATTTGCAGGACAGTTGTAAAATGTTCAACAGCCTTTCTGACGCAAGGGCACTCTGGCATTTAGCTCCACTTCCTCAGAGCTGCGGGAAGTCTCATACACATGTCCGCTTTTTCGTCTCCTTCACACGAGGGCATGTGCGCTTGGCGCAGGTGAGCACCAGGTGGCGCGGGCTTTAGTATTGTCTACAGAACTGTCTTCTTTAAGCCTCTCACAGCCCTCTGAGTGCTTTCCTCTCAGGTCTGTTTGGGAGTTATCCTGCTTTGTGGGGGATACAAAGACGGAGAGACACCGTTAATCAATGGCTTCAGCCGAAGGGGGGAGGAAAGCTAAAATGCTCAGTGCTAACACAGGTGCTCACTCTTGATGGACTGACTTGTTAATAACACAGAGGCAGAGCTGTATAGCAATTCGGGATTATTAAAATACAGGGCGAGACACAATCAGATACAGCCAGCCAGAGAAGCTGGGTATCAGAAGGCAGGGGCTGAGAGGAAAGATAGAGAAATGAAAAAGACACAAAAGGGAGAGAGATGCATCTATGTTTTAATACTTTGATGGACGCATATAAGACATACTGGAATTGCAATTTCAGAGACAGTGAGAGAGAGACAGAGAGGTGAGTCCTGGCATATACAGCTGCATTACAGCAGCTTGGTGGTAGCTACACAGGACATCACCTGCAGAGTTAAGCCGGCCAGTCCATCTGCACCCACCCCCCACTGCCCTGTACACACACTCACACACAAGGTCCCTTCAGGTAAGCCATCCCTCCTTCCGCTGGATTGGATTAGAGTGCACACAGCCCCAAATGCAGCCCTGAAAACCTGATGACAGCAAGGTCCATCTCATCCTCAGTGGATAAAAAAGCAGCCCAGCACTGCTGTAGGTATGGGAGAGGGGAGAGGAAATGGCCATTAGTGAGCCAGCAGCAGCAGGCTCGGCCATTTACCGACCTTTTACCCTTTACATTATCCTCTGTAGCACCTCATACTGATGCTTTGTCATTGTACAATCAATATATTGTTATTCATATGTAATAATAATATTTAGGAATATCCCCACTATTTGGTATGGAAAACAGGATGGTGCCAGTTCTGACTGTGGCTGGCCTTTTAATTTGAAGCATAACTGGGCCTCGTGTCACCTGTATCTCATTGCTCTGCAGTGACCCCTGTTGGCAATCTTCGTGCCTATAGTCTGCATGCACACACTGCAGTGTAAAAACTCAGCTAGTGGACTGTGTCTAAAGATCTTCCATGGCTGCCATTGTGTGTTTCTGAGGATAAAACATGTTTGCCTGAACTCTCCTGACTTAACAGAGGCTGAGGCTGCTGTAACAATCATGGACATGTACACATTTGGCCAGCAGAAAACAGGAAGACAAAACCTGTGGTACAGACAGTAGCCACATGATCACATTTACTGCTATTCTCTTTCTCTGCACCAACCTCCCCACCTACACTGCTAATGGACTTATGGTGACATTTAAGAACAAAGAATGCAGGCTTATTTAAATACAAGCTGTAAAAGGGCGGTGTGAGCAGATGAATGGTGCTGCTGGTGTATATAAGTGATGGTCTATGTAAAAGTCTACCTTACAGCTGGCTGTAATAAATAGCAAAGATTGTGGAGAGGAGAGCAGACTAAGATCCTAATAAAGATATCCTCTGAGCAGTCAAAAAGCAACCAAATGATCCCTCACAAGCAAGGGCCAGGTCCAAGTTGTCATCCTTCCTAAGGAAACTGATTCATCTAAATAAAGGTCCCCTGTACTATTACAATTCCAAAGCAAATGAATATGGAAATGCATTTTCAGGCTATGATATTTTTTATCAGGTTACCAGCGTGACACAAACTGTATCAATATCTTCCCATCTGCCCATTATGAATCAGGCACAGCGAGCATAGCAGTGTATCTTAGAAATGCCAATGCATAAATAATGCAAAGGATAGCCCTACACTCACTATGTATCTACATAATACCAGCAGCATAAAATGGATGGGGTGGTATAGTAACAAGGTCTTGTAGTCATAAAAAGCTTTCAGACAAATGGCATACCGTCCTTTATAATAAATTTTGTGATTCAAAGAAGGAATGCAAAACTGCGGTCATATAAATAGAAAGCTGTATGAGGGCAGAATGCATTGCTGCCTCTTGGTAAGAGCCACCTTACTTTCCATGGTAATGATAGTGTGCTGCATTTCCCAGTTAACAGGAATGATTTTTCCAGTGATGCATTTTTGATGCCTCAGGATCACGCCTCCACCTCTAATGTGTATTTTGCTCAATGTTTCCTTGTTTGGACAGTCACTGTGATTTCCCTAGACAAATGATTCTCTCCCAGAGGCTGGCTGTAGAAGGGGGCTGAAGGGGGGGTGGAAGTGTGTTCTTCCACTTTCTTTCACACCAACATCAAGAACACATCTCGAACCTAGGGCACATGCGTGAGAGTTTTGACCTTTGACCTATGACCTTGAAGATGCATGCTGCCAGGCCTCAGAAACGTTTGCTTCTCAGGCTCCTCTGAGTTTGTTTGTTTAATTGGGATAGAGGACAGACACTTGACTGGTTTACCAATGCAGCTGAACTTCATCTATAGTCCCTGGACAGGAACAGCAGAAATCAGCAACAACATCAGCAGCAATGGAAAGCAAGTATACAACAGCATCATTAAACAGAGGAAAATCCTATTCAGAGAGCCAGCATTATACAATATAAAAATCTTGCTTTGATATAACCATTTCAATGGGTACATGACTGGTCTGCATTTAACCATGATTTTATCTGTGATTTAAAACAGTTAAAAGTGGCACAGTGTCCAGCAGTATGAGATATTGCACTCCAAACATTTGTTGCATGACAGATTACTAACACTACAGCCACGTGTATGCCTTAGAGTAATATAACATATAACACTAACACTGCAACCATGCATGCACAATGCCAACACTGTATTATTACACTAACACTACATTTTGTGATACTCACACCAATGAAAAAAGGAATACAGATATGCACAGGAGAGAGGGCGTAATTCTGCTGTACCTCTGTTACACAGAAATTACAGTGCACTGTGTATAATTTCTGACAAAGATCTTTGAACACGAAAGAAATTTTCTTGATTTCTTGCTGATGACAGAAGCGAGGCCTGTGTGAGTTTGGACTATGCCAGGGTGCACAGCAAACAGACTAGTGTCCCCTGCCACAGCGCTGAGGAACTGCAGGCAGATCTCCCGTAGATTGAGCAGCTTTAGCAATCTTTCTCAGGAACAGAGATGGGGAATGCGGTCAGTTGACCATCACGGTGTGGTGTAAACTTAATCCCTCTTCCACTGCCTAACCTTTAATCTACACACACTGCTTCCTGAGTGGCTAAGCACAGTGTTCCCTGTTTACACATCCTCATCCTTAACACACACACACACGCGCGCACACACACACACACACACACACACACACACACACACACATCCTCATCCATAACACACATGCATACACGCACACACACACACACACACACACACACACATATCCTCATCCATAACACACACATGCATACACACATCCTCATCCATAACACACACACACACACAGACACACACACGTACATACACAAACACACACACATATGCACATAAACACACACACACACGTACACATTCCCCTCCATAGCACACACACCTTCCACAAACACTGTGCTCCAGGAGCCTGCTCTGCCCAGCACTCTCTGGCCTGCCCCGCAGCCAGACCTGCACCCTTGTTCCCTGCATCCTCCCCATTGTTAGCAGCTGAGAAAGAGCTGCACGTGTTCCACAAGCTCCAGCCACATTGCTGCCATCTCAGTACACCACCCCCATGCTGTCTCAATAAACACGGCTTTCCCTTAGTTTGCCAATTAATAAAACATGATGTTATGTATGCTCGCATTAATACTGCTATCACAAGGAGTCAAATGGTGACAAATTTATTATGGCTTTACTTGTAACACCCAAGCACACTTAAAATATTAAAATATTTAAAGCATTCTCTTAATCACTGAGAGAATTTTTTACCACACCACCACTAACACATACATATACAAGCACACTCTTGAAACACATGCACATACACACCACTGTTTTTCTGTTGATACTGTATCCACTGATATCACATTGAAGGTGCTAAGATAATTGATGTACAGTTACTGAGAGGGCAGATGTTTGAATATTTGTTCAACAAATTGAAAGCTATCAACATGAAGTTCTGAAGATTTATTTTGTGCCGTATTTGAGTCAATAATTTTAAAACATGTCAGACACAAACAAGCAGTCAAGAGAACAAATAAAGAAACAAAACCTTTGCCAATTAAGCATAAGGTACATCAAACTACAGAGGCAAGATTGCAGCCACAGAAACAAACTGAATTCGGCACATTGGACAATGAGCACAAATAATTACTAACAGCCTTCAGTGTGTAAAACAAAGTGTGAAGTGAAAGCTAAGAGCTATAAAAAGATCACAGCTTTGGGTGTGTATACAGCTCACAGCCCACATCCCTGGGCCATTTGCAATGTTCAGAGCCAAGCGTTTCACCAGCTCCAACAGGAAGCACTGCAACCAGACCAGAATAATCAAACAGGGACGCTATAGTTACAGCCTAAGGACCTGCTGCTCCCTCTCTATCCTTCAGCAATCTTCATACACAGCAAAAGCCTCACATTCTGATTACATTAAATCTTGACAAAAAGGTCACATTCAGTCTTAGACAGAGATGCTGGTAGTTCCTATTCAGCTGCAATACAATGGGAATTACAAAATAGTGGTGGTGAGGGGGAAAACATGTTGTTTTTTTCTACTGGTATTTCATAAGGCCAGGAATGCATAGCATCTATGAAGTACATTATTTATCTTCTGAAATGCTGCTGCTTCATTTTGCATTTATGTAAGAGCTGTATTATGGTTATTATAAGACTGCAGCTCACATTGCATTTAACCTATGGTGAAAAAAATCAGGCCCATGTCAGACCAACCAAGGAAAAAAATATGACTCATATTAGATGAATGCAATCGAATGCACAAAGTATACAATTTGCCTTATACTATATTATCGTCTCTGCTTCACTGAACAAGTACTGTCAGGTTATTTGTTCCCACTCTATAATGAAGGTGGATGTGATAACACATATTCTGAATGATCGGAGCAAAGTCTGCATATTTGGGGTAAATGAGCACACCCATTTAATTTTTTCATTGCCAGCATGGTGCTCAGTGAGCCAAAATGGCCACCACTAAAGTGAGTGCTCCACTTCAGCTGCCAGCTCCATCACCCTACCCAGGCTCACAGGCTGCTGGCTTTCTGCTTGACCTTTCTCAATATGTGTGCCACAGCAACTTCATTATTCGCTCTTAATGACACAGAGGACACTGTACGAAGGTCGAGCACAGCGTAAGCTGAAAACCTGCCGAACAGTGAACCATAAATGAAGAGTCTGTTGGCCACCACTGTTTCCAGAAATTCACAGATCTGTGGACAGCATGCACCGTCAAATAATTCTTTAACTTATTAAGCAGTGCAGTAGATAGCTGCTGTGACTACAGCTTACAGAACAGCACTTGCCTTTTTTCATGGTATTCAAGTTTATATCTGTGTCTCTCGAATTTGCTCCAGTTCAACTGGCTCAATAATTCCTCCCTCCACCTTAGCTGATGTGTACTGAGAATTCTGGCATAAAATGGCTGCTGGTGCTGAGAATTCTGGAACAAAATGGCTACTGTGATTCACCCAGGTGGGGCCTGAATTGTTAGCTGCTGAAGTTTGATTGTTTACATTTATTATATTTTTGATCAGTCAATTTCCTACAATTTTAAAAACAGCAAGCAAGGATACGCTACACTTACACAAGCTGAGGTAAACACAAGGTCAGAGGACATTTCTCAAGTCATCAGGTGAATTTCCCACCCTTACACAGTGAACACTGTGTGAATAAACAAAAGTGTTGAATAAATTCCATAGTCATCATTGTCAGTAATACCAAAACTATCTGAATCAGGCTTGTACAGCGCTGTGACTCTCTGCTTTGTACATCCAACAAAAATTGTTTACATAGGTATATTTATGTTCAGTGTTTCATAATTGCACATAAGTATAATAACATGAGAAAAAATGATTCATCTAGATTAAAAAGCAATATATCATAAATATACATAATGCGCTTATTTGTAACATACATACTCACATTAAAAGATAATTGTCAGGTGAACTAATCAGGTAGCCACCTTGGTGAAAAAAAAATGTTTGTTTTCATCAGAGATCAATATATGGCAGTTGCGACTTAATATGAAAAATACATTTCAGTCTTTGGACCTATTGCTTCAGTGATCTCAGCATTTCCTCGTTTATAACATCTGTCCCAAAAAATGCCCTGGAGAACAAAAGAAGCCTCACTGCTCACATAAGAGAACAGAAAAACATCTATATGTTTTTGTAACAAGATGTATGTAGATCCTGATGTTCAAGTCAGGCAGAAAAGGCAAGGTGGCTGGACTGGAGCAGAACTATTCTGTCAGCAGGAATGTCAGCAGTCGGCATTGAACTTGGTGCCGTTCAATTATCCCCTTTGCACTAGAGAAGTCCTTGAAGTGCAAACAAGCCTTTGCAGGGGAAGGCAGATATCAAAAACAATGTAATGAGGTTATTGGTGAAGGAAAGCATTTCTCCCTCTCTCACTGTGCTGTTCTCTGAGCTCAGTCTGAGCAGGTCTGTGTGTCTGTGCTTCTGCTCATTATAAACCATGACCATATACTATAATCTCTGCCTGGTCAAAACCCATAAAGCCAGAGCAACTGAGCCAAGGGTCAGGGAAACTGGGAAAGATACTTCAAAGACTTGAAAATACTATGATGGTTGCATCTGAACAGATCTCATGTCTCCATCTCAATTCATTTTTGTTTTGATACATTAGTCGATGCAATTCTTTAAAGTTGTAAATGAAATGGTCTTCTGAATGGACTGTCTGGAGTCTGGACTCTGCCAATGGCTCAAATTTTTGTGAAATGTCCGGTGTATTTCAGAATCCTTTCAAGTGAAAGCATCTGATGTTATGGCTTAAACTCGTTCAAATCAAAGCTGATGTAAAATCAAGAAATTATACGACT
The DNA here is from genome assembly GCA_022829145.1 of Albula goreensis. Lineage (NCBI taxonomy): Eukaryota > Metazoa > Chordata > Actinopteri > Albuliformes > Albulidae > Albula > Albula goreensis. The sequence goes on along the minus strand of CM040753.1, from coordinate 13,666,473 downwards.
GTGGCTAAAGAAAGAATGTTGGCAGTTGGCAGATAAAGCATGAAAGTATCACAAGCTTTTTATGGGCCAGGAGTACTGTGGAATGGTGAGCTTTTAGAGCATGATAGAAAAAATGTATTGCTTTCATGCTCTAGGTCAGCCATTCAGACACAACCCATTTCATCAGTCAGCCCACACTTCTCATTCTAAATCTGAATGCATGCAGACTCAATAAGGGTGTTATCATAGCATAGGTACAAACAGAAAAAAACAGTCAAAATGCATGACAGAGGTGAAGAAAGCTTTGCATGTGCTGCCAGCCCAAAAATGACATCTTTCCACATTATTAGAAGCCAAACACAAAAAAAGGCTAGAGAAACATTTGCTCTTTTCCTGAAGAAGCTCCCTATTCTTTTACCCTTGTAGACTTGAGTGTTCATCATGCAATGCACAAAAAGAATCCAAGGACATATTGTCTGAAGTAAACATAACTGTGGCCCCAAAAATCATTGCGGTCAGATTTCAACAATGTATTGATACTGTCAACATTCTATCCATAATAGAAATGAGAATCCATTTAACTCCCTGATTCAGATGTTTTTTTTAATTATTTTTTATGCATGTCTTTGTCATCAATAGCAAAGCCAAATTCTGGCTACCACACTAGCTAACATATGTAATTTATATTGATTTATATTCCCCTTTGTTCACCAGGGCCCAAGAAGTAGGAACTAGACTGTTACAAAATGCTTGGTTGTCTGATGCTTCTTCAAGATTGACAAACATAAAATGTGTCTCACCATGTAATTTGAGTTGCCTCTGCAAAAGTTCTTCAGCTCTGAGATATTACAGTATCTGATGGTCCCTTATAGTCATTTTATGAGATCAAATTTTCGCTGTACAAGGATGTGGATTTTATTGAGAATACTCTTCAGAAATTCATCTAATGTTTACCCTCTTAGATTTATGATGGACCTATCTCAGCATTTCCACCCTGTTATTCACCTAACATCAGCAGACCAATGAGAGCAGTACCAATCCAGCTATAACAACGACACACCATCTGGAATGTTGATCAGTATTTCCAGAGAAACTTGTAGACTGTGGTAAAATTCCAGTTACTTATGCAATTGCACTTAATTACAATATCCAATAACTGAGTGGATTATACATATTACATACGTTAATAATTACAATGCCACACAATCTGCTGTCTCAAGTGAAGCAAGCAAAATAGAATTTTCCACCACACTTTAAAGTTCCAAACAAGCAAGAGAATTACAAACATACCCAAACTCTACACACATTTTCACTGTGTGTGTGTGTGTGTGTGTGTGTGTGTGTGTGTGTGTGTGTGTGTGTGTGTGTGTGTGTGTGTGTGTGTGTGTGTGTGTGTGTGTGTGTGTGTGTGTGTGTGTGTGCTTGTGTGTGCCCTCAGGGATGACTAGGAGGTATAGACTCTTCTAAATGACAGTGAGAGTAAATATTTGAAAATGATACTGCGATAAAGACAGTAAAACGCATCCTGTATTTACCCCTGGAAAAGGTAATTATACTCTGTTGCCTGTTTCGCCCTTCCTCATTGTCCCACATTATTGATGAACAACAACCAGTCCTTTAAAGATAAATTGTATTCAAAGTAATTTTTCCTCTGTGTAGATCCTGAGTTATTGAGTGAAAATGGATGAAGAATGGTGACAGTGCCGGAATGTATAAAGCTCAACAGTTTGTCCATTGTGATCTTCCTGAAGCTGAGAGCCAAGAACTAACAACCAACACACAACAGACACAGACCCCTTTTTATTTTCCCATGTGTTGGTCGGACACAAGCTGGAGAACCCTCCATTGGAGACAAGCAGCCAAATTATCCACACACAGGCTCAAGAACTCTGCATTGAGGACAAGCAGCCATATTATCCAGACACAAGCTCAGGAATCCTACTTTAGTGCAAAAGACCGTGAGCACTCCTGTGGACATCCATTTGTCAATGGAGGATTATATCCCAACTGCAATTAACACGGACCTGCTCCTAGGCCCAGAGCAGCTAAGTCATCTCACACAGAGGTCTGAGTAAGGACATCAGGATATGCAAAATTACTGAGGGATAACAGACATACAGATAGGAGGCCAGGACTAAAGACAGGCTTTGACGTAGGACGCCCATAGCCAGTTACTGCACTTAATCCTGGGGGGTAACGAAGACAGAACAGGCCGCTGCTCGGAGGGAAAGGCAGACCACTAAATCACTTTCCCATGGGTGACTCAGCCTTTTGGAGATAAATTGAGAGCCCTATTAAAATTAATTGGATAAATTGACTGCATACTGTAGCATGTACAAAGGTCTTCGAGTTTATTCTAATAGTTTTGAGTCTAATCAAGATTCTATGAAAGAAAGACCTCAGTGTACATACAGTATATACTAATTATGGACAGGAAGGAATATCTAGTAAGGAAGGAATATACAACATTTTTCAACAAAAGATGCGTTGCTGAGCTTTCTCCACGTAATACAACAGAAAAAAGATGAACGTTTCTTAGAAACATGAGAAAGCCCCCGTCAAACCATGTTTCTTAAGTCAGTATTGATGGCCTAAAAAGGCAGGCCCATCTTGGGGATGTATTTAATCAAGGTCTCTTTTTGTTTTATGCATCAGAAAGAAATGTTACATGTGCATTGCATTTCACCAATGAAAATACATTTTTCACCAAAAGCAAGATGGTGCAAAGCATAAATTAGTGAGGAGCTTAAATTATTTGTAAGGTTTTCCATGTCTTTTGCTTTTATTAGGTAATCACTATAATGACTGAGGACAGCTAATCAATGTTAATGAAAGATAATACAAGGCAGAAACACATTGTATCCATAATAAATAGAACATAAAATTAGAGCCTGTTTAATGTAACATGAGCACTAATCATAATTCAGATTTTGTTGTTGTTGTCGTTGTTCCTTTATTTGTTTTATTTATTTTCCTGTATACCAGAATATGTCCATGTGTACTTAACAAACACAGCAGAGGATCACTGTGGTAACAGCCATCATTGTAAAGTTGAGAGGGCAGCTTAGGTTTCTGCTCTGGAGGAAAATCACATTATTCAACAAATTAATAACTTAATTAAAGCACCTCATCAATCAGCTGTGCTTGATTACATAATTATTAAATGTAATTGGAGGGTTATTTAGTGGCACCTTGAGAGGAGACAGAGGTGAGCTCTCTCTCATTATTATTCCTTTTTCCTTCTGTCTTCTAAGAATCCAAGTCAACCACAGGCCACATTTCAAAAGTTGTAGTGATTGGTCTGTGAATCTGGTTTGTTAGACATACCTTCTGCCATGAGTTGAGCAGATGGGCATATCTGCAGGTCAGTCAGGTCTCTGACCTTTAATCAGTTATCAGTGATTAGGTAATGTTTTAATGTTATTAACCTTTAAAAAGTGCTCAGTCAACAGGATTTATTGTTCAACACCTGTTCTTTGTTCTTATTGTAGACTGTAATGGGAGGAAGTCTAACTTTCTGTAGCAGACCAAGGCATGATTAAGTGCTGACGGTGTTAATGAAATTAACTGGACATGCCTGTAATTTCCTTTAGGTCTAATAAAATCTGATTCTCAATTCAGAGTTTTTTTTTTTTCAAAAGACTTTTCTTCATAATAGAATTTCCCACAAATCAGGGCCTTTAATGAACAGGGCTGAAAAGGGGGAATTTTACATTAGACATGGCGATTATACAGCCGTCTTTGTTTTTCATCTGCAGTGTGGCTGGTTCTTCTCTGCAGCCTGCTGAAGTATGGCTACAACAATAGGATAATGGCATGCGATTGTGATTAGGGTGAAAGCCATTCGACCAGAACACATTCACAGACATTTTAAAGTAGCTGAAGCATTAAGATTAGCATTTGTGTTGGCGCAGGCGGCAGCAAACCGCTAATATAAAATTAATCCTTTACAAATTTATATGGACTTCTCCAAACTGTGATACAGTAATAGGTTTCTTTATGAAAGTTCATTCAATTCAAGCTTTCTGGCACAAATGATGTCTGGGCTGGAACAGATTATTGCAAATTACTGTTGCGTTGAATTGCTTGGGGGAGGAAAAGCAGGAAACAAAGGCCCACAAAATGCATTTTATTATAGATCAACTAAAATACATGAATAATATAAGCAGTTTTAAGTAAACAGGGAGGTATTTAGACCCTTACAAAAGAATGAATGCCAGATGCTACATCTGACAATTTCTCGTCACAACAGCAGCCCACGAGGGAGGTAATGAAATGCTCTTATTTTATGCTTTAATTATAGGGGGAATATAAAAATATCTCCTCAACCTGTATACACTCAGAATGAAAAAAAAATCCATGAAGGCTTCAAAAATTGCATATCCCAATCTAAAACCTAATACTGGTTTGTTTTGTCATTTAAGTCACAACAGAGGCCAATGCATTATGTATAACTACAACAACTAAAATTAATTGGTGGAAATCAAATGTGATTGGCATCATTAAAAAATTAAATCAGAAATCTGTTCAAATATTGAGTCACTATGCAGATCACATTCTCTTGTCTTACACAGCAAGCTAAAGTAATTTAACACTGCCATGACGAAAGAAATGCATCCATCTTCACTTACCACTAAGAAATATTAATTCCGGTTTATAAGCAAGCCTGCTCTGACCAGTGATGGTTTGACAACGATATCCTCTAAAGTGTGATTTAAGTGCGCTATTCTTATAGCACATACATTGTCATTTTAAATACTATTCTTTGCAAACCGTGAGTGCCTGAGAGAAAATCACTGTGGCAGTATTTTACTTGGTAATACCCCTTAATGAGGTTCCAGAGGATAAATATGAATTAAATAAATTAATAAATTAATTCAAATTTTAAATGTCCCAGTAGAAGGGATGACAAAATGTGCATCATGGTTACCTATGAAGCTGCTAGCAATGACTAATCAAAAACATAGGTTGGTATGAAACAGCCCAGATGTCTTGGTGAGAGTCTAGACTGTGACCTCGGAATAACTTGTTAAGAAAATACTGAATCACCTTTTAGTTTCAGGGTGATCCATGGTGTTTTTCCAATGGCATTAAATTCTATCTTAATAACACTGCAAAAGCCAAAACTATAATGAAATTATGAAAACCTCCAATCACATTCCTGATATGAAACAACCTCCAATCAGACAAAATGAATCACAGCCTTAACACACAACATCTTGAAAGTGGTTCTGAAAAACACTGGCTCTGGAGTTTCAGGTCTAGCCAGGAAACCATGGCAGCATTAATACATTTTCAAAAATGAGATAATTCTTGAGTTTTTCCTGATTCATTGGGAAATGCTGATTTTCGGATGTTAATGTCTTAATTTTTCTTCTCAGAGGCAAAACACTGGGATATTTTGTAAGCTCACAAAACAAAAGATTTTGCTCTGTGTGACAGGTGGATGCAGGAGAGAATGTAATGAATGAGAGGACAGAATGTTCTGGTAGCCCCAGAGACATGAGGGTCTGAAAATATATATTTCCCCATTAATCAGGAGAAATCACATCCCTGCATTTTGCAATCCTCTGAGAACTGAGAAACCCAAGTGAGATGCATCCTGTAAAATTAAGGAAAATACAGGGCCCTTCCTGAAATGAAACAAAGCTGTTACATTTCTTTTAATGGAGCATATTTAATGTGCCAAGTAACACATCCCTCCCAATGCCTCAGGCTACGCTCAGGGTCACTCTGCCCTGTTTTACAGAGGATCCAGAGAAAGCAGTTTATCCTTCATTTACAGGAGTCAAGGATATTCAATATATAATGAGTGAAAATGTATTAAGAGAATAGTGTGAGATTTTATGCTAAATTAAACATAAAAAATGGATCAGCGATATTACAAGTTCATGTTTGTTTAATCATTCTCCAGACTGTTTGCACAGCTCAGCAGAAAACAATTGGGAAAATAAAGTTTCTTTTCTCATGAAAATAAATGAATCACAGAATTGACATATACCTCAGTATACTTCTAAAAAGGGATTAATCAAAAAAAAAAACACAAATATCCAGCCAGTCCTTATGTTACATTATTCATGTGTGGTACTCTACAAAATGAAATAACTAAAATTAATGTCAGATAAAAACAAACATGATGGAAAATAAACCCCCAAAGAATAAAGAAAAAGAGCATTAGGTGTGCGGATCTGTAGCCATCTGTGAGGTAATTTTCTTTGGCACTGAGACATAGTGCTGGTACTAACACCTCTGCACCACTTTGTGCACACTGAAGCTTGTCTGTCACTCAGGTTAGAGTAGCTAGAGTAGAATATCACAACAGGGCACTGATCTTTATCTTGCCGATTCTGCAACAGGCCATAAAACTGACTTCAAAGAGGTAGAGGTGCAGACTACACAAAGACACCGTTTGGAACATTTCTTGTTATTGTGTTCATGTATGTATGCAAGCAGGAATTTGGGGTTCCTAGGTTCATATTTTGTGAAGTAGCATTGTATGTCTCCCATGACGAAGTTTACGGAGTGATTTATGTTCATAGGCATATTATAAAGTGGGTGTATACCATTCTCACAGGTATGTTATAAAGCATTAAATGTTGGGCCACTGATTCAACTCCCCAGCATCAGTGAGCTTCTGGACAACAGATGAGAAGAAAATAAAACATTTCACAGCTAAGAGACCGAACACACAGCCAGTCTACATCTTTTGTGTAGATACAATTTCACCCTTTTGTAAAATAATTATATTTTACCTCTTCAAGCTTTGTTATGTTCTTTTGTTTCAAGCACTTAAAAAGAATCCAATGTGGGACTCTTTTGACAAAAACATACTTCCATTATGTAGTCATTCTGTGCTTTTTCAGAATGCACTTTGCTGCAGAAAAAAATTCCTACAAATCAACCCACTGATGGATGGAAAGTTTATGAAATTCTTTCTCATTTGAAACTGCACTGATATCTCATAAATGCCCAGAAAAACAGGCAGAGCAGGTATTTTTTAAACTGACCCTGAGGATACTGTATTTGTCCTGGCTATGAATTTATCCCTGTTTGTCTGTTTCTCTGACTGTCAGTCTGTCTGTCTGACTGCCTGCAGTACCAATATTTCTCCACCAGAGGTCAATGTTGAATATACCATGGGGGTGGGGGATGGGGGGTGGGGGATCTGATTGCACTCTCTGACGGGTCTCACCCAAACAGTAGGCCCAGTTAATATATTGAGCTTAACACTTGTCTGAAACTGTGATTGGCATGCACTTTTCACAAAACTCAGGCTACATGCTGACAATAGCTTGAGAGCTCATATGCGGCATGTTCATACAGAGGCAAAGACTTTCTCCCACACCACCCTGATAAGAGCTTGCCCAGAGTACTGCCTGTTTATTAAAGTGAAGGAATGTTGAGGAGAAACCATTCACAGAAATATAAATTATATATAAATAACATCCACCGCAATCTGGTTCTAGAAGGTTCAGAGGAGCAGCGATAAAAATGAAAAACAACACTGGTGCCTCTGTGGTGGGTAATTCCTAATGTGGCGGATTTCCCCCAGGGGCCTGCTGTTTCATGGGGAATGTCCACCGAGCACAACTCAAGTCTCTCAGCACTGCTGACGATTCGCACCCGACGCCTGAACACTTCATCTCAATGACTCAAATTTAGCATTTTCCTGGGCAGAATGCTCACCGCCTGGCAGCCTCTCAGACCCCTCACCACAACACATCCCCCTCCCTGTTCTCTCCTCCACGGTTACCCACCTCACATCTGTGCCATCTTTCACCCCCTTCCCATTCTCTCCTCCACGGTTACCCACCTCACATCTATGCAATCTCTCACCCCCTTCCCGTTCTCTCCTCCACGGTTACCCACCTCACATCTGTGCCATCTCTCACCCCCTTCCCGTTCTCTCCTCCACGGTTACCCACCTCACATCTATGCCATCTCTCACCCCCTTCCCGTTCTCTCCTCCACGGTTACCCACCTCACATCTGTGCAATCTCTCAAAGCCACAGACTGTCATTAAAGCAGCCGTGATTAATCTCCCATTCACATCGATACCTTTTCCCCTCCTACACACTATACTCCAAAAAAAAAGGTTGTATCCCCAGTCTATCAAAAAAGAATCTTCTGGGAAATACATTTTCTGATCAATCAAAAAACAGCTCACTATTGTCATGTCAAGAGACATGCTGTCACCCACACTTGTAGTATTTCAGGCTTTCGCCCGCACACATTTTAACACCCACATTCTTGAACAGACTATTTTTGTCTCCAATGGTGGCTACAACCAGCAGCACAAGCAGTACATTAATATTCGGTGGCAAAGGCAGAAACACACACACATATATACAAAAACACTAAATGTGTTATCATTAATTAGCTTGACACATGTAACAAGCTATTAGGATCAAATTTCAGCACAGGAAAGGAACATTTTAATGTGTCTGTGGGCTTTTGCAATGTGTGGCACAGTTTAACTCTGTAGATGAAAAAGGAAAATAGGATACAATTCTAACGTGTAGTAGCTGGTGAGAATGGCAAAGCTGACTTGGTCATCTCATGCTCAATGTTAGGGAACATGGACAAGCACCCCCCACACGCCACTCCTGACCGGAGTGAAGTGGGGCTCTGCCAATAGGAACATGCTATTTCCGGTGCACAGTATCTCAAATTCTGCAGTCTCTCTCTGTTTCATGAATATTTGCTTTAGGGGAATGTTTTCCTACTGAGGGACCACGAAAAGAGTAAACTTGTAACCTTAGAAACTGTTCCCTTGGTAACAAAGAGGGAACGTGTAACTCAGAAGAATGAGAGAGATGTGAAACAAAGGGTGTTAAAACTAACTTTGACCACAGCACCTTAATATTTTTATTCATTTACATGTATTTTAAGTGCTGAAGCCAATAAATGTATTAAAATAATTAACAGTACTATAAATATGTAGTTTAATTGAACCTACAATTTAATCTATAGTACATATACTGTCTAAATATACTCCACATAAAAAGGCCAAATAATTTCTGTATAACAGCCACACCTACACTGCAGCCTCTCACATGTGACATCATGCATTCACATGTGCTACATCCTAAGATCACATATCAATACTGAAAATTTCATATAAATACAGAAACATTTCAATATACAGAAACATGAAAGAGAATACATGAAAGAGTCAGGTCTATGATTACCATAGGCAATCTTACAAAAACACACCACTCATATCATGTTGAAAGGAGATGATGCTAAGCCATCTCATGTTAAATGGAAGACACACCATGCTACATCACACTTATGCTCTTAAAAATCAAAACATCCAATAGTTAGGTTTCATTGCTGAGCTTTATTTACCAAATAATACAAAAATGCAAAAGACATCAGTCAGCTGACCACTCTTTGTGAAATGCATTTTTGGATGTTTACAATATTTAGCGTACAGAAAACACAACACATTCAGACCTAAGCATTCAAAGTCTTTGTAATGGGCTCTGAAGGCAGGCTCCCCTTTCAAAGAACAGTAGTGTGTTTCTTTTCTTATATATAATTAAAGACTTAAAACAATGGAGATGTTCTGACATAGCACCACACTCCAGATATTTCTTGCTTTTGGCTTAAGCCATAAATTTGGTGTTACCCACATAGGGCAGGAGCACAGATAATCCCTGGCCTCTCAGTGGAGAGAGCTGAGTCTGTGGAACACTGAAACTGGCTCATAGGAAGATACTGAGGAGCTGAAGTAACACTAAACCCAAAATTTTAGCTCAACACTAATGCTCACCTCAACCAGGATTGGGGGAAAAACACAATCAATCCATGGATTGCAGCAGCACTTAGGGTACAAATCTGCCTGCGGGTTTCCCAGCGTGTACACACGAGCTAAATGCACATGACCGAGGACATGATAAACAAGCAGCTTCACACTTTATCCTTTGGAAAGATTTTTGTGTTTCTAAATATATCACTCAAAGAAAATTCAGCTTACATCCTATGCCAAATCTCTTTAATATTTGGAAGTGAATAAAGTATGATTTTTATTTATTTTTTAAATGGATTAATGGATGAGGGAAATTTTTTTGGAGTAATTTAATTTCAAATGTCATTTCTATGGTGAGTGCACCCCCCCTGCTCCTCTGTCCCCAGTGCACAGCCTTCCCATCATCCTCTCTGGCATCTATCCAGACATCTGCCACAGAATTGCATCTTTCAGAGAAAATGACATGGCTTTTATTTACCTCTACAGGCTCATTTCACACATCCCTGAGCTCCCATTACACGTATCTGTGCACTAATACACACGTTTGAGACGCGCTCACGTATCTGTGCACTAATACACACGTTTGAGACGCGCTCACGTATCTGTGCACTAATACACACGTACGACACTCACTCACGTATCTGTGCACTAATACACGTGTATGAGACACACTCACATATCTGTGCACTAAAACACACATATGAGATGCAATCAAGTATCTGTAAACTAATACACGTATGAAACGCACTCATGTATCTGTGCACTAATACACACGTATAAAACGCACTCATGCATCTGTGCACTAAAACACAAATACCAGACGCACTTACATATCTATATACTAGTACAAACGTGCAAGAAAACGTTGAATTTCATTCACTGAAACACAGTGCATCCATTGAAAAACACTAAACAAAAAGTGATTGGCATGTTACCAATTTTGAATTAAAATTGAACTGATATGGACCTGATCTTAATCCTGATTTTCAGATAAACCCAACCTAAAAGACTGTTCAAGACAGATCACTAGTCAGTATTCAAAATACAAGTCAGAGTAGAGGGCTGATCTAGGATCAGCTTCGCCTTTAAAACATAATGAATTAGGTTAGAATGTGGCCAGAGGGAACTTGATTTTAGATCATCATACCAAACTGAGATTATAATAGTTTAACCTGTTCAACCTGATATGACAATCTAAACCCATTTTACTTTAAAGAATTGCACAAACTATTTGAAAAGATATGATAGCACTGAAGGAGTGAGAGGACAGTAGAGCAACAGCTATTTGCAGCACTGCTCATACAAGGACATTACAGACACAGCTATGATCAGCACTGCGCATACGAGGGAGAGGATATTAGAGTAGCAAGTATGAGCAGCACTGCGCATACGAGTGAGAGGTTCTTTTTTTCTAAGCTGAATGAAGTTGGAGAGTTATCTGCAGCACTGCACATGCAACTAGTAGAATTTACCTGCAATACCCTCTAGCATGTGTACTTATAGATTTGGACACATTATGTTTTATCCATACTTGATGAATGACTGCAAACACCTGCCCATCGCACCCCCCTTTTGATGTATTATTCTGAACAGAAAACAGACTGGTTTGATCCTGTAGCACTCGGATGGTTAATGGCATGTCTGCTCCATGCACATAACTGCTGCGGGTAGCATCCACTCACTCATTGACTGATTGTACCTTTTTGAATGAGCTGACTCATGTGATTTAATGCGATAAACAGGGTTTTCACTATCATACACTCTCCTAAGACCACATAACACTAGGCAGCTATCTGAGTTTTCATCTTTTTTGCAGGTGGTGTAGCAGGCACACTTTGGCTTTTGGGACAGGACCGTATTTCCTATCATTGCTGGGCAAGCGTGATTCAGGCAGATACATGATGGATCCCACAGTCCTGCAGCAGCCAGTCCTGCTTAGCTCAGAGAGCCCACAGCATCGGCACCACACAGCAAGCTGATTGGAAGGCCACGCGGAACAGACTGGGGCCAATAGCAGGGCAGAAGGGTCCCTGTTCCCACCAGGCACTCAGTGCTAATGCAGGCGGACGGATCAGCCAATGAGACTCCAGCGCCTCGACCCCTGTCACATGTGCTCGCGCTGCCCATCTGACACCACACAGCCATGCTTCGCTCTCAGCTCCTGATCACAGTGTTATGAGAACAATCCATATGTACTAGATCACTAGGTAGTTATGTGAAACATTACAATTGCTTTAGACAGCTCTGAGATCCCTGCTTACCAGTGAATACTGTAATAGATTACATCAGTTTTAAGCAAGTCAGAACAACTTTGATAAAGGTTGTATATTATGGTTAGAAGCATATGAAATACTTGAGCATGGGCAAAAATAATCACTCAGAGCTTTTTAGTAGACAGTAACAGATGAGATATAATTTTTAATTACATGTGATAACATGTGAATAAAGCCTCACCAATGCATAAGCACATGTAGAACATAGATGAGGCAGAGACAGTAATTCAGCTTTGGCCTAAGAGTCGTTTCTGATAAGGTGCAAGCCAGTATAAGTTCCGCACTACCGAGGCTGTGTTAAGTAATAACCCGACAGTTGCTCAAAAAGCCAGTTAGCAAAGCTGACTACATACAGCCTCAGGAATCTGGACCAATCAGACTGCAATAAGCCAGAAGACAGAAGACAGCAAAAGACAGAAAAGCAAGGCTATCCACTCTGTCAGAGACCAAACAGCGCTGGACATAGAGACCAAGCAGAGCTGGTCCAGGTAACAGGTTGTCTGTATGGAGACCAACCAGAGCTGGCCTTGGTGATGGGCCCTTTGCATGGAGACCAAACAGAGCTGGTCTTGGTGATGGGCCCTTTGCATGGAGACCAAACAGAGCTGGTCTTGGTGATGGGCCCTTTGCATGGAGACCAAACAGAGCTGGTCTTGGTGATGGGCCCTTTGCATGGAGACCAAACAGAGCTGGTCTTGGTGATGGGCCCTTTGCATGGAGACCAAACAGAGCTGGTCTTGGTGACAGGTCCTTTGCATGGAAACCAAACAGAGCTGTTCCCATTAACAGGTCCTCAGCAGGTTACTGAAGCATGCAGCCTGCACACACCACTCTGCCCTGTTGTTTTTGAGTGGGAGGGATGCCCATATTTGGCACTGTCAGTCTCACAGAGGAGTCTGCTGGGGCTTTCCCATGCAGAGCTCACACCGCCTTCAAAAAATTCTCTTCTCTCCTCTTCCTACTCTTTTGTGCCAGGCACAAACAGCATTAGATGTAGTGGCCTTGACCTACATTTCACAGTTAATTAAAAAGAAAAGCTGCATAAAAAAGAAATAAAGAGTTGGATAGCAAGAATCCATTATCTTTGCCATCACAAAACGAACACGGCGCTTTCTCTTTGAATCAACGACCCAAAGGAGCATACAGCAGACATGTCTACGATACAGTACAAACAAAAATAACATGCTTTCAGAATAAATGTGCACACACACGCATACACACACACACACACACACACACACAAACATACCAATGGGAATTAAGAGCATGCAAGCGATTTCAACAACATGAGTTCTGTCTCAACATTCAGCAGGTATATTTATTTCATACTCTTGTTGCATGAAGTTAAAATTATTCATGTGTATTCAAATCACAATTTGTATAAAATATTTGGCTACTGCAAAGTAACTGTGATTTGCTTAGCAGTAAGTGGTGTTCTTAGTTATGCTATGTAAAAAAGCCAGCCCTGTTACATGTTTATTATCTTGCTATTAGTATTACACATTCTGTAAATACACACGTTATTACACTATGTAATAAAAATTCCACAATAAATTTCAGAAATTTTTGATACGGTGGTATGCATAAGTGACGTGAAATTAAACAAAACACAACATTAACAAATCAAGTAAAGAAAACATAAAACATACGTAAGAAATCTAGGTCGGATTAAAAGCAGGTCAGTTTAGGACAAATTTAGGACAAAATTTAGGACAAAAAAACCTCCCGTACCAACCCGAAACACATCTGTGCGTCTGTGTTTTGGCACATTAGACATTGACACAGACAAAGAACCTGTTTGAAATGAGAAGGAGAGTAAAAAATCAATTTTTTTCTACGTAAATAAGCTCTGAATTCGTCATGGAGACGAAGGGGAGGAGGTCTAATACATCACCGCTCTTGTTACAGTTTCTTAGCAACTCTTTCTCCACACAGCCCCCACACACACAAAATCCACAGAGAGATGTTCAAATGGACTCCGAAACAGCACACTGGGTATTGAATAGCACAGCACTGGTTCCTAATTACTGCTGGATCCATGGCATCGATCTGAATAGGTATTGTGCTTGATGCTGAAAGCACTAGATACATACATGAGGGTGTCCACAAGCCTTTAGCCACTTAGTACCTCAGCCTGATTTAGACCTTCTATAAATGTCTACTGTGAGAGTCGTTTGAACATCTTATGCAATTCTCTTATGTATCTCTCCTCCTACATACATTTAAAAGCATCACACCTACTGACAATCTTTTTAAAGGAGGTAAAACAATCATCCTAGCATAATAAATAAACAGTGAATCACTGGTCCCTGGGGAAGCATTAGATAACATGACAGAAATGTTTATATGCCTCATTGTTCTCAGTGCACTTAGACCAAACATATTTATTTTTACTCTGCCATAGCTGCCCAAAAAGCCTTTAACCAAGTGCAGGGAACCTGGGTTTTCACCGGACTTGCTTTTGGCATAAATAAGTCTTGGAGGTGGGTCTAACCTGGCCGCCAAGATAAAAGAAAAGGTACAGATGTGGGGTATAAATTTGGACCAAATGGGCCACATGTGAAATAACATCTAGGTTTATATGTTAAAGTGGCTTAAGAGTACCCTTTAAAATATCAGCACAATTTTTATTGCTCTACAGAGCTTTGTTCATCCTGTTTTCCAGCTTGCCTTTTCATGATTTCATGTGTTAAAGTGGTATGTGGTAGAGCACCAGGGCAAGCTTGCCTTTTTTAGTGGAGGAAAAGTAACAAATAGAAAAACGAGAGCAATCAGACCCATGGAGACTTGTCTCTTTTTAGCATACTTCCTTCGGGGTGGGAAGGAGAAAATCCGTCTTCGATGACCCTGATTTTCCATCCTCAATAAATGCAAGCACTACACCAACTTCATTCAGCATAGAAAAAAAGAACGCAATCTGCCACCAGCAACCATCAGCCAAGTTAGATGTAGTCTTTTTTCCCTCTGGTTGTCCTTGAACATCTTCCAGTGCTATATGACATGACAGCAGACATTTCAAAATTAGATTTTGCTCACTCAGAATGCATGAGTGTATGAAGCAAGAGTTACAGCATCAAACCACTCCAACCTCTTCTACCAAAGCAGTTCTCATGCTAGTTCATAACAGTTCAGTTCAGTTGGGCAATGTCTGTCCCCATGAGAATGTATCAGTGTATTTCATGTTTATTACTCTGACAATGGAGAAATTTTTGATTATGAAATTGCAACTGTGATCGTGATAGATATAAATATTGCTCAGATTATGACTTTAAAATGCTGTATCTCTGTGTATCATAAGGTAAGCTGGTAGCACTTTAGGCCTATGTTAAGTTGCATCAGTGCTTGCATGTGTGGTTATATATTAATACATTTGGAAACAAGAGTTTACTATTGCCGAAGTGCATAGGAATAAAGGTGGAACAAAAGTTTGTGGCAGTCTTAAATACGCACACCTTCCTTACCATTATATAAATTTATAGATTGTCACACTTTGTAAAACAACACTGGTGTATTCAGCTTCCTTACATTGGCAACCTGCATACCCCTATGATAGTATGCTTACTGGTTGGTTAAAGTAAGTGATGTTCCTTGCTAGCACAAGTGACATCTTTAAGACATTTACACCCACATGCATACACATCCAAATATTTGCACACACTCAAACATTTTACAACACAAAAACATTTGAACAGATTAATTAGCTCTAAGATCATTGACCATTTGGATTTAAGCACATTGTTTTGGAAGGAACAAGAAATTAAATGTGAAACATGGGTAGAGATAAACAACAACTTCCATGATGCAGTTCATTTCTTGAAGAAGACATGCCATTAAACCTCCAAAGTACAAGATCAAGCTAATTGCATTTCAGTACAGCATGGTAAAAGAGAGGTGAAGTGCAATGTGCTGTGTAGCCATTCATTAAATTTAAACAATGGCGGTCAAAACCATGATTAAAAGCTCTAGAAGGAGTTCTCCAGATTAATTGTTGAATTTCGACTGCTGCATTTAGCGGTTACTCATCCTTGCTCTCATATCTTATCATGTTGATTTGTGAGGTTTCATTGAGTTTTGGTTGTGATATGCTTTTATAGGAGCTGAAAGTGCGACCCTATTGTAACTAACATGTCACAGGACTGGTGTTGTTTCTCATGTGTGGCTGATAAGTCCTTTTTCAGTTTAAAAACAATCATCAAAGGTTTTATTAAGCTTAAGAGAAATCAGGCAGTAAAGCACCCTGTGCCTCATCTTCACACATCTAATGTCAGAGATGGGATGGAAAGCTTTTAATGTGTAAACCATTACACCCAACCAGCACACACATGCACATATTTGATCAAATCCAGATTAGTTCAGCCTCATTGCCTCTAAAGAATTGTGTTATATCATGAGGGATTTTTATTAGCCCACTGAAACTACAGATAATTAAGCCTACATGACTGACAGCAGGGAAAAAGATCTCTTCTTGGAACACTTGGTGAATTCTAATGGGAGGTCAACCCAGCTCCATTCGCTGTTGTGGAACCTTATGCCAAATTAATTCCAGCAATTTTGCATCTTAGACTCTACCGGGGAACGAAATAGTAATCGGAGCTCCCATTTTATGATTTTAAAAAAGCCTGACACAAAGAGCAGTGAGGCAAAATCTGGTGTAACAGAAACAGGAGCACTAGGTAATGTTATATTTCATATGCTAATCACATGACACAAAAATCATAGTGTAGTGCATGTTATTAAGCATCCATTCATAACTGCGTCACACACTTGTTATGACACAACTCATGTAACAGCCGGCATTAGTACATATCATAACAGGGGTATGTATTACTTATGAATGAACACAGTATCTGATGAGGAATTGCAGTATGTCATGCTTAAGGCACTGTCAAGATCATGCAATAATGACTACATAAAAATAAAATGTGTTACCAATCTTTGATTCCCTGTTTACTCCCTGCAGTAATGAATTTGGGGCCATGATGCAAGAGGATTTTCAGGTGCAGAATGGTGAGACAGAGCTGACACTGTTAATGGCAGATCAATCTGTCCTCCCTTCTGCCCAGTCTCTGTGCGACATCGCCAACAGCTGACATGACGGGCAAATCAATCAAGAGTAAGATCTTAATCACAATCAACACTAAGCCCCCATTCCTTTGGTAGCAGACAGTCCAGAGTGAGAGTACACCTCCATTACTACCCTGCCCAAGGGGGACTTCCAATCCTCACATACTCAATACCTTTAGCCACGCTTTGAACAAATCAGTGGACATACAGGTATTGATAAAGTTTCAGTTTGGCTGGTAATAAATGGTAATTGCATGGTAAAACTCCAGCCTATTGGTTTATTTTAGAAAGCAGTCCTTCATGCAGTTAAGGTCACGATTGGCTGAATCTCAGGATGACCATGACTGGTCAAAGAGCAGGATCATCAGTAGCTGAATAGATAAAGTCTAAATATAGACTTTGCTCAAATGAAAGTGCACTCTGCTTCACTTAAGTTCATCCTACATTTATTTCAAAGATGAAAGTGTATCAAAGATCTGTGATATTTGGCCCTCTGAAGCGAGTGGTATTAAAAGAAAGGGGCTGCACCATTTGAGAAAGGCTAGCATGTGATGTGTAAAAAATTTAGAGCCTGCTATAAGAGCAGTTATAAATTAGACATGCTTCTTCCATTCTTCTCTCCTCACTTCAACTAGAGAAACACTGGCATAGTATCATGGAGGAAAACCCTGAATCATTCATATCAGTTTGCTATAAGATACATATGTCCTTTCCTCTGCACATATGAATATATATACAGTATATATATATGATGTGACCATGAGACTTAGTGCATTACCATGGTCCTGCAATGTGATTTCTGCAGAAGACTTGTCATAAATTAGATTTTATATAGATACTGTGTGTGTGTGCATGTGCGTGTGTGTGTGTGTGTGTGTGTATATATATATAAAGACACTGAAGCAATGTTCATGACTACACTGCAAGAATAATGTTGAGGGAGGGGGGATCATGAGTTTTGCAGGGCAGGATGTCCTGCCAATATAATGGTAGAGGCAACACTGCCATATGAGCATAAAACAAGGTCACTGATTATAGCATAGTCACAATGGCAAATGAGCTTTATCTCGGCCACATATGTTCTTTAAGCCAGGAGCCTTGAAAAACAGGGCGGCAGGGGGGACTGTGCACTGTAACTTTTTGTTCAGTCAGCGTACATAAGAGCCACATGTATGCATCTTCAGTGTTCCTGTCTCCATGTGAGCCATGGAGGCACTAGATGGAAGGAGCGTGACTGATGGAAATGTTGCAGAGGGAAGTGATCACCATTGAGCACACCTTAGCTAAACCAAACTCCCCCTTCTGACTGCAGAGAGGTGGTGCAGCCCAGAAGACCTCCTACACAAACATGTTATTCTCCTAGCCTCTGATTACCAGCTGCAGAGGCTAGTGCCGCTGGGTTTCCACACTATGAAAGCCTATCAAGCAGAAAGTGGTGGCTTTGAAAACACATCCTTATTCTGGATGCTACTGTAATAATGTGGCTAATGGTGCGCAGAGGGGAGCTCGTCATCTTCCCGGCCCAACTCCCCAGGGTGAACTCCCGGCCTCTGCAGGTGCCCGTCTGGAGTCTTGCTCAGTGTGGTAAATGAAAGAGGCCCGTCATGATTCGAGTGCTGGTCTAATGTAATGAACAATCAAGGATGCAGCTTTTAAATGTTTTGACATTTAAGCTGCAGCACACTCTCTTAACAGGAGGTTAAGATGATAGTTTAGGCTGCTGGCTAATTTCATGTGAAAACAGAACAGAGGCCAGTGAGGGAGTGGGTGAGTTCTTAATTTTAGTTTCACAGATGCTGCCCATTACACTCCAGGACCTCCTACTAGGCCAATGAGACAAACAAGGGCTCCTTCACTGTTTCCAAGGTGTATTGGATCCAATTACCAGCCAGCACATTTGGTTAAAGGAACAAAAAAGAAAACTGGCAGGAATGGTGGAGCATGCAGTGGAGCACAGTCTGAACATGTGTACGTGCTGCTCCTGTAACATTCACTCACTCATTCATTGCTCTTTTTGAACAAACAGATTTGTGTGTTGTTCTTGGGTTTTGATTATCGTATGCTGCCACACAAGTTGAAAGTGGGAACCTGTAGTAACTAAAATGTTGCAGGGATGGCCTTGGTTTCATGGATAGAAAAGCTGGTCAAATCCCATCTCTCTCCCCAAGTTCCAAAATGAGAGCACCCCCACTTAGCAGTGAATACCCTTCTCCTCTTTCCCTTATTTCCTTTTCAGAAGCATGTCAGGTTGCTTAACTCCCAACTCCAGAGCCCACCCTAAAATAAACAGGTATTTAACAGGGAGGCAGTGTGGGACAGAAAGGCCTCACTGTCTTTCACTGAGTCTCCCTTTGATTCATAGCAGTTCCCCCACTCTGAAGCTCTCTTCCATGTCAAATGAGCAAGGTCCCCCTCACAAGACCATATGGATAACATGCTGTACTACTGATGGGACAGTTCATAATGAAGCTTCATTATCCCCATCATGGGCAGGACTTGCAATCACCAGTCAATCAGTGATTCATTTCAATCAATCAGAAGATTCTTCCTAGAAAGTCGTAGGAAAAGACATCCAGTCCAGTTATTGCATTAGCAAGGAAGACTGACTTGGATTTATCAAGTCAGTACAAAATAAAATACTTCCTACACTTTTTCTAACCCAGGGAAAGAATGAGATAACGCCCCACATTAACCTCAATGTAGCACTATGGTGGTTTCTCTGTTCCATTGAGAGTTCTGTTTTCCCCCTGTTCTCACAGTCGGTAGGTAAACAAGGGGTCTCATGAACAGACGAGGCTGTCTGGGTTCACAAGAAGACGCCTAGCAGACAGACACAATCAGGTTTTGGCCTCTGAAGGTTTACAGAATGTAATTGGCTGAGCTGTCTGACAGCTAGCCTAATGAGATACCCAGAATGGCAAGCAATTAAACCACTTCCAAAATGGAAGTAGACACAAAGACAAAACAAAAGCAAGAAAAAACAACAATGAACCCATTGCCTGAACTGACTTATGCTTGGACTGCGCGCAAACCCCGAAGGCACAGCGACAAAGGCGTGGACCCAAAGCCACTGAACGACAGCGTCTCACAGGCAGTCCTTTACAGACTTCTTCACTCCACAAGGATCCCGCTGAAGCAGAATGTTCTCTTGAAAGGCAGCCAATACTTCCCACATCAGTAAAACCAGAGACAAACTCCGTTTTTGTCAATGATGCTCTTTTTTCAGTCCTTTCGCAGTGCAATCCTGGGCTTTCATGCTTTTGAGGAATGAATCCTAAATGTAAAAACACCCCCCATCTTATAAAATTTCCTGCTGCAATGCTTCTGTGCAAAACTCTACAAATATTTGTAAATTCAGCATATATAAATCTGTGTTTATGATACACTATCAGAATATACGCTACTTTATTGTGTGGAATCTGAATCAGTGGTGACTTATTCCTTCCGAATTGTATTGTTGCTATTGTTTCAAATGTTTACAAGGATGGCCCTGCCCACTTTCTGTTACTTCTGAGTATACGTAATTATTAAACTTAAATGAAATCCAGTGCTAAAGCATCTGGAGCATCATCTCTGCACATCAAATTTCAACAACATAAAGCCAAATGAGGGCATACATATTTCAACAACAACAAAAAAGTACAAAACATAAGCACACATAATACAACAAAGAATAAAAAAAACAGTTAAATAATCCTCAGAAAAGCTCCACTGTGATAGAGCTCCCACTGCTGTGGCAAGTGCTGATCTGAATAAACAGAGACCTCTTTTTCGGGTTTACACAGCCCAAGAGCTCTGCTTTAAAAAGAAATTTTCTCCTACTTGGTGTACTTTTGTCATTAACACTGTAATGTGTTTGTGAAATAAAGCCACTGGTTTTTGCTAATTTTCAGAGCAGCAGATAAATCATGTCAGCTCCCATTCCCTTTGTCCATTCCACGAGGTTCCAGCATACGGTAATTCAGCAATCTGTGGCTTAATGGAGGGAGCAGGGTCAGGAAAATCTCAATTTTGATGTGATATGTGTGGTGTCAGAGTGAAGAATAGAAATGTCAATCTATCCAATTTTTTTCCAAAGGAGCCTTGAATGAAGAGAGCCAGAGAGGCAATATGGCATGTAAAAATATGCAGGGGTTGATAATGAATGTGCAGTTTAAGGAGTGAGAGTGGAGCTGGCGTGTAAGGTGGCAGCCGTGTGAGAGGAATTAAATCCTTGCAAAGCATCTCCATGTGAGATTTCAGCCCTTTCACAAAAGAATGAAACAAGAAATGATTTATTTTAAAAATGTAGTTATTTTTGTGTTCATACATTTAGATGTTACCTTTTAGCCCCATTAAAAGAGAAAAAGGCACACGTTTAAATCATCAGGCCGTCAGACAAGTCATTAAATATCTGAGAGCAGACTTTAAAGGACATTGAACAGTTCCCTCAGCAATGAGAAAACAGCCATGTTGATTTAGTTACAGACGGATTATGAGGCCGTCAGTGGCTTGTCCAACACAGCAACTACCTATCATTCAAGGACACTGCTCGCTAAGTAAATATAAACAATAATATTCTTTTGTATTAGTTTTATTTAATGGTTAAACTGAGTTGAGATTGTCTCTGTCTTTATGTCATTATCTTAATTACAGGATGCAAATGTTAATATGGAGCAGGTGATACTTCACGTTTTATGACAGGGTCCTGTCCTCTGTGTAAAGAGAGATGACATTTTTTATCAAGGTTTCCAGTCAAGCCGAGTCATTCTGCTGATACATCAAGCACCCGGACATTTATGGACAGGATCGGGTACTTAATATCATTAGCATATATGTCAGGAAGCAGCTGACGCATTGTATCCGATATCGTTGAATAGAGCCCCTGCCATCTCACATTTGATAACGTTGCTGATAATGATTTATTATGGCCTCTGAAATCTTCATGGAGACGGATGCTCCTCTCCTGCTGTTTTAATTTATCACTCTCCTTTAGAGCTGACCCATATATTAATAATAAGCACACACACACACACACACACACACACACAAACACACACACACACAGAAAGATAGATAGATAGATAGATAGAATAGAAAGGAGGGGATACCAGGATCACAGATGTATCATATGCTTATAACAGGAATGAAAATGGAGGTCTTAAACCAGAACTCCCGAAAACAATCTCTGGATCCTCTTATTTATACTTCTGCCATATCCCTCATGATCCTCTCATGTTCGTTCTTCTTTTAGACCATGAGGCAGAATAAAACACTGCTTTTACTTTTTCTTTTCAAAATCAATTTGTTTAAAATAAGATTTATGTCCTTAAAACAAAACTCTTTTTTGTGTTCATCCACTGTTTTCACTTCTGGCTTAGGAGGAGAGAATTTACTTCTGAGGTAGAGCATTCACAATTTCTACTTCATGGTCTACATCTGTTTTTATGTGTCCCTCAAATCTAACGAGAAGACCAGAATAATTACAATAGAAACAAGGATTGTCTTATAAAACAAGAGGAAAGGCATTATACCGTCTCAAAAGGAAGTATCATCTACAAATCATAAAAGTTTAGGGGGAAATGAAAAAACAGCTAGCAACACATTCAATTACAGATGAAATTTGCAGTCACTCTACACCATACCTGTTTTAGATATGAACCAAAATACAGGTCAGACTTGCTTTACATACGGCCCAAAAAAGGCTAGATCAGCTTCAAATATGGACCAAAAGAGTAATTCAGCAGACCTGCCCTTTCTGTCACTATTCATTTTTACAATAAAGCACTGCATGAACTATTTGTAGGTATATCCCATATTAACATGTAATGAAGCAGTAACATGCTAGTTAATTAATGGTGTATGGAGTACACCTAATCTCCCAAATGCTGGCAATATATAGTTTCACAGATTTAATCAAAACTCTAGTACTTAAAATCCTGCAGGTCTTATACTAATTTTAACTTTAAAATGTGACATAATAACATAGTTAATATTTTTAACCAGTCACTCCAACTACTGTCTAGATTACATGATTTATGCTTGGGTTTTGAGAGGATTTTCATGTCACCATACTGCCTGATTCAAAGTTAGCTCTGAGCTGAAAGTTATGCTTTTTTAAAGAAAACAACACTCCTGTAATGACAGTGATCCTGAGCTTACAAAGTTAATTATATTCCTTTGAATGACTCTGGTGATGAGCTTCCTCATAAGAAGAAATCCCTGCTCCATGACAGTGATAGGCTGGGTGATATGAGAATCGACAAAACACCCATGTGAAGCCCAAGCTGGATTTCAGATGACATTTACACGTCCATTGTCTCTGACATCAGGCAGAATGTAAAATGCCATACTCCACACATACTGTACACATACAGGTTCAGCTGATATGGTGTTCTGAGGTCAGAAAGCAGTGGAAAAGAGGGGTTGCCGTTCGCACCTGTATGCTCACCAGAAGAGTAGCCACCTCACTTCAGAGCCACAGCTTGTAAAACAATGACAATTTTGCTTGCCTCCTATTGATTCCATGTGAATTAGAATCCAGGGGAGGTCACTAAGTGATTACATGTTTCAGAAAATTTTACTTTAATGAATCTATTTATTGTTCTGTGGCCCCTAAATACTGGTCCCGTCTAAAGATAAACAACCAGGCATTGGGTCTTGCCACAAGACTCACACCAAAGTTCCACACTAACAGCAACACTTAAAAAAGGTTCACATCATGTCTGTAAGTGCTTCAACAAAAATATTAATGGGAGCAGGAGAGATAATTATGGTTTTCTTCAAGCAATGGGTGTTGGATGATATTGTAAGAGGCATATGTCAGCCTTCATCTTTGTTCATATGTTTCAGAGAATGTTTGTTTTACCTCATACAGTGCTAGCATGCTTTAGCAGTATCATCTGAATTAGCATAAATTAACTCTGGTTTGAAGGTATGATGTTTAAATTATTAAGGGCCCTTTGAATGTTACAAAATTCCTCCTGTGATTCAATTTTTAGCTACCCCAAGGTTCTGTTCTTATCTGCTATGTGTTTGGGAACAGGTTGTCTTGTAGCATTTAGCATGCTGATTTTGCACACTGATATTGGGGGGAAATGTTTCAATATGACCTGCCATCAGTTTTTTTTGGACTTCATTTCCACTGAATGCGATTAAAGCCTCTGTCACTCAACGAAACAACAGGAAGGATGCCAGGGAGCCAATTTAAAGCATATCAGCACGCCGCCCTGTTCCTTTAGCAGACAAAGGGCTTTTGTCGCTTTGATAAGGGCCTTGCACTAAACTGCTTTGAAATTAATTCCTAATTTCTCCTGTGTTTGTCATATTGGACCTGAATGAAATGTCATTTGCTGTGTAGGAGGGAGAGTTGGGGGTGGGGGGGGGGGTGAGGGGGTAGACAGAGCTGCTAATTGGACAGTACACCCGACAGGTTGAACCGGGGACCTTGCCTGCAGTGAAATTGCCATTATTTTACTTAATCAGGATTTCTAATGATAAGGGAAGTCAGGGAGCAGAGGCCAGAGCAAACAAATTTCCCATCACTGCGGAAAGACAGAGAGAAAAAATCACCTCCTTATTGACTCACATGGAACAATCAGGCCGCTAATCAGCACACGTTCCTCTGATGTTCTGTTTTGTCTTGCCTTGGACAGGTTGGATCCTCCACGACATGTGAGGCAGGAAGGCCCAGTCTGAAACCCCACACCACACCCACACATCTCCCTCTCTCAGCCTATGTGCTTATTAACCAACCACTGCAAGCAAATCTAAAGGTTGTATTACCAGCGTTATTAAAGCTAATCAATTTCAGAAGAGCACTGTGAGTCTGAGGCATATATAACTAATAAAAAAACTAGAAATGAGATAGTCACATCATTATGTCACAAGTTTTAGATCAAGGGTGTCCAATCCTACCCCAGAGAGGCCAGTATGTGTGCAGGCTTTTGTTCTAGCCCACCTCTAGAACATGTGATTCAAGTCATTAAGGTCTTTCTGAAGACCATGCTTAGTTGATTAGTCAAATCAGCTGTTTTAGTGCTCAGCAAGAACAAAGGTCTGTACCCACCCCTTACTCAGCCCTCTTAAGATCAGAGAGGCTCATATTTGATCCACAGTCTACCCATCATGTATGTTATGCTATACCCTGGCAGGCTCTGCAGGCCTGAAAGCAGCAGAACAGGGCTGTGGCCTACTGGGCCGCAGCATGCTTTGAGAGGATCTTTTGCACCAATCTCCTGATAGCTGTGGTGCACACAGGGTTGAGTCGTCTTGCAGATGCATAAGAGCCAGGATAGAATGGCCATGCAAAACTGATTAACACTGGGCCAGCGTAAACCCAGATTACACTGCAGCTTAGGCAGCCAGTCATGGAGTCTAACCCAATTAAACCATTACATTACACCCAGTGCAAAGACCTCTGCAGATGCATGGTGTGGGTTTATGTGAGTGAGACTCAACTACAGAACAATGCAAGCTGCTGCTGCTGCTGCTGCTGCTGCTGCTGCTGCTGTAATACTGTGCTCACACCTCCTAACTTTGGTTTACTATGGACAAATGTATATACTATGGACAAATGTATCCTACAGCGATACAGGCATATCATTTGATTTAAACAAAATGGCAAAAATGCAAATTATTTTGAGAGAGGGACACACAGTAGCTCTTGCTGACCACTATGTGATGGCATGCCATAGTCTGAGAGACAGGGAGTAACTTATTCCTGTTATTTGATGTCACTAGTATTTTCTTTCTTTTGCAATGTATGTGTGTGTATGTATGTGTATATAAGCTGTATTGTTACAGTTCATGTAAATGATTACTTTGGCATTACTATGCTGTGTGGTCTTGCCAATAAAGCTCATTTGAATTTGAATTTGAATTTGAATTCATTAGTGGTGTTGCTGCAGTGTAAGCCAGGACTCATGGTGTTGTGTATCGGATGAGTCACATCTTCAAGACTACCTCCTTCTGAGTAAGTGGGAAAGGGTTACTTTGTCAAGACTTATTAGTTCAGGTAGGAAAAACAGGACAAATATTTAATAAACTTAAACTCTCCCATCACAATTCACAAGCGTTGGAAAAAGAAGACCTCTGCATAGCATGCTCAATAAAAACAGCACATGCCAACTCTTATAACCGACATGTTTTAATTATTCTGAGGATCTGCATACTTGTTTCCCCCTGCTCTCTATTTAAAGTACATTTAGTGACAGTACCCTTCTGGCTAGCACTTGGTTACCTTTCAGTATTTATTTAATATACACCCTAGTGTTATTTTCTTTTACTGGTGAATGCTTTGAATCATTTTGTTTTTGAGAATATTTTTTGGTTTTAGAAGTTTGTCAAAATGGCACCACAGTGGAAGATAAAAGAGTAACCTTTACTGGTAAATCAACCCCAGCCAATCATCATGTACCCCTTTAATACTATCACATCTACACAGGAGAACACAGGGTATTCAGCCTAAGGCCCTGGAGATATGATCACACACACACACACACACACACACACACACACACACACACACTACACATGTACACAAACACCCACACACCTGTACACACACACACGTGCACACTCTTTCTCTCTCACACACTCACACAAACAGGCATAAATACAAGAAACTCATACATACACAAGAAGCAATAGAGTATTTATTTCTTCACTGTTCACCTCTTTCCAGAGTAATCCTACAGAGCAGCATTTACTCACAGTCTGCCTTAAAAAGGCACATAAACCATTCTGTTCGATACTTACATGTCGCTGCATCTCATCCAGAAAAGGGCTGGAGGAGTAACACCAGGGCTTTCCTCTCATGTTCCCAGTTTAGAAGCTGGGGATTGTGAGTGATCTTCTAAAATCCCATCTACGCCAAAGTGTAAGTCATCCCCATTTCAAACGTACTTGTAGACTACATGATTGATGCCAAATCTACAAATAATTGGTACTAGGACATATGGTGCACAGGAGGAAAGGGTTCACTTCTGACCTTACCTTCAAATCCATATCCCCGATCCGTAAGTGAGAAAATATATATCTATATGTGTGTGTTTGAGCCTGTATATATCTTCTACTTTAGAAGCAATTTACTACTGCTGACCAAACACAAATATGCCACCTTCTATCAGCAATAATTTCAGCAATACAGAAATTCACAGGCCCTTTTGCTTAAACAAATGCAGATATATTGCCCTCCACAGAGCCACAACCTTTCAAATAATAATTTATCAGAGGATGGCATAAAATGACACTCACTACAACTTAGTATACTGTAGAGTCACATTCTAATTATTTCAGCAAGCCAGATACTTTTGCCCCTGCAAATCAACAGTGCTCTGGAAAGCTGTGGATTTTTTGAGAGATTATAAGTGGATGTTCTTCTTTTTCAAGTATTCCGCCTGTGCACTAATCCTATTATTTGAACTATTAAGCATTACATATCTACAATAATTGTCATATTCATATTGCATGAACAGGGTTTCTGGATAATAAATAATCAGGAGTGCATAAATGTGTATTTATGGAAAAAAAATTCTGATTATTTTGATACTGCATATCGATACAATGAAGAGATGTCAAGTTGTATAACATTGTAATAATTCATAATTAAGAAAACTGGAGCAGTATTAACATTATAATAAAATTGATTTCAGAAATCCCAAGCAGTACAGAGGCCTTTGTGTCTCTATCTATGACCTGGAAGCTCTGCAACCTCAGCCACTATCCAGCTCTGAGCAATTCAATTAGCTAGTTGGACAATGGAGAATGATAGTGTGACCAAGAGGTTTTTTTTTCCAGATTTACAATGATATTTGGATGATATCTAATGACAAAAGTGAGACAGGCCCAGAGTTTACTGCCTCCTCTGGAGACAGAATCACCTATATCTAACATCTGTAATCAATCAGTTCAAACCAGCACAGAATACAAGCTAAACCTGTGGGATAACCTATGAATTGTTTAACACTGAAATTCATCCTGCTGGATCATTGTTTTGACTTTCTTTACTTATGACTCAGCACAACTCATATTGCTTTCCTGTTGTTGAGAATGCAGCACATATCTGTTCTTTTCCTGTGGCATATCCCTTAAAAAACACCACAGTGCACATTCGTATTTCTTACAAGTTAGTATGCAAACATAAACTGAATAATTCCCTTTCAGCTTATTCCACCCCATATGTTCACACAATGACTGAAGGAACTTTAAGATGTTCAGTCAATTTGAGTCATGTCTGACTTTGGAATGGGTTGCAAAACCAAAATATATTATTACTTCTTGTAAATGAGGCATAACATTCTTGTGTGAATATTCATGCAGCTCTTATCATGTAACCCTCAACTTAGACTGGTTGTTACAAATCATCTAAGAAGGCCACACACACATACAATTGAATGCACTCTGTAAATGCACATTTAGTCAGTCAGGTGAGCTGGCGATGTATCCCTTACAACTGAATCATGTTTTTTTAGGAGATCACAAATCTGAATTGGTTGGAATTCATTTTAAGTTGCAGGGGTGCCCTCCTTTCAAAGTAGTGTGAAAATGCTGGTCAGCAATGAAGCAGAGCAAATGCCCGTGAGGGGAGACGAGTATGAAAGCAGACGTGAGGAATAAATCCAAGGATTTTCCACGTTCGTGTGGCATGGCTGCCAGTGAGTCGTTCTGAAGCCACTCATTTATGTTAGCAATGAGAAGTCAGGGAGAATGAGCTGAGACAGCTGCAGCATACCAGCTATCTTCTAGCTGGATCTATCGGAGTCCTGGCTGCTGATGATGTTTTTAACTAAACCCATGGATAAGTAGACATCAAGCCCCGAGCATTTGAACGGCATGGAGCCAGTTCATCACAAAGAGTAAGCGTTGTTCGGTGTCAGCGCTCTCATGAATGTAATTTACATTCATCACCGCTTAGCACAACAAACACCCCAAAAAAATAGAAGGATACCCTACATCAGTATTTATTGGACCGCTGCAATACATTAAGAGAGGTGGGCAGTGAGAGGAGTGAGGGTTAGAGCTGCTGACACAAATAATGATTTAAAAACAAAGGAGTGCTTTCACGGTTGTTTCTGCTGTCTATTATGGAACCTTCTCTTTCAAAAGCAGTCCTCTTCCACTGATTTTTCCCTCCACAGTAGCACTGAAACCTTTTTCACAACGACAGTCAGAACTAGTCAACAGAAACTGCTCCGAATCACATGACTCCTGGAGAACTCCGGTTGCCTGGGCAACGGGACTATGATAAATTAGCCTGTCGGTGCTAAACATTCTGCTCACATACTTGTCCTGCAAGGTGCCTGCTTGAAGCTAGCTCTCTCTCTCTCTCTCTCTCTCTCTCTCTCTCTACTTGTTCAATTTTGAGCAAGTTTCCTGATGCAACTTATTTTCTGGAGCTTCTCTCTCCAACATTTACTGTCTGAAGGAGAAAAGCTACAGTGTATTATTTTCCAGGAAAGTGAGATTTTTAGGTGCTACAGGCTACTTAATTAAGGATTGTCTGCTGGTCCAGAGACAGCAGTGATTGTATTTAACAGATTTCTAATTTGAGAAACATATTCACAGCTGTCCATGGGAAAGAGAATGCTCCCTTTTCTTTTCTGTTCCCACAGGCCTGTGGTGTGGCACCTGTTTTTTACAAAGGACACTCAGTGATGGCATTGAGCAGGACTGAGCTCCACTGACACTTTGGGTAAGGGTAGGGGACACATCCATTCATCCTGGCTCACACCCATATTCTGCTTTGGGGTGTGGGGAGGGGGGTGTGGATGTGCATCTCTCAGTCATTGATAAATGCAACAGTTTTTGAGGTGCCCATTTCTAATCTGTTCACTCGGGCCCATGAGCAGCAAACAAGGATGAACACCTTTCCAACATTAGAGCAAGAATGACTCAGCAGTCTGAATGTCCTATTCCTTAATAAATCTATAATTTATTCACTAAACACCAATAATGAGGCTTATATAAGTCATGCACTTGTATGACATCTTTGTAGACATAATCAAGAACAAGAATAATAAAAACAGAGAAAAACAAATTACTCAGTATTGTGTCTGCTCAATCCTACTGAAAATGACCTTACTAAAATAAAGATATAAAATTCCTGCCAGTCAAACAGTCAATCCAGAAAAACTGTTGAAAAAGGGCTTTGGGGTTGTGCGATGAGTGAAGACACATTTTTCTGGAGCAGCTGAGAATTCTGCAGCAGGGAATTTGAACCCCAGCCGGGTCGCTTCCAGTGCTGGCAAGGAAAGGATCAGCCTCACTGGGAAAAACGGGACAGAATGGTGAAAATCACCAGTCTCATCACTGTGTAACACTCTGTGCTGGTCCCCCTGGCACCTGCAGGTTTGTCAGTTGAACTGCTGTGTCACATAACAGTCACATACAGTCTGAAATATAATGAAGGCCAGTCCCCACATGAATTTAATCATTCATATGGAATTATATTTTAATTTCAAACTGATTTCCTTTTGTAATATTAAATGTAATTCAATGATTATAATGTACAAGTGCAGAACCATTATTTATGTCACCAAAATTGCAGTGCCATGCATCAGACATTTTGTGTTGTTTTTTTCCTCTCACCACTGTTAACAGCAAAGCCATTTTACAAACAGAAACATAAAACCTCACCACCATCACTTACCTTCGCTATCGATTGCAGAGTGTTTATAACCAAGACAGGAAATAAAAGCAGCAAATGGAAAATAACAAGCAGCTGCTTTTAATAAACAGTGTTCGGTAGCAAGGTCCTGACTTATTCATTCAGAAAACATACAATGCAGTGAGACAGGGCTCTAAATCCTGACAGACCACTGGCTCTGAGAACCTGCTGTCTGTTTCTTCATAGTCCATAACAGGCCATTACAGCACAAACACCACCGTGTGTACACAGTTTTAAAGGTATTGTTTGGATCCCTTTTGCTGTCAGTGAAAAAGTGATCACCGGCACATGTAAATATATACTCCTAACCAGTTATATTTGGTGAAATAGTTCTATGTTTAAAAAGTATCTACATTTCTTATTGGTGTCTGTGACAGTAATTGCATATTGATCCATGAATACTCAGAGCTCAGCTATAAAAAATGCAATATTAACATGTCTTGAATGCATGAGAAAGATGGATGGAACAAGATAGTTTTCCTTTAACATGTCATTCAGTCAACATCAGTTGCCAAGCATGAAGAGAGATCTGTGTGAGCACCTTGAATAAAGAAGATTCCCTTTGCTCATGGGCCAAGGGTGAAACACAGGCCAGAAAGCCTTCCTCAGTTCTCCTGCTGTTATCATTGCAGAGATGTGGGAATAAAAAAGTTGCTGGCTCAGTATTTACAAGCTGGAAAAAACTGAATTTCAGCAGCAGCCTCAGACTCGTTGGGTAAGCACTCAGCTTTTGAGGAAGGTGTCTAGTGAAAGTGGCTTCAGACACAGGAAATCAGCAGTATCCATCTTCATTAGGTCCTGTGCTTAGCTTTTAAGTAATATGTTATTTCCAAGGCGACTAAGGTTTAATTGCTGACTCTCCATACTGATAGACAGACAAGGGCTGGAATCCCTCTCAAGGCAGAGAGGGTTGCAGATATTCTTACACACACACACAGTCACGCACACACAGGAATACACACACACACACACACACACACACACACACACACACACAGTCACGCACACGCAGGAATACACACACACACACTAGTGCACACACAGAGTGCTCCTGCCTCCTTTCAGAACAGGGGCTTCTGTAGCCTTGTCCCTCAGCGCTTCAGACAAAGAAGCAAAAATTGATCAGCCCCCGCTCTCTCCAATAAACATCGGAGATGCTCTTTGGGGAAGGCTCAAGGCTTTCCATCCCATGTAAATGTATGTGTTTTAGTGGAGACTGGCCGATTTCTTTCTGGGGAGATTATACCCCTAACCTGGCAAAGTCGTGACATGTAGCCCTTAAGAAACATAATATCAAAGGAGCTTATCGAAATGGCCATTTCCTCCCAAAGAGACAGCAAATAGCAGGGGCAGAGAGAGTATACAATTAACCAAAGCTTTTTCATGAATACTGCTGCTGCTGCTTGACCTGTAGAACTTCTTTTCATAGTCTGAAAAAATATGGCAAGGGTTTCAACAGGCATTTACAATGTTCTTCAAGTTAATTAATTAAATTACAGACCTCTGACTGTTCTGGTGGATGTGTGGTCCATCATTTTCATGCACAAGGGCACTCGGTTGGTCTTGTTAGAATTTTTTTTATTATTTCCAGAAAGCCAGAGAACATTGGCTCACATGACCATTAGTCCCCCCTCATCTGCATTTGAAATCCCTGAATGAATGAATATGCTAAATTATTCCCCATAAACCATGTGGTGTCCTCATTTAGCGGAGGATGTGTGCATTCTGAAGGAAAGCTTTCCAGCCATTAGCTATTAGATGTAGCCCGACGGCAGAGAGAGCGGGGCAGAGCTGTGAGTTCACGGACTGCCAGTGATTGTGGCAGATCGGCTCAAACAGTTTTTACGCATAAATGGCCAAGAGGCATTGACTATGATAATCTTTGCCCGGAAGCTTTTGAGGTTATTGTTTTTGCATACAGAAAAAAAACAGATTTGTCGTTTACGATCCACTACTTGCTATTCCATCATGCACCAGTGACACTGCACAATTAATGTTATTGACTGTCTTATTGAGTACAAGTAGAAGATTATTTTACATGGCTCTTACCTGCTCTACAGCGCTTCATTTGGTTTTATTTAGTTTGCTCTAACATATGGCCTGAACAGCACTTACCCAAGCCATGCTGGATGAAGATAACACTAAATGTTGGCTTTGTTTTATGTGATGTGAAATAGCATATCTGTAGAGATTTAATGCATGTGTCTTTATAACATATATTTTAAATCTATTCTACATTTAGGCATTTTGCAGATGCTCTTATCCACAGCATCTTACAGATATTACATTTCAACACAGTAATCATTTATACAGCTAGATATTTCACTGAAGCAATTTGGGTTAAGTTCCATGTTCAAGGGTATACCAGCAGTGCCCTACCTAAGAATCAAAAGCACCATCTCTGAGCTAGAAACCATTATACTACGCTGTCAAAAATGAAAAAATATGATATAAAAAATATACAGATGGGCATTCAAAATATGGACACAACAAAAGGACAAAGATGGAAAAAAAGGGTTTTGACTTAAACAGGAAGTGAATCTCTCAATGCCCAGATTCAGATCCGGTTCCAGCAGCCTACATACTGTGCAAAAAATAACCTTTCACTCTTGAGTATATTCGAGACGGTTTTTATTCTAAGTATGCAGCACAAACCATCCCTCTCGAGCAAACATTTTCCATTTCCCCCAGCAGCTAAAAATTTGGAGAGGAGGGAGATTTTCTCAGTAATAAAAGTAGCTCTTCGGCCCTCGCCTTCACAAGGACATGGCAAGCTCTGTACACATTTGCGTTCCCTTCTCTGATGGGTAACCCTTGGACACTCTTTAAAAAGCACTCCAAAACTTTGAAGTTTTCAGGGAAGGAGGGGTGGGTGGGTAATGCCTCCAATGGTGTAATTCCTTTTTGCCAAATGCAGTGTTGCCATGACAACAGAGACCCACAGTGGCCTCTCTCTGAAGATTACCAGTGTTGACATACATGTCACTGTGATTAGTAGAGAATTAGTGAAACCTCACAACAAATGAGGGGGTAAAGTAGGGGGTTGGGAGGGGGCAGTGGCAAACCCCTTGAGGGCTCTATACACTTCTTTGTGGAGACAGCACCTGCCCCCCACCATGTGTTTAAACACACAACCACCCACCCCACCCCACAGCTGGATACATGCTAGTCTAGTGTGCCAGACATACACTGCTCCACTATAAACCCAGTGAAACCAGCAGCATTTAGAGCCATAAACCAAGAAACACTTTACAGGATATCTAAGGTATGTGTGTAAGGAGATTCAAACTGGTGATTTAAAGGTAACTTACACAGACAGGAGAGGACATGAAAACATATCACGCTTCAGCCTCTGACAATCTGACAGGTGCCTAAGCTTCCACCCCCCAGAGATTTATTGCACTGTAATTTACTAACATAGTATTGTATTTTTCATTAATAACTAGACATTTTTCCAATTTCCAACATTTTCTTTCATTATGCATGTCATAAAACACATGACAAAACTAGGTAAACAAGCTAGACTAGTTTTAGTTTGCCTGGAGAACTACCATGAATAGAACTGCTGCTTCTTTTTCAGTCAGAGCATCAATGTAGCCTGAGTATGGGAAAAACTATGTGACCATGTGACTGGCTGAAGGCTTTAATAAAACCCCTTTGATATGTTACAGGCAGGTACAAACATGCAGAGAGATGCAATTTACCATCTTAATCATCCTTAATTTGTATGAGTAGATAGCTAGGTAAAGCTCTCTGTGTTAATTCACAATTTTGGTTTAACCACTTCTCCTGCCATTTCCATTCACATCTGTGCTGTGCTGAACATTAATGTATGTCACCATTTCCATACACTAAGTATGAGTTGATCGATTCACTTGTGAAAGACTGGTGCAGTATTCTTTGTGCAGAAATCCACAGCACCTCCAGGCCATGCTGACCCCCTATGGTGTTGCAACACCTTACTCAGTGATCTCTGTCTTTTTAATTCACTCAGTAATAGTGCAAATATGTGTTTGGTAAATTCCTCCCTGAGTCTGACAGGGATTTATTTTTTAAAAATCATATCACAAGGACAGCTAATCATGCTGTGAAAACAGAGCATCACAGTACAGTATTTTCTCACTGTTTATGGCTGTAGACAAATCCACACATATGCAACACATTTTAAAAATGCATTATTTACATAATTCCTTTCTGGAGTTTCTTTGTATGATTAACTGCTTTAAATGAGTACAATGTTTTTAAAGTATTTTTGTGGTTGAGTGAAAATCATTTCTGCTTTGGTAGTTTAGTGTTACCCAAAGAGAAAATGATTATACCTCTTACTGTGATTTACTGATACTTCACATTCCAATCTGCATCACTATGAAAAAGAGGCCACAGAAAAGGTAAAAATGGCATGCACTCAGGCCATACTGGCAATTATAGTCCACTTTTTGTGCACCTCTGTGAAATGATGGATAAACAGAACTTTTCATTAGGTAACAAATTATTCATTTTGTGTTACATGTTTGACATTTTGATGTCATCAGAGCATTTTGCCAGTGAAATGTGTCATTTTGCAAAGCATGACTCTGTTCAGCTGGTTGTGTTAACTGTTTTGGAAAAGTGACTTCTGTTTCAAAAAATGCATGTAAGCAATAGAAATATACTGTAAATCAATATGAAACCTGGCTACAAGGGGATACAACAAGCAGTCTTCATGAAAACAACATCAGCTACAGGAAGGCCATTGATTTCCGTTCCTGCTGGGCAAAAATCCCAGCAGGTTGACGCACAGTGTGACACTCTCTGACCATCTGAGACACACAGGCGTTTGCATGTGTATGAGTTTCTGTGTGTATGTGTGTGTGTGTGTGTGTGTTTGTGTATATGTCTATGTGTTTGAGCTATCTTGTGTGTGTCTGTCTCTGTGTGTATGTGTTGGAGTGTATGCACACTGTGCTAGGGCAGCAGCAGTATAAATGATGTTGAGTGTTTCACTGCTCTCTTTATTAGGCTCAATGCAGAGAGAATTTCAGGTTTAACCGCCTATATGCGCTACCACTGTCCCTCACCCCTGAGGGAGAATCAATAATTCAGCAAGGAATCATTACTTTGATAAAGTCAAATATTAAAAAAGGAAATTGACTTTTTAATGATCCTGAAATAGGAATGACACTTTAAACCCCCACATCCCCCAGCCACCCCTCCCTCCACACCCCCCACACACACAGCTGTATACAGTGCACACACTAATACTTTCACGATTAGAGGACTCTCTGTCACAATCCACACAAAATAATCTGCTTTAACCCATGCGCAATACTCTCCCCTCCCTTGGCCCCACCCCCCACAACCTGGTTTGTCTCTCGATAAAACATCCCTGATGCTGAGGCTGGAACTCCAAGCCTGCGAGGAAGCCATCTGCAATCACGACTCGAGGCAAATCAAGCAGCCCCTAATGAATCAGTGCAAATCAATCTGCAGGTAAATCCAATCCACGCAGAGTGAAGGCACACTCTGCCCCCCACCCTTCCCCCACCCACCTATCTCACTCCAACTAAGACAGAGTACCAATGGAAATTCCATACATCTGCAGCTTCCAACCACAACACTGACACAGGGAATTTCTTTATAGGTCTGACAGCTGCAAGTAAAATAAATAAATAAAATAATTTCAAAAGGACTTTTTAATACAGCACCTACAGTAATATTTTCTACAGCTCTCAAAATAATTTATTGCCTTCAAAACCTGTATTCAGCCAGAGGGATTTTCCATGAATAGATTAAAAGATTAGTGATTCCATATATTTCCTCCACTTCATTATATATGCATCAGTTGGCATAAGAAGATCCAATAAATGGGAGTAAATTTTAACGGCAATTTACACCTACAGAATATCTGCAGGGATTATGAACTTTTTATGGATGCAGTGAGGACACATTCCTTTCCCCCAAAGTGTTGCATCTGATAGCGAGTGTATTATTCCATTGGGGAAAAAAGTGAGCCGGTGGGTTAAAAATAGCCTTATATAGACAATGGCAGAAGGGAAACAGATAAGAAATGAGATGAAAGGATGGATAGCCAGTCAATTTCTGAGCCAAGAATCTCCCATGTCCGTGAAAGTGTGCCACATTTCAAAATACTGCAGTCAGTTCAAATACTGCCCATTTAGGCTCTCTGGCAACAGCTATTGAAACTGTGACACCCAAAAAGAAACAGAGAAGGTGGGTCACAAAATCATCTTTTCCCCTCAGACAAAGAGGAATTTGAGCTAACAAAATGAAAAAGGGTCTCTTCTGACCTCACATATCAAACACATGACCCTGTAAGGACCTCGGTCAGTCCAGTGAGCAAGTAGCATTAACCCAGATTTCAGCCATGATTACGCCACCACTAGAGATGGGCTTTATCTGACTAGAGAGACAAGACACCAAATTAATCAAGCACTCATGTTAAGGAGATTACTACCTTTAGTATTTTTTAAACAATAATGCAATAATATTAGGTAACTGTAATTACCTGTAATAAACACTTTCACCTGAATTCTTTCTGCAGTTTCAGACAGGCAACATGGATTTAGCATAGTCATACATAATGATGTCACGATGATTGTTTTTGCCAACAAAACACAAAAATCAAGCATGAAAAAAACACTTGAAGCCCAGAAGCTATGTTATGTCATTATAAGAACATAATGTCTTTTCTTAATATTTACAATCAAACACAAATCAGTGTTAATTTTTTTTGTTATTAAAACAACTTTTTTTTATTCGCAATTCGTATTTATTCCTATGGGAATTTTTAATTATATTTTTAAAAACTTATGGAAAGTTTCATTGCACTGTTTAAATGTTATGAAAGTTAGCAAGCTTCTCATGCTCAAAAGTGGGTAAGGTGAAACACCCAAAATGTTTAGTTAAGCCCCTTAAACATGCAATGGGATTGTCCGATATAACGATATAAAGTGACTCTTGTAGGAGCCCAAGATTACATTTTATTATTTTTGTCAATATTTCAATATAACATAAAATAATGAGGTAATACATTTAAACTAAAAGTAAGGTACACCTGGGATATAATGACTTATTTCTTTATGAGCAGTTGCCAACTATCATTGGATATAATCCAAAATATAACTTTCAACTTGATTTGGTATATCACACTACATAGAAGGTTACTGTGAGAAATATATATTTAGACCGAGAGGCCAGTTTATCAGGTAGACCATGAAACTGAGTGCTCAATTAGTGACAGCATGTGATTAAACTATGGTATTTAAAGCAGAAAGCTGGGCAGTGAATATTCATGTATTGTTTATCAGGTGTTGAGTTGGCTTGACTCACCACCTCCAATTATAGCCCCACCTTCACAAGAAAATGAACTGTAATTTAAAAGATAAAGGAACACCATTGGGTTCTTATGAAAGCATACCCCTTGCAGACTAATCAAAATGTCAGACTTTCAGTCCAATGAGGATTACAGTAAGGTTCTGAATGATCAGTCTGCTTAGATTCATAGAACAATAAGGTTATGAGCAGTCTGGTCGGATTCACTGCACTGTGAGGTTATGAGCAGCCTGGTCAGGCTCATAAAACTCTAGGGTTATGAGCACCCAGTTCAGACTACTTCTGCTGTAAGCATAGATCATGGATGCATGATAAACAGCACAGCAGGTCATGTGGTAGACTGTGTGCTGGATACAATTCTGAAGGTTTCTGATAAGCCTGAATGGGTGGAGTGGCCTGCTCTTTATGACATGTTAATTGTTATGTTCTTATGTGTGCTCCTGACTGGCCTCTGCAGAGCATCAGCTTTGAGAGGAAACAGCAGTGGGTCTGCAGGCTTGCTCAGCATTTATTTACCATCTTAGCACAGGGTAGTATTGCATCCACCCTGTGGCACAGATTTAATCATAAGTCTTTCTAAAAGCCAAAAATAAATGCATTTTAAAAAACATAACAATAAATAAAAACATAAATGTCACAGCTTCCTTACTCTTTACATGATAATAACTTCCCAACACAATGATACACTAAGCCGCCTTAGAAAATAATTCCACTGCTTTTCAAACGCAACATAAAAAGGGGATTTAGTGTTTAGCGCCTCAGACGTGATATCCTGGCCAGCAGGGATAGAGCTGCCCCCCAATCGCTCGCTCTTCCGGCTTCCTGGGGAGGTGCTCCTCTGAAGCGCAAGACCTAGACTATTAGAGACCATTACCCTGAAAGCTTTCTGTGCTTTTACTGGGAGCAGGGTGAAAGGAAACTGAGGTTGGGGGGTGTTGGGGGTCTTGCGGACGGGAGCATTTTGTCATCAGTCATAGTGAATTGATGTGGATGTGTCAGGTGTGTGAGGTTGTAGAGTGAATCCAGCCAAATGCTGTAGGAAATGATCTGACCAGATGGCCAAGGCACAGTGGAAACAGAGAGAAGTGAGTAGAGAGAAATGATAACACACATATGTTCAGATAGAAGGCAGACATGTACATCTTAGAAATAACCTCAAAACTACAATAAATTACAATACACTGATATACTGGGAATCACTGGAATGGTACACCCTGTTGGAGATGTTGAATTTCCTTGCTGGCTACTCGATGTTTTCAACCTTCACCAAAAATGCAAGTCCTATCATATACTACCATGGTACACCTCTCTAGCAATGATAATTGATTTGTTCAAAATTTAAAAGTGAAACCATTTTTTGATTTAAAATAAAGAAATCTTGAATTGTACACATCATGATAGATGTGCCTGGCTGGTGTAAATTGGTGGCCATCTATTAATGGAGATATAGTATACTTTTGTAAATGCCTAAGCTATTATAACAAATAATGTGTTGGTAATACACATCTGTGATTATGCATTACCCTATTAAAAAATGTTTAATTAATACATTTTCATAGTTGCAAATAGGATATGGGACCACAAAATGTAGTATCAGATATATACTAAGCTCCTATATGCCTCACTCCCATGAAATTATGTCATTCATTTCTGTTTTTGTCAGACTGACTCCTATACAGAGACACACATACATTTCAGTAAAACTAGCAAGAAACTGGAGATGATCTACTAATTTGTTTGTTGCATTTTATGGCCCACACACTCCCATATCTAATTAAAGCATGATGTTCAACCCTTTGACACTCAGCAGTGTCCCTTTACCATCCTGTAACTAGCAAATGAGGATACACCTTAAATGCACTTGAGCAAAGACCTTGTGCTAAGATCATTCAAATATAACCCTCTGACTGAGTTAGCTTTGCACATCGCGTCCCCAGTCTTACCACCAGTGACAGGACACTCAGCCTGTTCCGTCACGCTTTCCAACATGCCATTCTTTTTCCTCACTTCTTCTTTAAAAAAAATGCAACAAAGCCTTTTTGTCAAACTCATCCTCCCCTCCTTACCTCACCACGGTACTGACCCTGTTATATATTTTTCTATTCTGCCCACCACTTCATGGCAACAGAAATATCAATAACACCTCATACTCAGGGCCAGATGCCATGAGGGCCATGCTGAAATATTGGAGTTTCAAAATATCAAGACCACATTTTTCATCATCTGTTAATGTGACAAGATGGGCAACTCTGCATTAGACAAAAAGACAAACCTACAGGAAGAGATCAATCCTTTGCAAGAAGTCAGTACACTCACAGCACCCTCCGCTGTAAAAACCGACGATGGGGTGCAGAGACAAGGGTCGCCTCCAGTAACCTTGAGAACCAAGCGAAAGATGGTCACTTGCTCAATATGCCAAACGCAATTAAGTACTTATCCCTACTTTTGCAAAGAAACCTTAAAAAACTGAATCATTTAAAGCCTTCCATATCTCTGTAATCTATGTAGATTATGGATAAAGCTATCTTTAAATCATTAATGTTAAAATCTATAAATCAGAGGGATTACTGTGTGTGTGTGTGTGTGTGTGTGTGTGTGTGTGTGTGTGTGTGTGTGTGTGTGTGTGTGTGTGTGTGTGTGTGTGTGTGTGTGTGTGTGTGTGCGCGCATTTGGGGTAGGTGGGGGGGGCATCCAGAGAAATAGAAGCAATCAATCTAAAAAGAAAATTCTGAGCTCACCAACGTACTCTATTTTGAGGCTTGTGTTTTTATGGATCGTCATAAATATGATCCCAGCTAGTGAACTTCCACTGACCTCCAGGTCTATTCCAGTCAATATTCTCAGCAGAGGGATCAGTGAGGCTGTTAAATCAGAAGCAGCCTACGCGTCATCCCCTCTCCTTCTGCACCTCCCACCGCCAAGCCCTTCCCTGGTTGCAAACACCGCACAGCGGGTCACATCAACGCACTTTGTGTATAGATGTATAAATGTGGAAAATGTATAGATGAAGCTTGTACTGACCCTGCTAGTGCCTGGGAATCTGTGTTTATGTGCTGACCCCAGATTTAGGGGTCACTGCTCCTACACTGGAGGAAGATGCATACGAACTTAATTAAAGTGAGTGTGCTGTCCTTTCCAGGTACAGCTTCCAGCAAAGGCACTAGAGCAGCCAGAGAGGCTGGCTGATTTACAGATGGGGTTTAATGTCAGGTACGTACAGCACACACACGCACACACAAGTACACACATACTCATGCATCACCTATTCACGCACGCAAATGCAGTCACACATCTACACACATATGCAGAAATACACACAGATACACACCTACACAAACAAAACCATATACAATTACATATATACAAGCACAAACATACAACCAAATGCAATCACATGCACATACATTACATATAAGTAGTAAATACACACATGCAAACACATATACAGACACGTACACTCACATAATCACATTTTTATGCTCTGTTAACATAAGCTTACCCCACTGTTTAACATCATCTGTGTCTGCTAACCTTTGGTCCCATGCTCTCAACAAAAAGAAGGGTTTCACTAGAATGTATTCTAAAATTATTCAGTCAGCCTGGAACATTTATGCACTTTTGATGTCACCTGAGTAAGATATTCATTATATAGGTGTGTTGCCATTGTGCCAGTGTGGTAATACATGTTTAATTTGTTTATTAATCAGATTAGAATAATTAATAAATGGCTAACTTCTGTACAGTTAAATTGAACAATGTAGTTTAAAATATACAAATTAATGGTATTACATAATTGTATGCATGGATTAAGAAATTGACAGGATTCCTACAGATAGACAGAGATAGAGATGCCCTGGTTAGTCTGGTTTTGGTCTTTTTGATGGTATGATCCTATGGAAAGAGTCAATGGC
Source organism: Albula goreensis (assembly GCA_022829145.1). Taxonomy (NCBI): domain Eukaryota; kingdom Metazoa; phylum Chordata; class Actinopteri; order Albuliformes; family Albulidae; genus Albula; species Albula goreensis. The sequence continues at coordinate 13,624,512 of CM040753.1, read as the reverse complement.
CCCTTCACCTCAACAGACAGTGAAAACACTACAAAACTATCCCAGGCATTTTAGGATTGTGGTTAGGGTGCACTCCCAGAGACAGATGGACTGCATGTCACACCAGTGGCTCATCCCACATCACCCACAGAATCACAATGCAAAAGTTCATTACAGCATACACAATCACAATGCAGCAGCTGCATGTTCACCACCACCATCCAGGCCGCTGCCATTTCATCCACAGGGAAAAGGAAACCCCTCCAGTACCCGCTGCAGAATCCATAACTGCGCTGCTGTGTTTCTTTAGCTGCAAACTGACCTCTTTGTGACAGAACACTTCTCTTTGGGGAAAGCACCATCAAGGGAGTCCTTTCCCCCAGGGCTAACTCCACAACAGAGCTTCATGGAGTGGTTCCCCTTCACCCACGCACGCAAAGAAACGTCCCAGAACAAAGCCTGTTTTATCCGCTGTTAAACAGAGAGACGATTAGAAGTGTACTTTTTTTACAGTGGGGATGGGTGAGATCTGGGTAAGGTTAAGAGTGAGATCATATCAAGCAATCTAATGAGCAACATCCTGCAACTTCCCTATATCCTTCAGCTGCCATGGAACAGTGCTAACAGGCTACAGAAGAGTGATGGGTCAGCCTTGCCTTCAGCACTCATTACTGTGTCATTTGTGGGCAGATCAGGGCCCCACATATCTTGAGTTCTCTTGTGCTGTCTGCCTGACTAACATGTCTTACATATCAGTGCAAAGACAAAAATAATATTTTACCCCAATACAGATGACACTGTTGTGATATACCGCAGCTGAAAGGCCACTGCACAACAGTTTGAATAATGCACAACCCAACTCTGCTTTAAGTTCAGCTATTTCTGCTCAACCTGAGTAATATCCCACAACTCCCTTCAGGCACCTGGCAAATGACAAAGCTGCCCAGTTCTGTTGAGAAGGTTGCTGTGGTAGAGAGGCCAATGATTTACCATCAGCAATGTCATATTCTTCCCCTCATGCAAGGGACAAAACCTGTACCACTTCAGTACAGAGTCAACTGTATATTACCAAATGTACAGAGCAACCATAAGCCAGAAATGAGTCATTAGACTCATACATAGCCTGTGAGCAGGGATACCACTACTCTCCCAGCACCAGTGGCACATGAACATCATAGGGGCAGAAATATGGTAAAGGAACTTCATTTTGATGCATCAACTAAAAATATGTACAGCATCTATTTAAGAGCTCTTTCACTTAGATGAATGTACATTCTGTACTCAAAGGAGGGATAAGGGAAATCTCCACTTTGTCCTACAATGCTGAATGAATGAAGGCTTCCTTTCGCAAAATGATAGAGTCGGATAAATATGTAACACAATCATGTAAACGCACACACACGCGCATACACACAATCACATGCACACACTTACACATATTCATAAATATGCACACACACATACACACAAGACACACAAACACATTTTTCCACATGAATATGTTCCACTGCACACAGAGAATCATGTCTGCCAGGGAAGAGTGGTATGAACGAGTGTGGCCTGAATCATCTTGCAATGGAAGCCCTGCCATGCTCTAACGGGATTCGCCAGCAACAGCAGGGGACCAAGTTGCTACGGTTACACTGAAGAGTGTTGCCTGGGGCGCTGTCACAGAGACCCATCACAGAAATCCCAATGCACACTCTTATCACTTTCAAAGAACAAGTCTGGACAGCTGCACATTTCCTATGCAAGTACTCTAAAAAAAGAAGAAGAAAGCATTTTTGATAAGAAGTAGCCTGCTGTGTAATCACATTGGGGAAATAATTAAAGCACAATCAGTCTATGCAAAGGTACACATTTAAATATTGCCCTGTTTCAGTTTCAGCAGTTTGATGTGAGAACCCCATTCACAGTACTGATACATATTGACATACCTCAGCAATAATAAAAACAAAGCCCTCAGTATTGATTTGAGCCACTCCGTGGAGCATTCTTTACACCTAGTGTCTATTTACCACCATTACCCCCAGCAATATCCTGCTAATAATATTTACTTTAAGAAAAATCACATCCATTTCCAATAACATTCGCATCAAACTGATAACTCCTGGCGGGGTGGCCACAAGATAAGGAGACCATGCCGTTTTAATTAAAGACTTAATTCATGCTTTTGACTTGTGATCCTAGTGGAAATGGGATATACCTCCTGCAGTACGTTTAAATATATGCAGTGTTCATATATATTTCAGATACACGGCAAAGAAACATGATGGAAAGGCCAAATAAAACAGTAACATCTCATTTTGAACTAAATAACAGTTGAACTGGTTACATGTGATGTGTTTCATATTAAAATCAAATTATCTATGCTTTTTTGGTTTTAAGATTACCACTTTTATGCAAGTTATCCATGCTTCTAAAGCAACAAGAGAGATCTTACAGATTGTAAAAGAAGTTAAATAGTTGGATCCCAAATTGCAGGAGCATGAGTCACAGAAACTGTGAAATTATTCAGTGTTTCCAGGGGAACACTGCCAAAAATCAGACAAGGAGAAACTGCATCAGGAACAGTGCTTGCAAGTCAAAGCTCATTGACACTTGATCAGATAGTAGCTGTAACCCACAAAATGACAAAAGATCGCAAAAATTACCACAGAATTGAATATACACCAATGTGATCAAGTTGCAACAAGACTTGAAGATAGAAATATCTGATAAATCCTCATTTACTCTTTTTCCTACATTTTTTGCTGGACAGGTTTACTCTACCTGGACAAGTTTTCAGCCAAAGTAAGCCTCCAGCCCACATCACCTGAACTGATCCGAACTAGACTAGGCAGTCGAGGGAGTTGGGTTCGATGATGACTCTTCATGGTAGAATTATTTTAAAGGTTTTAGAAGCCATTTTAGGTGACCAGGAATCACCTATTGTGATTCTCAAGATGTTCCAATATTCCATGATGGGAATACAGTGCTGCATATATCTAAGACTATTACATGAACACCAGTAAAATACCTTCCATGGTCTCCCCAATCACCAGATTCACACATTACTGAACCTTCATAGGACATCAGTTGCAGAATATATTTGCACCTTCCTCATCTCTCAAAGAAGTGGAACCTTTCTTTCTTAAAGAATGGGCCAATGTGACAATTACGATTTCAATACTTGTATGTCAGCATTTGACTACAATTATCTGAAGGCAAAGAGTTCCCAACTCCTTTGAATTAATGTTCATATGGTCCCCTCTTGTATTTTCATTACTTTGTCTCTTTGTATATTTTTGAAAAAAAATGAGTGACAGTTCTGCTGGAATTCATAATCTGATATTGATAATATTTTATATTTCAATATAGTTCTGCAAGGGACCTGGCACAGCAAATTTGCGACCAAACCCTCACAAAGGAGTAAGTGCTATAGGTCCTCAGTGCTGAGAGATGGAAGCTTTCAGAGTTCAGCATTTCCCAGTTCACATTAAAACAAACTCTCAAAAGGAACCAGTGCTGCAAAATCAAAAGACTGCAAGGCTGTTTCCACCTGTTTCACACTTTTACTCAGGTATTTGTTAAAGCAGCCTGGGTTCACTCTGCTCTGTACAGGTAAGGTCCTTATACTCAGTTTTACCTTAAAGAAAGGAAGATTCAGATCTTCAGACAGATCTTGCTGGGGAGAATAACATGGTGGCTCCGTACAGAGGAGCTGCACTCAGTTTTTGAGAGAGAGACTTAAAGGCCAAGGCACTGCAGTCTAAAGCAGATAAAGACTGTAACTCTCTGACCGCATGTAAGAAACAAAGACGCCGCATTAGTATTGATTCTCCATATGTAAGCACATAGATGGCTGCAAGAACAATCTCTTCAAATCAAGAGCACTAGTCTGGAGCTTCCCCTACCCACCCACCACAGCAGCCAGCATAAGAGCATGGTAATGGGTGGGTTGGCGTCTTGCCTTTAATGGCACCTCAATAATGGACACCACAGCAAATACTTCAACAACCACACAGAACATAAAAACAATCCCTCCGAATGTTAGATTAAGATCTATCTGTTCATAGGAAGGATTTTCCAGAATCTGTAATTCCCTCCTCTCTACCCTCCCTTTATAAAACATTGTGGATCAAAATAAAAATGAATAACAAAAAACAATTAATTTATTCTGCTGAAAGTTAAGCCATATGGTGAAATTTCCAACCAAAACAAAATCAGCTATATTTACTTTGGGGGGACTGGACCTCAGAAACCTGAGATAAAACAGTCTACACACACCTGAGAGAAACTTCTCACACCCCTACAAGAATCCAGACCTCACACTCCTAAAGGAAAGCAAAACTCACACCCCTGAGAGAAACCAGTCTTCACTCCCCTGAGAGAAAGCAAACCTCACACTCCTGAGAGACGCAAGACCTCAGACACTTGAGGGAAAGCAGTCCTCACACTCCTGTCTGTTGCAGGGGAGGCGGGAGGGAAAGGATTGTGCCGCATGGCAACAGCAAACATGCAGATCTGATCCCCAGGCCTGGACTGATCCACAGCAGCCAGAGGACTAAATTAAAATCACAAGTGACACAGAGCTGTTTACTTTGGCCACACAGATATTTCCTGGAAATTAGGCCCAGTGCTCACCTGTCACTCCTGCTCTGGGATCATCAAGTAAAGCACATTCAGGGAGTTCCAGCAGGCCCACTGCTTCACATGTTATTCATGAGATTTACCCAGTAGGGATCAATCTAAGGATCACACAAATATCTCTGGGATTTCCAGGATAATGAACAGGTCCTTTTTCCTTTTTTTCACCTTTGGCGAATGGCAATTTTTAAATGGAAATATATTGGGTCGCAGCAAAACAATGTCATCATACTTACGCACCACAAATCATCACCTCCGTTCAGCAAACGTCAATTCGAGTTTCACATAAGATTCATCTTCTAACTATCTGAAACCTGACCTGCAAGAGAAAATAAGTGCCCAGATAACACTGTTGGTTGGATGAACCTCTTCGTACAAGGAACACTTAGCCTCTCTGTATAAACAAACACAATTTTTACAGGAAAAAAACATCACTGACTCAATGATTAAAACTCAATAATTCAGGCACCATCAGATGTCCGTGTTAAACTGTGAGTTTGCAAACAGCTGATAGTGATTCAGTGAACAGCTCAGCTTGTGCAGATCTGTTCAACATTACAAGGCAAAAGATCCAATAGCTTCATTTCATAAACAACCAAAAATCACACTGCAGAAAATGATGGATGAATGGAGCCCAAATCATTTGATAGCTCTGCTGCAGGTTTATTAGAGAGGCGTCTATTTCTGTCATGTCACCCAATGCTTAATTAAAACTGTCCCAAAACGTGGCTTATGTTTTTGTACCATTCCCCAAACTCCACAAATTATGCTTGCAGCAGATACCAGGAACATGACTCGTAGAGTGCAAGAGGTGATTCACTATGCTCACATGTGCTGACTAACCGCCAGCATGGTGGGTGGGAGGTACGAAGATCCAATGTACCTGTTAGTATTGGTTTTGAGGAGAAATGTTTTATTTTTGTAAAGCAAGCAAGAATTCTTAATGAGTGTTGATTTGTGGTTACTGCTAAAGAAATATTCCCTTCTGTTGTGTCATATATGTCCCTGTCATACAATGATTATAATGGTAATTATTTATTATCATTATATTTGTTTTTTATGTTTACACAGAGCTTTCCTTGAATTCAGATAGTTTTACAGCAAAGATTTAAACTTGTCTGAACTTCCATCAGAGTATAGCCCCCACCTGGGTGATGCATAGCAGCCATTTTATGCCAGAACAGTCACTGCACATCAGCTGCAGTGGAGATGGATGGAAGTATCTGAACCATTTAATCTGGTGGATGACTACAAGCTTCCCAGGACACTGGGGAGCCTGTGCTCTTTCAGATACATGCTGTGGCAATTTTAACAACCACATTTATATTAAAAAAAAGTCAGGAATGTAGTTTTACATCTCTTTGGAAAGACAGCATCTCCTTAGGCAGCACAGTGTACCCATTACTGCATTTGGGTATTGGGATTTTATTGGTCCAAATGGAGTCTAGCCCCTACTGGCATACCCAACACCACTTTTAGTAGAGACATAGCTTTCTCAGGCAGTCATCCAAGTAGCTAGCCTGAGACATTCAGCAGGACTGTGGTGGTATGGTTGTTAGCTTTAGCCATTCAGCAGCAGTGTGGCAGTATGGCTGTTAGCTTTGACCATTCAGCAAGAGTGTTGCACTACGATTGTTAGCGTAAGCCATTCAGTGTGGTGGTATAGCTGTTAGGTGTGTTAGTAGCATAAAATGCCACAGAATATGGATATATTTATTGGAGCATGTGAAATGTACCACCCACTGTGAGGAGTGGGCCACAGTACTTCCTGTTCAGAATGCATTTCCAATTCTTTTCCAACTCACCTCTCTAGGACAGAACAACATCATTCCCAGTGCTTGAGTTCAAACAGGGGAGCATTGAAATTCCGATGGTAAATGCAGTATTGTTCTAAAGCAGTGACAACAAGACACACTGTCCTTGGTTTAAACTTACAGATTATACAGATCGATAAGTGTGAGCCATCATCCACAGGGTTCCATCAGAGTGAGTTGTGGCACTGTGGAATGTGTGAGACTGCATGCTCTTTAGTCCATCATGCAATTACTCTGATATCAGCTGCAACCTGCATAGATATGATAAATGCCAAGTAACTCTGATGTGCTATCATATTTCCTGTTGTAAATGTTTAAAGGCATGCACCTACACCTTCTGAAGACTTCATCAAAGTTCAACAGGAGCAGGAAACATATCACATATCCCTATAAGTGTTACAATCCAAGGAACACCCACAGTTAATTTTATGAATGCAGACCCAATATATTCTGCATTGTATTTGTATAACATTACAATTACAATTGTATAACATTTGTAGGAATGTGGAAATCACTGGCCCAATAATCAGCCAATCATTCTTATCTTCTCCAAATCCCCTGCCATGTGCACCCTTAATCATTTATATAGACTATAAATTCTGTTCTTTGGCACAGTCACATTAAAAATACACATCTATGGTACATGCACTTTTATATATTTTATGTGGTATACACCCTCAGATAGACAAGAACAGCAAAGGCAAATATGTGTGGTTTAGCCTGGCCTGAACTCCAGCTGAGCTCAAGCTAAGGATAAGATTCTGATTTGGATTATTTCCAATTAGGTAATCATACAGCCAGAGGATTTCACACACACAGGAAAAACATCAAAAACATGGAGGTTTGTCTCTTTAACATATGAAACACAATTCTCATCGGTTATGGCAAAGACAAGCTAAAGCCAGGTTCCCTAAAATTCATTAAAATGCATCTAAAAGAAACAGGAGGGCTTCTAGATTTCCATCTGGTGCTTTTGTGTGCGTTAAGTCTTGGCTGTAAAGCTAAGCATTTCTCTGACACAGAGCTCATATTGAAACCCAGTCATCTGTTTAAATATCAGTGTTAATGAAAACAAACTTTTAGTGTTAAATTTGAATACTGCAAATTGCATTAAAACTACATAAACCCAGACACCCTGACTGATTGAACAGAGTGAAAAAAACAATCTCTGCTCAGTATTCACTCCTGTTACTAGTGATGCTACTGACTCCAGGAACTTAGAGATAAGTTCACCTCTTATGGAAAATCCATTTGCTGTGCAGTTTTTTTTTCTTTTGTTTCATTTTTACTCAGATGCATAGAAATGAGAATACTATAACACTCAGACTGGCCCTATTACAATTCCATCCAGAAACACAAATCTAGTCTCCTGCTCATCTAACATGAACCAGGAAATAAAAATGAGGAGGAGTTAAAAAATTCATAGCTGAATATTCCACAAACAACAGTATTGTCTTATTACATTATTTTTACTTGAGTTTTTCCCCATGGTATCACACTGTTAAATTGCATATTCAACAGGAACATTTGTAATTTGTAACAAAAAGAGACAGTGCCAGTTTTTTTTTTTTTCTGGAACAGGGCTGGATTGTAAGAATTGTAAGTTATACTTTGACTGCATACTTTGACTGCAATAATTTACTGCAGAACTTTTCTATTCGTACTGTTGTTTTTTTTTTTTTTTTTTGTGGAGACCAGCAGATGGCACATAATACAGCATCATTTTTACTATGGGGAAATGTGTATTTGGGGTTATGGCCCTAAAAACCCATCTCCTCTGACAGGCAGCAGCTCCTCACACTGCAGACGCAGACATGCAGTGTGACAGCAGAAGACTAGGGGGCAGTGTTGCTCAGGCTTCCACAGCCTCCCTGCTGGTGGACAGCCACACCAAGGTAAAAGATGGCAAAACTGCACAAAGGAGCCATTACAGAGAAAGGGTGTTGGAGCAAGTGAGGAAAACACAGAGAGAAAGTAGAGCGAGACTGAGAGGAGAGATCAGGAAGAAGAAGGATTTGCATTTTTCCTTATTTGGGCAGAAGATGCTACCTAATGAGTCCTTCATCTAGTCCACAAAGCACTTTAAACGCACACCTATACTGATGCTCAGCTTCTCCTTTTTCTCCCACAGAATCACAGCAAGCAGGATGGAAAGCAATCCCTTTAATTCACATCACTTTCGTCTGCTCTGACGTTTGGTCTCTACCCAGACTCACTGCAGAGCGTGCCTGTGGGTGGTAAAAAAAGCATAAAAACAAGAACGCTGAGACTAGACCTGAATAAATGCAGCAGCTAAACCTGGTGATTTAGGTGAACGCATGACTTACAGGCCTTCTGAGGATAAAAGCCAATTAACTCAGCAGCAATTTCCAGCCACGGATTTGCTTCATGACATTAAGCACAGACATATGGTAAAGTTGCATGTAATTGGATTACAGTGATTAATACAGCTCGTCATCACAGTTTATAATGTGTAAAAGACATGAATCACTGTGGTGACACCAACACTCACTCTTCCCAATCACAAATCTGGACTGTAGAACCATAGGCCAGTCATTGATGTGGACCGTACAAAACTGAACACTTATCTCTGATCTGGACTGTACAAAACCAAACACCTTTCACTGATCTGAACCGTACAGAACCAATTACCTCTCACTGATCTGGACTGTACTGGACCACATAACTGTCACTGATCAGGACCATATGGAACCACTCCAGTCACCACACCTTCCAGGCATCTTGTAGAGAACTTTTACAAACTGACCCAAAAGCTTGTCATCAAAAAACAAAATTTAAGAGCTATTCAATTGCTTGAAGCAAAGGAGAGGGGTAAAAAAATAAGACAATTTTCCCAAAAATAAAAGCAAGCATAATGTGATTTGTTGAATATTATATGCCTTTTCTGACATGAAAATATGATACACTGTCTGCTTCAAAAATGTCATATCTCTAAATAGACTTTTCTGGAAATGAGGAGGTTTACGTCACATGGTGTTTTAAATCCTTTTTATTACCTTGACAAAATGCAGATGATGATTTCATTCATCTATCAAATTCAAAAAAAGGCAAAAAGGGAGACATGAGATTTGTAATGACAGCAACAACATGCAAATCAAATATGATGACAGTAATATAGTGTGAATGGTGTCATGATATGTGTCACCAAGACTTACCTGATGACACTTGTCACCACACTTTTACATTTATGGCCATCATAAACTAAAACCTCCATACAATGTCGCGTTCCCAGTTAAGGTTAATTCTAATTCTTATTTTCCTTCCCGTTGCGTTAACCCATTTACAGCTCATTCCCATAAAAGACTTCCGTCTTTATGCTTGCAGTAACATGTGTTTGGTTTTATATATGTTATTATATATATATTTTTGTATATATATATATATTTTATATATGTTCATGTAGCACATATTAACCAAACCATGCCCCTAATGGCATGCAGGCAACACAGACATTTTCAGATGGGAAAAATGCCTCTAAAGCCCGGATCGAGGGCCACACGACATTCCAAACCATTCCCAAGCCCTCCGGCAAGGTGCCACTGAAGATGCTGGAAAAACACCTGGGTGCAGGGGAAGTCTCACTTCAGAAAAGTGGCTTCTGGAAACTCCTCAACATCTGTTGGCTTGCCAGGGCCTGAGTTGTCCTCATCTCCCCTTCCCTGTCTTTGAGAGTTCCACCCTCAGAGTGACAGGGGGCCCTGTGTTTAAATTTTCATCACTGCCTGGTCCTCTGCTACCCCCCCACCCCACCTCTCTCTGTCATGTCTGAGGCCTGTGACTCTGAGAGGAGCTCATTATAACAGGACTGCGCAGCCATCATCGTCTCACAGTGGAGTCCCAGTACCCACCACTCTGCCTCTGTCTCTCTCCCTCTATTCCTATTCCTCTCCCTCTATCTCTCATTCTCCCCATCCTTCTCTCACTGGCTCTCTCTCTTTCTCTCCACACAACATTACTAAACAGCCAGAAAACCCACCTCCCCCCCAGTCCCCCCCTAGGCCCAGTAACCGTGGGCATTGTTTACCGAAGGGGGCACAGCCGGGAGCACTGGTAGTGGGCAGACAGTACAGGGGGTTGAGACGCTGCCTCATCACTTTCACACATGCATTCACAGGCTGTGGCAGCGGGGAGGGCCAACGTATCTGCATGGACATCCCCATCCCCATGTCCCACCAGATGGGGTCTCTTATTCCTCTGCCCCTGAATCTGTGGTGGGCCAGCATCACTGAGCCCCACTACAGACAATGCCATGAGAGTTGTTGATTGGTGGGAGGCCTGGCAGTGTGATTGGCTCCAGGTGGGAGGCCCAGCAGCCCTGTAAGCCAATGGCATCGCAGCGGGAAAACTGTGAATGTGTGGTTTGGACAAAAAGTGCAAGAGACAGACAGAGGGGATTTTTCCGGAAGGCGGTTTGGTCACCATGGAGACGGGCCGAAATGGCAAACAGAGACTCGGAAAGACAGCCCTGCTAGGATATTAACCCCACTGCACTCATGCTCTAGTCAGACTCCTCTATGAGTCTCACAGCAGCTATCAGAGACAGAGAGAAACATATGGAGAGAGAAACAGACAGAAGTGGAGTTGAGTGAGAGAGAGGGGAAGAGCAAGAGCGATCAAGGGAAAGTGAGGGAAGACAGATGTTGATAAGTATGCAACACTGTGACTCTTCCTGGTTCTGTTTGAGGAAGGCCAAATTATTAATAATTATAGCGATTAATATTGATGATTAAATGTTGCCATTAATGATTATTCCCATAATTAAAATCAGCGGGATGCAATATGCCAGAGATTTTAATTTTCAAATGCAAATCATCCACCTCATCTTTCTCTTTCATCATGATTTCTTTTAAAAATTGGATTTTTAATCCGAGAAAAACACAGTAGCTGGATATAACCCAGCATTTTGCATGAGGAAATCCTTTTGGATTGCCACCATTTTTCTGCATCCAACAAAACACTCACATGTTTCTAATTCTCCATGAAATTTAACAATGAAAAAACATCTCTAAAAAATTGCCCTTAGAGAATGATTTCTTAGAGATCAGTTGACAAGCTTTTGTACTGAAAAGTCACCAGCACACAGAACTCCTCCATGAACACAAAATGGACTCTTCTTCTATCCACAATCCCACAAATTAAATTGGACTACATAATCAGTTGAGACTTGTGCACAAAATTGTGACTCCATTTTGACTGATAGGCCTTCTTGCATCACCTGGTTTTAGACCTGAGGATTCCACAGTTTAGATAACATGAGCCTCATATCCCATCAAGATATGCTGGGGCTGCAAGCTGTGAACATGCTTAATTAATTAGCTATATCTTTTGCCTTTATTATTTAAACCTCCTGAAGCAAAGCAACTATACCACGTGGTACCATTCTCATATCAAACTTCTGAAGCAAAGCAGCTATACTACCCTGGATCCTTCTCATATCAAACTGCTGAAACTAAGCAACTACATTGCCCTGTACCCTTCTCATATCAAATATTTGAAGCTAAGCACCTCCTTATAGTCCACACCTCCTTGCACCTCGTCAAGCTGCACTTAGCCTCTGTTTAACAACCCCACACTGGGAGAGGAGTGGATTGGAGCATGGTGAATAACAGTGGCCCAGTCATTAGGCATCTTATCTCCTAGGCAGGAGGTAATGTTACTTGAGCCACTGTCTGCAGAGCTGTGAAACAGGTAAACCAAATTACAAGGGGAGGTCTAGGCTCCAGGCCAGTGGTCTCTTGGTCAAAGGCATAAATCTTTATCGGCTCTGGCTCCACCGCGCTTCTAACTAACCGTATTTGTGGCCAATTTACAGTGGTGCATCTCAGTTAAAACGCACCCGTAAATGCATCTGGTGGGAGCCGTGGAGCGCGAGATAAAACTAGGGGCACAAGATAAAACCGCTAGAAAGGTTTATGTCATCGTGGTAATCTTGATCCCCCCACGAATCAAGGCCAGCGGAAGGCCAAGAGTCACAAAAAAACAGCAACAGGGCAGAGAGTTTACCACTTTTCCCTCCATAAATGCGGAACTGAGGGTAAAATCGTTGCCTACTGATCTGAGCATAATCACAGCCCTGCTGGGATGGCTCAAAATCCACACCTGCTGATGACTTGGAGAATGTGTGTTACAGCTAGGCCCACATCATTCGCCTGAGCTGCAGCACACCCTTTGAACTGGACAGCAAGGAGATGTAAAACACTGGAGCTCGTGGATGCCTAACGTGAGTGGCCCTTCTGAGAAGAGTCTGTTTCACTGAACAGGAGGAGATTACAACACGGTAAACATCAGATACTCTTCATTCCCACTTACTTACAGTGCCATCTGTCATAAAAAAAATTAACCCAGACAAAAACATGAATGCCAGGCTGCAGGGGCTAGCATCCAACAGGCCACTCAAGCATGAGTATGATTTACCAGCTTTACCAGCGATAGCTGAGAAACATCATTTAAATAAATAATGATGAGGATCGGCAGCTAAGTGGTTCATCACGTTAAAGCACTTCTACAGTATTTCGATTGAACGCTGAGTCAGAGGAAGGAAAAAGAGAATAACTGTGGTTTTTATATGTTTTACAGTACAGTGTTATACTTGTTTGCACTCACCAAACAGGCAGGGGCTGTGGTGATGCAAGTTAAGCATTCCAACTGGGAGAAAATGTGCTAAATGTTAAAATAAATATACATTATTAGTGGACTCCCAACAACCCCCCCACACACACACACACACACACACAAAACCAGTGACACGGTCCATCAGGTTTCTGTTCAACCCTCATATTTCCAAAATACTTCCCCACACTCCCTTATGTTTTTTCCTGGAGTAAAGAAGAGGACCCAGTGAGCTTCCCATTGATCCTTCACTTTTACTGAGATATTCTCCCACACTTCATCAGCTGTTTTTCCCAAGGCTAAGTCAGGTGGCCCCTGCAGTAATCCCACCAGTGCCTCCATTAACTGCTGTCACTGTCAGCTTCCACAAACAGCCCAGAGCTGGAGAGCTAACACTGGTGTGCAGGCATGACAAACACTGGCAGGTGAGGGTAACCGTGGCACATGGGGGTCAGATTAATGTGTCACTGTGTTTTCATCTATTTGTGTGGTGCCCCCCTTCCGCGGGCTATTGGAGAGCAGCACTGATTGGGTGTAAGTGGGATGAGAAGTGCAGAGGGTCTGGGCCAATGAGGAGACCCTGGCAGAAAAAGCCCCCTTAATTTACCAAATATTTCTCAGAAAAACCCTCTCTTGGCAACCCAAAACAGCTGCACTTGTAACCAAACTGGAGCAATCATTGCCAAAGTGGGGTAACCCTGCACTAGTGACATATAATTACATCTAATTAAATGCTTAGGGTACAGACACTAAAGCACAAATATTATGGGATACTTTTGGGCTCTAAACAGAAAATATAAATTGGCTGAACACCTGGTAACTGACAAACACACAAAACAGAGGGAGATCTAGATCAAATACATCATCACTGATCACAGCTTCACTGTCAAACCTGTGAAAGGGAACAGACTGTGTGATCACTGTAAGAGCAGAGGGAACAGACTGTGTGATCACTGTAAGAGCAGAGGGAACAGACTGTGTGATCACTGTAAGAGCAGAGGGAACAGACTGTGTGATCACTGTGAAAGCCAAGCAAAAAAGCTGTGGGATCACCGTGAAAGCATAGAGAACAGTCTCTGCAATACTGTGAAAGCACAGGGTACAGGGTCTGTAATACTGTGAAAGCAGAGAGAACAGGCTCTGTAATACTGTGAAAGCAAAAAAACAGGCTCTGTTATGCTATGAAAGCACAGAGAACAGTCTCTGCAATACTGTGAAAGCAGGGGGAACAGGGTCTGTAATACTGTGACAGCAGAGGGAACAGGTTCTGTAACACTGTGAAAGCAGAGGGAACAGGACATGGAATCACTGTGAAAGCAGAGAGAACAGGCTGTGGGATCACTGTGAAAGCAGAGAGAACAGGCTGTGGGATCACTGTGAAAGCAGAGAGAACAGGCCGTGGGATCACTGTGAAAGCAGAGAGAAAAGGCCGGGGGATCACTGTGAAAGCAGAGGGAACATGCTGTGGGATCACTGTGAAAGCAGAGGGAACAGGCTGTGGGATCACTGTGAAAGCAGAGGGAACAGGCTGTGGATCACTGTGAAAGCAGAGGGAACAGGCTGTGGGATTACTGTGAAAGCAGAGGGAACAGGTTGTGGGATCACTGTGAAAGCAGAGGGAACAGGGTCTGTAACACTGTGAAAGCAGAGGGAATAGGACATGGGAGCACTGTGAAAGCAGAGGGAACAGGCTGTGGGATTACTGTGAAAGCAGAGAGAACAGGCTGTGGGATCACTGTGAAAGCAGAGAGAACAGGCCGTGGGATCACTGTGAAAGCAGAGAGAAAAGGCCGGGGGATCACTGTGAAAGCAGAGGGAACATGCTGTGGGATCACTGTGAAAGCAGAGGGAACAGGCTGTGGGATCACTGTGAAAGCAGAGGGAACAGGCTGTGGGATCACTGTGAAAGCAGAGGGAACAGGCTGTGGGATTACTGTGAAAGCAGAGGGAACAGGTTGTGGGATCACTGTGAAAGCAGAGGGAACAGGGTCTGTAACACTGTGAAAGCAGAGGGAATAGGACATGGGAGCACTGTGAAAGCAGAGGGAACAGGCTGTGGGATTACTGTGAAAGCAGAGGGAAAAGGCTGGGGGATCACTGTGAAAGCAGAGGGAACAGGCTGTGGGATCACTGTGAAAGCAGAGGGAACAGGCTGTGGGATCACTGTGAAAGCAGAGGGAACAGGCTGTGGGATCACTGTGAAAGCAGAGGGAACAGGCTGTGGGATTACTGTGAAAGCAGAGGGAACAGGGTCTGTAACACTGTGAAAGCAGAGGGAATAGGACATGGGAGCACTGTGAAAGCAGAGGGAACAGGCTGTGGGATCACTGTGAAATCAGAGGGAACAGGCTGTGGGATTACTGTGAAAGCAGAGGGAACAGGCTGTGGGATCACTGTGAAAGCAGAGAGGCTGAGGCTGAGGTTCACAATGCAAGGTACTCCCAGGAAAGAGAAATACTATTTAAGAGCATAATCACTGCCCTCTCCCATCCCAAATCCAACTAATGAGGAAAGGTTATCTGTAATGCTAGCAGACGGGTCCATAACCCCATGAGCAGCCAGACATGTGCCCACATGGCACAACATGAGGGACACAGGAAAAAGAGAGAGAGCGAAAGAGAGAAAGTACGTATGTATGTATGTATGTATGTATGTATGTATGTATGTATGTATGTATGTATGTATGTATATGTATGTATGTATGTATTTATGTTATTCTTATTATTTCTGTTGTTATATTTCTTAGTTATCTTTATGTTATAAATTATTCATTCATATTACTGTTGGGCAGCTTCCTTTATGCTTAATGCTTTATGCTTGAAGGCAATATTTGTATTTGTATTTGTACTTCATGTCATAAAGGAACTCAAATTTGAGAGGCAGAGCGCATCTGCAAGTGAACACGCATCTGCTCTTCCATGCTCAGCTTGGCTAGACTCTAATCTGTCCAGCTCTGGGCTCTGTCACCAGCAGCTCCAAGGACACAGCCCCCTCCCGGGCCAGAAGCCCCCGCTGTCTTTTTCCCTCTCTCCCTCCCTCTCTCTCTCATGCTCTCCCTCTGCTCTCCTTTTCTCCTTCCCTCCTTTCCCCTCTCTCCTCCATCTCTCCCTCCATGACACACCACAGTGAAACACAAACGAGTCCACTACCTGCAGAAGGTTCGGCAGTCTCTATTCCCCACAAGGACAGTCCAGCAACAAAGCACCCTCTCACCGTTCCTCCATGCCATACTCATGCCAGACACGACCGCTGCAATGCAGCATGCAAGTTAATCAAACCCAATCCCCAACCGTATTGAGTGGGGAAAAAAGATTTATAAATGGCAGAATAAAGCATTTCCCAGGAGAGAGTGAGAGATTATTGAATGGGGTCAGACATTAAGCATGTTCCCTAGCAGACCCAGAGGCAAAACCAAACATTCACACTTGAAATTATGTGTTCAGAGGGTATGGCAAATGGCAAGCCACTGAGACTAGTCACTGCCATTTCTGCCTCATGCAAGCAATGACACACACTATCAAAGATGTTTATTTCAAAGAAGAGAAATTAATAAACATGAAAAAACAATAATCCTTGACAACAGAGTGCATGAAATGATTAAAGAAAACACCAAACCCAATTACTTTGCGGTGAAGAAGACACTAGCGGTTTTGTATTTGAAAGGGGAAATTAAGGGCAATGTGCCTGCAAGCAAATATGACCTGGAACACCTTGCCTACAGCAGTTCTCAGAATAGTGCATTTGAGTCTCCACACATTTCAGAACAGGGTATACATCAGTCATGAAACCCTTGCTGTTGCCATAATGTGACTGTTAGCATAGCTAATACTTTGACACTAACATAAAAAACAGTTTACTGCAACTCAAAACCTCTGCCCCCAAGAGTAAATGTGAGTGTATCAGGTATGTCATTATATTTCATTTTATGTTACTGAATGCTGTGTTATGATTTATTATGCTGCTATATTACAATATGCTATGATATTATATATGTATTCCTTTGCTTTGCCATGCAGTGTTACACTTTGTTATATGTTATACCATACTAAGCAATGCCATTTTATGTCATGTTGTGCTATGCTTTGTCAAGTGTATATATAATCCACTTCACTCATTCTCAGATCTGAGGATTGGTGACTCTGTGCTAGTTTGCTGCTGGTGGTTCACAACTGTGCTGCAAATTATTTGTTATTATGTATTTCATGTATCAAAACATATGTATCATTTGATTAGACAGTTTATAATGCAGATATGCTACCATTTAAAAGTACAGAGCTGTGAAGTATATAGTATAAGCTGTAAGGTAAACTATAGTTTCATTTGTTAAAGAAAAGAAAGTACCTAAGGACTCCCTTTAAATGGTTGTGTATAAAGTGTATCATTATAGCCTGCATTCCATACAGTCATATAACAATTTAATAAAGGACAAGCAGCCTTTAGTAATATTTAGTGTGTTCGGCATAGTTTGAATCCTCAGTACCCAGCCCACAGACTCTCTTCTACTCTTTTAATC
This sequence comes from Albula goreensis, assembly GCA_022829145.1. Lineage (NCBI taxonomy): Eukaryota > Metazoa > Chordata > Actinopteri > Albuliformes > Albulidae > Albula > Albula goreensis. Next base: position 13,606,947 of record CM040753.1, on the reverse strand, counting down.
TGAAAGTTATGCACAGTATAATTGCTGTGTTAAGCATTCTAACATGGATATTATTTAAAAAGCAAATGATACCTAACATTAATACCATTGAATGAAATGATGAATGATAGATTTATGTATATGATGTGTATATATATATATATATATGTGTGTGTGTGTGTATGTGTGTGTGTGTGTGTGTGTAAATAAACCATTCTTTCATCTATAATAGCTCAATTACAACAGAATCCATGCCCTGCAACAGTTCCACAGTATTGGTTAAAATCATACTCTTTATCATACATTGTTCACAGCTCTTTTCCAATTTGCAAAATGTCTTGAGAGGATGCTAACATGAATTTGTTTCTGTTAGCATCCCCTTCTCCAGTTTCCTTAATTACAAAAAAAAATAAAACAAAGTTTATACCAAAATATGACAACTACAGTACATGTGGTGCCAATGCATGGCTAAAAGGGCTATCTCCATCAATCCAGATGAATTTTTACCCTGACACACAGACAGCTGTTTTCCACTGAGCCATCACTGTTTGGCAGCATGCATACTTATGCAGAGAGAGCTGTATAGTTCAGTTTCATCAGAACAAGAAAACAAACAAACAAATATATAAATAACACATCAGCACATGCATATTTAAAACTCATTATGGCTCTGTGCATAACTTGCTCAGTAAAATGCTTTACAACAAATCACCAACTGCAAAAATGTGCCATAAAAATAAAGAAGAACCCAACAGCTACAATACTGTTTGCAGAATTATTACAAGACAAAGCGTCCAAGACCAATCTTTTTTTCTGTCCTGTTTGCCCGTTAATTAAGCAAACCCAGAGTTCTAGTTAGGCAGGCTTTCCACTTTTAGGGGGAAATCAGACAATCTACCAAACTTCCCATGATGCAACTGCATACCACCTCCAGCAAAAAAGCCCGGCAGACAGCAGGACCCCCATGTCTGATTAATTGCTTTTTAATTTGGGGAAGTACTGACTGCGTGCCGTTTGGCCATAATGAAACACATGAACAGCATTACCTCCTGCAAATCATCACCACAACCAGTATGCAGCATAAGCATTTATCACATCTGTTGCTGTCTTATATGCATGTGTTATTGTCTTATATGAAAATATGCAACACTTACCTCATCATCTTAACAGAGCACTGCAATATCTTCTTACAAGATCTTCTGTCATACACACTCATTACACAATAGTTCCAAATATGAGACAGACTGCTTGACTTTTTGCCCCCACTGTTATTAAATGGCTATCTAATTTGGAGCTGAAGTCCGTAAAGTGGTTAACCTAAATGTTAATCTCCGCAAGAAAAAAAACAATATATTTACACTGTGTATGGACTTTCCACAAAATCTTATATAGGCAGAGTATAATTTCTCACTGGATGAAGGGAGATAGCCTAGAAAGAAAGTTGGAGGATGAGGGTCATAAAAAATTGTTGGTTATAGATACCTTCACTGTTTATTATAAACTTAAATCAACTGCTTCCAAGCAAACTTTTCTCTGACACATATTGGTGCCCGCATGTGAGAGGAGGAGAATTGCCACTGAGAGTTTTATGCTTATGAGCCTGACGCCATTCAGAGAAAGGTAAATCACTTCTAGGGAGAATATGTATATTTATGAAAAGAAATGACAGCGTAATCTCATTCCGAGAGAAATCCAGGCAGGCCCTGTTGTTTATGTTGTGTGGTATATTAAAAAGGCAAACAGAGTTTTATATATTGGTGGAAGGAATGGGGAAGTACAGAGCTGGCATCTTACCTAGTACTCCAAGCCGGTAGTTCACGGTGATGACAATGACATTGCCGTAACTTGCCAAGATGCTTCCGTCAAACATATTTCCAGTACCTTCCATGTATGATCCTCCATGGATAAAAACCATCACTGGCTTGGGACTACCACTTTCACGGATGTCTGGAAGGAGGGAAAGAAATCATTAAAGGACTAATTAAAGCTGACAGGTTAAGAATCTATCTCAATTGTGGTTGGATTTTTACTGTTATGTTGGCTTTAATTTTTGAAACAAAATCAACTCTGAATGTCAGACCATTCATTTCCTAAGCAACATGTCTGTCATGTTCCCTCTGACTGTAAATGTAACTTTTTATCACATTTTTTCCTTTTTGATTGACTTTCTTATTACTCAGGTAAAAATCTCTTAACAGTTTGCTTCACAGACTGTCAACAGTTAATTAATTATTAGATTATTAGATCGAGGCACCCTCATGACAAACAATCCAGTGCCTATTTAACACCAAGCGAGGTAAGAGGGGAAATGTAGTTATTACTCATAACTAATTATTATTCTGGGTTTCAAATCAAGTTTTCTATCACATTATTTTTACGTTGTCTCAGTAAACTGTCAAGATAAGCTTTATATAACTATGAGGATCAGCAGTTTGGAACATACTGTACTGGTGCCTTTTCCACATTTGGACTGGATGTTGCTATGTGTTAAAAAGGTGACAGTATGCAGACAGTTACTTGCGCTTTCCTGGCATAGCCAGGCTTTTAAAAATTAATCTACCAAAAATGTATGTTCACAAATATATGCAGGGTTAAATATCCAGAGCAATTGTTGGATTTTCTGTTGTTCTGGTGTTTGGGAACCCATTTCCAAGCAAGTCTCCCTGTAAACAACTGCTTGGCAAATGGAGAACAATTGAAAAGGCTAGTATTTTACAACATTTTTTTTTCTCTCTCTGCTTTGAAATGAAAAGGGTTTCAGTCTCAACTTTCAGACAAGCTCTTGGTGCCTTCTCTGGTGATACTGTTCTTATCTTTTTTGTGAGGGATACCAGTCTCTAGTTCCCTCCTAAAACAGAGTGGAGATGTGGAGGAGTCACCTAGAGGACCGCCCACATCTCACCCCTATCCACAGACAAAGTGCCATATCCTCTGCATTTTTAAAATGCAATGTGCCATTGTGGTATGTGTGCGATTGCACACATGCATGAATGTGCAGGCATGCGTGTGTGTGTATTTGGAGTGTCTAAGAGTGAGAAAGAACCTGCAGGGCTGGCAAACCTAGATTGTTTTCTTTTTAATCCACATATCATAGTCCTCAAATCTAACTTTGATGACTTAATTGAATCACACCAGAATGGCTGAGTCCACACGAGGGCCGTCAACCAGTAGAACTGGTAATATGCAATGTGCAGGCAGCACAAACAGATAGCGATCCCACAGTGTAATTAATGAGACCATCAGTGCACACAGCTCTCTTCTCAGCTAGCCGAGGTACAACTGAAAACACATTTCACTTCAAAGGGGAATAAATAATGCGTTTAAATCCATAATGTCAACAGAACAGGGATAAATAACGTGAAATCAAGTAATCAAACCATTAAAGTATCATATTTACTTAACTTCAGACCTTTGCTATGCTCTATAGGTGTGCAACAGTTACGACTACTTTGCAGCTACTCTAAGATGGTGCTGGTGTCTGGTGTTTGAGTGGCAATGGCCTCACTCAAACTAACCTTATGACATAAAATCCTTGTCATGTAATGCCAACTACTCAAGCCTCTATGCTGCCACTGTCCCATCTGTCTCCAGTTTCCTGCCAATAGGAGCAGCAGCCTCAACCTCAGACACCCAGTAGTTCAGGGGTATCAGGACAGGGGAGTTACAGTTTGTGATTATCTGTCTACACATCACCTGTGTATGAAACTGTGTTGCATTTAATCACTTCCAGCTAAAGCACTCACACAATGAGTAGTGATTCTGCAACACTGACCTTACTGTTTTAGAAATGCATTTGAGTATAAGTCAAGTGCAAATTAAATTCAACACAACCTTTGTATGTCACACAACTTTTCTTAGGTAATTTCTTAGGGAAACTTAGGGAATTTCACCACTTCCTTTAGCATTAGCACCGAAAAAATGTAAGATGTGCATAAATTGGGCATGCGCAGCAGAGAGGTGACAATCAGCTCTGAGTGAATATTACAGGGGCTTTTCAGCTGGGCTGTTATCCTGGAACCCAGTAGGCTTATCCTTCTGTACTGCCTCTGTCCATGCCATTAATCAAAGTGGCTAAGCCTGCCACTACTGCATCTGTCCAAGGCTGTTCCAGCATGGCTTTCTTCTGTGTCCCAACACCATGCTATAGCAATATGGTGCATTTATTTTAAGACAGCCATCCTGGTGGATGTAACCATGTACACTTTTTGGTGCTGACCAAAGCATGTGTAAGTAAAATCAGGAGAGTAAGTAATGCACACTATTCTCCACTGCAGATATATTTATTTGCCAATGTTTCAGCAACTTTATCAGGGACATCAGAGATGTATTGTGTTAAAAGAATTGCCTGTTATACAAACTGCGCCTGATGCAGTGTTCTCTTCCTTTTGGTTTTGTTAGCATTTTGTGAAGATAGTGACGATAGTCCTATGATGTGTTGCAGTGCAATTTGTGTACTTCTTCAGTGAGTTCTGAGTGTGGGCAGCAACCTGGATGCTCTGTACAGTTGGAACTGAGGTAGGCGGGATGGCAATGGAGGAAATCTGTCATGAAGCTCCTGCAGTTCACTGAAAGCCTTGATCTTGAGTGACCACGGAAAGTAACCATGGGTGTTCTGTTCCACAGCAACCCAGGTTCTGTCTCCATAGCAACTCTAGGGTTCTGTTCCAGATTGACTATGGGGGTTCTGTTCCACAACAACCAGGGGGGTTCTATCACCATAGTAACCATGGAGGTTCTGTTCCTTAGCGACTGTGGGGCTGTGGGGGTTCTGTCACCAGCTCCGGCACCTGTTGGTTACTGTTCCAAATGATGGCAATCATGCTCTAATGCACTCTGGAGAAGTGAAGATATTGCTCATTTGAGGCTGTATTCATACAGTCTTCCAGAGTAGAAGCATGCTGATCTTGCTTCAGTTTTGCCGTTTTATGAGCATAATAAGCTTAGCAAATGGACAGGGCACAGCTAGATCAGCATCCCTTCTCCTCATGACGAGAGGTCCAGCAGATGGTCACTCTGGAAGTTTAAGATTGGCCAGTCTTCACACTTACCTCAAAGTTCTGGTATTTTGATTCTCAGAGGGGTGGGTTTAACATGAAATTTGTTTTTGAAAATGAACTGCAGATCCAAAGGATCACTGTGTAGTATTATACTCTCCAAGCTTATCCAGGGTGAGAGGTTGCTTCCCTTACATTATTGCTAAATAGAACCATGTTTCTCTTGGGAAAAATCAAGTCTACTGTGTCCTTTTTTTCACAGCATATTGTCTCCACCATTAAAGAGGATAATCCCTCCAGCTGCACATCTGTATTAAGTTAAACCGCAGCCAGATTTTACTGTATATTTAACCAGACTTAACCTCTTGATGTAGATATTAAGGACTAACTTTCCCCAGAGCAACCATAATGGCCACTTCTTTGTACATATTATTATTATTATTATTATTATTATTATTTATTATTATTATTATTATTTATTACTTCCCATAAAAATCATATTTCATTCATATTTCATATTATAGATTGCTTTGGGATTATTTCCAGGATAGATACAAGTTAAAAATGCTTTAAGATAAAGATTTGAAATTTCACTTTCATGAAGAATAATCTCTTTTTAAATTCAACCCTCCACCTATGTCACAGTATATTTTCATTATTTTCTTATTTGTATTGCTTCATAATTTCCCCATTTTGCTATTGTGCACACCTGCACAACAATAGGTTGACAGTTTGAAGTAACCCAGGAACATTCCATGTTGCGTAGGAAACATTTAAAATGTTGTACCACATGACTAGAATAAGGTGGTTCAGTTAGTACTGATTTGGACAAGGAGTCTCCTGTAATGTTGCATATACTAAAATATATTTCAAAAAAGCAGAGGGGTTGAAAAATCATGCAAAATTGTGTTAAGAATTGCTAAAAGGAGTATTAGTCAGTTTATTTTTTAGGGGTGGGATGCAACATGTAAAATAAAAACATAAAATATAATTCAAGCAAAAACCTATATTAATAGGTTTATTACATTTAAGTATTCTAGAATGACGGGAAACAAACATACTCTTAGAACATCAAGCAAAAAAGACAAAACACATCCAGCAAAAAATTAGGAAGAAAAAAAAATCTTCACTTTCAAAAAAAGGACAAGAAATTTAAGAAAAGTAAAAGAAGAAAAAATTGGAGGGGTCCTTGTCATGCATATCAGGTTGGCATCAAAAATACCTTCATCCTCAGCACCGTCATTATCACCTAAATCATCATTCTGTTTCTTTGTAAGGGGACCTAGGATCAAGAATGGAGAAAATGGAGGAAACAGAACATTCAAGAAACACACAAACCTGAAAAAGGGGCTGAAAAGATACAGAAAATATCTTAATTGCTTTCTTTTTAAAAAAAAAAAATCATATCTATTTCAGATGAAAAAAGAAGACAGTAATCAAATGCTACATTTGTTGACCTGGCAGAAAGAACATTATATTGATAGAAGATTTTGGCTATCAAGAAGTACTGCACAAGAGCCTAAAACTCTTTAAAAAGCAGACCCTCCATTAAAAAGAGCTCTCAAAAACACCTTCTGACTGCATTCTTGCAATAAAACCTAAAGAATTGTAATTCTGCCTGTAAAACTACAATTGGTATGGACAAAAATATAACCAACAGTTCACACCACCCTCCCCTTCCTCCCAAACATGTAAATAAGACACAGACGCATCATCTGTAACAGAGCTGTGTTACTATCAAAAAACCTTTGACCTCGTGCTGCTTTATTATTTCAACATAATTAAGTTACCAAGACATGAGAGACATGAGTATACAAAGCCAAATGCGGAAATTATACATTGGAATTGTGTTTTTTTTTATTTATATTGATCAGGTAAGCCAAAGAACCTGTAGCCTATGAACTAAAAAGGTGAGTAGACTAAATATTGTAAAATGCAGTTAGATCAATTGTTCACAGGGTGAGGAAAAACATAATATTGAAATTAAAGGACATATGTTGGCAGCAGGCTGTAGGGTATCAAAATGCAGATTAAAAAAGGCCATTTAATTAGTTTCCTCTAGTATATGCAGAAATGTTTATATGCTGCAGACTAGTTTTCTCATTTGCAAAACAATAAAACAGGAAGTCAGTCAAAGGCTGTAGCACACAATCACTAATGACAAAGGATTAATCCCTACAGATGCATTGCAAAGAATACACCACCCATACAGAAACAGGCACACGTTAAATAACAAAAAAAGGCAGTGTGGAAAACACTCAAGCGATTTTCCATGCATGGGGATTTGCTGACATTCCAGACATACAAATCATGGGAAAGCTGGGAACATGGGATGTAAAGAGAAGTGGATGAACATAATGGATGAACGTAGAAGCTTCCACAACCAGCCTCATACAAACCATCCAATCATGCAGCAATGTGAAAACAAAGAGGACACACTGGACAGAAAGCTGATGATAGATGACAAGCTTCTGGAAGCTGGAAATCATGCATTTTTTTGTATTCATTTTTTCAGTGTCAAGGCAATTTTCCTCTTCTTTGCCTTGAAGAAAATGAAACATCACTAAACATATAAACATCTTTATGATATGAACTGCAGAAAAACAGAGGTTAGTAAAAACAAAATGAGCATCGGTTAGAACAACTCCTGCTAACAGGTGAAATTGATTGGCAGAAAAGCTAACAAAATTACATTAGACATATATAGCACATATTCTACACCTCAATTTTTCATTTCTTAGTAATATGACTGTCATAAAAGTACATAGAGATTGCAAGAAGCAAGAAAACTATACTCAATGGAAGGAGGTGCTGGAATCATGATTTTTTAAATATCACCTACATAGGTTAAAACTTAAAACAACATGCTATCAGTATTTTTTTATTTTGTTGTCTGTAAAGAAGGATGTCCATCTGTAAGCAGTAGCCTACAAAGCATAAATAAGTAATACAGAAAACAATATAAATAAAGTACAAGAAACAGACTTCTGTGGCAAACTCAGACAGTTAAAGATAAATGTAATTTTCTGATGCTTTTGTCATGTGTTTAACAGAGATTCGGAGAGGTTCAGCAGACCCTGTATAACTGGGTTGTAGGCTTGAATATATAAATAACTAGGGCTGTTTCTCTGAAAGGCCCAGAGTATTTGAGTGAGACAGTCAACAACCTGGTAGCACTGGCTCAAGAATAGTGTCATCGAATGTGAAAGAAGTCTGTAAATCTGTCAAAGGGGCAAAAAATAATATATTTTCTTTTTTAAATCAAAATCTCAGTTTTGACCCACATTCAAATAAGCCAGTTCAAATATGGCTCTCCAAAAAAAAAAAAAAAAAAAATATATATATGTCCTTGTATCACTGTGTTTAGATCACTGTGATTCTCTTTATAGTTGTTTAGGCCATAAAGCTATGGCCTTGCTTCAAGTGGCACAAAATTCAGCTTCCTGTCTGTTAATGAGGATTAATAGGGGATCATGTAGCACTCCAATTTTAACTTCCTTTTACTGTCCATCAATTGCATTCAGGGTTGATTTTAAATTTTTATTAATCACTTACAAAGCTTTCCATGGTTTAGCACCAGAATAAATAACTAAGCCTTTTCCACCTTATGAAACAATTGCCCTCTAAAGTCATTGGATGAGTCATTATTGGTTGTTCTTGACACCAAATTGAAAACAAAGGAAGATCTTGCTTCCTCAGCCTCTTTTTTGGGCATTAGAGAATATGTGTCATTGTCCACTTTTAAATCTAAACTGAACAAATGTTCAGGAATAGCCAACATTTTATATAGTAGCATATAGTGTGTGTGTGTGTGTGTGTGTGTGTGTGTGTGTGTGTGTGTGTGTGTGTGTGTGTGTGTGTGTGTGTGTGTGTGTGTGTGTGTGTGTGTGTGTGTGTGTGTGTGTGTGTGCCTGCGTGTTTCACCATTTTAAATTGACTCTTGAATTTTACCTAAGGACAGACATTACCTAAACAACCTGTGTACTTTGTTACATTCAGAAAAGCACTGCCATGCTATATATAGGAAGAGCACAGCTCTCTTGGTCTAATTGTGAAGCAATCAGCTTTGGGCTGAATACATAAGAATACATAATGATGGGTACCAGCCATTCAGCCCATCTAGGCTCATCATTTATCCACAGTTTATAGCAAAACTGTTAAACTCAAGTCCCTGTGAGCTACATGACTGTTGAGTTCTGTGGTTTCCCAGAGAACAGTTCTGTTTAGTGTGGAGATGTCCAGATTCTTACACTTAAATTAGACACTTAACTTATGAAACAAATCCACAAAAGCCACCATACACTGTGGCCCTCCAGGAGATTGGATCCCTCCAGGTCAGGCAATGACACTCATATCCTTTGGTCTAGACAGCCTGCAGCACTGTGCTGAGCTTGGATTTGAACACTCAGAAGCTCTCTGTGTCTACTGCACTGGTCCTTAACTCAGATCCAGAAGAACAGAAACATGACTAGTTTTTTCCTTTAACCCTAAATCACCAACTGGAACTCAACAAACCCAGTTAGAGCAGAAAAAGAAACAGAATATCCACTGTGATTAGTCACCCAAGTGCTGAGGAATGGTGAAACTCAGCATGCCCTGCCCTGAAACCTGAAGCCACTCCATACCATGCAATTTGTTTTGGCTGTTTCTAATTTTTGCCTCAAAAATAGTAACTTCAGTCTAAAATGTCAACCCTGAGGAATTTTGCCCACAAAAGGACAACCAAAGGGTCTACTTAATGCAAAGAAACTGGCAACTTACATCTGACTGCATCCTTACACTATCCCCAAACACCCAAACACACAACCCAGGGCACAGGGCCAGACAAGGTTACTAATGCTTAAGGCTGATTTATACTCCGTCAGGTGACCATCACTCAACTAAAATCGCAAAAAATGCTCATGAATGCTCTAATGTCTGTCGACATTGAAATTTGTCGTTGTCATTCACAAAAAGTATAAAAACACTTCAGCGAAATTCAAGCAATAGTCAGCAATAATCGATAATGGAGGAAGAGGCTACACTAATTAATCTCGCTAGTACCCTTTAGTATCTGTTTTACCAAAGAGCTGCTCTGACTTATAAAAGCTCAGCAAGTTAGCGGAGTAACTAGCTATAGAGCTTAACCAGTTATCTGGCTAATATGCAAGAAGTTCACATTACTAGCAAGCTAACAAGCATTCTCTTTTTCGCCAGCATCTTTGCAGTCTGTCTGGTCATAGCAATAAATACACAGGTATCCAACCAAAGGGCTTTTAACATGATTCTTGCACTGGCAATTTTACTTGGGATAATCAATTAAAGGCCAGTAAGTGAAGTACGGAGTTGACGCAGTGTGAGACAAATGTTACAATAACAACAGATTAGGTGACCAGGTCAAAGTTCAATGTATTTTAACTCAAGGCAACATGGTCAGCGACAGTCGCAGCGACCACTGAACAACCGTCGCCCAAAGTATAAACCGAACATTGTTGAGACTGGCGATGTCGTCGGTTACAGCAACAGTCGCCCAACAGAGTATAAACCAGCCACTACACTGATTTCAGATGAGCAGAAGGGCAGTTCTGCTCGTTTGTTGAGGAATGTGGGCTCACGGAAATGAAGAGCTAACGCTGGTGGGGTGTTCGATCCCCAGAAATCAATGCTGAGGGAACAGGGTGTAGGCTTCCATTCCAGCTCTGATTCATATGATTTATACAACCAATCATAATCTGAGAAGGCCAAACATAAAAAACACGAGGGCTTGACTCTCAGAGGATGGGGTTGGATTTCTTAATGGATGATTCAAAGTCAGATAGAAAACAGGAAGGGGGCTATTAAAGTAAAGAATAAAGAAATTGAATGCATATAAAAAATAAAATGTGCACAGTTACAAAGAGGTTAGAAATCTGTATGTCTTCCAAATGTCACCCAGCAGGCTAAAAACATACCCAGACACCTCACATGTAATTCTGTAGTGGGCTTTGCACTGATTCACTAGTGCATGTGTTGTTTTTACTGTGCCTCATACAGACACAATGAAAACAACTTAAATCCAGCATTTTTACAAAAAAAAAAAAAAACTTCAGTTTAAAATAAACACAGCAACCAAAACCTAAGACTTCATGCTAACAAAAGAGCTTTCCCACATAAGAGTGCACACCACAGTGCGCTTTCATCTCATCCAGAGAGGGGATTAATCTTACTAGGAACGTAAAAGGAGGATTTGAGTGTCACGTTCTAAAGGAGTTGTGAAGTTGAAACCCAAAAGGATGCAGTGGGGCATCGTAAGCGGCAAAGGAACTAGGCGGGTAAGGCCTTGACGAAGGACCAAAGTATACATAAGCAGGATGGTTTTCCTGGGGCCTGCACAAGACAAGGCTTCACGCAAATTATGCCTCACCAGGCCTTGGGGCAACCAGCCACAGAAGATGAAGTGAAAACTCTTGCATCACTGCTTATGATTCCTGTGTTCTGGGCGAAAGGACGCCTTGTGTGTTCTGCAGTGGTTAACGCCTGACAGTGAGCAAGCGACTGTTATCTGTGCAGAAAGACATCCAAACGGGGAGGACTCAATGCAAGGATGGCGCTGTTACGCTTTTTGACAGCACCTATTACCCAGCAGTTTGCGGGAAATGCGTCAAGCGATCTCCCCACGGGTTTGGCTCTTTCACGGGCCGTGTGATGAACACAGGCAGGCGTTTACGCTATGCGCCGTGCGTGTCAGCAAATTACGTCAAATGCAGGACAGCCCTTTGTTTTACATGGAAACTAGCAATGTGTTACAGCCTCCTCTCTTTCATTTCATCCTCCCAAATCATCATAAAAGACCTCTAATTTAGGCGAGGATATGAAAGACAGCATCAAAGACAATCTTTTTAATGAATTCATACCCTGAATATTTCATGGTATTACATGAATGTGCTTCAATGTTTTTTTTTTTTTTACTTTCAAGAATCAGGCCAAATGAAGAAACAGTTCTAGCTGATGTGTATGGATACACTCAGAGAAAGAGAGCATGTCATAAATATTTGATTTCCCTCACATGGCTGGCATTCTTGAGTTTTGAAAGCCCAGAGTCCAGAAAAGCTCAGAAAAAAAGATCTGACGCTGCTTTCAAATATCAATAGTGAATGTCATATAAGGCAGGTTATTTTCTCAGACCCCCCTAAGGAGAGAGCAGGGGAAATGGGACCAAAATGTCAAGGTAGCTTTGGAAGGCGAAGGGACTGCCGCTCATTAGAGCATGCAGCAGCAGGTAACATTTGCAGGGATTTCATTAGTGTCAGGCCCATAACAGGCAACACAAGGCCTGTCAGACCCATAACAGGCAACACAGGGAAAGTGACTAACCCCCGGAAATGAGCATATATCCTGCTGGGTGATGTCAGTGAACCCATTCCCCCTTTTCCCCACCCCCCCCCATACCCCTCCCCCCACTAGCTCTTCCCCAACCTCAGACACAGAGTTATACAGAATTTAGCAAATGAACATTCAAACTATTTCATTAACAGACAAATACTGACATTCCATGGAATTTATTCTCAGCAGCGGAAAGGAAAGGTGCTGCCTCAAAGCATTTTCCAGACAGAAGTCCAAGCATAATATCATGGTAGAAAAATGGTTCCATTTTTTAAATGTAAAAATATGATGTTTCACCCTTAGTCGACCGATATGAAGTACATGTCCCTCTGGGCGCAACCCGGAAATTTTGTTTGAAATAAAAAAAACAGTGGAACATCAGAAGGTATGTTACAATAAAACCGATTATCCACCAGAGGCTATACTTATCTCATGGTAGGTGTGTCATACAGATGGACTAAAAATAATACTACAGTTATTACCATATATTCTGATGATATCACTGTGATTACACTGTAGGAATGACGCTAAAAAGCAAATATACTCACACTTATTATGAATAAGAGTCTATAATAAATTCATCCTATTGAAAATACTTAATTGAAAATTAAGAGCAAAGTGCTTCTTTTTAACTCTCTGCTTGAACTGCCTCATAGATAATATTATAGTATTTCAGTTTCAGGGAATAATCTGAATGAGCTGCTCTTTTTTAAAATTTATAGACAGCCATTTCCCTTTCCAAGCAAGACTCTCATTTCCATATTCCTTTCCCATATTCTTTTCAAGCACTGCTCAAAATTCTGCCCTTCATGCAAACCGCCCCTCCCCTTCCCCACCCTCCCCCACAAAAAGAAAAGCCTACGCTGAAATGTCTACTTTTTCCACAGACAGTGCTGTTGTGACTCTATTCGTTTCCCACTTTGATGCATCAAGGGGACCTTAAAGGCAGTCTCATGGTATAGGCCCTGAAGGACAAACCTGTGAATTGTGCAGTGGGTATGGAATAACTGTGTGTTGCAACTCAATGCAGCTGTTTAGCTGCTAATCCTCAAAACAGTAACCAAGGTACATCACCATGCTCATTGAATGTCACCCAGGAGCGAGCCCCTTCCTGTTTTACACAGGACACACCACTGCAACAATCAACCCTGTGAGACTGCATTGTCAGGGAGGCTCTGGCACTTATGAACCGCAATACATATCTCTTAATCCATCTGTGATTTTGTTTTTTCTTGTGTTCAATTTCGTTAAAGTTCACTGTTAGAGAACTTTTTAATGAGGCTGTGAGGTGTGGGTAAGGCCAGGTGGGCCTCTCCACTTCATCAAAATGAGTGCCACATGCCACCAAACTTCAGTAAAGACAACAGCAGCTAAGCTTTCAGTTTTAAAAATGGTTCTGTGATAAACCCATTTGCCAAACAAGCCCATCCATACCGCACAGATGCTAACGACCTAATTAATGAGAGGCAGACAAAGCCAGATAAAACTCCAGATATGCCCCTACTGCTGAGCTAAACACCACTGTGCTGAACAGGGGTCTACTAGGTTTGCCCAGGGGGTGGGTGGGAGGGGGGGGTAGAGTCCCTAAGAAAGCGCTGGTACATGGTTCTGAAACAGAGCTCCACTTTCTCACCATCCGTGTTGCTTCCCTGTTGAAGGAGCAATGCGCTGTGGTCAAAAGCTCCCCTCTTGTCTGTACAGGAGGGGATAACTGCACCCAAACTGTACAGCAGGGGTGGTCATCTCTCAGGGAGAGCTACAGGGTGTGCTGGTTTATCAGCTAGCACCGGTAATAAACAGTTAACTCACCGCATCGGGTTTCATCGTTTTGTGAAACCCGATGAACTAGATGATGAACTCTTCTCTAAACGTCTAGGGAGAAAACCAACACACCTTGTAGCTCTTCAGGCCCAGGGTTGGCAACACCTGCTTAAGAGCAGCACAGACACAGAGAAAGGAGGAGAGCCACAGTGTAATGGGCACGCTATCCTCTGAGGAACAGTGGGAGAACAGCACAGACACAGAGATAGGAGGAGAGCCACAGTGTAATGGGCACGCTATCCTCTGAGGAACAGGGGAAGAACAGCACAGACAGAGATAGGAGGAGAACCGTAGCTTTGCAGACAAGCCTTCCTCTGAGGAACAGGAGGAGAACAGCACAGATACAGAGAAAGGAGGAGAACCGTAGCTTTGCAGACAGGCCTTCTTCTGAGGAACAGGAGGAGAACAGCACAGATACAGAGAAAGGAGGAGAACCATAGCTTTGCAGACAGGCCTTCCTCTGAGGAACAGGAGGAGAACAGCACAGATACAGAGAAAGGAGGAGAACCGTAGCTTTGCAGACAGGCCTTCTTCTGAGGAACAGGAGGAGAACAGCACAGATACAGAGAAAGGAGGAGAACCGTAGCTTTGCAGACAGGCCTTCTTCTGAGGAACAGGAGGAGAACAGCACAGATACAGAGAAAGGAGGAGAACCATAGCTTTGCAGACAGGCCTTCCTCTGAGGAACAGGGGGAGAACAGCACAGATACAGAGAAAGGAGGAGAACTGCAGCTTTGCAGGCATGCTATCCTCTAAGGACCAGAGGGAGAGTAGCACAGACACAGAGAAAGGAGGAGAGCCATGGAGTCACGGGCATGCCGTCCTCTGTGAAACAGGGGGAGCGATGTTCAAAGAGGCACAACCTCAGTAAGACAGCAAGCGGGCTAATTTGCCACCGCATTATGTTTTCAAATCATTTCAATTTCAAAGCACTGCATTAATACTATGGGATGAAAGCGGGTGCGGCACACGCCTGGCGCTGAAACGGAGCTGCTGCCGTCGACATCCTTCAGCCCAAGTCCCTCGTCTGAAAAGGCAAATCACATTTCTGCAGCATCGTTTCTAAGTTTGGGGAAATTAATTTCAGCAGGCTTTTTTTTCTTTTCTTTTTTGGAGTCTGTACAGAAGTTTTGTGCTTTGATTTGAACTGGAAAATTTTAAATCTTATTTCCAATCAATATTTCATCTTTCTGACAATGAATCTGCAGCTAACAAGGGGATTGCAGATGAAAAAGTGAATTATAAAGTTTTGTGTTTTATTTTACAATGCAGTGTATCCATAATGTCATACACAGCAGCACTGTAAAACTCTTCCATTAAGACATTATTTAACTAAAACTCAATAACACGTCATGTTTCTTTCTTTATATTACTATCCTAAACCAGAAAATATAATGTCCAATAAATGGACAAAGGTTATGCACTAAACAAAATGAGCCTGTTTGTAATGGATCCTTGATAAATTGGTGGCAAAATAATCCAATCTAGCAACATTCCCCAAGCACTGGGAAAATAACCCTGCAGATATAAAATCCCTTCTTTTCGCATAAAAAGTAATCTACATATGATCCTATGGCTGTTCCTTGTGACGTAGAGATAACATTCCAAGGATGTACTAGAAACTGGACAAATGCATGCTGGGACGTTCACCCTCACTTCCCTTAGATTACAGGAGAGCTGCAAGAACCAGGAGTTGTTTTCTAGAAAGCCTTTGATATTGTGCTGCTGAATAAGGTAAGACAGGAGGCTGGTTTAATGTTGTCCATGAAAGAGCTGTCATTTCTACCATCTCATACACTCAGCTGTATTTAGTTTCATCAAAGGAAGGCTTAATTCTCTACACTAAAGAGTGAAGAGACCAATAACAGGAAGGAGAGATTTAAAAGTGAATTCTTTATTTTCTTAAGGAAAAGAGTGCAAAAATGAAACATACCAGAAACACCTCAAGTTGCATGTGGCTGACATTATTACTCACTTCCCTGAAGAACTGCCCAGACCACCAATTGAGGACCCACCAGGCAGAATGGAGAGAGGTTCCCAAAACTGAGAGAAAAAAGGATGCATTCAGTTTGGATGCCCTCCAATACCATCTCTGTCTCCACTGTTTCAAAATTATTATTCAAAACACCAAATTATTTTATGAATAAAATAAAAGATAGACTTGTCAAACTCAAAACTAAAAACAATAGAGGAATCACAAAAAGTCTTCTGAAGATAGAATTATGCTGTGATATGATGTAAAATTGAAAGCCATGCAGTGTGATGTGAATCTGCTATACTAAATCATTAATCAGGCCTGCTCTTACCCACAGGTCACAGGTAGGGCCCTGATACTGATCTCTAGTCAGCACTGTATAAAACTGTAGCCAAAGTGATTTTTCCCCAGTCCTAATTCTAATGGTTTGTCACTGATTTCATACATAGGGCAAGGGAACATTTCTCATTGCATTGTCTGGCCTCTGAAATCACTGTTTGTGTGGCAGAGAAATTGGAACATTAAAGGAAATTACTGTGAATGATGTCCAGAAGAGTCCCAGGGTAAAACATGAACTTTTTGAAGTGTTTTGAAGAAACAATAAAATATATTTGAATTGTATGTTCCTCAGTCACAGAAACTATAAAACTAAAGAATCTAATAACTAAGACTAATCAAGACAAAAACAGCATCAAGAAAGACCAAATTAAAGATCACAGGGACAGACAGACATTATAACAGGAGGATGACTGAAAACCACAAAAATGCAGTGGCCTCAAAAATAATCACTCACTGAGTCTACATCTATGTTGAATCAGTCACAACAGAAACTGTGAGGCATGGGCTTTACCAAATGTATATTTATGGTAGGGCTGTTATCCAGAAGTCAATTGTATCCAATGCAACCAGACAACCTGCTGTATGTGCACAAGAGCTGGACTTGTGAGCAGTGGAAGAAAGTCATATGGTATGACAAGTCATCTTCTGCCCTTCTTCCTAAATCTCAGTGGGTTTATACTTGAGGAAAGCCAAAGGAAGCAGTCAACTCAAGTTGGTTCCCAACTGTTCAACATGATGGTGGAATTATTTGGTATGGGCAGCCATCTCTTCAGAGCAGTGGGTCTGATTATTACTCTACATGGCAGGATCACAGCCAGAGTAAGGAATACAGCCATTTCAGGTGCCTAGGAGTATCATGTGCTCCTTCATTAACACTGCTGAACAGATTCAAAAGTGGTTTCAAAAAACATAATGAAGTCAAACATTTTGCCTCCCCAAAACTTAATCAAAGAACATTTGTGTCAAGTTTTAGAATATAGAGTACAGAATAAATTTCTATCTACTTCATCTCTCAAAGAATTGGAGGAATTCCTTCTTGAAAAATGGTCTCACGTCAGCATTCCATTCATTCATAAATATTCATGCATTCTTTGGTGTTGACAATGGTTTGTATAGCCCCTGCATGTCTAACAGTTAAATCTGGATTTACTGTTTTCAAGACTGATTCATCTCTTTGAAATTACAAGTTCAGTTATGGAATGATCTGCATGTTTATTGTATCAGTGATCATCTTCACCTAGTGAAATATAGTTTGTCTATTTGTGACATCCACAACCACAACTTAAGTTAAATGAGCTCTTCCTTATATCTATCTTCACATTTAAGCAGTTCCTCTAGCAAAACTGTACAAAATATGTTTTCTCAGTATGCAGTACTGAAAGAATAATAAACTAATTACCATTATGGTCATTTCCAATCACTGTAGAGGCAATGCTGGCAATAGAGACCTTTTGATTATTTAAGAGGAAATTATGATTTGCTTGTTATTCACAATTCCTGACACCTATTTTCAGCTAGCTAGAAGGTCATTGTGTTAGATTGGCATGTCCTGTACAGTCTGCACACCCCATGCACACATGACAGAAATCCACAGGACCACACTGCATGAGCTTACAGAGGCTTTATCAGTGGAATCTCCATACTCTCAACCTTTGTTTGAATTCTGGAACATGCTTTAAAGTAGTTTCATGTCTTTAAGCTGTTGTGCACCAAACAGCATTGCAAACAGTATTCTTATACCAAAAAGTCATTCTGACAAAGGTGTAAGAAAAAACCCTACTATTCTAAGTACATGCTCTGTACCTGGGTCATGCTCATATATGCTTTGGGAGTTTATATTATACATAGTAACTTCTGAAAAGGTACATTAAAAAATTAAAAATCAACCATTAAGCACACTCTGCTAGCAGGGTCCTGTAATATAGTCAAACATGCAGTTTGATGATCTGAATAATAAGGAACAAGAGAGAGTTTGGAAATTTTATCACATTACACCCTTGAGGAGGATAAACAACCAAAAAACATTCAACAATAACGTGTCTTTTGCCAAATCCAATTTCATTTCAAAACAACTCTGTGTTTGCCATCCACTATATAAATATGATCTGGGACAGCTTCTACACTGATACATCCTCTGTTCTGTGGAGGGTGATAACAGATTTGGCACCAGAATGGGACAGAGAGATAGAAAGACAAGCAAAGAGGATGAGAGCTAGAGAGACATGAACA
Organism: Albula goreensis; assembly: GCA_022829145.1. NCBI lineage: Eukaryota > Metazoa > Chordata > Actinopteri > Albuliformes > Albulidae > Albula > Albula goreensis. The sequence continues at coordinate 13,588,269 of CM040753.1, read as the reverse complement.
GATGAACAGCGAGAAAGAAAGAGGGAGAGCATGGGTGGGTGGGGGGTGCTGAGAGAGACAATTGAATAAAAGTGTTATGAAAGAAAAAATGGACTCAGCACAAAGGTTCCTTTAAGAGCAGACAGCTCTTGCCATGCTTTCAAGAAATATCTGGGTAGATGGCTACATATTACTACTCCAGGGGAAGGGTAATGAACTAGTAAATTAGTCTCAGATAGCTTTAATTAGTATCAAAGTATGCCAAACCAAAGTCAAACCATTAATCTGTTCTGTCCTGTTTTTTGATGACTTCAAAAGCATGAGGCCAATAAAAGACAAAAGGAAAATGGATATAGATTTTCTCACACAAGTAATCAACAGAAATGATTAAGTAGCTCATCACACAAAAATATAGAATTCTTCCCACAGAAGCATCGACCTGTCCTATAGATACATTAAAATCCTGACAGAAAATCATTAAGCATGCGGCTGGCTATAGATTGCATTGGAGAATGCGTCCAATTGATCAACGTAGCAGCGTGTGGTTGCACAATGTGCTTCCAAGTACACACAGATCTACAAAATATGAGTCTTGGGAGGAATTATATAACATTAAACCATTCAACATTGAAGGAGCCCTTGTGGAAAGGGCAACAATGAAAGCATATTCAATCAAAATGCCTTTTCTTAACCAATAAAAATATTTCCTTCAAAATCATATTTAGCATTAGTCATGCAGCAAGATTTTGTATGGTTAAGTGATAGACCCTTATTTTCAATTGTTCCATCCACGGAAGAATCAGCTTGACTGCCAGTTCTCACTATACAAATGTCTGAGTCTTTTAACAAAGGACAACGAAGGATTATTTTGTTTAGAGAAAAAGAAAAGATTGTCAGATGAAGTGGATTGTGACAGAATTGTTTGGACATTGTGATATCGTTTTTGTGCTAGCAGATACCCCAAATCACAGAAGCAAATGAGAAAAAATGATCTTAAAAACCCTGTTAAAACTGGAGCCCTTTTAGAAATGTCTTGTTAAGTGATCCGTGCTGTGTGGTGGTGGCTGGTCATGGAAGGGCATGTGTTACGCTGCGTATCTGAGCTCAGCATGCAGTATGCACACCCTTCAGAACAGCAGCGCACCTGCATTTTAGCCACCACAACTCATAAAATATGCAAAAAGACAGATTTCTTAGTGTCACGAGGCCCTTGCAATATCACTGTCCATATTTTATCATATTCCTGGGTCATCATTATCAGCTCACTACTCAGACAAACAGATGAGCTGAGGGTTAGCATGGTACTCTAACACTATGACCCACATATATATATCTTAAATGTTTTTCCTAAACCATTTTTTTTTGCATTTTCTTTTACACCTCTTTTTGTGAATTTGTTGCTAAATGTTGATATGGCTGATTTACCATTATGGTGCTAGAAAGAGAACACGTGTGTGTGTGTGTGTGTGTGTGTGTGTGTGTGTGTGTGTGTGTGTGTGTGTGTGTGTGTGTGTGCATGTGTCTTTGTGTGTGCATGTGTGTTTGTGTGTGTGTGAAAGAGAGAGAGAGTTAGAATCAGGCTTTCAGTAGTGCGTTTCTCTAATGTGAGTGGGGTGTGCTGTTCCCTATTGGAGCTGCAGGGCCATGGGCCACAGTTCCACTCACACGCCAGTACACATACCTCCTCCTGTCTGACAGGCCAGCAAACAGCCTTAGACAGTGCGGCTACAGAGCTAACATTCATGGAAACGGGGTATCCCATACGCATCCTGCACGCACATCACAATCACCATCTGCAGCGCCCAGAAAATCTGCAAGACCTTTCATTTTTATTGACTTCCTTACAATAATAATTTATGAAACACCCTGAGACTCTATATCAGCCTGGCTAATGAGCCTTCCTCGCCATTCTGAAAGACATTTTTACTCAAATTCCCCAATTACCCATCTCTGTAGGAACTCCCGAGCGAGCAGGCTTTATGATGCACTGTGACCTCACCTTCAGTTCCATGGCTGAATTTGTGCAACTTAATTGAGAGGGAGTCCCACATGAGTAAGGAAGCAAAAAGGGCACATCGAACATATTCAATGCATTTATATACAGGTGCATTGGGATTTTACATCAATTGAATAATGGTTAATTATTTAATACCCTGTAAGAGTCTCAACAAATTCACTGTTCCAATCGCTCCAGTTATCTGAACAAACTCAATCACTGCCAGATGAGATTTTCAAATAATTAGATACATCAATGATAAAAAATAAGAACACAGACAATAAAAACAATGAAAATGAAAAACTATTATTTTGTTTCCTTTCATGATTCAGATAAAGACACCTTGTATTTCCTCTATGTCATAGGACACTAAGGGCTGGACTCAATCAGCATATGTCCTCAATTGTCTCTGCATATATATGCAAGTGTTTCTTTCCTTCACAAAAACTCACCAGTCCATATTCAGGAAGAAAAAAATATTTATTTTTCAAGCATTGAAATACTGAGTAAATTCGATAAATAATAATTCAGATTTTCATTGTCCTGTGAAACAAAAGAGCCTGAAAGATCCTCAGTCCCAGAGTATCCATGCTAAAAAATCTAGTCTTCCCAAATAAACTTCTAGAAAAATTGTGCAGAGCAAACTGCTTCAGCACAGCCCTTCCTTAATTAAGATCTGATATATGCTTTAGGAGGAAAGAGAGACACACGTTTCAGAATCCAAATCTGGAGACTGTGTGCTCAGATAAGCATTACAGTCCAGCTCTGCTGTGATTAACACAATCCCCTCACGAACAGACCAAAGACACCAGATATCAACTCGAAATTAGCCGGAGATTCCTATTAAACGTTAATCTCCCAGCCCCAGTCCTCTTTCAAATGAGCTCTGAGCAATGTTAAAAAGGATTCCTGAGTTTAAATTGTATCATAATGCCAGCAGTAATTTAAACTTTAATGAGCATCATACTGGTGATTCAATGTATACACAGGAGTAAATATTACAATGTACCCACAGCCATTCAGATTCTGTACTCATAAATTACCTTCTGACTCGTATTGACTCAGCCTATAAAGAGGAAAAGGAGGAATGACAAAACATTTTCCTAAAATGCACTCAACAATTGATAGATAACATGGGCCCTGAGCATAGCAAATAGCTGTAAAAAATCAAACTCAAGTTCACCTTTAAGGCTATGGATACTAAATCTGTGTAAGGGGTAAATGTCCAAGCCCAAAGTCTACTAACAGTCTAACACTGGGGGGACAAAAATGTTTAAATATCTTTTAAATACACAGATGGCTGTGCGGCGGTAAGAGAGTGGGTGGTACCATGTGGTTTGTAGTCTTTTGGATTTTCCTTTTTATAAAGGAAACTTCTAGGCTGACAAAAAAGGAATTGTGCTTTGATAGTATATTACAAATGGTTAACATCTGAATCTCTTTTAGATGAAACCAAACTTGAATGTAGTCATCATTGAGCCAAGGATTCTGTTATTGAGGGGCACATTAATGCTTATCAATTTACAAAGAGGGTTTGACAATGCCACACCCAAACTTTTTCCTGATAACATCAAATGTGAATCCAAACTGGCAATCATTAGTTTGATTAGTTTTGAACTCCTTTTGAACAGTATACATAATAACTCACGGCAATCCTAAAATAATGGCTGAAGCCAATCCCACTAGCCATCGGGAAAAAGACAGGGAGACACTTTGGAAAAGTCGCCAATCTATTGTAGGGCCAGACAAAAAAAAACACACACACACACACACACACACACACATACACACACACACACAATGACAACTGTTGCACTACCTTGCAGCCATTTTATACTACAGCATTCAAAAAAACAATGTACAAAACTATTGTTGACAGTGATATTTCATATGAGAGTTGCCCCAGCTGCGATAATGATGTAGCTTCTGGTTTGCTAACTGGATATACAGTAAAAATATATATACAGTCTCTGAATGACTCACTGCAGGTGATGACTTTTTTGGTGGACAAATCAGGTCGGAAAACATATTCCCACTGTTGGGTCAAAAGACATTTCTCAGTGTCACAAAATAAAAAGAAAGACTTTTGTTTTTAGGATGAACTACCTCTTTAAAATTTACATTTCTAGTGACAGCAATCAGCGGCACCCACTTCTGACAGCTGACAGAGATGGAGGTCAAGGAAATCTGAGAGAAGCAAGGTCAAAGCCTATTTGATTTGGAGCACATCCAGTGCATCAGTATTCCCCCCTGAATGTGCTGGACTGGTTCCTGTAGATGCAGATCTCCTGGATTTGTCAGCATGGCTATGATATTCTAATATCTCCTTAAGCTGAGGATGTGCTTCATTGTGGATGCGCTGCCTTGAGCTTATGCTGAAGCAAGCATAAACCAAAGCCTCAGATCACCCGAAATTTCACTCTCAGACAAACTCCACTGCCCATTACCTCGCATCTACGCACTTAGCCGACATTTACAGCAATGTTCTCATCCAGAGTGACGTACAAGAACCGATAGGACTAGGCAAAAAGCAAGAGGTTATGTCAAGTAAACAGGTTCACAACCAATAGTATTTATCCAGTAAGTGTAAGAGGGACAGTGAGGATGGGTTTGAGATGCAATACTCAGTGTAGCTGAACCAGAAGACATAGTCACTGTGTGGAATGTAATGAACCAAGACACAATAGACGGCCAAACAGGAGGCCCTTACATCCTGCTCAGTCACAGACAAAAGCAGCTACTGCGATTGTCCTCATTTCTGTCTGGTGACTTTGAGCCACCACTGGGTTTAAAATCAAGAACGTGCTCGTGTCAAACAAATCAACTTCCATTAGGCACATTCTGAGAATCTGAGTAGTGTCAAAACTGCCACATCCCTGGGGTGGCGCTTACTGCTACATCAAGTGCACCTCCCAGATGGTAAGGCAAGAGTACCTTCAGACCTCTCCATATTAATCTTAGTTCTAAGACTTGTACTCAGCTAGTGGCAGGCCCTGGTGTGGTCTAGAAACAGGTTGATTGACTGTGTGTGACTGTCAAAGAAAAGCAGGAGGGTTAAATCCTGTGACCTAGAGCTTAGATTCACACAATCGTGGAGACTTGCAGGCTCTACTGGACCACACAACTTCCATACAAATGTGCTGCTCCGAGAGATGCCACAGACACTGTAAAAAGGTAGCAACAGAAAAAAATACTATGTTTCTTATGGACGACAACAATGGTTCTTAAACCTTTTCTGTATGGGATCCAGGTTCAAAAACTACAATTACTAGCAATCTGTGATTATTCATAATTGTATGGCTGATCTGTAACTGACTAACATAGCCAGTTCATTCTAACATTTCATTCAGATTTTTTATTGACATTCAGATAAGAAAAGTGTTTATATCTAAAATCCCCATTTTCCTTATGAGCTCTCATGGAAGAGGAAGATGAGGGTAAGCATGCACTTGTAGTTGATCACTTGAAGTTGATATATGGCCTATTTTCAAGCTCAGCCGCAAACGTTTTCACTTACTTTAATGGTCATTTGATGACCAACAAATCACCATTCCTCTGACCCATTTTTGGGTTCCAAACCATGGTTTAAGGGACACTGGACCAGAACAAGGTTGATGCAAATTGTTTTATGCTGAATAATACATTGCAGATAAATTTTAAATTACACATGCTTTGTGGAATAGATAATATAAAATGCAACACTGCACTACTACAAATGCAAAAAACTCATTCCAATAAATATTCAAACACAGCCACAGTAAATAATTTTGCTTCTTCCATGAAACAAGAATAAATAATATGATAAAAATCAGGACTATTCTCTGTTTTTTTATTAAAATGGGCCTTTATTGAGAAATAAGATCAGCTGAGAGCTCATTTACATAAAGAATGGAAGAAACAAGGTAGGTAAGGAAGCATGGCACTGTGCAGCAAATCAAATGCAAGCCAAATTATCATGTAGACATATTTATGAAGATAGTTTGAGAATTTTACAAGGACACCAGGATTAACACCTCTGTTCTGCATAAGTGCCATGAAATATTTAATGACCACAGAGAGGCAGGCCCAAAGTTTATCTCATTAGAACTATATATTCTCCTACTGCACAGGGTCCCCATCATTATACATTGTGATTTGATTTTGTCTGCTTGATGTTACGTGAAGCCTGCATTCTAGTGACCTTTGCGGGTCTTATATTGGAGTAAAACCTCCACCTAGCTCAGGGTAACATCCTCCTACCATCAATTAGCATCCCTAATGCAACATTAAGTCATGATTATTTCAACATCGATTGACTACCAAGGCATACATACGTTTTGGAGGTCTTACAAGGAATTGCACAACAACAAACTAAAAAATTTGTTCTAAATCATAGACCAAGCCCGTCCCTTCCCAAACGTTAACATGGAATCTTAAACCTCATATCATTCTCTCATAAAATGTATTCCAATGTACATATTTGATTGGCGTCTAAATGCGGAATGAATCGTGGCTAGATATTGTGCCAGGTGTTATCTTTTAGAGAAAGTAATCCCATCCATCCCATTTGCACATATGAATATGAATTTCTGTTATATGTCATCAATATTCATTTACTTTGGCAGTCTTGTTACTAAAGAAGGAGCCATCCCTACATGTGATCAAACAGAGGGCAATGAGAAACGAATTCATGTGACTTGTTTTTCATTGACACAAATTATCGTGATTTTAAGATTCTAAGTTATTCCAACAAATGTGTACAGTTTCAGCTCATGATTTTGGTTTCACATATGGAAAAGATGGTCACATATTTAGTTTACCTATTTACATCATGTATTTCTATGGAAATCATTATTTTAGTGCTGGAAATTTCATGGCTTAGTGAAAAAAGGACTAATCAGGGTTCAAATACACCAATATATTATATACAGGACTGACCATGCTGCTTTGCTACTTTGAGTGCTATGTATTATGTTTTATTATTCTGCACTATTTCTCTCTGAAAGCCCTTGAGATAGCCATTTGCTCATGCACCCTTCTCCGCACAACCTCAGCAAAATCATTCTTAGAGCTTCCATTTGCGATGAGACCCTTTGTTCATGACAGAATCCCTCCTTCAAGCACTGGGAAAATCAACACTTCAGCCAAACAGCCTGATAAATATTTACAAGGTGTGCACCAAGATCTGAGTCAAAGAGCCATTTTCTTCTCAATCTGCCACAGAGCATCACTCATCAGGCGCTTTTCCTTTACAGTAAAGCATTTCTGAGCACAACTCGTTTTCCTTGTCAGATTTAATTAAAAGCCTGCTTATTCAGGTTGGATAGGATCAATTAATTATAGCAAAAAAGTCATTAGTTTCACAAACCACTTCCATAGTATAAACAATAATCCCTGCAATTGCTTCATTAACTAAGTCAATTGTTTGTTTTTTAAGTGAAAAGCACCAGGAATGGGAGTGCATGAGAAATAAGTAAATTAATTATGTCAATTAGAGATGCTGACAACTAATGCAGAATGACAGAGAGAGGTGTTCTCCGGAGAGCATTTGAAAGTATGTGATTAAGCACTGTTATGCTAAAGCCATCGATACAGCTCTTTAAGTAAAAGTGCCCTTGAAAGGCCACACTGTAGCATCACATCTGATCTCACTATCTATAGATCTGAAGAACAACTAACAATAATATAGTAGTAGTATGTTATACCATAGTAGTAGAGCAATTAGCAATGTAGGTGGATGACTAGACTAAAGTAATACATGCTAAAACAGAATTAGACTTATTTGTAAAATGTTATGTCGTATGTGTGTTGTAAAAGCACAATGCAAATAAAATTGAATTGAATTGAATTGAACTGAATTAAACTGAATTGAATTCTGCACTGTATTGAAGGATTCAAGGTAATATGGTCTATTTAGTCTGTTCTGGCATTAAAATGGAAGTCATTGCCAGAAACAAATGTATTGTGTTGATATGAACTATAACCTGAAAATTAGTCAGAAATGCATCCACTACCTTTAGATTCCTCTGGATATCACACATTTCTCTGTGAAACAAGGAAACACATATGTACATTTTCCCATCCAGAATTAACATTATATACAAATCCAAAGCATATATCCTCTGGGCCTCCTAAATTCCCCAATTCAGGAATACAACCAAAGAGAGGCCTACACTTTTTAAGCCCTTTGTCAAAGTGCAGCCCTGGCTCCTAGACATGAGAAAATAAGATGCTTTGGCACAAAAGCCATCTTTACATGGGCATCCAGACATCACATCAAGTCCGTATCAAGCAGACATTCCTTTTTAAGAGCCTTTAAAAGAGGCTGATGGGAGATGAAAACAATGTGCTCTGTGCCTCTGTACTTTCACAAAAGTGGTCTGCCTGCTGACGAACTCATTTCTGCCAGGGAAATACCAACCCCCTCCCACCCCACCCCACCCCCTAGCCACCATCCCCATCCACAGTTCTAATGGTGTAATTATAATGGAGACGCGCACAGGGATTCTGCTCACACAAGCCTGCTGGATTAACAAGAGCAACGGTCTTTATTACAGCCTACTCTGCAGAGGTTACCTGTCAGCTCTGCAGTTTTATTTACAACGGCAAATTATATTTGCTCTAAGTTCTGACCATAGACAATAACCTGAGTAGAAAAGGCCAGGGCCAAGCTGGACTAATTGCTTATCTGAAGATCAATATATCAGCCAATGCCTTCACCCTCTCCCAGTGGAGCTCCACACAGGTTGAGGGGAACTTCCTGTTTGCTTCTCAGCAAGGGTCTTAACTGTTGGCTGATCTCTCACCAGGAGAGGACAAGTGATCTGGCTCTTAATAAACTTCAGTCACCACCTCGACTCAGTCAACTGGTTTCAGTCATGAAAAGTTGATCAGAGTGATGTGGCATCACTGATCCCCTTCTGTAAAGTGCTTTCCTAATACACCAGTGCTCATTTACCACTCCTGATCAACCTCAACCTCAGCCTCTTGAGGGATGGCTCAGAGTGTCATGAGGGCTGGCCCACCAATACAGACACCATCAGAAATGTACCTCAAGAATTCAGATTACAGAAGGCCGAGGCTAGAAAAGATGCAATCCAGTCACAGTATCATAATTTGCCCAGAGTCAAGTGCCACAGTGGTCCCCCATGCATGATAAGCCAGGGTATTGACAGCATTCTGTGCAACAACTCAGTCAGGAAGTAATTCACTTCAAAATTTCATCATCTTTGGATGTTTTAGTTACTCAGACAACACGTGGCAGCATAGTGTTAGCTGGAAAACAAAAAAAAGGTATCTCTCAAATCTCTTCTTTTTTTTTGGGCAATGTACAAAAAAAGTTTAAGATTCTTTGTGAATTGACTCATACGGTAATTTATCAGTGATGATAAATGAGGTGTGTGCACACTGCAATGCTGGAGTTTCAAATCCTAATTAACTGCAGGGTTTTGACAGATTATATACACATCCAGATGGATGAGAGTTTTCTTTAAAGAAAAAAAAATGAGAAAACGTCAAAAAAAAGCTAAAAATACAGTCACAATATTGAGAACGGGGACCTTGCCAGACAAATATGATGGATTTTGAGGTGAACGAGGGTTTTCTCTTTCTCTGAGCAAATGAGGTCCTGATGTCATGAGGTGAATGCCACATGGCCAGAGGCACCTGTGGAGGGCACAGTGCTGAAAAGAGGAAACACACAGAGTGACAAATGGAGATATTCCATTGGAAAGCGCTGCAAAGGAGGAGCTGCAAAGATGTGAGTCCAAATTTGAGAGTGGGTGATGTAGACCTTACAATCCATCTCAGAGCTACAATACTCTGAAAAAAATAAAATATGGCAGTATGAAAAATATTAAATAATTAGGTGTATTAACATTCCTTTGAAATGCAAGTTGAGGCCAATTTGTTGCTTCTTAATGATTCTTCACACACCTGTGCCATTCCTGCAAATTACTTTTTTAAAAGAAGCATGCTGTATTTTCGCTAAAATATTGTAATTCATTGACATCATTGACTGAAATATAGCCTGGCACCTCCTTTATACCAAGGGAGTTCTTCCTTGCAAGTGCTGCCCAATTATTTTGCCCTGTGGTTTTCTGTTGAGAGAGTTCTGGCCAGTTCCTCCCATAAAGCATATTGTGATAGATGTTTTAGAAAATGCTTTGGGTTCTGGAGGGTTCATTCTCCCAGGTCCACTGAAAGCATGGGTTCTGGAGGATTCATGGACCTCAGGTCCACTGATAGTGTGGGTTCTCAAAGGTCCACTCTTACAGGTGTTCTTCAGGGACAGTGCTGAGTCAATTTCTACAGTTAATCCACTCATTTGAAAAAAGTACAGTAACTACAAAGAAATGTAGTTTTCACCAAAAAGACAAAATTTTGCCACTGCTTTGAGGGACAAAAGCTGTAGTTCAGCTAATTGCTTTCCAAAAACGGGCTGGAGAAACAGCAAGGGCCAGTACAAAAGCTTTGGTTTGAGTAACGCTATAAAACCCAATTATACCTCACAAAAGCAGGCTGTTCCATTTAAAATAAAAGGAACCCGGCACAATAAAAGCCATGCCATTAACAATTAGTCTCCTCTGCACCTAATTAGACTGTAGAGAAAAATAGGTTCTAAATTTAACAGTGGGTCCCATATATCTTGCCAAGCTCAATATTCACTGCTAATAACACTATAGCCCATTGCTACAAAGGGCAGCTAGGTAGTGAACAGTGAGTGGGACCATTTGGGAAATTTCCTTTCCCAGTTTAATAAAAATAAACCCCAACAAATGTTACAAATGGCCAGCTATTCTCCACAGGGCCAATACTTCATGGTGTTATCAAATCTGCTAAAGTGCAGGTGTAGAGAATCAGCAATTGAGGATAAAATGTGCCTATGTGCAGGCAGTCTGATCTAATGGTATCGTACGGTGTATGTAGTTTTGCTACACTACACACCAGAAGGAAACCGCTCTACATCCTCCCCACCACACTGTGACACCACATCACAAAGGAGTTACCCCCAGGCATTGCTCTATGTCAGTCACAACATTACAAACATCACACCAAACATCAAGACACGGGAAGGAAAAACCCCCAGAGAACAATAACAAGACAAAAATGAAGCAATTCACTTTTTAAGCTCACAACAATAACAACAACAAAAAAATAATTATAACAAAAAAAAAATTATAATGATATACTAATAAAATAAAATAATAATAATAATAATAATAATAGAACTCCAGGGTCCAACGAAGGAGATAGAGAGCATTGCAATTAAAATGAAAACATGAGACACTGTGAAAGTTTATAGAGGGAACCTGGTTCATTAAAGCAAAAGCCAGTTAAAGCCTGGAATGAAGAGAAACTGGTGCGTTAAAGCGTAACCCAGTTACAGCCTGTAACAGGTATCTGTAGGGACACAGACACGGGTAATAAAGAATAATTCCTCATGCGACACTGCACTGTGAGCCTGCCGTGTTTGGCAGCAGCAGGGATTACCACACTGGCTCTCTAACTGTATTTGCATTTGTCTCTTCCAGACTGTTTTCAGCTAATTTACTGCAGCAGAACAGGCTGGCGCAGAGGCCCCTGCCAGAGAAACACACATCCATGCCATCCCTGTGTGCGCACTTATCTAGGGAGCTCCTGGCGATCGCCATGGAGACCAAACCATTGCTCAGCGTCCCTCTGCACCTTTCACGCATGGCCACAGAGACTGAGGCTACATTTGCGGGTGGCGGTACCATTAGCCAAACAGGGTAATCGCATAAGCCCTCATGCCACCATTGGACCTCGTCAACTTGGCATAACATCACTGAATACCATTTCTAGACCCAAATATTTAGGGAGTCTTGAGTTGCTCTTTTAGGAATTCAGGCACATCAGGATTTTGGTGCAATAGTCCAAATAGTTCTGTCTTCATTTAAGATGTCTTCTCAGTGATCTACCATAAAATGAGACATCGCTTAGCTATGCCTACATTGTGGCCGATAGCTAGATTGGCTGTAAGCAACAGCAGTTACCCTCTATGCAGAGCCAAGTATCATTAATGGACTACACTCCTAAAACTCAGTCCTTTGCCCACTGATATTGATTAGAAATGATCTGTGAAGCTTTGGCTTTCCCTGGTCCAGACACTACATTACATTCACACTCTCCTATGTAAGTAATGATACATGGCAAGGTGTACGGTTACAGGAAAAAAATGTACTTCATGGAGGGAAGACCCCTTGGCTTTGCCACGTGCCTTTTGACCTCCTTGTCATACATTATTTTGTATTACCATGCATCTCGCCATGCATTACCCCTGACATTATCCATTACAGATACTTCTATTATTTCATTAGGACTGTCAATATCTCCTTCCAAGGGTGTATCAGGTAATACCAGATAAAGATGGATTTCATGGAGAGACTGATCGATAGACATGGAGGGATTTATAATATGTGAAATATCTTTTGGCATATCCTTGTTTATTTTTTCAAATAATTTTATGGTTATTAGATTACCTGGCATTGCCAGTAACACTTCCAAAAGTCCACATGGTTTCTCCAACAAGGCACATTATAGCTGGAGCAAAAAGAAAGAGTGGCATTCCACAGACTGAAATAACACTGATGGGACACAGGAATAATGAGGGAACATGTGGTTTGCTCACAAAAACTAGAGAAAAACCAAAATTCAGCTTGCTGTCAATACAAAGGGCTCCATTTTGAGAGACCAAACCGATTGTACAATGATAAAAAGGTCATTGGATACATGGCATATCATTTTTATGAATACTCAAATTTCTGTGGTATTTTTTTGAGGGTAATATTAATTTTGAGATCATTGTAGCCATGTAACTCTTAAATTGTACTTGCACAAAATGTAAGTTATCTAATGATTTAAATAAATGACAAAAGTTAAAGGTTATACACTTTCTTTAGTCAATTTTACTATGTTTCTCAAGGGTATATGGTCCATTATATAATCATTTCACCATGCATTCCTCAAGGTTATACTGTCTGTTTTAACCATTTCACAATGAGCTGCAACCATCCACATGGTTTCTCCACACAGGTCCTATTGAAAAAGGGCAATGTTAACTATAGTATGCAAAGGAGGCATCATGTGTGATATGGAGGAGAGGCCAGATGATTTAGCTTTTGGTTGCTGGGACAAACCCCTACAGTCTTCTCCAGACAGGATATGGCAATTAATAACTGTCAACACTTCCTAGCTATCTCTGTATCCTTTGTCACATTAACAAAACCCCTCTCTAATTGACTCTTGACTGGGGCGATCACAAGAGATCAGCTAATTATCTTTTAATGTATGCACACTGCAAGTCATTAAAACATCCTAACCTGGAGACGAGGACCTGGCCACTGCTACATTGTGTTCCAGGACCATAGCTCCCTTAATTACAGGCAACGGCAGAGGACCACAAGCTGGTCACAAAAAAAGTCAAAAAAGGACAGCAAAACTGTCCACCTACTCTGTGGCTCTAGGTTTAATAGATAGATACAACAACATCGAAATGATACAATGGTATAAATCTGATTTGTGGTTTTATGGCACATTAAGGCTGATAGGTACAGATGAGTGTTGGTAAATTTTACCCTTGATCGCATGAAAAAGATGGTAACTGTTTTCATTTTAACCTATCCCTTCAAACTGGCATCTTTCCCAATCCTCTTAAAATAGCTGCATTCAAACAAAAAAAATGAACCCTTGTGATTTTAATAATTTTAGACCAATTTAAAAGCTACCTTTTATGGGTAAATTGAAAAAGCTGTTTTTACACAGGTTAATGAGTTTGTCAATAATAACAATATCTGTGATATGTACCAATGACATGTATTAGGTTCCCAATATCTGGAACAATTTACCACGATATATCAGGCATCCTCTTCAAAAAAACTACTCAAGAAATACTTGTAAAATCCAGCCTTTTATTCTTTTTCATTATTTTTATTTTAGTATACCAATCCTGATGCCAATTTTATGTATAATTTCATATTGTGGGTTATTTATGTTATCCCCTTTTAAATATCTTAGCCTTTCTACTACCTTTTATTTTCATTTTAATTGATGTGTTTTTTTTGTTTGTTTTATGCTTTGTTATGTTAGTGTTCTTATGACTTTACTTTCCACTATGTCTCCTGTTCATGTTCTATTTTATATATTCCTTTTTCTGTGAAGCACTTTCAGCCATATTTTATGTATGAAGGTGCTCTGTAAATAATGTTAGAAAAAGTAAGATGTGAAAACAATCACACACTTATTTGCATCAGCAGAAAAGAACAAATCTGAAAAGTCATTTAGTTTATCTGATGAATTCGATTTTCTTCCCAACATGCACAATGCAGGCTTAATATGTGGGCTCCAACATCACAGAATTCAATTATTGTCTTTTCATCAGGTAATTATAATTTGAGTTAATGCACAGCTGCTGTGCTTCTGTGAGGCAAAAGAGAGGCCATTAGAAAACCACACAACCAGGCTTTTACCTCTGAACCTTTGCATTTTACTGAGAAATCCCTCTAAATTAAAACTGCACTTCTGAAAGTGTGCATTTTCTTCACTGCGCATCAGAAATCCTTTCTCTTCTGGTTGGACAAACATGCATGTAAGATGCTTGCTGCTCAAATCAGATATAAACAAGGCAGACTGCAAAATAAAAGAATGAACAGAATACAGTAGCTTCCTTGTTACTCCAATGCTTCTCTAAACCAGGGCAAAAAACCCCTTGTGATGGGACAATGCTATAATAGATAATCTGGTCAGTAAATGACAGGTTTTACAAGGCCCATCTCCTCTTGCTGGCATATGATTTAGAAAGACACTGAGGTAATAGCTTTGCAAATTTCCACTACCGTCTGACACGGGTTGGCTGCGCTGAAATGTAGGGAAAAGGTTAGAAGTCAATGACTATCCATCACAACATCAATCTCCCTTTATTCTCCTCTCAAGTCTTAAATACCAAACATCTACAAAAATCACTGTTTCACTTCCACCCAGAAGCAACAGTCCAGTGGGTCAGGCCACTCAGCTTGTGGTATCAGACTCACCAAGGAAATGACGCATTCCCAGGGTCTGAAATGAACTTTTTGGCTCACCAGCCAGTGTGGTAGTAGATGAAAAAACTACCAGCCACTCAGATTTGTTACCAGCCACAGTTTTGCAAGCTAATAAATCAGGCATAAACCATAGGAAAAGCATGTGCTGCATTAGCTGTAGCGTTGTATCATTCCTTTATTTTTTAACAACTGCTGTATCTTTCTGCCTCTAAACCTCCGAGGTCAATGATACTTTTTTTGCCTCTGGCCCCTAGAACAAGATCCAGTGTGAGAAGGACATCTGTGCTCTTATCGCCACAGAAAAACAATGCCCAGCCATGGGAGCCAATTAGAATGAGCTTAGAATGAGCTCAGGGGAGGGTTGAAGGGCAAGGGTACTGACAGTGTACTTCTGCCCTTGTTATGGGCAAATAAAATGGATACTGGCAAAATACTCTGCTTCTGGTAACTATGGAACTCTCTAACAATCAAACAGTTACCATCCACTACATAATGGGTCATTAAAGCCACACTAAAATAACAAATCACCTGACATATAAATGTTAGACAATGCCTTTCGATACACACAAATATTTCAACATTAATATTTTACATTCAAAAATATGTTAATAAAAATATGTTAATGTTTTGCAGACCCCTACCTCCTATTCATGCTTATATTTAGGCATCAAATGGATATTCTTATCCAGTCTAACTTACACAGCTTATATTTCGAGATATAATATATTTGTTTATCTTCATATGTACTGAAACATTAAGTACCTTGCACAAGTAAAATTACAGTGCTCAACATGGGAATAAAACCTACAACCTCTCCATCATTAGGTAATCCTGTGCCTTAAACCTATCAGAAAACACCACAGATTACTTCAGGTAATTTGGCATCACACAGTATAGAAATGTATTTCCACTTTAATTATCTCAACTGTTCCTTCCCTCTCTGTCTCAGTTCATGTGAGCTGAGACTGGAACAAAATGGTTGACACATTAATGGTAGTTGAGGTGAAATTCAGTTTTAAGCACTTTGAAAGCAGGAGATAAAAACATTAAATTGAATGTAAAAAAACACCAGCATAATATCCTTTATTATTATAAGACTAATGAACTATCACCATGGCCTTTAACACCTGAATGGAGCACCATTTATAGGTACAGGCACTGCCCCAACCCATTTCAAACCTGCCAGACTTCCTCCCTCATGTCAACTCAAATAATTCGCCACTTGAAGTTCACTTCAAGCAATAACCTTTCAAAGTTACCTCACCGATGAACAGCTTGTGGGTCTGTGGTGCATTCCACAGCAAATACACCAACAGAAGTCCCCATACTCCATACTCCACTCCAACCACTCCAACTCCACACCACATTGTCTGGCAATTTTTTTTTTTTTTTACTTCCCCTCATTCTTGGCATCTTGTCCTTCAAAAGGTCCTTAGCCCCATTAATCATTTTCCCTCCTTTTCCTGGGGATAATTAGTAAAACAAAAATGATTTATTGGCCCTCTTTTTATTGTGTCAAAAATCTAATTCCTCAAATGGCAAAGGGGCAGAGTTAGTCAGTTATTAAGTCTGTCATATCATCATTAGGCTCTGAATGGCTTTCTCTTTCTGCTGCATGGAAAATAAAAGGAGGGGGCGGGGGCGAGTGGTAGGGATGACAGTGAGATGGCGGGAGATGGCGGTAACTCTGTGACGCTTCCCCGCACAAACCAGCACACAGCAAACAAATTGGTTTCCATGAGAGAGGGCCTGAAACAGGCTCCTGATCAATGCCTGGGTGGCGGTAGATGACAGTGCCAGATAACAGGAACAGCCAGAGGTTCACACTTTATGCTTTATTATTTCAAGGTTCAAGGCAACCAACAGACTACCATAAATCCGGAAAATTTAAGAATGCCAAGATATAATGATTCAAAAAAAAGATGCTGCATTGCAGCCTTGAAGATATCTCTGCGCCTCTTTCCCATCCCGCCTGCTAGACTTTGAAGTATCCTTTGAAATGAAATGTGCAACATCAATGGGGTACAAACTGCCTTTGATTTATGTGAAATGTGTGACAAAAACAATATTTGCGAGTAGTCACGGGGTTCCTCCTATTCTCATACTTTAACTCCTGGAGTTGCCACATCTGGCAGTACATTCCAATCGCTGGAACTCCCAGGGAACTGTGACATCTATAGATTCATACAGAACTGTAGAAATGGGCCCAGGCTACGCGGGCAGGCAGAGCGAGGTGTGGCAGGAGAGTGTGCGAGGTTTGCTGAGGATAAGTGGTACAGTGGCTGATGACACTCAAGTCCTGGAGCTCTTTAGATACGCCCCCTCCCTCCCCACCCCCACCCCCTACACCCAGCAATCAGGCAAAACACCAATTAACCCGACTTTTCTGCCAGAGGCTCTTCAAGACATCCAAACAAAGGCAGCAGAAAACGGTGAATACAATTAAACATGCTCTTCTGTGCCCATGGAGAGATAAGGAACCCATTTCAGAGGGAGGAGAGAAAAGGGACGGAGTCATGCATCTGACACTAAAACACGTTGGGAGTCAAAGACAATTGACTTTCTGATGGCAAATTATTCTGAGGATAGGGAGCTGGAAACTTCTGTAAAAATGAAACAATTACCCTTTTTTTAAGTAAAATCTTCAAAAGCTAAATAAGTTTGGCGGTAGAGAGGTTTCCAACCTCATAACTAAGAGTGAAAGGAACAGCACGAGAACAGCACGGCAGCCACTTTAACCACCACATATTCCCTGTTTCAATGTAATGGAATAATATCAGTAATGTAAACTTTTCCAAACTTTGACCACACAGAATGGAGTGCACATTAGAGTTAACTCAAAATGCATCTGAGCAATGGTTGAATGTTTTAGCTTTGTCCATAAGAGTAACATCAATTTTTTTGCAACTGTCTGACTGTACATGCAGACACACACACACACACATGTATGCACACACAAACACATATCTTTTTCTACTCTGATGAAGTTAGAGGTAGAGTGTATGTTCAATGTCAAAACAGAGTTCAGGAGAGATTACTACCAAACTAATCCACAACAGGTCTGGAGAAAGCCATCATGCCCTGGCTAGTTTCAGTGTTTCTGAAGGAGCAGGGTGGAGGCATAGGTGGGACAGGATGGTATGGTATCAGTACTGGGTATACATTTCGCCATTTGAGTAAGACATTCAGCTTGATACAGTGTGTTTACATTCAACACTAAATATCACCATGCAGAACCAAAGTCCTACAGGAAAAGCCAAGACCTAATATGAGTATAGGAACAACCTTGCCTCTTGCAACTGGTTGAACACTCTAAAAAAATCCTGTGCAGATGCATGAAGACAGGGGAAGTCCATCCTTTTTTCTGATATAATGCATTATAGTGAGCTGAGAAAAACACCTGTAACTGTCAAATTTAAAGATAAATGTTGACAATGTAGATCTAAATATTATATGAATATTCTTACAAAGCTGAAAGAGGGTCACTGAAGATAACACCCAACATTTTGCCACCAGAGGCAACAGAAGGTTAAAGAGCTGCAGCAGTCTGCGTGCCGATGCCTGTTTATTTCTTGTCTTTTTTATTCTGAGGCAGGAGGTGGGGAATTATTCAGCCTTGACGTGAAAACTCTTGAATGCCACTACACTGGTTAATCAAGCACAACAGTTAAAATCCTGACAGCTTTAATGGCCAAATTGCTCCAAGCTATTCTTGTGTAGCATACTATTTTATATGAGGGCATCATAAATCCTTGAAATAAACAGGGGGAATATGCTTCACATTTTTTACAGGACATTGACTGTTTCACATAAAAATCCTTTGTATTCTTACAAGCATAACTGTTTCTTTTGTATGAATATTATTTCCATGGCACTGCAGAAGACATGGGCTTTGGTTCCAGACAAATCCATGACAGGCCTGACAGTGTGACCCTGCTTCTGGTCCACTTCTTTCTACATGATTTTTCCTTATCTTCTTTCAACCAAATACAAGCCAAAAAATCCCAACAAAATGACATTTAGTTGAGGCTAGCTAGGAATTCTACTTCTTTTTTAAAAAATGTATTTCAGCACCAGTGAGGTACCAGAATGTTGCAGATGAAAGAGCTGTATGTAACTACCAAAGCGGAGCTACCAGTATGGCCCGCATACTGACAGCATGAGAGAGGCGACAGCCTTATATGAATGAGAAAGACTTTGTCTAACAGAATAGTAAAGCCTCTATTCCACACATCAACATGGGACATATATGTTACATTTCAATTTCTCACAATTCTTGCTTTGATCATATTTGGTGGGACTCTCAATGTACAATGAATCATGACTTGATACTGTGTCTCGTGCCATCTTCTAAACAAACAAACCCTATTTATCTAGCTCATAAAAGTGCCAAAATTTTAAGTACCCCCAATGGGTACAGAGGGACATGACATGACATGACATAACTCCAGTTTCCTTAACTGTAGTTATGTTTCCCAAGGAAAATTTCCCCAGAGGAACAAAAAAACAATAGATCATTTTTGGAGCCAGTTCTGCCTAAGATGGGGCCCAGTCAGCTCTGGCAGTTCATCACTGTGTACATGATTCAAACACTCCCGGAAAGAAGGGCTCACAGCCAATCACTGTGCACATCAATGTGTCACATGCATCGTAATTATCACATGGTGCATCCTTACCCTTTGCATTTTAATGTCCAATCAGACAGATCTGTCTGGGTCCAGTCAGAGAGCAGCTGTTACTTACATCCAATGAGACAGCAGCTGTTGCTCGTGCTCTGTCAGACATCTGATTGCTCTCTTGTGTAAAATGATAATTCTCCCTTTAAATGTTTATGCAGAGGGCTTTCTTTGAATGCAACTAATCAGAAATGCTGTGCACATTGATAAATCCAAGCATGGCACAAGAAGATGGCTTTACAAACAACCAGACAGTGAGAAATACACATGAATTCTGTTTCCTTTACTGATTTGGTAGTATGTTATATATTTATCTTCATTTTGTAAAAATGACCATGGACCTGTTTCCATCAACCTGGAGGAAGTTAGACTTCAATGTCAAAATGTACCAGCAGTAAAACTACAGACAAATGTAGACAGAGAAACATTCCTTCAATCTTGCAACTTTTAACAATGTACTTCTCTTCCACAAAAACAATTTCTGTTAGAGAGAACTAATGTCTGGCTGTTACTTTTTCAAATGCACTGAACATCCCCATATTTTAAAGGGGTAACAGAAGTGCCACATCCCATCTCAGAGAAAAATTTATGTGAAAACAAAACAGTAATGACAATCAATCATTTCGTGGAATCTATTAGAAAAATCCTTCTATACTATGAATGACCCCATGCACAACTCACATTGAGGACATACAATGACAAAGCAAGGGACTGACTGGACAAAAGTTTGTCTTTAAGCCCTGAGCAGTATTGTCAAATTCTATAACTACAGCTAAACAGTAACAACAAAATGAATAGTTCTCCAAGGGAACACAAGCTAGGTTGAATGTCAAAATCTCTTTCTCTTGTGTCAAGAACTATAAAGCTTTAGCAGGGTTTACTTATTTCTTTGTTGTCTTTTTTATGCAGGAAGACAATTAAAAATGCATTTTAAAAACCCCAAAACCAGTGGGTTTTCTTTCTTGCACTGTATACAAATGTGCCTCCTGAATGAATATTGATGATGACAGTAGAGCACTGTGAGCAGGGCCAGCAGCTAGGCTCTGTCAGGGGCGCTGTTTCTGGCGACATCACTGGCCTGCTTTATCGCTGCTGTGGCTCTTTGGCTGGACCCACTGTGCCCCCAGGCTGGCAGATCCCAAGGCGCATCCATGCACAGCCATAAAACTGTTCCCTCTGAATGACCCACAGTCACACATACCAGGGGATATCTAAGGGCAGAGGGAGTCACAAGCTCTGAAAGGTGACTCAGTGATTTTCTTTAGATGTTTTATTCACAGAGGCAATGTTTATTTTTTTCTTTTGGTTGTATTGTATGGGGATTTTACAAAACAGACTGATTGAATGCATTGTTTGTATGATTTAAGATTTCTGACAAGCGTCAGAGTGTGAGATTAAGATGGAAACTGTGTACATCAGGCCAGATATGTGAGAGCCAGCACCCTTGTAAAAAGTACAGTAACAATGTAACATTTCACATTTCCAATACTTCATAACATATACTGGGAAATTCTCAAGAGCTCAAGACAGAAGCTGACCCTAAGCTCGAGACAGAATGAGCCTCGTGCTCACCATGAACATTCAGAAGAGTAAGAGGGTAAGAGTACTGATCTCACATACTTACTTACAGGGAACCTCCACCTACATCTTTCCACATATCCATTGTCCATTCACAAAGTGACTTGGTTGTAAAATATGCAGCACACCAAGAGTTTTTTCTTATCAATGTAGCCAATCCTCTCTGGAGATCTGACCACTATGTCAGTGAAGATCCTACAAGCCTCAGAAATGCTAGATGGATCATTGGCAACACACTCAATTCTAGGGGCTTGTGTGTCACTTTAGCTATATACATAGATGTAAAAGAACAAGGCAAAACAGGCATTGGCATCATCACACTATCATCATCACTGACAGTGACCCACTTGTTTAAACCAATCCTGTTATTTTTCTGTGAACAGCAAAGTCTTTTTATTGGTTCAAACACCTCCAACCACTACTGGATTGATGAAACCTCTCCTATCACTAAGCTGTGTTTACAGCACAGCTGAAAGATAGCGGGATCTGAATTAACTGGAAATGCTAAAGGTAAACCATATAAAACCAGTCCCATTGTCTGGGGATTCTCATCACTGCACCAAACCCCCAAAGCCACCTGAAATTGTCTGTCCATTTACCCTGCACCCCAAATAAGTCCCTGTTTTATCTCCATTACCCATCACCATCACCTACACCTTACACCACGGCCAAATCTTCCCCTGTAAACCTGTCAGCCATCCTACCAAACAAACACAGCAGGGTTTTACACTCATATGGTACTCCCTATAGGTATAAAGGGCCTCAATGCAATAAAGAATATGCCAACACACACACGCACACACACGCACACACCTACACACACACACACACACAAACAGCAGAAGATACAGAGGCACTGAAGCAGCAAAATTGGACTACAGACAGCATCTCCATGCCAATATGTTTAATGATGGAAGTGATGAGTTATTGATGGCACTCATCTAATTAGAGGCACAAAGGTGTCTATTGCTACCACAGCAGTGACAGGAGACACAAAAGAAGTGTATTGATTTTGCTGGCGTTGACTGTATCTGGTCGTTCCGCTGGGGGAGACGAAGTGGTTGAAACCAAGACAGCGTGCAACGACTGCTATTTCTTTGACTGGCAGAAGTCTTAAATTCCAATTAGTCACACTTCCGAGGATCGGTTAAACTAATTATGGCCCTTAACTCCGCGCCAATAACAAAATGTTTGGTCGGGAGTGGGAGGTTGGTCGACTGAAATGTTGGGTAATTTGTGATTCACTCACTGGTGCCTTGGAAGTTTGACACCACTGATGTTTCACATCCTTGCAAACTCAAAATAGCACTGAGAATGTGTCTATGTGTGTGAAAATAAACTAATTGTCAAACTGTGATTTACCAAGACAGTCCCAGGGGAAATTAAAATATGTATACATTCAGATCTGGCTTGACAATTATCACTATTTGTTCTCTACTGGTGATATAATCAAAACTGGAACATCTTGGTTTGCATATTTTCTCCTAAATTATATACAGTTTGCAGACCAGTTGTTCACTTTTTCAGCACCCTCAGTTTCCTTGTGTTCAGACATTGACAGTTCAGAAAAACAATATACATATTTTACATTGTTGTTCTTTAAAACATCCTATTTTTTTACTTGAAGCTCCACAGCCAAAGTTTAAGTTTGAAAAAGCTGGAATCAGGGCAATTAATGCACCAACAGTCATATTCTGTTCTCTTTTTACTGTCTCAAGGTGAAGCTTTTGTATACCAAGGTTCTTCCAAACAGGTAGCACCTGCAACAGCTTGTCAGACTTATTCTTTTTTATTTCTCCTTCAGGTTCATTATTTGTCATTTATTTTATGAGAAAATGCCTCTGCTCATCTGGGAACGTGGCCAACTGCAGCTCGCCAGTGTGTTCAAACCAACGGCCTCCTGTTTAGCATAAACTGTAATTAAAATAACTTGGCAGTCTGTTTGGAAGAGAATTTCATAGTCGGATCACAAAAATGTGTACCAAACAGAGAAGGCAAGCCAACATGGATGGACAACGTTTTATGGCGTGGTTTTGTTATGCTAATGCATATTCTTTCATTGGGTTAAATGGGGGTTATAATTTTCCAATGGCATATTTTTCACTGCTGGCTTAGGAACAATAGGCAACAATCGAGCCCAATAACTGCATGTGAGCCTTAATGGCTGAACTCCGATGACTCTCAGATTCACATCCCACAAGGCATTTTCCAGTTAATGCTGCTCTTCCATAAATGCGATGATTACACTGCTATTGGCTCTGGAGGAGGCTGCTGTGTCATAGGTTATCCAGAGGTCAAATGCTGTTACAGAATAATACCTACTCCCTTAGCAGACAACTGAATATTATTGTATATTATTTTATGTACTGTGACTGGGTCAGAAGGTATGACCACTATAAACAAATCAATATAAACAGACAACAGAATTTTTTTTAAGCAGATGTAGACTTGGACATGGTATCTAAGTAATTGGATTTAGTCACATCTAATAAGTGGGCAAAAGGTCTGGAGCTAAAAACTCAATACTGATACTGTTTCCTCTAATGTCAGTGTAATATTAGAACACAATAAAAATAGAGAACCAAAATCACTTTGTCCAGGCATTCTTTGGGATGCTACATTACGAAGATTCAAAATATAATTAGCACTCTTCCAGGACCAAATCAAACTTTGGGCTATACACCTTATCCACAACTGAATTCAAGAATTTGAGAATCTTTGTATTATCTCAAACATCAGAGTTGCATTTGCATCTCCTATGAAAAACCAGAGAGAGTTAGATTCTCCATAAAGTGATGGCAACATGTTGAATCCTGACTCAACCGTCAGTGAAATTTCAACATTATTAATGAAGTATGAGAAATGTGTGACCATTGCTGATAGAGAAGCATATTTCTAATCAAGGTAGACTTTTGAAAATGTATAAAAGATGAGATGTTCATTTGGCAAACATGATTATCAATAACATTTACGCTACTAAGAGCCTGGAGCACTTGGGTTATATGTGCATGTATTCATTTTCCTCATCATACCATTGCCAGTTTAGAGAGTAAGAATGCAATAATGAGATATGCTGCAGCCATCTGGATTTGCAGTTAAACCTGCAGACACTATGGCCTGCCAGGACAGGAGGTGTACCTGCAGACACTATGGCCAGCCAGGACAGGAGGTGTACCTGCAGACACTATGGCCCTTAAGACTGAAATTAAATCTGCAGACATTGTGGCCCTTAAGACCGGAGTTAAATCTGCAGACATTGTGGCTTCCCAGGACTGGAAGACTCAGGAAGGCAGACTTCCAGTGCTCCCAGGGCATGGGGACTGCTGTGAAGCTGAGCAGAAGAGGAGGGAGCTGTTTAGTTTTGTGGTACAAACACTGGGGGGTTTAGCACAACGGATTGACCATGAGTCCACCCTCCATTATTTCCCTCTGTAGGAGATGCTTGCTGATTAAAAAATGTTCATATACAAGTGATGATATGATTAAATATGAATAATCAGGTGCATAAATTTAATCCATATCCAAACTATCACTGTCCTAAATTACAATGAACAAATTCTAGCTGAATAATATTGGCATATTCAATCTGTGTGAAATAATGTATGATAATTGAAAGTGAAACTTGACAGCGAAAACTCAAACTTCATTGCATGAGAAAAAAAGATGAAACGATTGTATTATTGTAAGTAAATTGATATTATTAGTCACATTTGTATGGATTTGAGCATCAGCACATCCACAGGGGGATTTTCTGAGAATACAAATAGATTAATCAATTCCATCATTGAACTACTGCACAGCACAATAGTCTGATGCAGTCAGCCATCTATTCATTCAAAATTAAAATAACGCAAAACTGACTGACTGAAGTCTGTTCCACAGAGTGAGGTACATATGAAACATCTGCAGCAGGCCAGTAAACACATACGACTGCTGGTGCAGTTCAATTAAATAAGGGACAAATAAAACAGAAAGGCAGTGATCTCAGTCTGGCCTGTCTCTTTAAATGGACTGCTGGGCCTTAGCATTGCAGAATTTATCACAGCTGCCACTGGCCAAGCCAATCCAAACATTATATCACCCCCAGGCACTCTCTGCTGCACCGTCCCACAGGCTTGTGTTTGCTGAGAGGCTCCTATTCAAACATGCAACGAATCCTAAGTAGGATTTTAAGAGGAACCAAAAGGCACAGGAGCCAGAAACCGG
Source organism: Albula goreensis (assembly GCA_022829145.1). Classification (NCBI taxonomy): domain Eukaryota; kingdom Metazoa; phylum Chordata; class Actinopteri; order Albuliformes; family Albulidae; genus Albula; species Albula goreensis. The sequence goes on along the minus strand of CM040753.1, from coordinate 13,562,797 downwards.
TCGACGCTCTGCATAAACTGGTCATTTTTCTCATCTATTTGTGGAAGTTACTGGAGGTAGTTTGAGGAGAACATGGTGACAGCCTGTGAGCCAATGCCCTTTAATGTTTCTTTTCAACTTTGTAGTTGGGTGGGGAAAAATTTAGCTTGTATTGGTCTATTCATTGCCCAAAAACAAGCTCTGACGTGACTGTGCAACATAGCCTCAGCTGTTCTGTGAGGAAAGCCCAGAATGCCATGAAGAGTAACGTGTCATAACAATGCAGCTAATTCATAAAGCAGTGACTCAAATGTAAAATATTCCTGTCTTCCAAACAAATAGTACACTTTAAATATGCATGAGAACTTGCAAGGCACGACAAACTGGAACTAAGATCATTTCTGAGAAATGAACATTAAAGAAAGCAATACCATGTCTGCCACATCCCATTATTCCAACATTACTGGCAGACAACACAGAAATCCAGTTCACAAATTGCTTTGCATGTTTACTCCATTCCAGGGTTGCATATAAAAGATTTCCACATACAATATACTCCCTTATCAATTGCAATACTGTTTTCATAAATGTTTAAAGACAGTTCCGCACTTTTGACATACTGTTTGCATAAGTATAATTGTTCCATAGGGCTTAACCATTGTAGCGCTAGCGGTTCTTTTGAAAATCCTGCAGATTATTTACAGAGCTTTGTCTCTATAAAGTATCTTACACAAAAATGTCAGGGACATTTCTAATGGGACAGTCTTGCTGTCAGCCTGCTCGATTAGATCAAATCTGGTCAAATCAAGTGGAGCATTATTTTATATAGTCAACACCGTCCACTTCTAAAAATATTTTTATATTTTTAAACTTTATAACAAATCATTCAGAATAGCCACTAAAGGTGGTGAATAAAGGGGGTGATTATTTTTTCAAATGGGGCTGTGTGTGTTGCATAACTTTCTTTATTAAATGCAATGTGTTACCATTGTGTGTTATTTGTTCATTCAGGTTCCCTTTTAACTAATATTCCATTTTGATTGGAGATCCGATAACATTCAGCATCAAATATAAGCAAAAATGCTGAAAATCAGAGGGGAAAATACTTGTTGATAATACTGTGGTGTATGTACAGTAGTGTTATTCACCAACAGTCACACACCAAACCTCACAAATCTTATGGACAAATACAGTATTCTCCTTTAAGAACCTGAGACGTCCTGAGAGTGGAATTCAATCCACCGTAAATAAAGTTCTAATAAGAGTTTTCCACACTCTACCAAGTCCTAATTCCATCACTCACTGCTTAATATCTTTTCCATAGACAGTGAATTTCAGAATGCTGAGCCTGCTGGTATAGAATTCAATCAGTTTTATAGAGGTAGCCTATGGTGTTTTTACTTTTCAACGCTCCCCCCCACCCCCTGCCCCCACCCCACACTCAAAAATTGAATGCATTTATAGCTCTGTAAAGGTAATTTCCACAATAACCATCAGAGTAATTCATGTCTGATTTCCTGAGAGGAAACAAGACAGTGTCTGTACATGAAAAATACATAAATATCTGCAATCTCTGTTTTCAACTCCTTCAACCCCCACCCACTCAAAAATACAGCTCACACATATATATGAACAATCACACACATACACACCCGCCAATTTAGCACAGTCTCAGACATAAACACAGGCATACACATTCAAACAGCTGAAACATACATGCACATACTCACACCTGCACACACACAGGTAATTTAAAATGGGATGTACATATCATAAAAACTGTATGATGTGTGCCCCCTCCCTTTCAAACCCACATTTGTGCCCATGCTTGCAGATCACCTCAAACCTCAAAATGGACAATACAGAACCTATCCCATTGCATGAGACACACAGCCTCCTGCAGGAAAAGCGTCCAACACTAAACCCCAAGCCAGGCCGAGCTCTCCACAGCTGGCTGTCTTCTCAGCCCATTCTCCCTCATGCCTCCCGTAATTAAAAAAAAAAATTACATGCTACCTTTACACCATATATCCGAATACTGCTAGGAGCAGGTGCATCTAAAAAAAAAAACCTCAACAAAACCTCTCCACTGTGTAGTGGCAGAAATCAACTGTCTGTCTCTCCTGGATTGATACTTTTTATTTTGTGCCCTAAATTTTGCACAAATATGCTTTCTCCTGATCCCCCTACCTTGGAATTCCAAACGAATGAGCATTTTCAACAACAGCAATAAAGTAATGATATTCAATGTGCACCTCTTAAGTTTTAAATCTTGCAGTGATGTTACACTGCATTAATTTGTTTCTGTTAATTTATCATTATTTGAATCATACTTCTAATATGAGAAATAAAGGAGATGAGCTGTAAAAAGTGAACACTGTGGGAGTGTTTTACTTTACTGTTTGAATTTCAATAAAAAATCCATTTTTAATTATTTTGTAATCCACGTAACATAATGAGATTGACAGCAACACTGTTTGGAATGAAGGCTACAGTTATTGTGCTTTCTTTCTACAATGTTAGTTCACAATATTGATGCAAACCTTTTGGAGGGGCATGGATGTGAATGAAGGGAGAGTTGCTGTAGCTTGTACAATTAAATTAATTACAAAACATAATTTAATTATGACTCTAAATATTAAGTGCTTTGACACACCACTTTAAATAATATGCTGCCACTGAATTAATGGAAAACATTACTTGTCTACATCAATAAACGTTTCATTTTTTATTATTGTACCTTGAATAACTATTCAGCTCTATGAACTAATTAAGCATGTAATCAATACATAAGCGGTTAATATATGTATTCAAAATTAAAACCAATCATGACAACTACAATGTGTACACCCAAACTTCTAGTCTCATGACATTTTTGGGAGTGGGTGATTTTGAAAGAATGTGTGCATTCATGAATAACAGGAATTGCATATATGAATCCAATTCACAGCTAAACAGCCACTTGCAGTTCCTTATTTCATTGTGGCTGGATCATGGCAGTTGCATTTTCAACTTAACATACTGTAGCTACTATAGCCTACAATTCAATACTACTGGCAAAGTTCACCACACTTGTCAATTATTTTGTGTCAACAAAAATTGAATTTGTTAAAGTGTTAGGGAGACACCCTGTACCTTTCCTCTATGTGCTGTTTCTTCTTACAAGTGATATAGCATGTATCATTTAGTATTATAATTGGTTAATATTATCTTCGGTAATGTAATCATTGAACCAAGATTTGTATTGTTGTGCTTGCTAAATTGTTATTTATGTTTGATTGTTAATTAGTCCACTGACATTTCAGGTTGCTTTTTTTGTGAAATACTTACTGCTTTATTTCGCATTCTCAGCACTGTCCTTCACTGCAAAGTTAGTAACCCACTGAAAACCAAGCTCCATGTAAATTTGGCTGCTTAATATCAGTCAACTGCATGAACACATACACTGCGTTCACAGCACAAGGTTGCATTTGTGCGGTGAAGTGAAATGTATTACTCCAACATGCAGGCACAGTGGGCACAAAGAGCTCTGCAGTATTTATGTTTGTTTTCCCCCTTTTCAAAATCCGGCCTGATGTTCAACTGACATTCTCAGATAGGGAAACATAACCAAATCTGACAGACAAGCCTCCATTTACAATGTCTTAAACTGATTTATGCTTTCTGCTACAGACATATACTTGGTTTCTTCCATTTTTACTTTTCTGTCATTCATGGAACAGTTGTAAAGGCTGTGCTACTATGTGCTGTTTCATAACATGCAGATTCTGCAAAACTGTTTGTGTGCAGCTATTGCAGGAAACGTATTACAAATTTAATCTACACTTTTCTATGGTGGTACCTAGTAGGCTTATGCATTTAACCTGTTATTCCTCTCGCTGTAGATCTGATGCAATGTCACATTGATCAACTCAGATGAATCCCCAATTTTGTATTCAGGTTGTTCTTGAGAGAAAATAGTCTCGTAATACAGTCCCATTGGTCACGTTTCAATTTTAGCTGCTGCAGAATGATCTTAGTTCAAGACATTTTAATTTCCATGTCAATATTGGTACAGTGTGAGGCAATTTTCTTGGTGAGACTTGGACTTAGAAATAACTATTAACAAACTACAGCAAGGCAACTGTGAATATTGCATCAAGGTGGTCAAATGCTGGGTACTGTGGAGGTGTGATTTTTTTATGGAAATCAGTATATAATATCTAATACATTTGTGAAATCTTGAGAAGGAAATAGGTTTTGAAATTGATTAAAGACAAGCAAAGGATTATAAAATGTTCATGACAGGGTTGGTAAACAGAGCCTGCATGGAAAGGTATTAACCATTAATCACTGTAACCAAATGTTTTGAGAGGCAAATATTTGAGTTACAAGCGCTTTGGAATTACACTGATCTATGCTGGTACAACCATAGGCCCAGTGTACACAAAAACCTCCGTTCAGTCAATTTGTGATTATTATGTTTAACATTGGTTGATTATCACCTATGTGGTTCCTTTCCACAAACGCTACCTAATTACAGGACAGACAGGGCAATCTGTGGTACAGAGAGGAGATTGTTTACATAGTCAGAAAAACAAAATGGCTGAACATACCACAGACAATCACACTTTCTGAAGCCACACGGCACACATTTACCTATAAAATTACAATAATTGAAAACCATAAAATATCAATGCAAAATATTTGGTCAGAGAAATGAACAACGTTGCTCATACGTGCTCTTGAACCAGAAACAGCTGTACAAAAAGCAACATCTATCATTTCCTTTCATTCTACTTCAAACACATATTTGCATACATCATGAATGGAAGCATACCCAGAGTGCACTTTGTTCCTTTATACTGATATTCATAAGCTCAAAAATAGAAAATTCAGCCCATGTTACATAAGCATGAATTAATATGGGCTCTCAGAAAAACACTGAATAGTTTGGTCCAGCAGCTTCTCAGTAGCAAGGTTGAGACGCATTCATATTGACCCATCCATATCTGTAGCAAAAATAAAAAAAGAACACTAACAGCTTCACATGATGAGATGTCGACAATTTTTTTTGCTTCACATAATGCACCAGACATTCACGGCAACGAAAATGAGTCAACGATTTAATTGGCCTACACTTGCTGTATCAAACTGTGAAAATCTCAATGAAGCGAGACATGGAAATAAAAGAGAAGGCAGCCTGATATGTGCACATAAAAGAAGGTTGTTTAAAAATGTGTGCATTTGCTTCAACATTTTGTATACTTAGCTGAATTTTGCCATTTTTATTTGTAATTCCATAGTCTATTAGACTATATTCTATGACTTTAGTGGATTGTAACATTTTCAATGACTGTCCAGGATGGTGGGGAGCCCCTTTTATGGGCCTGTTGATTGTTTTCATACAGAGGGCCCTGGAGACGTTACCTGGCCACCAGATCTCATGACACAGCTGCATTAGCTTTACCCACAGGATCTGGCTACCTGGTGTTTGGTCCCATTGAACCCATCTTTAGAGCCATATTAAACCTTAATGGCTCACAGATAGACATTTAGAAGGAGAAGGGAGTTCTGGAATTTGTAGATGATTGCTCAATTCAAAGAGAGTGTTACCCAATCAAATTAAGTCAACCCCCCCCCAATTAGAATCGAATCACTGACTCCCAGGCTGCTGGTGAAAGCTGGTAGTCAAAATTTTTGGTGGTCAACAAACAGAGCAGACATGCCCACCCATTTGGAAAGACCCAGAACACCACAGTATGATCTTGGCAGTACTGTATCGGTGCCAGCAGTAGGCCATTAAGCAGCCTGACAAGATCTTCTTGTGCCATTCTGTCTTTCTCCAATGAGACTCAAGGCGGACACCTTGTAAAGATGCTGCCTTTCACACTCAGGCACTGTCATGACGGGGGCAGGGGGAAGGGGGCTTGAGAAACATTATCGTGATGAAGCTGTGATCGATACAGCTAGTGTAAGCCAATGGCACAGAGATACAATCCCTTTTAATTGAGGCTTGACTCTTGCAAGTTCAACACCCACCCCATCTAATTTAGAGTCTTTGCCATCTCAGGGATACCTCCTCAAAAAATCACTGATCACAGGAGATTCTCTGACCTGTGACCCTGCAGTGCACCTTTGTCAAAACCGCATCTCAGCAGCAGGGGGCACCACACAGGCTCCTCTGTAGCACAGCGTATGGATAGAGTGGGTGGGGGTTATTCCCAGTTGATACATACCTCCTTTTCTACATATTTTCTTGCCCGGTTTCCTGGCACATTCCTTGGATATTCTTTTTACTGCAAAATGAATAGAAGACTAAAAAATAACATGGAGCTCCATTACAGACAGTAGGAGCATGCAAAAACCACTATCTAAATGAAAAGAGAAGAGAGCTCTGCTTCTTTCTGTCTCAATTCATCAATCAATCAGTCAATCAATCAATACTTTACATTGGACACCCTCTTCATAAGCTCAACTCATTGTGCCTGCACACACAATGGACAATGGAGGATCTCTGGCAGTCAAGTGTGAGAAGGAAGAGGGCAGGAAGGAATCAGTTTCACCTGGATGGACGTGCTGTGGTGGACAGGAAGATGTGTGTGAGCGGGACTTCAGAAGACAGATGTGCACACACGCACGCGGCCGCACGTGGCCCCACTTGCCCCCCACCCCCCACAGACACACGCAACACAAAAAAACACGCACAGATAAGCAGCAACATGCACGTAGAGGTCAAACCAACAACACATGCAAGAGGTCATGCTCTTTTTCCCCAACTCTGTCTGTTATCAGCCACAGAATAAAACAAAAAAAGGAAAAGGTTTTTTTTCTCCTGTGTTTTACACTCACCATCCTCCGTGGGGACATAGATGTTTAAGAAAAGGCAGTCCTCGCTTTGCTCCTGGACGTACGAGGACACGATCTCCAGACTGTTTGTAAACCAGACGGGCAGCATGACATCTGGGAGCCGGCCCTCCAACACAGTCTGGGGGCAGACTGGGCCAAACGCGGTGGCATTCCTGACGTCTGGCCATGAGACAGGTGGCTCAGGCGGCTGAAAGCGTCTCTCACCAGTGGGTGGTGATGCATAGGGAACACCCAGGAACTGGATAACAGGCCCCAGGATCTCATTGTTGAGTTCTTTCTTGAAGCCCCGCAGTTTCCCATAGGCAGTGGTCACCACAGGGTCCGATTCATCCAGCTTTTCTCCACTCGCTGGTGCCCCCTGCAGAGCTGCACCCAAAATCCACAGGAAGAGAGCCAGGTCAGCACCGGGGCGGGGCTGCAAACTCGCCACTCGAACCGCCGCCCCACGCCATAACCATGACGACCTCCGTAGAAGCATGTTCCTGTCACCCGCGGCAACCAGCGCCGCACCAGGAGGCACTCCTCTTCTAGGGCGTTTTGCGCTTTTGAAAAAGCAAACGGGGGATAAAAAAACCAACCCCACACCCCGATTTATATCCACACACAGGACGCAAGGGTAATCGGCAGTATCAAGGGGTCAAACCTCGGGAGGAAGGTGCTACAGCGGCTGTCAAAACTTTCATGGGATCTTCGCATGGCAAGTGCTTTCCAAAGATTTGGTGCTCACCGTCAGTCGACATCTTTACTGGCCACCATTCGTCAGTTCCCTATTGATGGCCCCGTTTTCTTATTCCTTCCACGGGCACAAGCCCGGCCATTTGCCTCTGGGAGGGGTGTCCTCTGCAGATAAATCAAATCCAGTCAAGCCACCAGTATATACCCTGAGGGAAATAAAAAATAATTAATTAGCACCGACTGGGGGATTGGGGGCAGGGTGTTGTGAGGAGGGTGTAGGGTGTAAGGTGTGGGTGGGGGTGGTTGGGGCAGGGAAGGAAGATCTGGGGGGAGAGAGAAGGATTTCATTAGCTGTTACGATCTCGCCCCGTCTCTATCAACGAGGACATTCTGAAATCACATCCTCACCCTGAAACCCCATCAATCATGCATGGCTAACGGAATTGTTTAAGCATTCGTTAAGGAAGCTCCCCTCTCTCCCAGTTACAGCACTTGAATTAAGAGGGATGGAGCCGCACCGAGGGAGAGACCACCTGATTTAAATTTAATGTGACACTTTCTGTAATCAGCGGTTCAGAACAGGGCCTACCTTTTGACTAAACGGGATGTCAGGAGGGTGTGTCAGAATAAACATCTTCAGATGGATAGCAGCACCGGGTCGCTGCGGTATCCCCAGTAACTAAGTAACACGGTTGCAATCACATGTTAAGTCGATTTCTACAGCTGCATTGATAAAAGCTAACTGCTCAACCTTGCATACATATTACAGCTATATTTGGATCCTCTGCAGAAAACAGGTCTTAATGAGGAATGGGAGTACATTTATAACTGGAGGCAAGTCTCCCCCAGTGGACACACTGACAGCAGAATTCAGATCAGCCATTCATTTAATACAGTAAATGAACAAACCACTAGTATCTCCGACGCCACACAATGAGGTTTATGTTCATCCACAATGGGACTCTTGTCCTGAATATTATTGTACTACCACCCACTGCAGCGAAACAAAGCATTCCATTCAAAACGTAACATGAAACACACTACAATTTCCAAGTGAAATAGGCAAACGGAAATGACCATGATGAAGTCACTAGAAAAGAACTTAAAAATTGAACAAGTTCAAAGCAATTTTTTTTTCCTGATGCGCAACAAAAAATGTTCCTGCATTTATATGAGCTTAGTTAGGTCATGCATCCATTCTCATAAATTGAAAGGCTTTGCTACAAGTTTAATGTTAAATTTAAACTGTTGTATACCGCTTGTAAGTGATACAATATGCATAAGGTCTGCTCATCACATCAGGGTTTAGACCATAATGATAAGAAGTATTTCAAACTGTAACAGCAAACATCTCAATTGTAAAAAACACTGTATTACTAGCATGAAAAGTGGCACAATTCCTACACATAACACTGAAACCTCTATTTGTGCATTGCTGAAACTTGCATCCCTACCTCCATATTTACAGAGACTGAGATTGTGCAGCTGGACCAGGAGGAAAAGTGGTTGCCTCACTCTCTTGATAAAAGGCTTATCAGAGGTGAAACACATTTGTATACTCTAGGAGGATATTTGCAGTCCATTTCTTTCTGCACTCAACATGGATTTTCAGAAAGCCCTTATTTCAGCCACTCGCATTAAGACTATAATTTAAAGCAAATCGCATCTATTGACAACAGCATACAAATGATATGCAATCGAACACAGACAAACTGTGTCCTAGAATAATTAGACAGAAAGTTAAACAGAGGAGTGAAATGAAAAATCTACAGCATTGATTGTGCACTGTGCTGTTAATGGGGTCATAAAAGTACTCTGGTGTTTTTGCAACAGAGGAAGAAATACTGCACACACACACATATGCGCTCTGTTAGTCATCTTTTCAAAATGAGCCAAAAGTGTGCAACATTTATTTTAAAATCCCAAACGCTAAGGTGTTTGATAAGCTTTTTTCTCTCTCAGTTTAAAGGGCCCAGTATCTTGCCAATGCACCATTGAGGAATTCCAAGTGATGAGTAAGATCGACCTACGCAGCAAGAGATCTTGCGATCGCAGGCCGCTCTCTGTTCTATTGCAAAACTAGCAGCCACACGCTGACAACAGCCTGCCTCTTACAATGAACAAAAACCACTCACAGAGGTATTTAGGGTAAATATCACAGTAAGAGGGAATTAGAAATACTCATTATGCTGAACAGCTAATAACAACATGTTAGTACAGTGTTGATCTTTTCACTGGATGGAGAGTAAACAACATAAATCAAAGGCATTAAAGACCCTCCATGGTTTCTGTTTGACTACAGCCTTCTCCAGGTTTGCTTGGATGCGCTACAAGTTATTCTTGCCTTGTTTTTAAGTGCGAGTGGAAAAACATTCTATGTGATTAAACTTCTCCAGGTATGGAGAGCAATTTTCACACAGGGACAGTATATCCCTTCAATATCCTGAAAATCCTTTAATAAGCTCTGAGGGGGTGGGGAGTTTAGGTTTCAAAACAAAAGCATGCTCACCATGTTATTTTTGTTTGCTTCACTTTTGCAAGAGGAAATTGTTCATCCGCGATATCTTAATCTACACTCTCTCTCAGAGTGTATTTGTTTTTATAGGAAAAAGGTGCTAGCTGTGAATGTCACACTGTGTGCGTCTAACATGCAGTCACTGTGTTAGTGTACCGTGTGTGTCTAACATGCAGTCACCCTGTTAGTGCACTGTGTGTGTCTAGCATGTAGTCACTGTGGAAGTACACTGTGTGTTTCTAACATGGAGTCACTGTGTTAGTGCACTGTGTGTGTCTAGCATGTAGTCACTGTGTTAGTGCACACTGTGTACAACATGTAGTCACTGTGTTAGTGCACTGTGTGTTTCTAACATGAAGTCGCTGTGTTAGTGTGCTGTGTGTATAACATACAGTCACTGTGTTAGTGCACTGTGTGTTTATAACACGGAGTCACTGTGTTAGTGCACTGTGTGTGTCTGCATGTAGTCACTGTGTTAGTGCACTGTGTGTCTCTAGCATGTAGTCACTGTGTTAGTGCACTGTGTGTGTCTAGCATGTAGTCACTGTGTTAGTGCACTGTGTATTTCTAACATGAAGCCACTGTGTTAGTGTGCTGTGTGTATAACATGCAGTCACTGTGTTAGTGCACTATGTGTTTATAGCATGCAGTCACTGTGTTAGTGCACTGTGTGTTTATAACATGCAGTCACTGTGTTAGTGCACTGTGTGAGTCTCCCACGCAATCACTGTGTATCTCTCATGTAGTCACTACACACCTGCATCAAAGTAACCCCATGCCTTGCATACATCACAGTTGCAGTTTATATACACCGTCAACTCATTACATGCTTTAAGGTGGAGATGTAGGGGGTTTCTGTCTTTTGTATGTTAAGGGGGGATTCACTTGCTCCATTTGGCAAGCCACTCTGAGTAACAAATTTGAGAAAATGTCACATTTGGCATCCAAACCCAGCTTATTTCACCAACTCATGAAAAGAAAGAGTTGAGAAAGTAATGAAAGAAAGCTTTCTTGGATGTGTTATCCAAGGTTAAGGCCAAACTCCAAAGCTGGGTATGATCACATTCAGACTTCCTTAATTCTCTTTTTCTTCTTTCAGTTTGACAGAGAAACATCTAGCAATGCATATTGAGATTTTATAGCGCAGTTACGATCAAATGGTCAGAACCTGTACCTGTCAAACTTTAGCTATGAATAATACATTGTGTCCATTCATAAAGTGCCTGAAGGACTCAATTTCCCTTCATGAGATTTTGAGTTTGAGTCATTATTTACAGTTCTATTCCACAGCATGACAGGCAGAAGTGCTGCCAAAAAAAATGCATAAGCATATGTGGACCCAGAGTGGACAGAAGACAGGGAACTTTTAATAAGGTTCAGCACTTTCCCCTCCTACAACAGTGGCTAGAAGGTCCACTGATTATATAAAGGCACATTCTGGAAAACAAATGGCCTATTATTTTAGCTGAAGCTGTCAGCACCAGGGAACACAGAAGCACAAACAAGAATTATTATCGCAGTCAGTCAACAGACTACACAGTCCATCACTATATAGTTTACTTCAATGCAAGATCTCACTGACCTTAATGAACTCATTTCACCTCCAATATGGCCCCTGGGAAAATTTATGGGTAAAAGCTTATGACTATTTCAGACAGTGTGCTTAGCTTGCAGGATTTGTACTAGTTGGAATGAGGCTAACTCTGAGAAACCCAGGAGCTTGTGGGTTTTGACTACACAGCGTCAAGAGTGAGGTGCCTTCTCCTCCACTCAAATCTTGTAAAAATTTACAAGCTTAGAGTGAAAGAAAGTAGTAGTTGGGTCAGTTGTCATTAGTGAGACATGTCAACTATGTTCTTGGTTTTACTACAATACAAACTGACTTGGGTGTCTTGTGTTTCCACTGGGGCTTTTTTCAACAGCTTGTATGATTTACATTTTAAGTTGTTCTTGGTTTATGCATAACAATACACAACTGAAAATAGAGTAAAATGTGTTATGTTAAATGACAACCACTGTAACCGTTTCCTCATGTTGAATGGTAAAATATTATTGCTGATGTTAACTGATGACTGACTATATATTGTCACATACCAAGCTTTAAAGACATTTTAAGAAGCATTAAAAATCATGACACACATGCACTAAAGGATATAGAGGCCTAAACTGAGGCCTAGTAAGCCTAGATTAGTCTTTGCCTAGCAAAAGGGATTTCTGGCATTCAGTAAACAATTAAATCCAGATAGCATGCTAGGACCCTGTTAGGGGGTGTAATTAGACTGCCCCAGGGGCCAGTTCACATGCCACGCTCAATCTGAACGTATGCCCACAGTCGCTGCTATCAGGCTCGGCAGTGAGACAGCTGACTGATTCGCCCTCTGTGATTCATCAGCTTTTTGCATAAGAGAATTCTTCAGTGTCATTGTTACATCACATTAGTCATTCCACCAGCTTTCCAAAAACGTTCCCGCTAGTTTGACTTATGGTTTTTCATGGCAAGCTGGAAAGGATGCGCGTTATTACCCCCATACTCCCACTGATATAGCTCCTGTCCCTTCATAAACCCGAGGATGAATATCCTTCAGTCTACTCCACTCCCAATAAAAAATGTTAAAAAATCAGTTACTCCTTTCAGGGCCGTACCTGATAGTGGGGTGGGGTTACGTTACTGTAAAACAGGCCTCCCTTCACCTTGTTTCTCTTCTTTTTGGAAGAGACTCAGAATGGAAGCACTAAATTGACATTTAAACATTCTGATCACATGAGCCTGCTTTCTGTAAGTGATCACCCAGTCCTCTGAGAGCACAATTGCCTCCCTCCCACACGCGCTCTAAACCTGCAGGGTAATAACATGGAGTCCTAGCAAGAAGGGTGCGTGGGAAAATCATTATCATACATTTTGGAAACCAATAGAGTGTTATTATATTACCACTGATAAAAATGACGCAGATCTGTCTGGTCTCTGCCCTGCCTCCCTCTTGGAGCAGTAGACTCCTCAGCTCAGCTCCACCTACTCTGGCTATCAGGAGGCCCAGCTCAAATTGGTTTCCATTAAGGTAATAATTAGCTGGTTAGTTAAATGCTCAGATAGGACACAGACTCACAGACAACCCGGCCCGCTGGGATGAGGATTGTGTATTGGAGCAGGAATAAACTGGACTTGTTACCTCTACCCAACATTCACATAGTAATTACTGATACAATATAGCTAAATCAGGGAGAGCTGAACTGCATGCAGCCCATAGTTTAAATACATACCTCTGAATGTTAATAAGTTGTAAGTAAAGAATATTTCACTGTGTGAAAACAGGCTATATCCAAAGGGATTTTGACTTTAAATTCAGTTTCTCATGCATACAGATATCTTTGGCAGCCCTCAGATTCGGTATCAAATGCCAATGGCTCAAAATGTACCTGTCCACTAAAAACTTAATTCAGACTTTATACTGCTAAATGTTTCTGATTTTCAGCAGCTGGCTGTTCACCCTATCCCCACTCCCCCCTTTCTGCTCACAGGTTTAAGTGGCCCCACCAGCCCCTCCCCCTTCCCAGGCCTGTCAACAGTGAGAGAGTAAGCTACTTGTTTGCAATAAAGACTGTACTTGAGATGGCTAGTCAGTTTTTTCCTAGTTAAACCCACTATGCAGGCAGTTTTCCTGTAGGCTTTTTGTATATGCTTCCATATCAAGCTTTATAACTCCAAATTTATATTAATTTGTATTTTCAAACTAGTTACCACCAGATAATACTAGCAAACTAGTATTATCTGTGATAAACAGTACTATGCACAGCTGGAGCATACTGTGCATCTACACCTGGACCTTCAGTGACTGAAACTTTAAACTGATCATTGGTCTCAATTTTTCATTTAGTTTGATTGATAAGCAAGAAAATTATTTTAATAATTGATGAACAACTATATATTCTGTCATATAGTATTTATTTATTACAGTACAGTATTTTCATGCATATCATCAAAGCAAAAAATGGCCTTTAAATTGAAATACATACTTTGTATTTATAATTTAAATAGGAAATAAATCTCCCACAGTATTCACTCATAAGTTTGTAAAGGAAAAGCTTAACTTTGGGCAGATTTTTTTTTCAATTCCATCGATATGCACCATCACCAAACATTAACATCAAAATGTACATTTCAGACACATATTATTCTGGGATTCATTTGGCCACCATATCCTATGTCTACATCTCTTTCCCTGATCCAAAAAATAGCGCAGCATTTTTTTTTTTTCCTGAGGTCAGATTTGATACAGGGTGAAATGCTCCTGCTTTAAAATTACACCACATATGCAATTAACAACAAGAAATATGTTCTGAGCAGGTACACTCCTTAGAGAAAGACCTTTTTTGGGTACCATAACCCACCACACCTCCCTTCTTACAAAAAAAAGATGGACAAATGCATATGTGCAATAAAAGGACTGAGAGAGAAATGTGTCCATAAGAACAGTGAAAGCCTGACATTTCTTAACAGCTTCAGAGCTGCAGGACTCTTATTGATTAGGACCAGTGTCTACACTTGCCAGGCAATGGGGAGGTGGGAAGTGGAATCGTGATACTAGCAGCAGCAGTAACATGTTAGGGAGACGCTGTTGAACTATCTAGGTTTTTCCACCCCAGAACTGAAGCATTTAACTGAAAGTCTATTAAGGCATTTAGCTCGTCTGGCACTCGGGGTCCCAGAGCGCACTGTCCCTGTTTCTTTGGTTTTGTTTGTTTGAAAATGGGACCAGCAGTAGGCGGAGCCAGCAGGGGAAGGTCAAGTCTTGCTAGAGAGAGAGTGTCACAGGAAAAGGAGCAAGCAGACCAGGAGAGAGAAAGAAACAGATGATGCCTCCTTCCTCTCATTACATCCAGTACTAAAAATCCCTCTCTTGCGAGAGGCAGTTACGCCCCTTCTGTTCTTACGCTACAATATAAGCTGTTTATTTCAGACTCTCTCTGCACAGATCTTGTACAGATCTTCAAAAGCACAGGTCCGAGCTGGGTTCATGCCTAGCCTTCACTCTGTGTCCTTGCAAAAACTGCCACACAGGGGCAGCAGCTCTGCTCCTGCAAGGTGGGTGTCAGTACATGCTTTCATTCCCTCCAATTACCTGGGCTCAATTAGCAGATTAGTTGTACACACCAATGCTGGTTCACTATCGATTAGATAACAGAGGAGGGCTTCATGTATGAACACAGGAACAATTCTTTAATGTCATTCATGGGCTTATCATGACATGTCAGATTAAACAAAAGGACTGAATAAAATTTGGCTGAAGTAATTTGGCCTAAAATCCAGATATGAAATTCTGGGTTAGAGGTGTGCACAGTGGAGAGGATTTGACGCAGACTTTTCCTGCTGATGCTTTAAGTCGTCTGATTATTTGCATTACCTGGGGGTTTACACGCAAAGCATTTCATCATGATCTATTGAACTACTGCACCATCACTGATTTGATGCAATATATTAAGTGACTGAGCTGCAGTAATTTGCCTGTCCAGCTTCTCCACCCCTGACCAGTAACACAATGCCATTGCTGAGGGAGTTCCCTATGGCTTCAGCTACTTTCAAATATCGAGCAAGTCCACAGCATGGTGGTGAAGGAGCCAGTTCTCTCAGGGGATGAATTCACGCAATGCAGTCCAAGAACAGGTGCCCTCCAAAGAGCATTTATTTGCCCTGAATGTTAACAGGACACAAAAGGCAACTCAACAGTGCATCAAAGAGCGATGTCATTCTTTTATAAATAACACTAAGGATTCCATAGTTGGCCACCTCAGAGCTGCCAGGTATAATAAATGGACTCTACTTGCATCATTATTCACCAAGAACACATAATATGCACTATTTACCACATTCTGCTGCATTACAGAGTTTATTCATTTCAAATTAGGATCCTGGGAGTCTCCCACAGTGTATGTTTTTTTTTTTTTTGGCCAAAACAGTCATGAATAAAAAACAAGCAGGGGTGGGAAAATGATCAGGTTACTCAAAATGAAGCTATAATGGTTTACTTCTACACTGGGTCCCCTCATAGCCCAACCCCCATGCCACTGCACTTTGTAACTGTCTTGGGAGACACAAAATACACAACTATGTAATGTTCTTCAAAAGGCAAGTAATGCCAGCCTATGTTCTCCCATTGTGAGAGCGAAAGCACAAACGACTATTCAAAAGTCATGAACTGGTGCCAGAAAGGCGAAGGAACCCACTGGGAGGATGCAAACTCCAGGGCCACATTCAACCTTTCATACAAAATGATTCCAAATGAAAAATTTCTGTATTGTGTGACTGAATAATGTTCCAAAATGCCAATATTTATGTGTTAGGGTGGAAAGGTGATTCATTCCAACCAAAGAAAAAAACATAACAATTGTATTGTTAGATGAATGACTTAACAAAAGCTACAACATAAAAACTCATTCGGAGTTTAAGATAGCCCCATTAAAAATACAACAGTGAATCAGTTTCAGAATATTGAACACATTGCTGATGAGATGTATTATACTACAGGTGTTTAGAAGTACATTCTGATTTGAGAACATGATTTTCCTACTTCAGTTGTAACCTTCCTGTGTAACACAGTCACGTGTTTCTTCACCCTTAACTGAGACTGCAACCAAGAAACGTCAAAAGGGATTCTTGTACGAGCAGCTAGGTCACATGGAAATGGCTCCTAATATATACAATATTTAATAATACGGTAATAAACATTACCGTAGTGATGAGTGCAAACCCTGGTCATTTTACTTTGTAAGTTAGTGCAGACAAGACACAAAGACAGAAACGGTAGGAGAGTCCGTGCTGATCCACAATGTACTAACGCACACAGTAGCAAGTTGAATAATGAGAGTGGGTACAATAATGCAATCTGTTGTACGGATTTTATTTGATAAAGGGGGCAGATAACGCAAGCTGAGTATGGGGTACGTGCGTTCACTTCAGCCACAAGAACAAAAGCCATGCTTTATATATTCCACCTAAACGTACTGGCCCTGCAGCTCTGCCCAGTACATGATGATGCATTGCCATAGTGAATACAGCCCAAGTTAAAGTTTTACACTCTACTAGATCTATACGTGTTTCTAAAAAACATTCTATTATACGGTTTCATCTACGTTTTTGGGTTCTAATCGGTCCTTGTAATTAAAAAAAAAACAATGCTGAAACAATTTAACAGTTGTGTCAATGCCACCATTATTTATGAACTAGCTCCCTCCCCTGTACAGATTTGGTAGTTCTTAAGGAGCAGGTAGGACCCCCGAGTGGTTGCACACAGGCATCATTTGTCCCTCAAACACAGCACGTATGCAATTCCTTACTCTTCAGAATTTGTCTGTAGTACGATAAATAGCAAAGGTACAGTCCCAGTATTTTACATTCACTGATAATTGCGATGCGTTGCTATATGTCGTATAACTAAGGATCCGACAAGTCCTGTCAAACGTATTTTAAGTATTATCTGTTAAATACATTGATTACTTGAAACATTGCATTGTTTAAAATAGTTGTCACTCATCATTTTTAGAATAATAAAACAATATCAGCCACCTTCATCTTACCACAGAGTCATCGACCCGAAAACAAATGAGAAATTCAGATTTAAAAAAGATTACCTTATTGTACATATTCCTTAACTATTTTCGGCTCTCTAATGAAACTCCACTGAACGACCGAGCTGAAAAAGCAATGTTCTGGACCGTTACAAATGTAACGTCTATACCCACTAGAGTCTACCTAATGCGGTGGTACGTCGGTACCAGTCACGTCTGATAAATGCTAATTAGTAATAAGCTTTCCATTGAACTGGGGGATTCATGTATGCAAACAGCAGCAATAGGAGAGAATCCTTCAACACCTGCTACCACAGAAAATTCTTATCTTATCTAGCCCTCCAAATAAAAAAAAACTTTGAGAAATAACTGTAATTTTATTTGCAAATAATATGATGCGAAAAGTATTATTAGCAAACAGCAGACTTAACACTATCCTCTGTCGTGTGAAAATTGTAGCGTATGTTCTGCATTTATCCAGCTTTTCTTTAGACCACAATGTTCAACTTTTCATTTAGATTGTTTTCTACATAATACGTAGTGCCAGACAAAATCAACCACACAAGAAGTCCGTTACGATAAACCAGATCATTGAAAAAAGTTTATTTTTATATATATTTGTTTAATTTATAACCTTTATCATAAAAAAGTATATTCACCTTTGGATGATAAAATGGAAAACGTTACACTTCACCGCCAGCTCCAAGCCTTAATTATAAGTCAATTAATATCAAGTAATTTGTCTGATTAATTTTAATTAAGGCTGCTGGAAATTGATTTTCCTTCACAAAGTGAAGATGATGTTCTCTTCTAATTTGAAGAGGAATGAATTACTGATTCTTCATTGCATTAGATCGCTGGGGTTAGGTCTCTTAAAAGGGCTGCAGGTGGTATGAAATGGGTGGTGATTTGGACTTCCACGTTTCAGCTATTGGCAATAGCACAGAACCGACCATTATTTCTAAACGGCACATTTACATACCAAATTCGCCCGCATACTAAGCGAAGGCCTTTCAGAAATAGTTACAGAACAACTAAAGTAGTGCATTTCCATTAATAATATGTACCTTAGTATCAATTCAAATGAAAGCTGAACGTCTAGATAACTCATGACGATTTAGTTGTGGGTACTGATATATTGGACAACCGTGTCTGCATTACAACAAACAATTTAAAAACATATGTATATGACACACACACAGATGTGTGTGTGTGTGTGTGTGTGTGTGTGTGTGTGTGTGTGTGTGTGTGTGTGTGTGTGTGTGTGTGTGTGTGTGTTTCAATAATTCTTTTTCATCATCATAGCAAAATTGTATTCATTTCTGTGAACAAGCGATCCAGTCATTGGAAAATTGATTTTCACTGTATACAGCTATATAACAAATGATGCTCAAAAGCACAAGTGCGTTATCATTATTTATGATGTTTCACCTTCTAAAACATCCCTTATTAACTCTGTAGCTACACTGTGTAGAACCTTTACAGCTAAGACAAGCTGTAATATACATTTATATTACAGGCTAAGAGGGATTGAGAAACTTTGCTTACTGATTATTATTATTATCATTTTTCCATATTTACCGTCAAGCGTGATGTCCAACACAAGTTGTCACCTCAGAAAAAAATCTCTTCAGTGCCATTTCCCATTATTTGAAAAGTGAACATCTCTTATTGCTGTCCCAAAAGATACCCGAAAAACGAATTAATACAACAGAAAAATACATAGGACTTTTTGGTTAAAGGTTATGGACTCGTCTTCTCATAGTTCGCCATAATTCGGTTTAACAATCTTGCAAAAGGAAAAGAACGTAACGATGTGAATCCCCGCAAATGTAATTAAATAAAAGAGTTGTGTTAATCCAGTTCTCTGGTCCTCATTATGAACGGCTCGGGAAACAACCGCTTGCGGATGGCCCTCCAATATCCCAATGCATTGCAACGTAAAGAACCACAGGATTTTTTTCATCCGCTTTTCGCGATTCTGGGTGCATTGCTTGGTAAAATGCCGAGATATCCCTTCGTCCCTAATACAGAGAGGATAGACTACGGAGAGCAGATCAAAAATGGAGCAAAGGTACTCCTAGCGTTCTTCCCAAGTACTGCAACAAAAACAGCTCACCATTTTTTTAAAGACACAAGGGATCTTTATACCTCATTTCAAAAGCATATCATTCTACCACACCATCAATATCCATAGTTATACGTATTTATAATGCAGATATTGTATGTAACTGATTGCTTTCTTTAAATATATAATGGCACAACAGAACATGTCTTGTGGTATTTTGATAACATTCGGTTAGCCTGAGGCATTTTAAAAACAATACCTTGAAGTCCCATTACTAAAAATCTCGTGGCATGGCGTCAACAGGAGCAAGGTTGAATCAGATCCAGCAGAGCTGAATTTGGCACAATGTTCCATTTCACAGACTGGTGCAGCCGCATCAGAAATTCACTTTAGAGTCCTAGTGCAGCAGCACTTCCATAGTTATTTATGGTAAGGGAAGCCATTAAAAGAAGTTTTGAAAACACAAGAGGACCAGAATCCTATTAGTGGGGCTAAAGAAAGCAAATAAAAAAGGCAAAGCTTCCCAGAGCAGCTTTATAAAATGCTACCATCAAAAGCAATGGGGGCATATGGAGTAATTATGGCCCTTTCTTCAATTAAATCTCTTTCTTCAGCAGTGGCTTTGCAAATGCTGCATTTTACATCTAATCTACAAATAACTCTTCCAGAAAATTAAGCCATCAAAGACCAAATCAGTCTGTCAGATAAATGATCTTCTCTTCATCATCAGTAGAATAGTGATGTGTAATAGATTTGTGTGCATCGGCAACATTCTGTCAATACCTAAGCAGACACACACATAAAAAAGTGAGACATATGGTTGGCCCAGTCTGTCATAAATGAATGCAATACAGATTATATTACCTTTGTTTAATTTTATATGTACTCATAACTATGTTTTCTTTTGAGTAGTCAGAAATCTACTGAAAATTCAAGCTGAATCATTTTTTAAAATGTAACGATAGGTTCTTCTAACCCCTTATCCTGATGCAAAATAATACCTCTTCACTGCAATAAACATGTCATTGACAATCTGGTGCCACAGATTACAGCATCGTGGTACACAAATTTTTCAGTGCCTTCCAGAAAATGTGAAACAAGAGCAGGAGGATTCCCTCTGTCCTGTCTCCTGAACTTCCACATGCTCCCCGAAGCACTCAGTGTTCCTTCTCTCCCCAGCGGTGAACGGCTGAAGACCGCCAGCTTGGTTGGTTGGTAAAGTATTGTGGCCTACCTGATTTGGTCATCATCCAAATGACTGTACATGAGCAGTGACTTGTACCTGTCACTTCATCTGAGGCAACGCTCAGACTGACATCCAGTTTCTACTCCAAAGACTGGGGTCAATAGGGAGAAACAGCCTTTGGCAAAATGGGACTTCCTTGTTCCATGTCATCTTGTCTTATATTTCATCATGAATATTACATGTTTGGAATTGTTGCTCATTGTTTCGTTACATATGATCACATAGCCCATTGAACGTTTTACTGCTCCTTTGCAGTGTGATGGTGTATCAGTCGTTAACAGTGGAATTCTGCCATTGACCTCTGTTGTGACCCATTCCATCCCCTGAATCTCATAGCTGCATTTTTCCACGAGATGCTAAGATGAAAGCCTTGTGTTCAGCCACTCAAGTGGGCTCTAATCTTTGTTAATAACTGCAGACAACGTAGCCTCTCTTTAGGGTTGTACACCCATGCCCACTCAGTGAGACCCAAGCATAACACGCTCTGTTCCATGGTCACTGTAATTTAGATACAGCAGAATGGTGCTGGTATTTGAATAGCTAATCACTAATGGAACAGTGTCTCACCCTGGTAATCTCTGGCAGCAACAGACAAATCCACTCAGAACAAAAGAGAAAAAGACATATTGTACAAGGTACTCATAAAAATAGTATCTGATAACATCTATGCACAGAAGACACTATTCGTAGCTGAACTGCTAATTTTTCCCAGCTGAACAGTTGAATTTTCCTAGCTGTTGCACAGGAAGAAAGTGAGGGCACATGTTAGGGAAGATGGCCTGGATGAAAGGCGATAACACATGGAGCTACATCCCAGAGCAGGGCACCCCGCAATGGGCAGATGCTGATCAAGAGATCGCTGCCTTTTGCTAACACAGATGAGCGACTCTCATCCAGCTCCTGCAGGAGGCGAATCCCTGCTCCCTCTATCCACCCAATGCTCCGTCCCTTAAAGCAAGGCTGGGCTATAAATAACCCATTCCGCACACACATGGGCATTCAGCCACCAGCCCCTTTCACTCTCTGCTCTGCTTGTACCTGCTAGAACATCAGCATTAGCAGAGGAGATCAGGAGTGACTGCAAATGAGTACGGCTTTATCCAGGCAAGTATATTCACCTGTTTGAAAATCCAGGTCCATTGACAGGCTAAACTCTGCCCTGAATGATACTGGCTCCAAATGCAATGGAAAGGCCTCTGCTTGTGTTATCATTGGTGCATTTGTCGCATGTTTGACAGATGTGTAAATCAAATCAATAAAGAACCTCTCTGTTCAAGTCCCTGATTGTGTCAATTATGGTCAAGACTGTGACAAGTGTCAAGGTGCATGTCTCCATCTGGGTCCATGTTCAACACTTTACAAAAGCCACAGGAGCATGAATTAACATGCTATTAACATATCAACTGACTCAGGAAAATAATGTACCTTAAACACCTGGAAGACATTGGGTTGACAAAAACCCATTCTTCCTTATTCAGGCTTTGGTATTTTTTCCACCATAGTCTGTGCATGCTTTTAAGGTATAATAAATCACCTTGAAGACTGTTGAATATCTGCAAAAGGAAACCTATTCAGCCATGTCAGATTTGAATAAGCGAATGATAACAGGGGGAAGGATCTGCCACATGTAGCACAATGGATGCAACCGAGCAGATTATTAAAATGTATGAAAATTATGAAACACTTGTTCAGAGAAATGCAGCATAGTAGATGGCACCCAAAACGAGAAGCAAGACTAACACTACTTGTGGTGCTTAGAGACACTTAAGATACACAGTTGAAAAGTCAATGTTCAGACTGTAGTTTAGCCAGAAACAATTAATTCACCTTATGCATGAACAGTAATATGTGTATCATAATCTGAAATAAACATATAAGTATACTTGTGAAAATATACTAAACCAAGGGTGTATACTCGTTTTGTTGCACACTGTGTTTTGTGATAGCTCATTGCCAGGTAAGGTAAAGCAAAAGCAGCTCTAGCTGTTTTGACTTCTGTGGCTCTCCACACTGGGAGCCCAGGCTACGCCTGTGGATCTCCAGCCCTGAGCTCTTTCCAATTACATCAGGGCTGCGAGGAGCTGGAACTGCCTGGCACATATTGACCGACCACTAAATCTTGTTTATATCTTGCTACAGGGTCAACAAGTGTGACTGCTGCAGCTCACTCCTAGCAAAATGGACTGACAGCTGGAGGATTTTACAAATGCAGCTCCTCTGGTCTGTCTGGAGCTGTCCAAGGTGCTGAAGCATCACATGCTGCTTGAAGCACATCATTATGACAGCATTGAGAGGGGTAGTGGTTTCTGCACTTACTTGGTTAATAATTAAATATGGCCACAATTCAAAAACAACAGTACAGATATTGGATACATGGGTGTACAAGGAATTGGGAAAGAACTTGTGCGGCATTGTGTTGTGACTGTTTGAGTTTACTGTTTGTACTTCCAGTTTTTAAAGGGAGACCCCGACACCTATGCCTGTGGGAGTAAGTAATAAAAACATGCATGTCTGAAGGTCTTCAGATCCTCCTCCATCCTCCAAGTAAATTTCAGTCTCCAAGATGAATTCTCTTTTCATCCACCGTAAAGCACCAGATTCGCTTACAATATCCCCTCAACAGACAGTCACGCATTTCCAGAGGAGATGCTCTACTTTGCAACCTCTAGCCTCTTTACTGGTAAATAAGCTAATTCACAGGCATCAGTGTCTAATTCAGCACAGCTGTAAAGCTCTCCGATAGCCTCCTTAATGTCAGAAAATGAAAGCCAGTCAAAGTAAAGGCGTTTTTATGCTGTCTGGGATATCTAGGCCTTTTCACAGAATATTGCAGTCATCACAGACCTCCAAACCTGACCAAGACTCTCACTATCAAAGGGATACAGTTGTTTCACTAATAAATAATATTAAAAAAATAAAAACAAAAATTACCAACACCTCAGATTTCATTCAGAGATACCTTGAGGAAAGAGTAGAGCTTATTAACTCTCTGACCCAGAGTTTCCACTCAATGACGAGTACCAGCACCATTTGTCAGTCTGATGTAAAATACTTCACAACTGAGAAAGCAGTCTGCCCCATTGCGACACAGAACATTTTGTATTCTGTGACGATAAAGAAATGGTGAAGTATGAAGGGAGACATTGCAGACAACTTTTTTTAATATGATGCAAGGTCAAACTGATACAGGGGCTTCAGAATTCTGTGCAACCTCTCTCCCTCCCACCTCCCCTATCTCTCTCTCTCGCTCAAAAAAGAGGGACTGACATTGAAATCACATTTCATGTCCTTGCAGGGCAGAGGTAAACTGTCTTCAGCAGCATGTTTGCTAATTTGTATTCAAAAAACATGCAGGACACAAGCCTGATCAGGCTGGGATACAAAGCCAGGCTTTCTGTCTTCTTTGATGTAAAAAAGGATCTCTTTCTTAGTTTTTGACAACACAAGAGGGAAAAGTGCAAGCCCAGGAAATGTTTGAAATTTTCCCACCATCTTACTCTTCCTTGGAAAAATCATGGTTGAAAGTATCAATCCCACAAGACATGGAACTGCCCTGGGTAGGATAATCCATTTAAACTGAGTGAGGAATGAATATCCTAGGGAAAGAATGGCCTGAAAGTATAAAATATACCTAAATGGATTTTGCTTTGAAAAATATGCCTTTTAGTCAACGATTTCCTTGTCTGTGGTTTGAAATCTGATAAATACCTAACATATTCTATCCATATCCTAATGACACAAAACACCCACAAGAAGCAGAAAAGTCTCTCTGTTATTAGATTTACAATTTTTTATTGATGAAATTGTTCATGACAAGAAGGAATGGGCTTCCACTAGAACATCAGAAAGCTCCAGTAACAGAACATCAGTAAGCTCTTCTCATTTATAGGTAGATTTACCTCTGTAATGTATTTATGTTTCATGTGATCTCTGCTTATTTAGCAGATGCAGGAGGGTCCCGAATTAGCCAGTTACATTGGTTTTTTTTTATACGTCTCACATTGCAGTTCTATTTCCACTTTTGTTATAACATCCAATCGGGTATCGTGGCCCCTATGCTTCAGGCATATCACTTGGTACTCCAGTGCTCTAGAGACCATCAGGGAGGTTTCCAAATTATAGCACTTTTATGAAGACCAAGGCTGCTGTCTGGTGTTACCATGGAGATTGTGTGGCCTTTAAACTTGTAGAATGCAGCAGGTTCAAAGAATTAGCCTATTGTAAAAGTCAGGTGAACGCAGAGGGAAAAAATCAATAGCAAGGGGGCGAGCTGGCAGTTATTCAGAGAAGAGAGGGAATACAAAACATAAAGTAAAACTGCGGAGAGGGGCAACCAAGGTAAAAGCTTTCGTGTAACTCTTGTTGAAAAGAAAAGGAACCCTTGGTGTGTGAAAGCAGACATTTCCGTAAGGGCTACCGAGCTGCATATGAGATCATTAATTCATCGTTCTATTACACTACAAAGAGAATCGGCCACAAAGAAAATACATGCTTGTTCCATGGCCAGCAAGCAGCACATGGCAAACAGACTCTAACAGCAAGACAAACATGCAATAAGAAAGCTACTGTGGACAGCCAATGTTGTGGCACCATTCAGGAAAAAAATCTTGTGCACACTCCCCATCCCTGATTAAATTTGAAAATGATGAGTGAGGAGCTGAATGCATTCAATTCTTAAGTAATTAATTTGAATTCCTGACCAGCCTTGATTAGTGTGATTGAAACAGATGTATTAATTATATTATTTTACGTTGTTGTGTGAGGGGAATGTCACTGATGTTGGGAGCAGAGTGGATCAACCACGTGGAGGCAATGGGGTGAAATTGAGGTGCTTGGGATCATTATTGTAAGGAGCAGTAACCCCCATGACCCTCTATATATTATTCTATATTTCAATAAGTCATCAGCAAAAAGAGTCGCATTGCATTTCATGAGTCTCACCCCATAGACATTATACATGAATGCATATGTTGCATGTTTATCACAGTTGTGAAGCCCGACACCATGGTTCAGTTCTACCCAAATCTCAATTACTTATTCTTGTCATTTGTCTCCACCTAGCATTTTGTATACAGAATGCATTTGATGTGAATTCCAAGTGGGTATATTATCAGCATTGCTAATTTGTAATCTACATACAGCATTTTTTGGCTATTCATTACCACAGTGCTCTATTGTAATCATGGGCACAGCGGCAATTAGCATTTTTAACGTACTGACTGGGAAATGTTTGACCACCCCCATTCTTTCATATTCTGCAGATTTTCATTAAGTTAAATATCATGCTAGGAACAAAAGGATCCAACAGGGTCTCTCCAGGGCAAAAAAGGCCTAATAAAGGGTTTGGTCATCACTGAAAAAAGGTTATATAGAAGGTTATTACAAAAATAATGACTGTGGCTATGCAATGCAACACTACTACTGCTACTACTAATAATAATAATAACATTTTTATATATAAAAAAAGCACAGTGCACACCAATGTACCCACAGTGTCCTGCTATTTTTGGTTTATCACAGATGTATATAGTGTAAATAAGGACCAGTCTGGTCTTACAGACTGGTCCCAGTCCTGGATGAGATGGAAGATGAATGTGTTTATTAATAGTGCCATTCTGATCCAGCAGAGCTGGAGAATGACATGTCTTTCATTACTCTTAAAGCCACAAGAATTCACTGGGGAGAAAACTAAATCCCTGGTTGGCCAGTGGGTTGAGGAGAGTGATACTGATGTAATCCATATAACCTTCTCAGTTACCAGGAGTGAATGCAGTCAAGCATTTTTGAGATATTCTGGAACAATGTGTTTCCTGCTTCCAGTAATATCGTATCAGTGATTGACTGACTCACTTGTGTAAGACTGACCATTTCCTACTGTAGAATTACAGAGGCACGTAGACCCTATGCCACCTGCACATAGACATACTGACTACATGTAATGGCTCTACACTCTATTAGACTTTACATTGGGGAGTCCATTTTCCTGTTCACCACCTTCATTTATTGCAGCTTGTACCCCCTGTGCAGTGTTACCTTTATACCCTTACACATGGTGGGCATCCTTGAGGAAAAAATCCCTGTTTAAAAACACAAGTAATCAAATTTTCATCCTGCATACACTGGATATCAGACCCTTGTTGGGTCAAAATACAGACAGCAACATAGGTAAGTCACTCTCCCACTCACACTGTATTTCAAGTTTGAGCGCATCCCTACTGGTTACTACTCCTGCAGGCTTTATGCTCTGTGTACCCCAAAGAAAAACACTCATTTCTGTCAAGCTTATAAAGGCTAAGTTGATCATGTCCCTAAGATGGAAAAATGGACAAAAGCTCTAGTCCTGAGATCGAAGATTGTTATTTCAGGTGGTCTTCCTCAACACACCTCTCACTTTTAAATTACACTTCACCAGTTTGATGGGTTTATTCCTAGTTTCCATAACTATGATGATGTTTTTTCATAATTGTTTTCTTCTAGCAAATAAATTATTTTCTATGTGATTTTAGAAAAGTAGTTTGAAATTGTTGAAATATAAGAATATATTTCTCATGTGGTGTGCAGAGCACAGAGGAACAGACTAAATTATATTTATGGTTAAACTTGAAGAGAAACCTGTCTTTATTTAAAGGCCTGACTACTAAATAATACACACTGAAAAGACTTCAGTAAAGGCATTGGAATTCAGACTTCTCTGTGTGGACATGATGGTGCTATTAGCATAGGCTGTCTAGCTGTTCTGATTCTGAGGAATTCCCATGAGCCACCTCTTCACCACCTTCCCCTGTCAGCTGGGGTTTTACACACAGGGATGACAATACGGAGAAGGAGGGGAGTCACTGAAAGGCCAGGCTGTATAATTGCATAGGGTAGTGTGCAAATTATATCCCTGGTGTTCCAATCTGTAATACACCCCAACCCCCAAAAAAAAAAAAAACAATCATGATGATATTTTACAGATCACCCTCACCCCAAGCCTTGGCATTTGTTTCTTATGGTAGAGATTGTGTCTCATTTTGGGGCAAGCCCCCACTGGCTCACCTCTGTGTTGCACTATGACATGGGGCCTGTTGCTGCTTAGGCATGTTTTGGGTGTATATGGGAGAGCTTGAGAGTCATCTGTGATCCTGTGTGTCCTCCACCAGCTGCAGCTCAGAAACCACAGGGACAGAAAGGGCCACAATATGGCAGCATCCATACAAGGGCTTTGTTTTGTTTGATATTTGACAACTTCAAAAATACATTTTAAACAGTCTCTTGAAAAAATATTATAACTGAAACACACACACACAAACACACACACACATAATATAAATAGAAATATTCTGCCATGAATGTGCCGTTGTGGTTATGAATTTATTTCATTCCTCATAGTTATATGAGGAAAGGTTAAAATCTTCTAAAAAAGCTCACTGCATATCGACCAAAGTGAAAGCCAAGCAGGAAGAAATATTTGCCTTCCTCAAATTCAAGGTTACTGTTGCCATGGATTTTTGGAAGGAACTTCATATTGTTTTCAAAGACGATCATTCTTTTCAAATAATTAATTGACTTGAATTTCATTTAAAAGGTACTTAGTGCTGTGATGACATTTTGGGAGTTGTTCAATGTTTTACTGCACAATCACTATCTTAATGTCATAAAAGCAGGAAAACCTCTCCACTGGGGAACTTCCTCTATTTCTGGTTTTCTGCACTCATTTGCTAATGGCCCATTTATTACAAGTTGTTGCACTGTTAAACATACTTCTGGAAACACAACTACCTAAACTCCATCTGCTACTGCTTAGAGATCATTTAAGCTCATTCTGCAACTCTCTCTGATATTCTCTAGGGATGAAAAGATAACAGAGAACAATGGTCTTTATTGTCTAAATCCAGACCTTTTCATCAAGCTTGCACCATATTGTGATTAGTGCAAAGCACTGTACAAAGCAAAAAAAAAAAAATACAAACAACAAAGCCAATTTTCTCTTTATTTCTCCTCGAACATGGCTTAGATGCTGTGAGCACAACATAAAGCTGGTCCACTTTCCAGAGGATATGCAGATAAGCAGTGCTTTCCTCATGCTACATCTATGTATCTGGTGTAGAGATGAGTCAGAAATATCCAGCAACACAATAACCATTAGTTCCACTACATCTGCCATTTATGTATGAATTTCCATTATGTCTACAACTCAAATCTGACAATGAAAATAATTTGACTATCCCAAATATAAATGTATGGTTTTTTTAATAAAACTGTTTTTCAGTCCGAGAGCAACAGATGAAAATAAATTATACAATACAGACGGGTAAAAAAAAACCTGCACATATTGGCTTTAAGATAGAAATATCACAATCCACTGTCTATTATAAATCTTTAAAACAAGAGAGAATGAGAGAAAGATGGAGAAAATGAGAAATTGGGAGGGGGGGTGATACATAGAGAGAGAGAGAAAGGGAAATTGGCCTGGGTTTAATCCTACTCCTAATCACATACAAAAGTCATTATATCTTCAATTCTATCCATTATCAGGCCTAGTTCTCCCACTGGACCAGAGGCATGCCTCTGGTAATGGAGAGGAGAGCTGTTCGTTTTGCATGGGAAAGGAGTCCGAAAAAACATGGCCTAATTCCCCTGAAAAAGTATCTGTTTATGTGCCCAGAAACAAGCAGGGAATGTTACTCACCACTCATCCTATAAACAAACTATCTCCAACAGAAGCAATGCCACTGGGAACAAGGTTCTGCCTCAAATACAGCATGGAAAACGCCTCAGGGGTTTGTGTAAAGGAGCAGAACGTTCCAGAGTTATGGTACAGATGCTGAACTTGCTAAGAGGATGTGATCAGTAACACAACACAGTTTTCACCTCAGCTCTGATGTTTGGTAAGAGGTGCAAAATGGCTGCCATGAACCACCTATTACTACATCACCAAACCCTGCATCACCCAAGTGTGTGCTTAGTATATTGGTGGTGATTTAAGAGCGTTTACCACCCGTCTACAATAATGTGCTTTGCGATCAATAGACATCTATGCAGATGAAATTGTGACAGGGCTGGAAAAGGGCTCCCCTTCCTGGTTTAGCGTTAATTGTGTGTGAGCCAGCCATCCCCATAATGTCCCCATAACATGACCATTAAGTCTCCATAACATCACAAAATTTGCATATTTCAAACTCGCTTTTAAGTATGCAATTTCTTTTGTGCTGCATATTGTGCTGTGATGGGTGGTGATGGTGCTACCCTTGTCTCTGTCTCTCCTCACAATAACCACAAGCAATCGATGGAGAGGTTGGTTTGGGACCTGAGCTCCCTTGCTGGCAATATTTTTTCACCATATCTGCAGTTCTGACAGTTATTGTGTCGCTCTAACGGACTGCAAAGGGGCTCCCAGAACCATTAGATAAGCTGGTACACACAAAACATAAATGACACACTCATACACCTTCAGTTTGCATGACCAACAGGGGAGCAAAATAATATAAGAAATCCATCGCCGAAGAAGGACGGTGTCAATTACTGTCAAAGTGGGAATAAATGAGTGACAAGATCAGGGCTATTTATACAGATGCCAGCCTTTTGGGGGAATACCTCCATGATGGCAAGGTAATAATTCATCACTGATTGTGACAACACTGGAGGAAAAAAAGGAAAAGCTACAACCATTTCCTTTTACCCACCACTTTCTCTCTCTTTCTTCCATGAAGCCTGCATTCCAATCCATCCATTTTTAACGGGAGTATGTGGTGTCGGATGCAAGATTCATGCACAGCATTTTTGAGCACACTCCTGTGAGGGTGTGGTGTGTGTGTATGAGGGGCATTAGTACCAAGCTCATCTCTCCGCACTTCCATTGGCAGATGTCACATGGCTGCCATCTCTGAGTAAAGGGTAGTGAAGATAGTTCTCAGGCTGCCATCCAATGAAATCAGTAAACTGTTCTTCAGAATCATGGCCTAAGCTTCTTGCAATCTGATTAATCCCACTGATTGCCAAGTGTTGGATTTGGTTGGCTTCAGCACTTCATGATTCCAACCATCAATTTTATTCTAATGGCAGTTAGTCCCTTCATGTTAGCACAGCAGAGAGACGCAGCTGGGGTACAGGGTTTAAGATCCATTACTTCAGTCCAACTCTGACAAGGGCACACAGTGTCTCACTATCAAGGCAAAGACATACTGTGGGCATCCAGGCTGGGCAGCTCCCACAGAAATCCCAAACACTCACCCACTTATTTCCATCCCCCAAACCCCTGCCACCTCTCACGCCATGTCAGTACTTTTTCTTTGAGAATTAGGGTCAGAATAACTTTGTATGGGACATGGACAAGGGAAAATTCATTACCCCACTCGGGAACCAAGAGATCTGATTCATTTAAGCTTTTGGTGTTCAAAGCACTAGGATTATTATGGCTTACTGCCAATGATCTCAGAGCAGGTGATATGATGGTCCAATACAGAGGTCCAATCACAACACCAGCTCATTCATCTCCACTCATCCACCCAAGGGACCTGTATTTGGACCTTATCAAATCAAGCATCTTCCATTGGCCTCAGCTCTCAGAGTTGAGCGACATTTCCATGCAGGGCCTGTGATGGGATTATATTTATATAAATATATAACATCTCTTCCAATCATCACACCATCAGGTAAATAATAGCAGCTTTTTAGTTAAACTCAGCCAGGCATGCTTTAAGAAACAGCTCCTGTCTGATTTCTGTTTCTCCCCTTGGATATCAGTGTGACACCTTAAGTCTCCTGCCTGCACTACCTGGCCTGTTGTGGACTGAACAAATACAACGACGTATTTCAGTCCCTGACTATTAAATCTTCCATGTCTTCATCCTCATTTCCATCATTCCAGTCTTCTTCTGGACAGGAAGTGGATGGCTGAAAATTGAGCATGGGTGACCATTAATGCACCTGTGATCATGTTTTATTCTCTCCCTCCTCGGCACGTAATCTGGAGCGAAGATTCCATGGCACGCCTTCTGCTTGAACCTGGGCTCGGGTGCATTTCTCTTTCACAGTCTCCATTTCATCCCTCCTCTCTGACAACAAAGTAATGAGGTTTCGATATTTAAAGACATTAAAGTTGGATTCAGGGAGCCAACGAGGTCCCTGCAGCTAAATATGGATTTGTTTTTAGGTATTCAACAGCCCCAGCTTCATTTCAGCTGTCAGACTGCGACTCCTCGCTGTGTGATCTAATAAACTTTGCCTCTGTATGGAAACCAATCTTTTCGCCCTTGACCAAGCTCCTTCTCTCTTTGTTACCACTTCAATTTCAATTTTTTCCCAAGGCATAAAACCTGTTCCGGATTAACCATATAGCAACGAATACCTCTCTTTCTCTCCCTGATAATTAGCATGAGCTGCAGCTCCCAGCATGGCTATTCTTTCAGCTTGTTATGAGCGCTGACGTTGGCAGGTCAAATAAATGGAAATTCCACACAAGGAATGTGTAATTGGAGAGCTCATAAAAAAGGAGAATGTGATAAACATTTTTTTCTTACATTTTCAAAAACGTGGCCCAAAAATTGGATGTGATAAAACATCCATACAACAAAAAAATTAAAAAACACACCAGCACAAGCAAAAACAATGTGGAGCACAAAGAAATCCCATTTTCAGTAATATGTGAATTTCTAAGTATCTGAAGCATAATAGTAGGAAGAGGTCAGACAGTTATTCCCAGCTACTTACAAAAACTGTCCGTTCATCTTTTAAATTATTCTCATTAAATCTGAGTATGCAATTCTCCAGCTCTTATTATCCCTCTCAGACCACTCGGCGAAGAAGCTATGGGTTTTCCCTAATTGACTGTACTTAAAGACTAGAAATCTCCATATTCTGCACATACAGAGCTGTTTACGTTGGGATAGTGACTAGACCATATACATGGCTTAATGCTGAAGCTGTCAGTTTGTACAGCCCAATTGTGGACTGCCATCTCGGTCACAATTCTGTACACAAGGCTCAGAAATCCCTTATCCTTCTTGGTTCAGCCCTCCTGAGCTAAATCAGTGGAACTATAGAGTGACTGTTTGCTTGCATCATTTGTGTCTGGGTGTGGTTGTTTCCAGCCCAAGGGGAAATAAGCTGTAATTTACTTTGTTAAACTTTTTTCAAAGGGGAATGGAGATTTGTTCTTACTGTGCACTTGTGTTCAGTACACGTAGAGAAAAGAATGGCAGCAGTGCAAATTTTGACGGTTACTAAAACTTTGTGAAGCCACTCTTACTCAGATAAAACTAAAGTCTCCTTCCCTGGCTGGGAATCATCCCAAGTTCAGATAGATGAAGGAATGCATTGTACTGCACTACATGCTTGTCCTTGAGGACAAGGGTGACTGGGAATTATTATCCTCTCCTCAGAATTATTATTCCGGAAAGCTGCCCCGTCTCACGAATCGGGAAAATCCTAGACAAGCACAACGTCGGGACCCTGTCACCCAAAAGTCTCTCCTTCCACTGATTAAATTTCCTATGGAACTCTTCTTTCTTATTTTGTGTTTACAGAGCCAGCTTTAGCTGTTTGAAAATGCAGATGACCTGCCAAGAAATGCTTTTAAAAATGTAAATCCCCTGCTACTATCAGCCACTAACACACTCCTGCACAAAAAAAGCCAGTTACATCCTAGGACACACAATGGGCCTCAAAGTACGAGGGATACCGGAGAACGTGAACAAGCGTCTGCAAATAATCTTGTTATTGTCTAAGCACTTTCTGGCTCTTCACCAGCATAGCACAGTTTATCAGGCACTTTGATGAGGCAAAGCCCTGGCTCCTGAAAAAGAGGAGCTTTTTTCTAATATAATGTTTTTCAAAAGCTGCTATTTGAAATTCATAATATAATATCTGACAGAATTCCTAAGCCTGTCACAATGTAATTTATAAACATTAATTAGAGAACGATTATTTTCCTAGATCCCATAAGAATAATTATGTTAATAAAAATATATCCAATTGCTCCAAACTTATAGCCCACAATTATTTAGTACTAGCCATTTTAAATAACCAACAGGGAAAAGATTCTAACATTATTCAGAAAACAGATTTATATATTTACATTTTTTAATTTACTTTCTTTTCCAATCCTCCTTAAACATAAACAGCAGGCAAATCATCTCAGAGGACTTCCAGAGCAAATCAGACCTGGTGTTAGTGGTATTAGAATTCCACTGGCGAGAGAGTTGTGCATTCATGTTAGCATTAAGACTGGCTGTAGCACATACTCCAGCAGGTATTGGTATTCCAAATGGGCAGACACTTGTGTGGTAGTAGTCGAACGAGTGCTAGTGTTAGCACATGGTCAAGCAGGTATTGGTATTCCACTGGCAACAGAACTGGGCACTAGTTTTAGCATTGGCGTTAGCACATGCTCCAGAAGAAGTATTAGTATTCCACTGACCAGAGAGATGTGATAAGCCCAGACGTGGCACAACCTCGTTGAGTCAGCACGTAGCCTTAGGGACCTGGCGGGGTCCTGACTGGCCCCCTCTCTCCTTATGTTCACAGACTCTCTCTGGCACACCACCACAAATGGCAAGAAAAGGAAGGCCTCAATCCCAGGGGGTACTCAAAGAAAAGGCCACTCAATCCTCAGTTCCCCCTGACCCCTCTACATCAACTATGTAATAAAGTAAATTCAATAAATAAAAGAATAAATAAATACATGAAGGGAGAAGAGGAAGGAGAAGCACAAGGAAAGGTCAGGTTATTGTGGCCCCATGGGCTGGGGGGAGGCGGCCAGCGCTGACTCAGGAGAGCACTGACCCCGCCCCCTCATGACCTACAGCTCTGCCTTTACTGTCCTCTCTTGACATTCTTCCTCTGTTGTTCTCTCTTAGTTATATTCCTTCCTTTTTCCTCTCTCTCTCTCTCTCTCACTCACTTTCTCTCAGTGTATCTTTAAACAGTGTCTCTCAATTCATTGTAATGTAAGCATAACATGCATTCATTTACTACCTCCTTCTCTCCAACAATGAATATGTGGTTAGGATATTATTACTGGTGTGAACAGCTTACAGTCTGCAGAAATTTCACACAGGAGAGATGGACTCCAATACTTAGTATTCGCCGCTTATGAAGTTGTTTATATCATCTTTGGGAAAGTTAGGGTTACTTCCCTTTGTCAGTTTGAGCAAGCCCTTTTGCCTCAAACAGGGCCTCAGTGCCAGACAGTGTGTGTGAGCTGCAACACAACACATCGAACAACGAGTCTCATCAGAAAAAGCATCATCTCATCAGAAAAATCCACATACTAAACTAACATACAGACACTGAGGACCTGTAACACACTCTCTACTGCACTGCACCCTTCTGAAAGGATGGGTTTATGAGCTCCAAATTTAAATATGCCTTATTGACATGACCACACCTTCGCATGCTACTTTCATAGGAAACATTTATGTAAACATTTAAATCAACATTAATAACAATCATCAACAATATACAGTCAGTCTTATCCCCGGGTTTGATATCCGTGGTTTTGAAAATATTTTTTAAAAATTCAGAATATTCTCAAAAAAGAAAATTAGAAATCCCCATGTGCAGCATATGCTAGAATACTGTGTTCAGTACGATTTTTGTGGGTTTTAGCAGTTCTTAGAAGTACATATAGGTGGAGTTTCAGGTTATGAACACTTATAGGGTAGAATTAAATCTTTAAATCCAGAGGGTCCTGGAACCAGTCAATGTTAGGAAACTGGGCTGAGGGACTAATCAAGTTTTTTTTCCAGGTGTCTCCAACCCTATGATGCCACAGTGTCTACCAGTGTAACTCCAGTCCTGGGGGAATGCAGAGTCTGCAGTTAAAATTAGGAACCACTTTGGCTTTGAAAACATGGATTCCTCTGCCAATCAGTAGGGCATCAATTGAAATCAGCAAAACCTTGCAGACACCATGGCCCTCAAGCACTGGTGTTTGAGCTCCCTGCACTCCAGTGGGTGGCACAAAGATTACACTCAGCATACTGGACAGAAAAAGTGCAAATCCAAAAACAACAGGCATAACATTCTTTTCATCAGCACATTCCAAACCCATTACGATTGTTGTGGTGTGTTGTTCGCAATAACTGTGACGATTCCCAAAAACCATGAATTTATTCCATTAACTGGATTATTTGCACAAAGAAGCTTGCTGGATAATTTGCTGTCTCTTTTTTTGTTGTTGTTTTGGAGCAGTGACCAGCAGGCTGCTGTCTTTCACCAGTGTCCACCCATGCTGGTACGATCTAACTATTGGGGTGGGACATTATTGCCTCCATGATCTGATACTCATTGGGATTTATTGCCTTAAAATGATCATCAGTCACAGAATACCAATAAAAGACAGGTTAGGACTTTTGTCATTTGTGTAGTGTTTTGGATTCCTAACACTTCACCCAGAAGCACACATTCTCCCAATTTCTGACTGTAAATATCATTTGAATTGCCTTATAATCCTGAGAGCACAATACAAAAGTCACTTTAGTTACGACAGGGGTGTAAAACAAGTGGTTATTTGTGGCTGACCTCAGCGCTAGAAATAATACTTTGGCATGAAATAAGCAGCTATCTATAAATGCATTTCCCCCTTTTAAATAACCAGAAGCCATTTGATGCTTTTACTATTGATAAAAGTGAAAAAAATGAATATAGCTGACATGTATCTAGTAATAATATGTTGTAAATGTGTAACTTATCCCTCCATTTTCCCTCCCCCACTACCACCACTCTCATATGAATTCTGAATTGCTGCTGGATTGTCCTTGAGGAAATTATCATGTTTAAGGGTACATATCAGTTTAAGGGGAAATTTTTGTGAAACAGTCATTTTTGTAACATGTACTCTGAAACTACATCACACAGTCCTCAGTCCCTCTCTCTTTCTCTCTCTCACTTGAATTTTTATTTAATATGATACTGCATTAATTTGGAGGGTTTATTTTTTACAAAGAGGTTTAGGTCTATGTGAATGTGGAAAGTGAAGAAGTGCAGATAAAGCTACACAACCCTCACTCTAAATATGTTGTTTCAGACAAGCATGTATGTGGTGCATAGATGAACATCTGCAATAACATGTACTCACAATAATACAGGAATGTCTACCCTGCTCTGGCTTGATTATTCCCCAAAAAACTTCAACTCAGTTGTTAAATATTTTATTCTCTCGTTTTAAGCATTTTATCAACTGTTAAAAATTATATTAAATGCGTCTTGGGAATTCTGTGAGGGAATCAGTGGCCTGGATTCTGTGAATATCTTTATTCAATAATTCAAAAAAATGATTGCAAGAAGACCAACATTTTCATTTTTATTTCCTTTAAGCACATTCATTCGAGTGAATTGTTGACTCACAGCCATGGATTTTGAACGCAGTTGGGGAATCCAAATTGGGAGAAAAAAGTATAAAAGCCTAAAAACAAAAGAAATGAACATGCAGAAGGTGCATGTTCATTTGTTAATGGGTAAATGGTTCACATAACAGGTGGTTGGGGTCTTTGATGCATCCTTATGAGAGTTACTGCTTTAGCTGTGACAGCCTGGATTACATTTGTCTAACCAATCATATCAACTCAAAAAAGCCAGTGATTCACATTAACTATGAGACACAGTGTGCCACCGGATTGAGTAGGAAAAGAAGGCATCTTTCAAATGCATCACATTTCCACAAAACACGCTCTGAAGAATCTGCCCAAAGCCTTAGCATGTTACTGTCATGGCGACTCCTGCTGCAGCGAGCGTTGCTCCCAGACAGTGAGGTGAAAATGTCTTGAGATCTGTTAAGATCTGACTGTCTGGGTCCTGAGACTACTTCTGTTTGCTCCACCTGTCTCAGCCTGTATATCTCCAGTGGCGAGTGGCTCAGGGAACTGACTCTCCCCGCTCTTTGAGTGGGGCCTGTTAGAATCAGCAGACTGGTCCAGAAAGCCAGGAGTACATGATCGCCATACCTATCAGCTCCATGCCCTACTTTCCCTGGCAGAGAAGAGAAGATGTTTTAACTAGTTCAAAAAGATGTCTGTGCTTTTAACTAAACAATCATCCCAAAGACACATTGGGAACTACGGCATTTAATAAAACAGGTCATGATCAGAATGTGAACTACGTTATTGACCTTGTCCTTTTGAGTCTTTAAACAGGAGAAACACTTCCCAAAAACAGTGGAGAAACACCGATTTCTTACTTTATGTACTTTATATTTATTTATTTATTTATTTATTTATTTTTATTTATTTTTTGTAGGGGGAACCAAAGCTCAATAAATGCTAAGCTCATCCTTTGCACTGCATGGTCAAGAGAGCTGGCAGGAGCATTTGCTGAATCCAAAGTCAAACATCTGCTAAAACAACTGGAGGAGGAAAGGGATGGTAGAAAGAGCAAAACTGTAGCTGATAAAATGGAGTGCAGACAGTGTCGGCAGTGGAGAGGAAACAGATAAACAGTGCTCAATGAGAGATGGCTATTAACTTTTTTTTTTTTTTTGCAATTAGAATAATTGCATTTCCCGCAAGGAGCCTGTCCCCCAGTGCAATATAAGCCCCAAGCTGTAGGTAAAAATTATTAGAGCGCACTCTCAATTGTGAGATGGATTACAGGGGTCAGCTTGGTGTATTTTACTACCTCTGAATGAGGGATTCAGATGCATCAGAGGACAGACAGAGGGGGGAGAAGGCCTGACCCCATACACAGTCAAACACATTCACACATTCAAACACTGAATATTTCAGCTTCTGCATGGTGAAAAACACTTGGACACTGCTATCCCTACACTGGTCATTAAGACAAGAAGTGATTTAGAACTGCGATCTGTGATTTCCTGTGCAATTATACAAAAATAAAGCATGGCTGTCAGTCAGTCATGTATGTGAGCAATGAAAATGAAGAAAGCCAGGTAGACACACTGGCCTGTCAGGCCTTGGTGTTCGACGTTGGGCCAGCTAACTGTGCGGTGAGTAAATGTTCCCTAACCTTGGGGATGGCCCTATGGCCTTATGGCCGATTCACCAGGGATACAATTGTATGATCATTTTAATCTGGTGCTGTGGGTGTGGTCTTCAGTATGGCCCTTTTAAAGCATGAGGCTCCTGGTTTGATGAACAGCTGGAGGTGGAAGGTCATGTTTCCAAGCATGGCACTTTGCCTGGTCACCCAGCGCACATCCCACACAGACGTGGTACGCATCCCCCACACCTGCTCCTGGGCCAGGCCACCAATGGACACAGGACCCCCTCATCGCACCCCCACAGCCCACATTTCCCATCACACTGCTGCAGTTGTGTCAATGTCATCAGAGCGCCACAAAAAATAAATCAGCTGACAGTCCATGGCCTTTAGCCCTCCCCCTGCGGTGTACCCCCTCCAGGCACATTGAGGCATGCGCGGTCCCCACAGCCAATGTTCAGAGTAATTGGAGCAGGCCTTAGTGTCACCAGCAAAGGATAGCAGGGGTTCGGCTGAACTTTGGTCGGAGAAACCTCAATAATGTCTTAATGTTGTCATTCCATTAATCTGGCTGAAACAAATTCAATATTTCAACGGGCTGTCTCCAGGGCTGACTTCTCACCTCCCCCTCTACAGCATGATCTGCAGATTACACTGCAGCAACAAACAATACAAAGCCCTGCTCTCTTTCACACTCTCCCTCACTATCACCCTCTCTCTCTCTCTCTCTCTCTCTCTCTCTCTCTCTCTCTCTCTCTACCACTATCTCTCTCCCTCTCTGAATGAGTGACTTTCATAAGTAGGTCAAAAATATGATGTTTCAAGCATTTATGTAAAGATCTGTTGCATCTGAATCTAAACCCATATCTCAGCTGATGTGATGAAGTTACACTCTGGAAACTTTATAATCCATCATAAGAGAAACACTGCAGGCTTACAGTAGCCGTTCTAGTGATTAAATCCAGCTTTATGAATTTCAGAGAGGAGACAGGCCAGGGAAAGTAAATGTGCAGAGTAAATTTGCCTTTAGCACTGTTGTTCCGACCCGCGATCGATTTCTCTCAAACTGTGTTTTATAACGTCCTGTGAATGAGCAAATGTTCGGAGTCATTGCCGCAATTTTAGACGAATAACCGCACCCATAAATTAATGCATAATTAAATAAATAAACGTCTTAAAATGAAGCTTTGAGCTCCTATTTCAATATGCAAATGCTTTGTAGCTTGTAAATTTCCTGCCAAATTTAGAAGTGCATTTAAAATTCCATTTAAGCCTCTCAGGCAAATGCCTGTGAGTGTTGTATCACATTAGAGAAACTTTTTTAAAAGACCAACATCTTCAGCATCACAACCCATAAAGATGAGCACTGTTGATTTACACAGACTATAAACAGGATGGATTTCTACTTTCATTTTTAGGAGAACTAAGTTAAAAATGTGTTACAGTTGGGGAACATTGAGACAGGTTTGCCTGTCTTTTTAAAATATTTCTTAAACATATTCTGTTCATGGTTTACATCAATTTACTTTTGTGCATAATGTTGATAAACTTGAAAAACATACCTGAAAAGGCCCATAATCTATCAATAAACAATTTCCTGTGTATGTTATCGGGGTCTTAATCGTGTGATAAATAAGATATAACCTGTCGTTCTTGCTAGAGAGAGTATTAAAAAATCAAAAGACTATCCAGAAAAAGAACAAAGTCCTGAAAATGTACTGAATCTTATCAGCATGTCAGTCTTGAAAGGTCTCAAAATATTGTTTTCAGAATGAATTCATATATCATAGAAAAAAATTATGCTACACATCATTTCTCTAGTATGCACACCTGGGACCACTTGTGAATTGCTTAAGCGAAAATCTTTGTCAGTTTGTTCAATACTCAAAGCTTCCTCAAAGGCAGCAAGTGCTGCCTCATCATTGCTCCCTCACATTTGTCATGCTCAGTAAGTGAAGTTAATAGCCCTGGTTAAAACCATGCCTTTCTGAGATCTCAGAGTGAACACTATCATATTCATCAGTGTGACCATGCTGGACGGAGGTGGAGGTAAGCGTAAATGATTTTTGCGATGTTGGGTCAAAGGTTGCTATGGACACAGGGCTGATGGTGTCTGACCTTCCCCGGTGACGAAACAGGGTCCACAGCCAATTACGGCATGAACAGCCATATATCAGCTTTCCCTGGAGTTAAATGTGATTCATCTGAGGAGTCCAGAGCCCCTTTTAGACCCAATGTCAACACTCAGAGCCTCCTTCAGCAGCCAATCCAAAGACAAACTGGTGGCTTTCCTCTGCAGTGCTCAGAGAAGCACCTTTTCATCAGCATCGCAAAAAAGAGCAACTCAGGACAATTCT
The DNA here is from genome assembly GCA_022829145.1 of Albula goreensis. Lineage (NCBI taxonomy): Eukaryota > Metazoa > Chordata > Actinopteri > Albuliformes > Albulidae > Albula > Albula goreensis. The sequence continues at coordinate 13,521,632 of CM040753.1, read as the reverse complement.
GCGGCTTCGCTACTGCTATAAGACTCATAAATTAATAGAGAGCTCTCAGTGTTAATGAATGTCAATGTTCCATGGCTCTGAGAATAATTACATTTCTTCAAAATGTGATGTAATGTTACAACAAAACAATATTAAATAATATCAAAATAATAATAATAACAATAAAAGATATTTTTTTTATGATTTTGCAGATACACTCCACTGCATGGGGGCCATGTTTGAAATATAAGAGGGGTTGCAGCAGGGAGAGCTCAAAACACTCATCAACAGGAATTCTATGCTTTTCCACTGACGTACCCTTTCCAACAGAGTCTGCACTCAGCACCACTAATCGAAATTTAACTTGTATTCCAAATATTATCAAGACATTCAATCAAGATTAATACATAAGGCAATTTCAAAAGCCCACAATGCAGCCCCAATGAAGCTGACTTCCTCCATCACAAATTCCTTATCGCTGCAGACATTCAGTTCATTTTTACTGCCTTTTTAAAGTGCAATGAACCGAAGAGCTGTTAGACCCCCACTCCACTGCCACGGCCTTGCCCTCACACTTACCCTGAGTAAATGTGATTAACCCTGGCAGAATTTAGTCATATTCCACTCTGTATTTTTGTTAACTTATTTAATGCTTCCATGGAAACTGTTTGGGTGTGGAGTAGGATTTGCCCTATGAAGTAAATGGACACATTGCCTCTCCCTGATCACTAATTAAACTGTGGCCCACGACTAACACTGGCCTGCAGCGTGGAAATAGTAATGCCCATTGTCAGTATGTGATAACATGCAGGCATGCAGGACCCAGTGCTCTGTTTGGCATAGCAGAAATAAAAAAAAATAACAAGTTAAAAAAATGCAGGACAGCACATGTTCAGGTGATGAGATGAATGGGTAGTGGGTGGTGTGCGACTCAGATTCGTGACTGGTTACCGTGGTGACCCCAATGGTGAGCCTGGCTGTTAACACTTACACCTCCCACTCAGACTCAGGCTGTGAGATTACCAGGCTGCTCACACTATACAAAATAGGCAGGAACAACCAAAAGCCTCCATCTGGGGATCTGGGTTTCCAGGAAACAGTGTAGAGTACATTTTTAATGAGGGCTTCCCTTAAAGTGGAAGAAGCATTGGTGACAAAACAGAGAGAAGGAGGCATAGATGAATGGAGCGGGCCTGAGAGTGAAGTGTCTTAATTAATATATTCTGTTTAACACTTGGAACACTGCTGTTTTCCAGTTAACATCAGGCAGTGACCCATCCAATGAAACATGCTGTTATTTAGATTAGCAGCCAATGCCTAGGGCTACTAACAAACATAAAAGACAAGCCAACCGTGTACTGCGGTCTTTGGGCAGAATCATGCCATGGGGCCTGCGACACCTTCCTCACTGAACATACTGTAAAAGGTCTATTAACATGTGTCAGACCTTCTGCTCAGTCCATGCCCCTAACAGGTCAAGGCAAAAAGGGCTGACTTATCATGTCATTCACAATTATTGGAGCAACATGCAGGGAACAGATTTGCTTATGTGTATCTTACTTTAAAATGTCTTAAAAATACAAAAAAAACACCATGCGGGGGTTGGGGGGACAGGGGGTTCTTAAATAAAAAAGAAAAATTGGGGAACATCACATTCAGAGCCAGTTGGTGATTGGTGGGGCTTTCTTTTGACAGACATTGATTGGCAGAAAACTTCACCGCTCCCTGGTCATATCCCATATGCTGTACCCTCCAGAATATTCTAGAACTGATCTCCCTAATGAATGCTGACAAACTCTGATCTGCAGTCTGAACTTGCTCAGCTTTAATGGTTGCACTCATAGCCCTTAGACATGGAGCATTAGTGGAATGGAGAATGCTCCTTCAGACAGCCAAAGATTGCAGGAAGTTATGCGTCCAACGATTTCACAATCCTCCACATATGACTAGGTAAGATGCTAGATTAAGACAATCATAGCAGGGCTCGAATTGTATTGGGTAATTTCTGCTACATTTTGAGAAGTGATGAAAGAAAAATATTTTACCAATAATTTTACAGCTACATCTCACGAGGGAAAACTCCTAAGATTTGAGTGATTTAATAACATGAAATTAGTTGGCTTTGTTTCAATCAAGAATTGTGTTTAACTTTGGCTAAGTGTTATATTCTTTTAACAAGACAAAAGCAGTTTGACAAGTTAAGAAATCTTCAAAATTAATGAACAAGTATGCATTTACAATCAAAGTCACTCTAAAAATTAATATGGATGCAACACAAAAAAATGCTACTATAATATGAGAATTGATCATTCTAAGACTTATAACTATAGCATCAATAGATTAAATCCTATAAATTCTCAAGCAACAATGTAGATAATTACCAGACCTGTGAAGCCATGTTTGATATTCTGAAAATCTATTTGTGTTTCAATCTTTATTACAATTCTTAGCACACTGAATGCTGCCAAATAAGATTTTGGTACTTTTTCGTATTTTCATTACACAAGTATTAAATTGGCTAAACACATTCCTGACAACAATCAAATGTGTAAGGATGGCTACATAGCTAGGTCGCAAAATGAGTTATCAGCAGGACTCTCTTTCCTTGTTATTTGGCATGTCAATAAGATAACATTGAATATTAGACAAAAAGTCTAAATACAAGAAATACAGTTCAAGGACAACCATGTTAATGTCTTCAATAAAATTTAAATAATTTACCTTTACATAGCACTCAACATAACCAGATGTTTTCCTGGATTAAGAACACTAAAATTGAGTTTCCAGTATTTTATAAACAAAGGTGTTCCTGGTTGAAAGTATTGCCACTTTTTTAAAATCTCAAGGTTCATGGCTTTAAAATGCATTGGAAAAATTAAGAGGTAAAAAATGAGAAAGCCTCACAGAGTCATCATTATGCAGTTTTTCTCCTGCTGCAGGTGGTGCCTTCACTCCAGCACATTATGTCTAAGGTGAATGAGGGCCAGGAGGAAGCAATGTGTTTGATATTACAATGTGGGAGTGAGAGAAAATGTGCTCTGGTGACTAATGAATGCTGACTGCACCTGAGGCGCTGCAGACAGGTGCATGGAGTGATTACAGGTGACAGGTAAGCCATAAAGCATGATGCCCCCTCCCCGTATCCGATCCAGGTTGTACTGTCCATAGACAACTATGTCCATCAACTGGGCTCAGTTTACTGTTCATGCTCTTTATTTAAAATAAAATGTGTTATCCTTTTCATTTAATTATATCACAAGTGGGACATATGCATGGCCAGAAAGCAAGGGATTCGCTTCCTGGCAGTAAAGATGAAATGGTGGCACAACGGTTCACTTCATCATTATTCATTCATGCAATAGACAAAAAAATGCACAAATATTTTATTTGCTGTAGAAAAAACTGGTTGGTACGCTGCCTTTCATCTCCATAAGCCTGGGCTTGAAGGCCCATCAAAAATGTGACCTGTCCTTAAAGATGTACCACTGTTTCAGGAAAAAGAAACCAGACTTTCAAACACATGTATTATATGAAATAATCTTCACTGGGCTCTCTACAATCTCTGTCTGCTATGGCAATCTCTACTGGCTACTCAACAAAATATTTGTTAAACAAATATTCTTTTGTCCGTAATATGAGATTTGTGTTTTAGGAGACTTCCCTAGACATTTTCTGTGTACGAATATGGCCTTTTGCTTAGATAAATAGAAGCCATGTCTTGATCTATGACCAAGTAAATTGATTTGAAAATTTCAATAACAGACTTCTCTACATGCAGAGATATTTAATATGAATAGTGCAGGCCGTGTACTCACGATAATGGCCAAATTAATTAACAAAAATAATTGCTGAAATATGCGGAATAATATTACATAAAGTATAGCGCTCTCCTTGGCACGTAAACATATTTCTTGATCAAATCAATAATTTTCAGTCTATGCAGGTCAACAACGTATGGCATGTCACTGTACCATCGAGTCTTATTCATGTCATTTCGTGTCAAAAACACAACATTCAAATTATTTAAAGTGGCAGTGTGCATAAAAAGTGGACAATATCAATTGTACAGTTTAGTGTATAAAATATACACAATTGTACTAATCAGCATTCTCTTTTGTAAATCAATTCAGAGTATTATTTCTCTAATTTCATATGATGGATCAAGATGTATTACTTGTCGTAAAGGTGCCAAAATATACTGTACGACGATGTTTTTGCAATGGTGCCGCAATTACACGTGTGCCTCCAGTAGCGTAACGGGATTAATAGCAAGTCGCAGGGTAAATTAATATCAGATCTACACTGCCATCTACAGGCGATGACTCCCTTAGGTTATTATTCATGGAGAGACATTTACCTGCGAACACTTTCCCTTTTAAAGATACGATTCTGAAATATATTCATTTAAGTATTGGAACTTGTCAATATTGTGTGCGTTAAAGCTAAGCATATGAAAAACAAAATCATAAAATTATTATTAATGTGTATTTATCATCATACTTTCATACAACATTGGACATAGTTTGTCCACAGTTGACAGAATGCATGACTGACTTGCGAGCTGTATAGTAGTCAGCTACCTCCTGATGGCACATTTGCATTGAGATCATTCGCATTGGCACAAGAAGATATGTCATTTAAGCAAGTCTTTAACCATGGAGGGGGAAATGTCGCAGAATATTTCGGTCAAACTCTTTCTTTTTTAGATATTGCTGTTTGTTAGCAGGAAAATGGGATCGGCGGAGTAAGGAGTGTTCAAAAATGCACTTGGCTACTACGCACTTGGCTACTACAAAGATCATCCAATTGTCCGTAAATTAAAAGAGCTACAATCACGACCAGCACTTCGGACAGCGACGCATCGCCTGCTGGTGGAACCATTTCAGAGACAAATATGTGAAAACCCATCAGCAATAGAAACTACTGCGCCGTACTAAAATCTCCTGTCCCCTGTGACATTTTAATACAGACACACAGATAACCTTTTCATGTATAACTACAAAATAAAATGAAAAAAAAACCCTCAGTCCAAGGATTATGTTGAATTCCTTCTTTTTTGTTGTTCTTCCATTATAATGTTTGAAATTTCAGCATTTAAATGCGTTTCTTATGAAGAAGAGCATGTTGTTCAAGGATGATTAGCATGTAAGACAGTTGATTGTGGGATTTTAGACTCTAGCAACGAGAATAAAACATTTGTAAGAGACCCACGGGAACAAATACACTGAATAGCTACATGCAATTATTTCATATGAGGTTCATGCCTACTTACTTTTCCCTGAAGGTTTGGTTTGATGGGACAGACCGATTGTTCACACTGATCTATTCGAAACTTTATACAAGTATTGTGAATGTTTTATTCAATAAATCTATCTTATGATATTTGTGTTTGTAGAGTTGTCCCAAGAAAAAAAAACATAACACGCGGAACACATTCAATTCTAGCGACCATCAAAATGCAGGGTAACGATAAATGATGATAAAATCATACCTGATTTTAAAATCTTGACCTTGGCTGCAGCTCAAAATCACGACTCAAAAGGAAATCCTTGTTGGCTGTCCGTCTTTTTCAAAAATTGTAATTTCTAGACATCCCGAAAATGGTCAACACGGTATCTGCCTAACTGAAGTAGCTTGCAATATCACCGGCTAAGAGGGAAGTCGCAAAGATTGTGCCCACGTTTCCCTTTTGTGCCGTCAAGACTTCCAGATACCATTAGAAACGGGCAGTTTTTGCTTTTCTGTGTGTAGCTTGAATGCATGTAATGCACAGGAAAAGTGAAACGCGTTCCCTTGTCTGTCCTCTCAGAAAACGTACAATGGTTGGGCGCAATTGCTCTCCCGATTCAAAGTTTAAAAAATACCGTAGCAGCTCCTGCGGTGAAATTGAGTTGCTCCGTGTTTGCTGGTGAGTAGCAGAAATGGGAGATCAGGCAGTGGAGGGGTCCGAAGGGGTAGCACGTCAGATCTGACGTTTAAGGGGGACAGATCTAAATAAAGCTTGTTGTAATGATGCGATGAAACATTCGTTGCGATTTTGTGAAAATCATGACAAATCATTTCTAATTCCAAATGTATGCGATATTAAACAACATAAATGTGCCTACCACGCAAAGCACAAGAACATCTAAATACAAACTAGTTAGATATTCTGCAGAAAGCTGGGTGTGATGGTGACGCAATAATGTTTAATGAGCCATTAATTGGCGTGAAGACTGTTAATGCACGTTCACAAACAAAGTAAAAATGAAGGTTTGTGTGGAAGAAAATGGCAAGGTTGCTCGCAAGTGCTTGACTTGCGCACACAATCAAAACCCCGCCCTTTTTTAGGCTAACGTGACCGCTTCAATTAGAGACACAGTATAGTTAACAGCAATATGTTTCATAAAAATAAACATAAAAATAAAAAAAGTACTCGCCTCTTAAATATACCAAATACTCAAATACTTCCCAAAATATTCGTATATAACGAGTACTGTAGCAACGCTTTAACAACAATATTTAAGACCGTGGCCACCACATCAGAAATTTGAAGTTCAGGGAAAGTTCAGGCGCATGCTCTCAGAGTGTTGAATATGAAATTCACACGGCTCGATGGCCACAACCAAGTATACCTTGTTGTTTGTGTCTCGTAACAGTGATATGAGTATGTATGGGTGTGATTGGTATTTTACTACGACAATACCAAGCATAGCTGCTGGTCAGCTGAAGGAGCTAAAGTTAGGGAAACTTCCAGTGACAGCATTTAATATGTAAACATCCCATCAGCAGTGTCTACAACTTTGTGAGATGATGGCAGGGATGACGCACGTGACCTGGGCCTGCATATATAATCAGTCCTCAAAGTAAATAACAAAAACCTGAGGTCACTATTTATTTATTATATCATATTTGATCACTCAAACAGCATCGCCAGTTGTAGGCCTATATTGATATATTTACAGAATAATTATCAGATGATCGCCATTATAGTGCAACTACCTCAATTACAGTGCAATGGCAAGTTTCACTCCATTAATGCGCAACTTGCCATAATATGATTCCCATCAGTATGGAAACATCCCCTTTCAGATGCCAGTGAATTATGAGACCAATCCGACAGATTTCGGTGAAAGGGCGCAGACAAAACACCGAATGAAAAAGACGTAACTTACATAACGACTAAAAAGAAGGTCACGCATGTGTTTTAATACTAATATTAGTATTAATTACCATATATTTCTGCAATAAAAGACCTGTCAAATGGAGCAATTTTATAAGAATTCGAAAGAACAGATAGATCACAGAGACGTCAAATGTGTCACTGAGGAACAGTGTCGACAATCTCTCCGGTGTATGCAAAACAGGTTAAAAAAAAAAAAAAACTGTAAAAGAAAAGCCATGGTCACAGTAGGAATCTCGCAGACAGGAATTGTCGACCAGCATTTAACATTTCTTTGTGTAAAATAACAGTTCCTGATATCACAATATAATTTCATGTGAATGAACTCAGCCTAAAATATATTTAATAGTTTTCCAAGTTAGTCCCTTTTACAAATGTAAAAACCGTAAAAACTAAATTCCTTTGACTCATTTTCTGAAGTCTGAATCAAGTGTCTTGAATGTTATTTCATTGCATTTAAGTTTCACACCAGGAACAAATTTAGTTGACTGGTGGATATTTTTCAAGGGCCTAAATATTTTTCTTATAGCATGGTACCCTGAACTGTATACAGTATTTCAACAGTGGTCTCACTAAACCATTGAGTAACTTATAATCAGTAACTTATTTGAAATAAAGTCTTCTTTCTGTTATCCATGGAGTTTTTCCTTGTTTGGCCTTGGCTTGCTCTGAGGGGGTCTCAGGCTTGAAATCCATTTAAAACAGCTTTGCAACAATTGCAAAAAAAGCGCTATACACATAATATTGAATTGAATTGAACTGAATTATACGTCTTTCAGACAGGCTACAAGCTCTATTATCCACAGATTTATCCTTAGCTACTGATGTCTGTTGTAGCTGACAGGTGTTCTGTTCTGGAAGGAATGTTTCAGAACTGAAATGGAGTTTGGACAGAGGAAGTTTAGCTGAGGATATCCTTCATTTCAGCCAAAAACTGAAATGGCAATGGAAGAATTGTTTTTGACCCTGACGTTCCAAAAAGATTTCCATGAACAGAAAATACATTGTGGTTTTCAATTATACAAATATCTCCTTCTTGCAACAGTGAAAGCATCTTACTGAATACCTTTCTGGTTAATACCTGCTCACCTAAACTAAACTAAACTAAAACATACATACAATTACCTTTTCAGAACTGTATTCAACAAATAAGATGTGCAAAAGCAATATATTTGTATGATTCCCCACTGCTTTTGGATCTAACACGGAAACATAAAATTTTCCATATTTATTCATGATAACCACAAAAATTAATCATCTGTTTATTTTTCAATTCTAAGACACCCAATCTTCAGTGCACTCCATTAGTTGATCATCTTGGACATGTTTTTGTGTGTGGTAACAGTCTTATTTACCATTTTACTGATGCAAGCATTTGGTAAATCAGCCCCCAGATCTTTAGATTAGATGTAAGGTTATTACTGTCACATTATGAAAAACTCCATACTCAAATACCCATTCCGCTTGTTTTATTTTCTCCTCTGCAATGTTAAGAACATGCAGCAGGCTAGTCAATATGAAAAACGTGTACATCTGTGGTTTTCATGCACATATTTTCAATGAATTCAGCTGATTTAAAGGTTAGCATGGGCTAAGATAAGCTATACATAACACCAGAACAATTTTACCAGAGATTTTTTTCTTCATATGATCATTTTTCATTCCAAAGCATTATTTCTTCTTTGTCAAATGTGTTTACAACTGTGAATGTGCACTGTGAACAACTGGAAATTTATGCATCCGTCTCCACTCTGCAAAACCATTAGATATAACTGAAATGTGAACAAAGAGGGAGCCATATGTTTCAATAAAATACCAAGCTAACATCTTCATGCTTGTTTAATCAAACCAGCAGGGTTCTGAAATATTTCTTGAGCAAGAACCAGGAAATTTACTCTGATTACTATAGTGTGGTTCATGAGTTACCTTCATCTCAGTGCAGCACAGAATAAAATGATCAGGCTCTATACATTTGCTAAGGTATTAGGGAAATATTCCACCAGCCAGTGTAGGAAATCTGTCTAAAGCTCTTACCTTTGTGCTATGTATTACAAAACAGGCAATCAGTGCACCCCTAGAAAAGATAACAATACATCCCTTCTCATTGAGAATTCTTCTGTGGGAGATGTTTTTTTATTCTCATGTCCCAAGTTCTGTTTTTTTTTAACCTCCCCAAAACCTGTAATACAGGTGTTGTTTTAGAGCACTTTGATTATCCCAGTTGTTCAGAAGTAATCTGATCAGATTTCAGCTATCGGCTATCAGATTGAATTGAATCTTGAAAATGGGTTGTTCAAAAGAAAAAAGGGGTTCTGAAATCGGATTAGATCACATAATCCAGTCTTGGTTTTGATCTGGATTAGCAGGGCTTCAAAAAAATCTGGTCTCTCCGCAAATGAAGAAATCTGAACGTTCTTTATTTTGTTAACTATTGGACAACTACTATATATATCTTATTATAATTTAAAACACATTTTAAAAATATCCACAAAGTATTTGTGAATAATGTATATTTGTTTATTTATTTGTTCTGGGTCAGATGAGGGGTCTGACTGTTTAAAAGAAATTGAAAAAGGAAGCTGATGTTTGTATTGTTTCATTGTACTCTTCCCTGTCTCTTCAAATAAAAACACTTAAAGTGACCCCACACTGGCTATTCTAGCTGTTGTTCTTTACATGGCTAGTAGCCTACATTGTGATATGTAGTCCCATTTAGAGCACTGGTAATCCGGATTTGGTAATCTTGGAAAGTTAGTATCTGGATCAGGGTGATCCAATCCAATGTTGCCTTGAAAAACCGGCACAAAAGTATGGTGGATTACCTGATCCTGGATAGCAAAACATGGAATTTCCAAATCCGGATCATTCTGATCCACATTAAATTTCTTTGAACAACTGGGCCATGGTGTTATAACCAGAAAGTAAGGAGAGAGGTTAGAGGGGAAAGTCCTCCTCATTTTAGTCAACACAAAGATATTAGTGTTGCACTTCAGTGTGCACTAATATATTACTAAGATATGATTGAATAATAACACATTTTGACTGTAAGCCTTGTTTTAATTCTATAATTTGAGACGCTTGGAGAGGTGCAGGGAGGAGCTGAAGGGTCTTGGTCACATCCAGATTATAAAACCTGGTAAACTATATCAGGGAGGCATGCATTGCTGCCGCTCACACACCTGGTCCAAAGCAATGCCTGTGGTGGAGTCCAAACAAACACCCTGCATTGGCATGAGGCCAGAACGCAGCATAGACTGAGATAGCCTACATGAACCCTTGTGATAGGTTATGCTTGGACAGGAGGCAACTTCGCCAAAACAGCTCAGCAGCAGGATGGTTGCCTGGAGACGCACCCCTGCAGAGCCCTCACTAGGCACAGGGAACAGAGCTCAGCAGCACTCTGCCCACTGAGTAAGGGAAACTGATCTCAATGAGCTGGGCCTAAATGAGACACAGACAACTCCTGATGTAAACTACACACAGGATGGATTAACCAGCAGGGTGTGCAGCTCACTTGTACTGTGACTTCTTCAAAGTCATCCACTATTTCACACAAATGGCACCTTTACATTGGCAATATGTATCTATATTTTTTTCTTCTGACAATCCAAAGAGATTTAAATGAGTTAAAAAAAACCCTCACAGATGTTGTCTTTGATCGTTACATTGTCTTGACAGCCAGCTACAATGACAGCTGTCATCTTATCAATTGTGTGCCTGCTTATATCTGCATTCCATTCCTACTTCCTAACCTGTGCTGCTGAACATATAAACCCATGAAAGCACAGGGCTGGCATCAGAGTGTTTTCAAGGACACACCAAGGTGAACATTGAACTGAAACCAAAAGTCCAACTATATCTCCATTACAGAGGCCATTCAGCTGCGATAGGGGAGTCAAGAAATGAAATCTTCTCTTTCTCCTTTAGCTGAGGGAGTTCAAGCCTCAGGTGCAACTGAATGTGACCAATAGCCCAACGGAAGGCCCGGGTTATGCACCAAGAACATTCAAGGGAGAAAAATCATCAGTATGTGTAATCTCCACAATCTCCTCCTCAGAAAACAGTCTGCCTTCTGAGAGTGAGCCAGTGGGGTCAGCTAACAGCTGTGGCTGATACAGCTGCTGCACTGTCAGTGTTGAACACCGGGACTCCATCATGCCCTGAACACTTTCCCCAGAACATAGTCAACCATGCACTCCAGCAAATGAGGGGTGAGATGGCTAAAGCGGTGCATGAACAGAGCAAAAAAAAAAAACAAAAAAAGCAAAATGACACGTTTTACTCCAAAAACAAAAGAACAGAGCACTTGTCAGTGGAGCAGGATATGTGAGTGGCACTGGCCTCTGTCCTTCCTCAGTTATAAAGACTTTCTTCCCACACACAGACTCGTGTAGCCCACACGATGTGGTGTTATGTATGGATACTGCCTTCTTAATGGTGTTATGATACTGGTATTAATAATTCACACTTAAAAGGTGAAATAAATGAATAACCAAAAACTGCAACAAAAACTAACAAACACAGGGGTGTCTGGTTTCATTGATCCAAAGCTGCACGCCTGTCAATGGCTGCCTCCACTTACAAGTAGCTAGCCTTGCCCTTTCATCCTTCCACATGATTTAGCCATTTCAAGTTGTGGTTTGCAACATCTTCCTCTCTGAGAGCAATAATTAAAAAAACCTCCATGGTTGTGATGCTCATTGAATTGATCAGTTTGAATGTCATTTCCATACAGAGATAATCCAAGCAATTTTATCCACCTGCAAACTTAATCAACAGTGATTCTGCTACTCAAGCTTTGGCTGTGCTGCCCCACAGGGAGAGGAATACTGATTCCAGTGCTGCAAGTTCTCCCATAGGGGCAGGAGCATTAAGTATTGTTCTGAATAAGGACAGAAGTCTCAAACCTCAAGGACTGCTTCAGGACAAAAAAAACTTCACAATATCTGTACAGAAATCGATTTCACCATAATCTGACCTTTAAAATATGTATGCTCTGGTGACCTTCTGTACAGGAAGTGCACAGTGCCCTCCAGCCAGGAACAGTGAATTCACTCAAAACCTGCCAGCCGGAGCATTTAGAACATAATGCTGCTATCACAAATACCTTCACACAGTGCATGTTGAGTGACTACGGTCTGCCCACATATCAAAATATCACAGACTCCTCAGATCATGAAAAGGTTAAACATCAGTTAGCAAATGCATGGTACATTTTACTAACTACGTACATCATCCATTCTCATTTAGAAGTACCAATCCATTATGCACTATCTATTTTCATGATCTTCTGAGCCACTAAGCCAGTTTGCTTAAATCTCAAGAGGTTTTACTTGATAGTTCTATAAAGTGTTACATCACCCAAATGGAAAATTACATGATGATTGTCTACTTCTTTGTACTGTCATCCGTGTGGCATGATGTCAGCAATGCCTGGCACCTCAAAGTGCATTTCTAAACCAGATACCCCAGATCTGCTCGATGACAAATGGAGATCAGCTCATGTCCTGCCTGAAGTAGATGCACAATCAATCATATTTGAAATCACCGCTGAAGGATTACACAGACCTTCATCTCTGAATATGGAGTTTGCTTTTTGTTCTGTATGTGAGAATTGATTTTCAAAGGATGTGAGTGTTCCAGCTCAGGTACTTCCACTTGCTTATCTATTTCTGATCTCTGACTCACTCCATTCTTCGGTCTTGGAAGAAAGCCAGACCTAACCCTTGTGATGAGACCTGTAGTCCACCACAGGTGAACACTGTCTAGTTGGCTATGGGACTCACCCACAGAAGGCTAACCGATGTGTATACTCTAATACTTGATCGATGTGTCAGAGTAAAACAGAGATACAGGTGTCAGTTTCTGTGAGAAACCAGCTTTTGTCAGAGAGAAGCCTTTGAAGAAAATGCAAGCATTGGCTGCATTCCAATACTTTTTCTTGTCTCTTCCTTTCCTCCACTCGTTTCCTCCCCTCCTTTCCTACCCCGGAAATGTGCCGGAAATATGTGGAGGAAAGGAGGGGAGGAAAGGAGGAGATGAATTGAAAATTGGAACAGCTAATCCGATTCGCCCGTCATCAAAGTCGACGTCGGCTACTGATGAAGTAATAAATTCAACTGACTCCGAGGATACCAAAGAAATCACGCTTCTGGAACGCCGTCAGCCCTTTTCATGCATTAAAATACAAATGTCAGTTTCTCTCATTCTGCTCATGATGTAACATTAACATTTGCACAAGGAATAAATACACTTACCGCAACATAAACTCCCTCAATTTTCATTGGTTAAATTACCATTCACGGCTCAAAAACGTGAACATATCGCATCAATGTGGATATGTTTGAAAACGCAAAAGAAAAAGTTTTCCCATTAATACTTAAGTGTTGGTAAATCCCTCGTCATGTTTTAGAACTTTTTGATGGTGAAATATTCAGTGGGATGGTCTTTTAATCTGACTGGTCGTGAGCACAATGATGTCACCCAGAAATGTGAGATTTTGTTTTGGAACAGTGGAGTGAAGGAGGACACATAATCATTTTCTGGGGCACGGAGGAAAGGAGGGGAGGAAAGGAGGAAAGTAGGAGACATATTTGAGTATTAGAATGCAGCCAATGATTCAACATCAGAGTTCCACCTGCAGCCATATAGTCTTTTAATTCCTCTTCATTCATTTGTGAAGCAAAGTTTCTCTTTTGGAGTTTGCAGTTTTGCAAGAATAATACCTCTCACTGATGAACTCTAAATGTACTCTAAACAAATACATCCTTTGTATATATTCTGTTCATCTGTACATCGACATCATCTGTACATCGACTGGTAGAAACAAATAAATGCCAAACCCAATTTATTAGATTGTTAAGCCACTATCTGTGGCCAGCTTTTCCATATGTACTGTATCATACAGTGTAGCAGCATCTGGAGGATGCTCTGTAGGAGCATCATGGCACTTATGGGAGATAGATAGGCCACATGGAAGTAAAGAACATCACACTTAGCAGATGGAAGTACATCAGTCGCAGTGGTTATACCAGAATATCCCATAAATGGTGACATGGGTTTTGGTATGGTGTCTGAAAAGCCCATATCACACTCTTCAGATGATTGGGGTACTGTTCATTATTTGGGATTGGGGGCACTATCATCTTGAAAGACACCCCAGTCTGCAGGAATGAAATGATTTAACATGGGGTGACGATATTTACTCAGTACCTTTAAGTATTTATTGAAAATGTTCTTGAGTATAGATGCACCCAAACAATGTCAGATAAATGAGCACCATGCTATGACAAAAGCACAGAAACCTTTGAACAGTGAAATACTTCTCAGTCTTTATGGCCCTTAAAAATGTGATGAAAAGTTTGTGTTATACATATAACCAGGGCTGGTTTCGTGTCTGCCTTGGCCTCCAAAAAGTTTTTCAGCAGGCCTTCTTTTTTGTCTTTTTGCACAAGGGAATTCTATTTTTTGTACCTATCATCATTTAGCTAATTCCTTGAAATAAGAAGGGCTGTATTTAGTAGCAGAGACAAGGCTCGAGACAGTCACAGCATAAACTACAAATGAGTCGTACTCCAGTCGTAGAAACTGACACATTCCACAATGTCATTCCACACCTCTCTAGGCTTGGCTAATGAGATGCAGCTCTGCACAGCATTCTGTGTGTTTGATCCTATTTAAGACAGAAAAAAGGGTTATATGTGTGACTCTTTTGATCAGGTTACAATTGAAACCTGAAACAAAAACATTTTACTTCAGTTGTATTACTTTGACTTACTGTTTGACAGAACAAATGCACATAGTTTGATTACATAATTGCTACAGTGTCTCCTCTTTATCGGGGCCTCTATTTGACATATGTACTATTGTAACAATTGGTGTGTAGTATAGATTCAATTTCTTTTTTAATAACAAATAATACATGATTGACAGACATTTCATATTTGGTAATATACAGTGCCCGCCAAATGTATGGTGACTGTGATTAGATAATGCATGACTGTGATTCTTCTGGACCTCTCTGCTGCCTTCAATACAGTTGACCACCCCATCCTTCTGTCCTCCTTGGCAACATTGGGGATCTGTGGCATGGCACTAGAGTGCTACTAGAGTCCTACTTCTCAGGTAGCTCCTTCCAGGTTGCCTTAGGGGGTGCAGTATCAACACCCTGTTCCCCCTCTTACCAAAGGTGTCCCTCAGGGCTCAGTCCCTTTCCGTTCTCCATCTATAGTACTAATAGATGGAGAATGGACACTCAACAACACTCACTTCTTTTATACGGTCCATCTGACATACAGGTCTCGGCATGCAACTCTGCTTGCCTGAGGGACATCTAGAGGTGGATGGACCACCGCAATCCTCAGCTGATCTCAGGTAAAAGAGGTCAGTTTACTTATTAAATTAGTACTTAGTACATTATTATCTTCATTCCTGTTACATCCTCTCCTTGACTTCTCCATCACCTTGGTGTTGTCCTCCTTTTGCGTAAAGAAGCACAGAGTGCTGTTGGATAACATACTTTGAGAATATTGCAGGGGTGTGTTGTATTCGTCCCTTCCTCCCCACATACTAAAAGATATGAACGTCTGCTAAATGCCTGTATTATTCACCAGGATAAGGCATCACCAGTCTCCAAACCTGTGCAGCACAAAATCAGTGTCTGGGGAACTGCTCAATCATATCTGAAATCATTTATTGAACTTTAATTCTTTCTCTTAAGAGGATGAAGTAAATTTATGTGATACATAAGAAATAACAGGGAGTATAGTATCGGCAAACTAATGACATTGACACATCCTTATTTTAATGGATTCTGTCTGTTTAAACTACCTTATTGATGCAGTAGACCAAGAGTGCCATAATTACTCCAGTGTCAAAGATACAGCTGCAATTCCACCAATTTCCTCACATTCTATCACGTGAATTTCCATGCTTCAGTGCTGAGCATGACACTGTCACTGAGAGAATGAAGCCCCACTCTCAGTATTCTGCATAAGTTTCACTGGCATTATGATAAACAAAACCAGCTATGGGAATTAATACAATTAGTGAGGAGAGTGTGTGTCAGCGTATAATAGATTAATGAAAGGATCTGGCAAGCCATGCCAAAGTCACAGAACTGCAAGGCCTTCCACTGTAGCAAATGCAAGATGAGTGGAAATAATCCAAAGTTGATTTTGCAGTAAATTAATTTGTCTTGAGTGTTTAGAATGTTAAATACCTGCACAGGAGACAAATGGCAGCTTCACACTCCTCTGAGAGGATATTTTACATCTGTCACCAAGCTGTTGCAGAGGTGCCATGTCACAGTATGTTATGTGATGTTTATAAAAATAGCAAGCTGCTGTCAATGCAGCTAAGCATCTTTATTTTCGCTGTTAAACTATGGTAAATTATGGCTGTGTAGCTCTCTTCCCTCAGAACAGTATTTTTTATCTAGCAGGTCATCAAATGATGTGCTTACAGAACATATAACGAGACCAAACCTCACATCTGGTCAAAATAAGAAAGTTATGACATTATTTTAAAGAATACACAGAGTAATAGTCACAAATAAATGTATTTACACAGTGTCCATTCTGCAAACCAATGTCAAATGGACATTTTTGCAACAGATGGGCTCAATATGGAATATTTATCATCTGCTCTAATCAGGAACTGAAGATAAGGTAGGCTGCCTATTGTAGACTAGATGCATGTCATTTTGCTCTCTATAAGTATTCACTGTCCTGACATTATTATTTTTTGTGAAGATAGTGAGCAATTTCTTTTAAATGTCCATTTTCAATGGTGGAAAAACACAAAACATGCATTTGCATATCCTTTCTAGACCAGAAAAATATGTTGTTTTGTTTTGTGATAAAGATAGTGAATTCCACACAGTAGCACGAGTGCAAGGTTAGGGAGAGTATGTGAGCACAGGGCTCAAAGGGCTGAAGCTTGTCCTAATTTCAGTGGTGTAAAGCAGCTTGGTGTGCAAGCAAGACCCCCGAAGAGAAAGCACTGCAGCCCAGCCCAGATTCATTATCCCAATCCATCTCTGTAATACTAAGGGACAAGCAGTGAGGCAATGGATACATTTTTAAAAGTGCTTGTCAAGGCATAAAGCTGGGGTCTGAGTCTACTAATGCTAGTGTCTGGACATGAGACATGCCAACCTGGAAATGAACAAGTAAACAAAATAATAATAATAAGAAGATGCTTGACTTAATTGAATAATCTGCATCTGTATCTTGTTGACTCTATGATCAAACCTTTAATTATCACAAAGCTGAGCAAAGCTTTATTTATGACCCATAAGACCAACTTCTAAGTGGATGCTGATAAGCGTCTCTCAATATAAATCAATGTTGAGACAGTCATGCATAATCGCATTGATCTTTAACGCTCGTTTTAAACCCACTATAAAGCAACCGGCCTACCTATCAATAACGAACGCCTTTGATGTTAGTTGTTATTATTATTATTATTATTATTATTATTATTATTATTTCAGCTGTTATCGACAGGTGTAGTGACATGCTATACTGCTCCTTGTTTACGTAAGAAGGACCATTTAAGGCCTATAGTAGACATCAGTAACTGCCTGGACGGCAGAATAATTTGAACAACCCTGTGGAAGGATAACATTCCATGTTATTTTATGAAAACGAAACGTCTGTTGCAGACTAATCTAGCGTTCTCATCTTTAATAGCAAGCAGTGTTACGGTAGGTTGCGTTTTTCCCCCCTCAACAGATAAAAATAGGTTTTTGGACGTAGTTTGTTGTAGAGTAATAATGCATAATATGTAAATCTTACTGAAGAAACATTCATGTGCGTAAAATAACGTGCATTCTATAAACATGTATTATTTTCACGCTAGGTAGTTGTCATAGTTACTCGCTTTTCCAGATTTTCTTTTATTATTTGCATATTGTATATTTGTATTACATGTGTATTTCCCTTTTTCCTGTATTTTGTTGTATCTTTAGATAGATAGATAGATAGATAGATAGATAGATAGATAGATAGATAGATAGATAGATAGATAGATAGATAGCTTAGCTAACATGTAGCCTAAGGCTGTCGAGACATTTCTGATGAATTTTTGACTAGTCTTAACTAAGATTGCCCCTCTGTTCATATTCATTATCTGCATAGTGCAGTATAATATGAAAAAATATATGCAGTCATTTCTTAGGATTGGTAAAATACAACAGTAGATTAATACATCCTTGAAATTATCCGTTTAGATAAATTCTGCCAGTTCGGGCTGAACTGGAATTAGAATTGGCTTCCAGTACCTGTTGCAGATGCTCACAGCTGCACCTATCTTAATTTTATGTATTGAAGCAAAAATTTGAAAATAGTGTCCTAAGAGGCTGAACCATTATAGGCTGTGTAGCGTTTGGTCTTCATTTTCTGAATTAATTGACTATCTTTTTTCCCCCCTGTCCATTTGCCCATTTGACTGGGAGATTCAACATTCATTTTTCAAATACCTAGACTGTTCAGCTGGCTTCCTCCTACTGCTTCCCTCTTTTATTTTATCTGTCACCCCAGTCCTGCCTACCCTCAGTGCAGGTCACCATTTGGATCATGGTTTAGCATGTTAGATGTTCTGTCTGCGCTCTGCAGCCTGTAGCATGCCTATGATTTTTCATTTGGCAGACAGATGGTGGCAGGGGTAAAGAATTGCTGTTCTGCTACTAGCTTCCCAAAACATAAACGTACACTCTTTCATGCACACACACACATACAAAATCAAAAGATTTAGTCCTAATATATGGAATTGAAAATGTAATCAGTAAAACTGGATATGTTGATTCAGAAGCCTAGACATTTGCACAAATCTTTTGAAATAATCATTGAAGTAAGAGCTGGGCCAGGTGTTTTTATAATTTCAGTTCCACTTTTGAAGTTTAGAGATGTGTAGGAAAGGGAATATGGGTGCTTCACTTGTAGTGAGATGTCCTGGAAGGACATTGGTCACTGGGAGAGGGGTGAAGTACTGATGGCACCTAGACAGAACAAGGAGCTTACTCTGTAACCTGCAACAGGCTCTAACGGCTGATTATAAATAAATGAAGATAACCAATATTAAAATGTATTGATGAATAGACAGTTTTGTATTTTTCTCAGTCTGATAGTTACTCCTTGTATTAGCTCTTGCCTTCCCCAATACACACACAGTGAAGGCTGTGACTGGCACACTGCAAGGCCTGCTCTTCTGCAGAAGCTCACAGCTGGACTGCTGGGGAGCAGGCTCTTTCTGAAGAGCCAGGGTCACGGTAAAATTCAGAGCCGTTATGACTGCGGTGATCTGGGATTGCTTACTGTAGGATCTGCACACTGCTGGTGGCAAAGGCAAGGCATTTCACACTGCTGTGACCTCACGTGCCAGTCTTGTACCTCTCCACCTCAGGCCCCGTGGTAGCAGTTTATATACTACTTTGAGGATATAAATATTTTCTTACCACTTATTCAGTCAAAATGTACAGAGTGATTCAGACAAAAAGCTATGGGATGCACATTGTTATTGGTTTGAATGTCTAGAGGAAGCATGTCAGATATATTGCGTTTCTGTGAACCATGCCCTCTGAGAGCCTGTCCCAGTGTATAAGCTGCCACATGTCATTTACAGTAGGTGCTGTCCCAAGGCCAGTAAACCACGGGCCAGATTTATCAAGGCCTTTAGCTAATGTTACAATTTTTGCACAATTTTGATGACATGATTTGTGATTGGAGCAAATGAACTACATGACCCGATCATATGCTCTCTTAGTCTTTTTGCACCAGGAATACAGTTTTGCACACAGTAAATGCTTTAGTAAATCATGCCCCAAGAGTGTCTTGGGATCTGACTGCCTGAATTTCAAGATTACACACCAAATTTGATAAATTAATCACACCGAGTGAGTCAGAATTTGGGTAGAAAAGCAAGAAAAGAGTAGAATACGTTTATGAGTTATATTTGGATATGTTTTGTTTTAGACATCTTCTTTACCATGTATGTGTTCTTTAGCAAGCTCTTTTACTGCTTAAAGGCCAATTGATCAAAGGTATTGCTAGAGATTAAGTTTAAGGTCCAATCAAACTCTCTTTAAGGCCATATAATTTGATTAAAAAGAAAGAAAAACATAACTTTCTTTTAAAATTTTGTATTTTATTAGAAACAAGTAAACCTGTTTGGAAGGTGTTCTTACATAGGCTGAAAAATCCATCTAAATCAATTAATTCAAATATAACACAACATGCTAAATGTCTGAATTACAGAATTAGGGTTTTAACCTGTGTGAATGTGATATCTTATCTTTCTCTGTCAAACGATACCTCATCACAAGTTGTTGATGGCGATGAGGTGAATTGCTGTCCTTTTCTGTAAAGCACTTTGAGATCAACATGATTAAAATTTATTTATGAAGGTACAATGCAGTTTTTAGTAAACTGAACTGCTTTTCAGTCCTCAGCATTTAGTATTGGCAGGCAGCAGCATTATTCTGGTCCATGTCTTGGAAACGAACAAAGTGAAGTGTGATTTAGCTAAAGTTCCTCTGCTTTTCACGGTTTGATGATGCACTTCTGCGGGAGAGTATTTCTCATAACAATGATGAAATTGTACTTTAGTACGTAAATCAAAACATAATTTCATAACATCAAAAGGACAGCATTTAACCAATGTGAAACCTTGTAAACATACTCCTAGGCCTTTACTTCAACTCTTAGGTCTTTACTTTACTCAAGGCTCTGTGGCTTCAGTATAGTGTATTATCTTGAGTAAATGTTACTAATTTTATTTCAAATTTAATGTAGTTTCTCATTTCCTAAGAACTTAGGCCTTAGAGATGAATAGGCTGTGAGTGTGACCGGTACTAGCATTCTGTTGCCAAGGCTGGTACAGATTAAGGAATTAACTTGGCTACAATGTTTGTTTCTGTAATATACCTACAGCTAGGTAAATGATTCAGTGAAAGGTTTTTTTTTATATTACTACTTCCACCACTACTACTAGAAACACTACTGGTAATTCTACTACTGCTACTATTACTACTACTACTACTAATAATAATAATCTAGATGCTGAGTTTGTTTTTGATCCATGAAATACTTATTTTTTCAGTTACTGTGGAGTTATTAAACATTTTTACAAAACTGATAACATTGTACTCAAGGTTACATAAATTGTATAGCTTATGCACTAGAATGCACCAGTGCTGAATTTATTTCTAATATCCCCATGGTTAGGAAACATAGGTTGCTTGGCTTGTAACATAGGTTGCAGGTTCATGCAAGATACTTAACCTTAATTGCTTGAAGAATTATCCAGTTATCTGAAAGGAGAGAGCATAAAAACTGGCTGTGTAAGTCATTCTGGATGTGGGGTATCTGCTAAGTAAATAAATAATGTAATGTTCTGAGTTATGCAGTGGACTATGGCAGCTGTAGGCTAATTGCCTCAAGACAGAGACATTGTCAATAAATCAGAGCATCAGACAATAGCTTCGCTTTTCCAGCTGAGTGAAAAACAAATGACTAAATGTTTCGGGATGAGCCATTTCCAGTCCTCACCTCCGCCTGAGGCAGCTGGCCCTCTCCCCGCTGAGGCCCACTACAGCTGATCTGCCACCTGTTTCTCATGCTAGCCTATACCTTTCTCCTCTGCTTCTGTGAGTCATGGAACAAATGATACTGTACATCAAACTTGTGTTTCATAGGGTAGCAGTTGTGCCCAATGCAAGCTGTTTAGGACTGATTGTGATTACTTGGTTTGCATAATTATTTTACTACACTTTACACAGAGACAGACTACATTTTAAGTGCATAATTTATTGATTGAAATTTGGTCTAGGTGAATCTCTCTTTTTCTTTCTCTGTTTTTAAAGTATGCATCTTCTTGAAAGAGTCTGAATTGTCTTTGATTTCTTGTTTTTTTTTTTTTTTTTAAGGTTTAAGGTTTGTTGATCTGCTGTGGCACTGGCAAAGTTATGATTTCCCCATCATAGAAATTTGCTCCTTTGAGTGGAGTGACCAATCACAAAGGATTTATTTTCAGTGCCCTCTTTAAATAATCTTTTTATCAAAGTCATAAATGCGGTGTTGCCAATAGGCTGCCTGTGGTCTGTCCTAGCCAGACAAGACAAATGCGTTTGGTCAGATCAGTTATGCAAACATTTCCTTTGTAAACATGCAAACTGAAGCTAATCAGGAATGGGCCAGGTTTTCATAAGGTACACAGATGGTTCTGCAAAAGCATGAATTGTCTTGAGCATATTGCATCATGGACTATGCAGGTATTCCTCAAGTGCAGAAAGTGGTTATTTTGACTGTATTTTTGTATACTAATGTTTTCAGTCTATTCTTTGCCAAATGAATTATTTCCATCAAATTTAATGGCTAACACTTTACTTTAAGGTGGTTTATATGGGCATAGATGACACCTTAAGAATTCAACATAATCTATGGTGTTTGTGAGTTGTGATACACTGAAGGAAATAATTACATTTCCATTAACATCCATAGTCATAAATGATTCCACTAACCAGAGTCATAGATTGCATATTATGGTTTTGAACAGTCATGGAAAGCAATAAAGAACACAAAACGACAAGGGGAATTAGACATGCATTTGTAAGAATTCTGTGAAGTTAAAGAGGAAAAGGGCTGACTTTCCATTTGTGCTAAACCCTGAAGTTTATCCACCTACAGCTGTTTTGCTCTCAGTTATTATATGATATCTTGTTCTGTTGGTACATGGACACTGATTGAGCTTTGTGTATTTTATAAATAAAAGACTATCAGAGTGTGGCAGCTATGAAACTGCAACTTTGGTCTTAATATGGCACCCTGTACAGTTTGTCATCATGAGACGAATTAACAAAACCCTATAATCTATCTTTCCCTTCTCTCTCACTCAACCTTATTTTTATTACCTTGCTCAGATTTTTGTCTGTCCTGACCTTTACTACTTCTGTCTTTTCAAATCTTTTTCTTATTGATTTTTTGTGTAAGTCTTGCTACTGCTTCTTCCACCACTTCTCCTTTGCAACACAGTATTTTTCTCCTGACTGTCCTAGTCTAGGATACCACTCACATCGCATGCAAGCCAGTGATGGACAGCATTTTCTCTGCTTGCCTTTCTGGTTCTCAGTTTTTGACTCAGAACTGTAGCCTGGCTGTGGTATACCTGCATCTGAACTTTGCATTTCTAACCTGACCTCCTCCTTTCTTCTGATCTGCAATGCCCTTGTGTGTACCTCTCATTGGCTGTTATCTTTTCTTTTCTGAGCTTCTTTTGTGAATAATCCATGGTGTCATTCCACAGTTATTTTCATCCTCCTCACATATAAAATTCTCTTCAAGCAACATACCACAGAAAACCCAGACATATGAGTCTCAGAGGCCAGTTAACCGGGCTGGGTTTGACACCTGAAACAGTGTATGAAATTATGCTTTATCAAGCTCTTCATCATGACTGATTAGAAAAACATTCACAAATCACGATTTACATCAACGAAAACTGAACATTAAACAAGGGGATTGTCCTAGCGCTAATGTATCCATCCCCATATCTGTGATTTCTTTTAGGCAGTGGAGCAGCCTCATACAGCAGAAAATCCTTTAGCAAGCAGACAGATACTGATAGCCAAACTCAACATGGGCCCTGGGAATGACCAGCCAAAGGAGGAATTCCAGTCCGCCTCCGGCGGAGTTGCCAGGAAGGGTGGCCGAGGCAGGCCGAAACGAGCAGAGAGAGAGGCAAGTGAGCGACCAGAGGAGAAAAACTGGAGCAAGCTGGAACCAGATAACCAAGCCGGCCCCCAGCTCATGTGCATATTTGTTCCTCCCCGAGTCCCCTTAAAAAGCCTGATGGAGGCGGAGATGAAGTTAGTGTACGGAGACAAGGAGCAGGACATCACGCAGAAGCTCTCCAAGTCCCCAGCTTCCTCTTCAGCCTCACTATCAACGTGTCAGACCTCTGAAATAGTGCACCCGCAAAGTGGACCTAATCCCAGCTTTCTGCCTCAAATTGACAAATGGCTCCATGTTGCCTTAAAGGATGCCGACTCATACTACCGACGGAAGAAATATGTGACTGCAGCCAGTCGTTTCACCACCGCCCTGGAGGTACTTGTTATTTAAATTAAATCCAGCCCAAAGTCATGCTTTATTTATTTTATTATTTATTAAGTTTCTAAACAAATAGATTACAATATTATTTATTGTTTCTATTTTTTCCCCTAGCAAAAACTGGTGCCAAACATTTTCAATTAAAGTGTTGAGAAGTTTGAATTAGAACTGCAGTGTCTAATCTCAGCAGCCTGAGGAGGCTCCCTGAGGGAAAAACCGTTTGAAGTTATGGACAGTATATCTTAAATATGCCATGACTGTAAAAGTAATAGCCTATATTCTTGGCAATATCTTGTATACATTCTGGACTGAAGTATTGCTTTGCGTAGTATCTTTTTTTCCTTCAGTAGAATTGTCTGTGTATGATCTGTCATAGGCCTGGTTTATTTATTTATTTTTCTTATCAGATTCCCTTACCCCCTGCAAATTACAAACCCTGTATTTGGCACTATGTCCAAAGCCAAGTATTTTGTTCATGTCATGTATTTTTACTGAAGGTATAACAGCATTGCCTCCCTGTCAGAGATTTTAACTAGAAGCCTGTACTTATCTGAAGGCATACAGAAAACCTTTTACTACCTGTATTGAATCCATTTTGTGCCAGGGCTGACAGTGAGTCCAGAGAGGCAACACATGATTGGCTTGAATCCTGTGTGGCAGCATGTGATTGGCCTTGTTCTAGTCTTTTAATGAGCCTATTCTTTTGAACAGGTCAGAGTATTGGACCGACTTTTTTCAAGAGCTGATTTGTTTATCTCTTATTATTTTTATGATGACCAAATCCTCCTCTCAACCTAATTCACCCATGGTTACTGCAACTAATGGACACATTTATCTGGGCTAACCAGAACATACATGTAATTAGCTTTGTTCTAATTGAAGTCTATGACACACATTGTGTCTAATACACATTTGTTTAGAAAGGAAGTACATATCCACTGACTGATAACCTATACAAACGATGGTGGTGAAACTGTTGGCACCTTTTTCTGTAAGCTTATAAGTCCTCCTAAGTGTGTTCTTCGGTAAAATTCAATTACCAAAATCAATTGCTTCAATTATAACCCATAAAAATCATGAGACTCATTTGCATTTTTCAGATACTCTGTCAAGCCTTTATTGCTGCCTCTTGCATTTTGGATGATTCTCTGGACTTTTCTGGAATTAATCAGGTTTAGCTGTTATTTAGTCTGTTGTAGATTAGACTACACTGTTGACTAAATAATATCAAAGTACTTAAACACAGAGGGAATTGGTTAATCATATAAATACCTGCATTATGAAAATGCATTGAGATGGTTCATTTTAGGGGGGTTTCTTCAAGCTATTTTCCCTTTGACATTTTGGAGAACATCACTGCAATGTGCCCATTTCTAACTTTATGCGCAGTGGCAGCAAAGTAATCAGGATTTTGATCCTCATATCCTCAATATCTTAATATTTTTGCTTCTCAGCTGTGTAGCTCACACTATACCAGTCTGAAAAATAACACAATCTGAACCAGCACAAAAAGCCTATTGGAAAACATTCAAGTACAAGAAGATATTGTGACTGCTTGAAGAAATATTCCATAATGATCTTGATGAGTGATACTTGAAGCAGATACATTAAATCTAATTCAAATTTTACCAGACAACAAACTTAACAGCAAAGCTTTACAACAAAGAGTGCCAGTAATTTTGATCACCATCTTTTGTAGACTAAAGGTTATCACTAAATGGATATAAACTATTTTTCTATACAAATACTTTAATGTTATAGCATATACATTTAGCATAGATAATAGCTCGTGGCATTTGTTTTCCATTTTTTATCTACTGTTTGGCTCATTTTTACCAAGGGTGTCAGTAATTCTGGAAGGTACTGTAAATGTAAAAGTTTGTTGTTTAGAAATAACTATATTTTCCATATATGAAACGTCTAAAACTAAATTCTGCCAAATCTACTACATTGCAACATCCTCCTCATTCCTCTCAACATTCTACACCATATTTCTACCTAAAAGCTGACTCGCTGAGTGTGATTAATTTATCAGATTTACAGGTAGCTGGCCTGTCAGGCAGCAGCTAAATGTACTTTGTGTTAAAGTGATCACTTCTGTCAGGTAGATGAGTTGAGTGAGAGTACATTCCAGAGGCTTTGATGAAAGGAACGCCTGATGAAGCCTGATGAAACACTGAGCCTTTGCCAGTGATGCTACAGTGGTGTGTAATCTTGATGCCAAGAGACCCCAAGACACTCTCCTCTGACCGTCCTGGACCAATACTTACTGTAGCAGCAGTCACCACATGGCTTCTTACATTTTGGTCCTGTTCTTAAAAGGCAGTTCCCAGAAGTGTTATATAATTGATCCAAACTTCACATAATTATTAAACTACTTCATCTCAACTCACGGTTTTGTGTTTTTGTTGCTGGTTTGAAATGCTTACCTCACATTAGATCCCCCTTCTTCTTCCCGGAGTTGATTGTGATTAGTTGGAAGACATTGCTTTTGGTCATGCTAACAGTGGAGAGATGTAAATTTGCTGATTAACACTCTCCTCGTTGCTCAGTATCGACCCTGATGTCAGTCCTTTGCCTGCAGTCTGCCTGATGAAGCTGCAGAGTGGAAAGGAAGTAACTGTCTGAGTGCCTGTGCTTCAGAGGAAATGGGTACAAGAGGGAGGCATTTCTGAATGATGAGGTCACAGTTATGGTACTGGTTATGATTGGACTTTCAGAAATGGGGAGAGGGGGTGTTGGGGGGAATGAGGGGTACATCTTAACTCAAAATGAGAATAAACAAAAAACAGGCATGCCCTTTGTTGAGCTATAACTAATTATGTCTAGGTTTTATTTGGTAATTCTGGGATGTCTGAAACAATATTTTCTACTTCCATCAAAAAAGAGTGAGCTGACTTGTCATTATAAGGGTGTTGTTGTAATTCTCCTATAGATTTGCAGATGCAGGTTGATATTTACTCCTCTAGCACACAAGCCAGAGTAGCCATACATTTTGGCTCAGCACCCTGTTAAGTGACCCAACATTGATGCTCAGTTTTGTTTTGTTCATTACCTCTATCTTGAAAAGTTACTCAGTTGTAATAAAATTGTTATTTATTTACTTTGGAGGAACGCAAAAGATGGAAATGAACTACTGCCAAAACAAACTGGGATAGAAAATTCCATTTGCTTTGCTTAACAAAGTCCTCATGCGTTAGTTTGAGGGGGAATGTGAAGTGCTTTGCTTCACGAAGAATATTCAGACATAGCCTGACTCATTAAGCATGCAGATAGCTCTTTCCTCGCAGATATCCTAATGCCCATATACATTTCTCCTGAAATTGTCAGAGGTTTCTCTGATCAGTGCTGAGTTTTACCAATAGCACCACAAGGTTGATTATAGTCACTCATTTGCGCTTTTTCAGATAAGCAATTCCTGGGTTGCATTCAAGATAACAGCACATTACAATGTTTTTTCATGTCTTAGGTTAAGTTTAGTTCCAGCTGTTTTTGGGTTCATTCTTAGTTGGAGAAATGATAGTAGTGAACCTCAGTGAGAAGCTCAACAGTCAAGATTTCAGTCTGTCAGGCATTGTTCAACTTTTTGACATTCTATCACTGTTTGTTCATTTGTCGCTGTCCTATTAGGGGGCTCCTCTGTAGACTGCAAAGGGAATAAAACTACACAGATCAATAGAGATGGCTGTACAATTAGCTGAGAAGGGAGAGAATATTAGTGCATGCAGTTATTATTTAACTGCACATTGTTTATTTGACAATTCCCAATGAATTATCAGGTGAAGACAGAGAGACTGATCTCTAGTGAAAAACTTTGCAAGAGAATTGCTGCAATGTGAACTGTAAATTACTTGAGCAGCCTAAGTATATTTAAACAGGATATATTTACAACCACCATTTTGTGTTTGTGCATGTGTGTGCATGAGCATGCATATGTGTGTGTGTGTGTGCATGCATAAGCCTATGTGTGTCTATATGTGTCTTTATCTGTGTGCATATATGTGTGTGTGTGTGTGTGTGTGTGTGTGTGTGTGTGTGTGTGTGTGTGTGTGTGTGTGTGTGTGTGTGTGTGTGCACATGTGGTGAGTGTTAGCATCCCTGGTTGTGAGATGGAGCGTAATGTGATTGAAAGGTCCTGCAGATGAAAGCCCTTCCATGTTCTCTTTCTCACAGCTCTGCTCCAAAGGCAGCGTGCTGGGAAAACCCTTAGATGCTGATTACGAAGACATCTCAAAGGTTACCAGCTTCATCGAGTCCAAGCTGGCAGCCTGTTACCTTAGAATGAGGAGACCCGACTTAGCACTTCCTCACTCCCACAGGTGAGAGGTCCCAGGTGTGTGGGGTATTTATTTTTGGAGCAGGAAGAACCTGAGTTGCACTTAAGTAATGTTATCCAACGGCAGGAGAACTGGCTAATGCCACATAATTATACAGAGCAGCTAATGCCGCAGCTGCATTAATAGCTGAGGGCAGATAGCATAGAAAATATCTACACTCTCCTATGCAGAAGTAAAATATATTTTCCATGCTATTGGATACATTTTTGATCATGTTTTAGAAATGGTCCCAGCAAATAGCTATTATTTCAGATCAGCACATCCCATGACTGACCTAGTCTCATCAGTGTCTGGCCTGTTCTTTCGTCATGCCACAGGACCTGTCCACCAGGCTTTTCCATTAGGAAAGAAAGTTTTCCTTCCCCTGGATGCCATAATTCATCCTGACTGGTGTGCCCTTGAAAGTACAGCCTGCTTACAAAATGAAATGTGAAAAAAACCCTGTGTCCTACAGTGCCATTATCTTGGCCCTTTGGTCAGTCCTCAGCCAAGCTGTGTGATAAAGGACCATGAAAAGGGAAACACAAATAAAAATTGACTAATGTGCATTCATGCATAGATATGTGCTAAACCATTAAGTAAACCAAACGAAGAGCCTTCATAGATGCAAAATGAATACTGGAGTGCAATGACTGTTGGGAAAAAAACCCATAAAGCTTCATAAAGTTTTAAAATACCTAGGATGTGAGTGGAGTTTTGAGTGACAGGTTCTAATTTGTTGTTTATTGCAAAAACTGGTACTGGTAAAAATCTGTGAGGGTGGTGAGCAGTACCATGACACTAATACTGAAATAATCAAAATTTATTTAATGCACTTTAACAGGGAGTGTTTATAAAGGAGAAAGGGTGGTCTGTATTTCACTCCATCGCCTCTTACTATGCAGGTCTGGTTTAATATGTGCCCCAGAGATTTGATTCTTTACAAATTAATCAAGAAATACTGATTTTAACACCTTAATGTTTCAACTTGTGTCAGAGGACTTGGGAATGTCAAAAGCATCTGCCTGGAGCTTTTGCAGTTTTTCACAGCTGATAGCCGGACAATACTGTTCAGCAGCAGAGTCAAACAGCAGCGCCCCTGAGATATTCAGGTTCTGAAAAATCTGTATATCTTGATTAATCAGAAGGATTAAAAAGCAAGTAAGATCATGTCGCTGATGCAGATCTTCAGTCAATCTGTATAGTTATGCATGTTTTTCCTGTATTAATATACAAAGTAAACTTGAAATGCAGATGACTGTATGTACAAAAGCAGGATATAAATTAACATTCAAGGAGACTTTCACTATGGTAAAACCTTAAGCTCTATAGTTTGCTGAATTGGTATGTCTTTGTGAAAGAAAGAGACATTTCTGTTCTCTCTGTCTTCCAATCAGACTAAGCAGTTTAAGCCTTACTCTATCTTCCAGTTCACCTCTATTCATTTCATGGAGCAACCTGGAAAACATACCTCCACCACATACACAAACCTCAATGACACAGAGCTCGATAAATAGTATTTATGATATAGCATGGCTAGTGTAGGAACACAGAAAACAGGTTGCTTAATTGGAAATAAACAAACATTTTAAACTGAAAGTACAACGCCCACTTGGCAAAAATATATATTTAAATGTTCCATGTCAATGGGTTTCCATTCATTTGGGAGACATGGCAAACCAAAAATGATTCTACCTTGTCCATGAAGATAAACCAGAGGAAAAAAACTACACTGGAGTGAAATACCCCTTTAAATGTACCATTAGTTTTTGTGCACACTGTGGAGTGTTATTGGTGAAAATATAGCTGTGCCTGGATAAATAAATGAAAATCTGATCACTGCAACCAATTTCAGTTGTGATTGAGCTGCAAGAGTCATATATCATGTTCAGTTTGAGGGTGCAGAAAGACAGTCAGTGAAACATTGTATGTTATGTATAACTTTAAGGGAAAACCTCAACCTGAAAGAGGTCATTTTCAATCAACGTCAATCCAGCAATGCTTTGAATCTAAAACTCAGCTGAGGAATGACCGAAAAGCCGATCAAAACAGAATGCATCTCCCAAGAGCACAACTCCTTACCTTACTCACAGCTGTGAAACTGCACAGTCTGTTCTCACTTTAAATACTTCTTTCTTTTCTTTCACACCTCACCCTAACATGGAATAAGTGTCATTTATAAAAGACAGCGGTCATAAAGAATCACTGAAAAAACCACCTCCCAACCTCCTGAAGTCATTCAGATTCCACCATGCTGATCCTTAACTGGCAGCACTCATTTATAAGTTAACATGTAGCATTAATGCCAAGATGCAGATTCAGCAACAGAGAGCAAAAACAGAAAGGTAGCAGGAAAGTGATTGTGATTGTTTTTAACTAGGCTGTTTAGTAAGTCTGTAGTCTCTAGGGGAGTCCTGATCTATTCGATCACCTTGGCACTTGGGACTTTACCCCTCTCTAGGTTTATCTTCACACTTTTTGTACTGATCTTATGCACTTTGCCTTGTAAGTCGCTCTGGATAAGAGCGTCTAACAAATGCCCGTAATGTAATGTAATGAAAGGGCCCTGTGGTTCTGTTTCTTTGGAGGGCCAATCTCACTCTTGTGTTTGGTGACTGTCTCATCTGAAGGTATTGCCAGCTGTAGAATAGGCAGTGCTACTCTGTGGATTTCTGTTTTTCAGTGTACATTTTGCTTTTACATAAGTGAAGTGTTGTCACGGATGTAATGAGAGAAATGTCTGTGGTTATACTGAAGCGTATTATGATTATAAATCACTGAAATACTTGCTCAGGATATTGAGCTCGATAGGTGATGGGAATGCAATATTAATTGTAATCAAAACTTTTTCAAAAGTTAATTTAACTGAAATGTAAACACACTGAAAGAAAAACTACCAAAGAATATTGTGTTTAATAAAAAAATGTATATTGAATTACTGGAAGAGAGTGTTTTAATGGCATTGTATAAATAAACCAAATTTGAATTTTAAAATATTTTCTCATGTTCACCTGAACAACTTCGTAAGTATTTTTATTGAGATGCTGTGGCTAGGACTGCAGTGAGTGCCATTAATTTAGCAAGCTAAACTGCCAGCTCTCATGGGAATGTGAATGACAGGCCACTCTCGGACTGTCAGTTGGCCCTTGACTGCCTCATTACAGATATCCTTTAATGAACGCACACACATTAAGTGTTATGCATTGATGGTTTTTAGCTCAGTAGGGACATTGGAATGAATAAATATTTTGTTTTATAAATGCTTCACTAAAGCTATATTCATACAATATTCACTGTAGATCTTTTTTTTAAATTCTATCTTGGTTTGAAGTATCTTGGTTTGAAGTCAGTTCAAACATTCTGCAAATAAAGCGTTAAGATGATGTTGAAAACTTAAAGGGTGCTGAGCTTAATTGTGTTCTATTAAAAAGAGGACCTTACATTACAGAATTCATAGACACACACACTATCCTGTTGGCTCAGGCTCTGGCTGGGCTAGACATCAAAGTTTGGAGTCAACCACAGTACTGTCAATATGGGAACATATTTCTGATTTATTACTGTGGATATGAATCCTGACCTTTGGATTGGAAACTTTATTCAGCTGCCAGCAGAGGACAGCCTGTTGTGGTTAGCAAGGCACAGTCAGGTTTCTCATTTGCCATGGAACCAAAGGAATCTATACATGCATGCACACACACAATGCTGGTCTTACTAGCATGCCACTGCCCAATGACACCATCAACATTAAAGCTTAACCACTGGATCAATCGAATGGCCCAAACAGATCTCAAAATTCACTCTTGAGTTAGATGATGCTACAGGAATTTCGAATGTAGCTTTGCTATTTGTGTTAAGATAGTGTCATGAAGGGAAGATGTGTGAAGATGTATTTGTTTTTTGCAGCACACTTGAGTGAAAGTGCACTGGGCAGGATGTGTTTGCAAAGCTTGACAACATCATACAGGAGGAAGGGCTGTGATGGGGTCATGTGCCGGAGTGTGAACACATGGGGCTGGAGCCGTGATGGGAGAAAAAGAGCAACTGGGAGCAGTGGCTGTGGAGGTGGCACCACTACCGAAATTTCACTCAGTGTTTCATATACTGAGAAGCACTGGCCTCTCAATCTAGAGCTGAGCTGGAAGCTGCAGGGAAAGCGGTGAGCTTTCTTAAGGCTCGTACTGTGAATTCCACACTGAGGTTTTCAGCTTGCAAAGAAATTGGATCTGATCATGAATCACTTCTCCTGTATACAGGGGTCAGTTGGCTGTCATGAGGTAACATCTGAAAATGTTGAAAATGAAAAAGAGAACTAGACCTGTTTCTGTCAGATGGCGGGTCATCATATTATATCAAAATGCCTGGGATTCAAAATGGGGGGATTTAATAGATGTTTTTTTGAAGTCATAAGTGTTTATCAAGGTGGACTTCAAAATATTTTTCAGGTTAAGTTTGATCAGCAGAGCAGGGGGTATAGATGGAAATTTGGTAAGCAATTCGAATGGCCGTCAGGGAATATTATTTTACAGAGAGTTACAATTTGTGGATTATCTTTCCAGGTATGGAGTAAGGCAGAGACCCTTAGAGGTTCCAGCCACATTGCAGCACTGGATACTCTATAGATTGTAGGTAATCTGCAAACCTAGTTGGTCTGAATGGCCTGTTTGAGTTATATCTACAGAGGCACAAGGGCAGGTGTGGCCAGTGTGTGAGTGGAAGAAAAAACACAGAAAACCAAAGAGTTACATCAAGCAAAGACTAGTGTAAAAAATCACAAACAAAACCCACTACAGCCAACAAAAAAGAACCCCTTTAAGACCACTATGCTGTGCTTTAAATATGAGACCTATTTGACAGCAAGTGCTGGCACCTAGCTTGATTAGAAATCACCCTCAGGTGAACCTACCTGTCAGTAAAGACACTGCTGTTGCAGTTCCTGTTGGTCCCTCCCAGTACCACACTACGCATTATAAGGTCCTGTGTAGAGTCATTTGGGAAGGAGTTGGGGGTCGTTGTGTATTTGGTTAGTCTCCTCAAGAATGTGTGCTGTTATATCATGCTCAGTCATTGAGCCCAGCCTAAATGTATCCTATGAGTTCATGAACTAGCAGTCATTGTCATGAGCTTCCCCTGTGATCTGTTGCTATGGTGGTTCTCCTTTCTATTCACTTGATTTTGTGAAAAGGCTCTAGAAATCAATCTTCTAACCCACACACAAACCCCTTCAGTGCATGCCTGGTGATATTATGTACTCTAAGCTGAAGGCCATAGCTTTTTGAGAATTTGAATGCTTGTCTTACCTTATTTTACCTATGAGAAAATAAAAAAGGATCCATTCTGTAGGTTTACTCTAGAGGGAAAATTCCTAACATCCTATGCATTCCTGCACCAGTAGGGGAGGACACAAATGACTATTTAACTAATAGTACTCTTTTTATCAAGTAAAATTACACAGAGAAATTGAGAGTCAATAGTAAGTCAATAGCAAACAGGGAAAACTTTGACCTGAAGAAATAAGGAAAAACTTGTATTTTCAGCAGTCATGTTGACAGGGTTTGTGAATATGTTAGAAGTATGTTTTTTAGAGTCTGTTTGTAAAATGGATGTCAGTGAATGGAGTGAGACAAAAAGAAATGAACAGAACAGCATTCATGACGTTAGATCACAAGACTATTTGTTGTCAGTGATTGACAGTTAATGCACTCACACTGAGGTAAGGATGCATTTACGGCAAAGGTTTTACCAAAGTGTGTCATCCCTTTCATTTTTAAAGATTGTCACTGTGTACTTTAAGAGAATAAAATGGACATGGGCATAGAGAAGCAGGTATGGAGTTCAACAGGGTGTTCCAGACAGAGATAAGAATGTTATAGGTGTTAAAAGTAAACAAAAATAAATGGAAGATGTTTCATTTATGCACTAAGCAGAAGTAGGTCATTTTATACTTTCATGTTATCTGCTCTTCAGGTTTGTCATATTTATTTGGGGTAAATGCTTCTTATGTCCAGTTGCATCATTAGTATTGTGCGCAGCAGTTAGAGGGGCCCATGTGTGATGTGGCCAGACCTGAATAATGGGGTCCTGAACCTTTACTTTTTTCCCCCAAACAATCACAAGAAAATGTTTAGGATTAGACAAGGAAACTCTCGTATTTTACCCTCTCATCTCTATAACAAATTTAATTTCATATAACATAATAAAAAAATGAAGAATGAAGAAAAAAAAAAAAACTTCCCAGAACTTGTGTTTTCCATGTTTCCAAAAAATTCTTTCAACACTCAACTCCATATTCTTACCTCTGACAATTTCTGTCATCCAACAACTGAAGCTGAAAATCTAGATTTGTTATAACATAGCTTAAGAAACTCAGCACCTGGTATTTAGCAACTGAAAGCTCCTGTGGCAAAGAAGCACAGCAGGGATGCAGAAGCTGGTTATCTGTTGAGTTTAAGGAATCTGTGATTCCATCCATACCATCACAGCCATACCATGATCATTCTGTCAGTCAATCCATCAGAACTCTTAAACAGCATATAACGGTCTCTTATTTACAAGTAGATGGCCTCAGTGGCTATGAAACCTGATCCCAGTTTGTTTTAACTCCTCTATCACTGCATTTTAAAAATGTTAAATGAACATCACTCTGTCTGGACTAGACACAAGGAAACAGCAGTAATCCCTGGGTCACTTAAAACTCATCATTGGCAGATTTATTTTTGAACATCTGTTTCCTGGTAGATGAGCCCTGATGTTGGAAAAAAAAACAGTGTTGGGAACAAGTTTATATTTTACAGGTTTAACAAGTTCATATTGTTTTAAAAAAAGGAATCTGCACAAAGACGTGCTACATATTCACAACTCCTAAAATCCCAGGTGGATTATAGGTTGGCTTGCTGTTTTTTTTTTTTTTTCTTTTCTTTTTTCTTGACAGTGTCATTAGCACTGGGTAGAAATCAAGTTCTGTGCATTCCGTGCCTTACATTTTTTTCATAGGCACTAGCTTTGAAGAGGACGAGAGTGCAGGCAGGATTCAATCAAAGAGGGTTTTGTGGATTCCCAGTGAATAGATTTTGTATATATTAGCTTCTTATGCAGGAAGCGAGAAGCCAGCAAAACAATTCAGATAAAAATACCACAGTTAGGTCTTTGAACTTTGCATGATGACAGCAGCTGCGTTTTTCTGGGCTGTGTCTGCCTTGTGTCTTCAGGTGAGACATTATTGTGTACAACATGCAGATGAATTGTTTTATTTTTATTTTATTTTTTTTTTTACACTGTCAAAGCATAAACTTGAGTTTTTCATCTACAAACTGTTATTTTGAGATCTCACCATCTTTTTCTGACTGGAAAAAACAAGCTATTCAACTTTATCAAAGAACATGAGTTTTTACCTCATGCAAGTTTGAATAATCTATCATTTTATACGTGACTCTTTTCTGTTCATGTATTTATACTCATGTATAAAAGTATGTAGGAGAAAGAAAAATGATTTTCTCCTGTTTGATTATAACACTGAAGCATTCTAAGCATATTATCACTTCTTATCATTACCATTTCCATCCTGTTTATTTAGGGAAGGAATGTTAAGTGAGCACTTTTAAAATGCATTAATGTATAGATCTGCATACTTCAGTCAACTCAGCTGTGTGCAGAATAGCTTTTCAGATTAACTCATTGTCAGCTGAGAGAGTTAGTATGCCCCCTGAAAGGTTGTGTCTTTTCTGATGTATTCAGACATGTGAAATCAACAAATATTTTATTGGTGGGAAAAATAAACACACCTAGAATAAGTGTACTTCAAAAGCTGGTATGTCCCCCTGGGTAGAAATGAGATCATGCATGTTTCATGTAACCGTTATTTGCAGCAGCAAGGAGGCTTTCTTTATCCATGCTTCCTTACTGAACTCCTCTAACTATGTGATGTTTAAGGAGTTCCTTGTGTTAATGGCCCACTTCCAAGTCCCCCACAGCATTTATATAGGTTTAAAATCTGGGCTTTCACTTGGCCATTCCATAACTCTCTGCTTCTTCTTTTCAAGCCATTCAGTTGTGTATTTGTTTGAGTGTTTTGAGCCATTGCTATGTTCCAGAGTCCACTCACAGTTCACCTTCAGCATTTTGACTGACGGCCTCAGAGTTTTATAAAGTACACTCTGGTGCAAACATGGAATTCATAGTTAACTCTGTGATTGCAAGTTGACCAGGTCCTCAGACAGCAAGCAACCCCAGACCATAATGGTATGTGTTTCTTCCGTTTAAAAGCAATTCTTGGTTTTTGTCAAAAATGTAATTTGGCTTTGTTGTCAATCAACTCTACCTTTGATTCATCTTCTGAGAGCGTATTGAATAGATTTCCAGTACATTTATCAGTCAGTGGAGTGGTTAACATCACATTGCTTGGAAATGGCTTTGAACGTCCTCCCAGACTCATGGGCATCCACAAATTCTGAGGGCCTCAGAGAGTTACTTTGCATGGCAATACCACACGCCTGAATGGTTCAGCCCCAAACCAGACCAGAGTTTCTAATCTTTACCTAAGGTAGGCCTCTCTTAGTTACCCTAATGATGTCCTAATTATGTGCACCTGTTTTGGTGCACTTGGATCTAATTTTAGAATGATAAAGATAGGGATGTACTAACCTTTTCCCACAGAAGAAACAAATGGGGTGTATTTACCTAGCTCTGTCTATGCAGATGCCAAATCAAGAAAATGATGTTGCATTTTGAATCTTTCACTCTTTCCTGTGAGTGTGCAGGCACAGTCATATTTACAAGTAAAGTGTATAACTAACCCCTAACACTATTTTCAGTCACTTGTGATAAGTTGAATTTTAGTGTTGCATGTGAACACACAACCAAAAGGGTCTGGGAAAGGGTATTTAGGGGTTGACTTGAAACTCAGCAGTAATTCAGGACCATGGACAGCAGTTGCCTATGGGGCTAATTTGTAAAGCCAGGAGCTGGTTGCTTGTTGCCTTCATTATGCCTGTTATGAATCACAACATGACATGCCTAGGGCAGACACCTTCTTGGAAGGTTAGCGGTGCTGTATTTGAGGATTTTTTGTTTGCTTCTCTCATGGCAAATTGATCTTTGTGTTGTATTTTGTGTTTGTGTGTCTGTGTGTGTTTTACAATTAGTCTTTTTTGTTAATGGATATTTTGTTTTGCCCTAAGCGTTTTATACATTTTGGTAACTTTTTTCTCCATCTCCCTGGCATGGTGGTCAAACCTATCACAGCTGCAACAGAATTAACAACAACTAATATGATGCGTCAAAGGTATAACTGGTCAGTTTGTGTTACCTACGGTTTTATATCTACCAGGAATTACATCAAAAAACTCACTCAACCATCAGTGAATTGGCTTGACTACATGCATACGTCACAACTCAATCCATTTTCATTTTTTAGCAATGTAGCTATAGCTATCTTTGGAGACTAGATGTGGGGGTAGCTAACCTTACCTATTTGTGAACACACTTAGAAGCATGGGAAAGCAGCAGTTTTCAGCCCCGCTTACTATAATGGTAATTAAAAGAAAAGGGATGTAGGTAA
This sequence comes from Albula goreensis, assembly GCA_022829145.1. Lineage (NCBI taxonomy): Eukaryota > Metazoa > Chordata > Actinopteri > Albuliformes > Albulidae > Albula > Albula goreensis. Next base: position 13,483,511 of record CM040753.1, on the reverse strand, counting down.
CCTTTGCTATATTGGTACTCCCTGTCCTGCAATATTCTCCAACACAAAAATGGCACATATTGTGTATTTCCAAGATTGTGGCTACATTTATGTGTGAGATTTCAGTATTATTATTGCTGGAGATACAGGAGGTGAAAATTGCTTTTCTACCATATTTGATCATGCAAGTTGTGATTTTTCCACATTCGCATCTCATAATACTCTGGTCTACCCCCACACACCATTGGCTTTGACAGTGGAACGTTTATTACTGCATGGACCGCACAAGGTTTTCTTCCGGGTTTAAGCCTAATTTAAAGACTATAAACACCAGCAGATTGTGACTCATTATGTCAGTTCACCTTTTTCAATAATAGGAAGCAATTTATTATGATCTTGTAACAATATTTTAGCACAGAAATACAACTAATTGTACCTTTAAGAGTTGCTTTTAGATAAAAAGTCCTCAGAGATTATTGTAGTGTGGCACAAAATTAAAGAGACTTTAGACAGCACTGCCAAGGTTTTATGAAAGGAAAACATTTTCTTTGTTCCAGCATGGCAGTAGATTAATGGTGGAAGCTTTTATTTGTTTTTGTTTTGTTTGAATAGCACCTGTCCTTAGGATGGTTAGGCAGCTTTGATTGATGGAACCCTGGCTCGCGTTGGGTGATTTATTGCAGTGTCTGAAGGCTCTGGCTTGGGGGGCATTGTAGTCCAAATGAAGAGATGTCCTCCTGAAAGTTTATTTTTTTCGTTTAGGTTTTATTTTATTTTAGCGTGTTGCTGTTTATTTGTCTTGTTTAATTCTGCAGAGTGTTTTCATGAGAAATGAAAGGTCATTTTATGTAACAGATGCATGTTCAGTGATAAAGATGGAAATATTTACAGTTGCTTGGAAATGATGGATAAAAAATGATTTTGAGTTTTTGATCGCTTGACAGAACGGGGGACAGTTACAATGCTTTTTAAAAATGGGAGGAAAATTCCTGTAGAATTCTAAAGAACAAGATCCTTATTTGGAAATGAAAAGGCTTCTACATGTCTGGCTGTAATCCATTTAAATGCATATTTTTAACCAGTAGTTAATTGCCATTCCATTTAAGTTGAAAATTAAAAACCTTAAATACCAAAAAGCTGTATATATAACTAAATGTTGCCCATTAGCTTAGGCTGCTAGATTAATGGCAGTAATTATTTGTATCTCTTCAAAGCCTATACACCTACTCTGGTAATTGTTTCCATTTAGATGAAACAGGATGGTCATAAATTGTGCTGTAGAGACTCAGTATGGGAGAATATGGAACATATTTTTGCCTGTATGAAAAGACTTAAGTTTTTTTTTTTCCTTTTTTCCTTTTTCTTTCCTACATGGGGTGGCAGTGTCATTTAACACCCTTCCATAATGCAAAATAGACATTTTTTTCTGCCTAGACAGGGGACAGTAGTTGGCACATTGAGGTGACATGTCACAGTAATTTTGAATAAAAGCCTGGTAATTTCAGTAAAAATACATGAACTACTTTATTTATTTATTTATTCACGTACTTGTTACCCCACTTATTTATTTATTGTTTATGAGCCAGTAATGGGTAGCTTACGAAAGTGTTTTTACTGCTATTTGCTGAATCGACAAACTGACCCATACACATTTCTTCTTGCTCCTCTTGCCGTCTTTATCCCTGCTAACACATAGCAACCCTACCTACATTACCCTATCTTTGTGTCAAATGCAGTGTCATTGCACAGAGATCTGCTGGATGGGGTGGTGTTTAGAGCAGGGGTTCCCAATGTGGGGGTCTGGACCTCCTGGGTGATCACAAGACACAGGTGGGGAGTCACAAGATGATTTCCAGAATCAAAAATCTGATTGATGCATAGTGCCCACCCATCTCATTAGGTAATTTTAACTATACTTTATTACTATAGAAAAGAATGAATTTACGGTTGTTCGGCTATTGTGTTCTTTTGTGTTATCAAAGCGCTGTGCCTTGTATGAATAGGCCTATTAGTGCCTGTGTGCACGAATGTTTGTATGCTTCAATCACCTCCAGGGATACGTGAAGGTTGCAAGTTTCTGGTGTCATTATTTTGAGGGTCATGGGCTGAAAAGTTTGGGAACCCCCTGGTTTAGAGAGTTGCAAGGACTGTGTGCAAGAGAGAAGATGCATAACACAGCGAACCTTGCGTTATACACGATTTAGTGCAGACAGGCAAACAGAGTGCTTTTATAGGTTAATGGGGCTTGTGCTTAATAGCTGCAATGCTTCAGACCTGTGAATAATTCAGTAAGCACAGACAGGACAGACACACTGAAGTTCCAGCCTCGCACTGAGCCTGGAGAGGCAGGGACCTGAATTTCCACACTCACAGTCGCATGTCCTGGCCTTGACTAACCATCAATCTGACTCATCACCAGCCTGGTGTTGGGGGCTGTTTAATTAAGCCAGCCTGCTCCATAATCATCAGGATTTAAGTGTTGGTTGGGTTAATTGATTTCTTGGCTTTACCTCAGTGAGTTAACCCACACAAGAGCAGAAACGCGTAGTGTGTTTCTTTGTGTAAGGAAAGGCAGCTAATGGGAGACTAATGGGAAACTGCTAAACAGCACTGGACCGGCTGAGTGAAAAACTACCACCTTCCCATAACAGAAGCTTGCATGTCACTGTCATTGTCTTAGAAACTTGGATTTTTTCACTTGAAAACAATGCCAAAAACTGGTAGGAGGGGCTAAACAGTTTGCCTGAGAGGACAAAAATGAGAGAAAATATATAACATTAGTGCCATTTCATCCTTTTCAACAAAAAGGGTTCATCTGTCTAGAAACAGCACCTACCATCATAGTCAAGCTTAAATCATAAACTCATCCGACTTTTAAATGCCTCCTTCCTTATAAAATGTCAAGCATTGCTAAACAGCACTCTCCATCCCTGGACATCGCAATCATCAGAAGAGAGCACTCAAAAAGTCTGCCATGTCTTGTCATGTCTGTCATGCCAAGAGGCCAGATGTTCTCACAAGGACCTCTGTCAGAAACCAGACACAGTGCATGGATTGAGATCTGATTCAACATGCATATCAACATATCTCTCCCTCTCTCTCTCTGTCCCTCTCTCTCTCTAATCAAGGAGCATCTATCTCAACCCCATCCGTTACCAAAACCATTTCCAACAGGCTATGGTGTTCAGGCTGCTGGGACGGCCCCGCCAGGCAGCAAGGTAAGGAATTACCTCCTGTGTTATCATGCAGGAAGGGGGCGAAATCACTGTGTTGAAGTGCAAGAAGGGGGCCACTTCACTGTGTTACAGTGCATGAAGGGGGCCACTTCACTGTGTTACAGTGCAGGAAGGGGGGCCCTTCACTGTGTTATAGTGCAGGAAGGGGTCCACTTCACTGTGTTATAGTTCAAGAAGGGGGCCACTTCATTGTGTTACAGTGCACAAACGGAGCCTCTTCACTGTATTATAGTGCAGGAAGGGGGCCCTTTCACTGTGTTACTGTGCAGGAAGAGGGCCCCTTCACTGTGTTACTGTGCAGGAAGAGGGCCCCTTCACTGTGTTATAGTGCAGGAAGAGGGCCCCTTCACTGTGTTATAGTTCAGGAAGAAGGCCCCTTCACTGTGTTATAGTGCAGGAAGAGGGCCCCTTCACTGTGTTATAGTGCAAGAAGGGGGCCCCTTCATTGTGTTATAGTGCAGGAAGAGGGCCCCTTCACTGTGTTACAGTTCAGGAAGAAGGCCCCTTCACTGTGTTATAGTGCAGGAAGGGGGCCCCTTCACTGTGTTATAGTGCAAGAAGGGGGCCCCTTCTCTGTGTTACTGTGCAGGAAGAGGGCCCCTTCTCTGTGTTACAGTGCAGGAAGAGGGCCCCTTCACTGTGTTACTGTGCAGGAAGGGGGCCCCTTCTCTGTGTTACAGTGCAGGAAGAGGGCCCCTTCACTGTGTTATAGTGCAGGAAGGGGGCTCCTTCACTGTGTTACAGTGCAGGAAGAGGGCCCCTTCACTGTGTTACTGTGCAGGAAGAGGGCCCCTTCACTGTGTTACAGTGCAGGAAGGGGGCCCTTTCACTGTGTTATAGTGCAGGAAGAGGGCCCCTTCACTGTGTTACAGTGCAGGAGAGGGCCCCTTCACTGTGTTATAGTGCAGGAAGAAGGCCCCTTCACTGTGTTATAGTTCAGGAAGAAGGCCCCTTCACTGTGTTATAGTTCAGGAAGAAGGCCCCTTCACTGTGTTATAGTGCAAGAAGGGGGCCCCTTCATTGTGTTATAGTGCAGGAAGAGGGCCCCTTCACTGTGTTATAGTGCAGGAAGGGGGCCCTTTCACTGTGTTATAGTGCAGGAAGAGGGCCCCTTCACTGTGTTACAGTGCGGGAAGGGGGCCACTTCACTGCGTTATAGTGCAGAGGCAGGAAGGGGGCCACTTCACCATGTTACGGTGCCAGAAGGGGGCCACTTCAGGAAATGAAGACAGATTAACTCTGTGTGTTAATGGCTGGGCCCTGGATATTGCACCAAAGGCACACATATATGCCTGCACAGTGGGAATATTAAAGCTTTCAGGAAAAATCTGCTCACAAAGAAGCATAAATACTAAATGTTCAATAGGAGAGGAGTGGGAGGTCTGTGATAGCACAATTAGGTCTGTAATTATATCCTCATCTAATTCTGAAATTACAAAGATATGATATGCAGTTATTTCCTACAGCCTCATTGTTTTTAATGTTCCATTGGAATTCTAGTGCTAATGTATATGCAGTCACCAAAAAATGCACATAAATATGCATTTCACTTATTACTGTATCAGGAAATAAAGTATATATTTGGATTGCAATAACAAAGAGGTTGTCAACAGCTTTTTTTGGAATTGTTTGCTAGAAATATAACATTTTGTTTTCGCAATATCTTCGCCCATCTGCATATATGGCTTTGGTAGAATGGGAAAGTAGAGAGAGGAAAGAACTTTTGAAGATTATTTTCTTCAGCAGGTGCTTGACTAAATCGAACCTGACTCAACTATTAGAAATGTAATGCCTCCAGCACCTTTGTGTGAGCCTTTTGGCTGTTCTGGTCAGAGGTGTGCATAAAACCAGTCTGCTGCTGGTGGCCCAGAGCTCTGGTGATTACAGCATGCATGATTCTATTGATCCAGCCAGCCAGTTGTCAACAATGCAGGCTTGTGGTGGAGGTGTAATGGTTAAGGGTGTGTTTTTGCACAATCCCTTGATGTAAATGCAGCAGCTTTTGGGTGCCACGGGGCATCTGACCATTATTCGAAGTCAGGCGCATCCATTCATGGCAGCGGTGTATCCCAGAGAATGGGCTTTTTCAGCAGGATAGTGCTACATTCCACTAGGCTCGAATTGTTCAGGAATGCTTTTGGGAACCAGACAGTGAATGCAGCTGACTGCTGTGGCATCCCCAGTCACCACAGCCCGATTCAGTCGAGCATCTGTGGGAGGAGATGGTATAAGATATTCAGAACAGAAATCCACCACCAGGCAATTCACTGTGAAGCACTGGAGTCAACATGTGCCGGTTGAGTCAATGCTCCAGTGCTTTCTGACTATTCTGAGGGTAAAACTCACTAGAATTGTGTACCAAATAAAGTCGTCTCTCAGTGTGTGTGTAAGAGTATACTGTATACACACACAGTCAATTTCCCTCGGGTCAAACAGTGCTGACAATGCTCAGTGTAGTTTGCTCTAAAATGACATTTCAGCATCTTCCCTTCCTCTCTGCTATCATCAAAGATTAGAGGAATGAGACATGTGCCTTTCTCTTTGTTTACAAACTGATAATCTATGCTGTGAAAACAAATCATTTTAATGCCAAAGTAAGCCTTGTAAAACACTCAGCATGTGTTCATGACACTGTTGCTTGTCACATAAATACGTTATAAACAGTATTTGTTATTAGAAAGCTGGTCAAAAAATGTCATCCTATACAATGTAAATGAATGAATGAATGATGTCCTTTAAATTATTGCCACTACTCTGGTAGTTTGGCTTGGTTTCCAAGCTGCAATTTAAATATTGCAGCTTGGAATAACATTATAAATTGATTCACATTACACTAAATACTCATATGTCAACAGAAAATAGCAATAACTGAGTTTCATTGCCTTGTAATCATAGCTGAATTCTGTCTGTTTTGTTAGTCATGATACACACAGCTTAATATGTTTGGAATGGTGTGTCATAAATAATACTAAAGCTTTCACTGGGGCTTTGAGTGATTCATGTTAATTACCGTTTGTTTGCTGTTCCTGTAGAACCTTACCCACTAAGCTCCACAATTTCCCACCCTCTCAAATTTGCCATAATTCCAGTATACGATTATTCCACGCCAAATTAATATTCTTACAGACAATACCCTCTCGGATTTCTACAGAAGCACATACAAGCAGACTATATCCTGTCAAGGGTACTGCTAAAACATATTTGATAGTGAAAATGTTTTATGCTTTTTGCCCACCCAGGCTTTTCTTTATATACACATGATTGACACAATCTGAGCATGCCTGAATAGACTCCTTTCTCTAAAGTAACTGGCAGTCTGGAAATAATGAAATAAAAATTTAGTTAATTAATACAGTAATTACATTTGTTTGAAAGGGTCGTCCCGGCTCGGTTTTTGATTTCAAAGGCATCAACCACAGAACGCAAAAGAGTTCAGTGTGTTATTTAAGCGTTCGCATTTAGCACTGCCCTGGCGGAGATTGACTGCTGCTCTGTGCTGTTCTTGACACGTAGTGCACTCCTCATCAATAGATACTCATCTGCTGGGCTGTACATCACAGGTTGCCAACATGAAGATTGGACTCAATAAGGCTGTTTGTTTCTCTATAATGACAGCTCATTTGTTATTGAAAGTATTCTCGCTCCAGGCTTTCTCCCTAAAATGTCTGTTCAGAATACGATTTTGGACAACTGAATTAGTCAGATTATGCAATTAATACGAGGCCCGTTATGCCATCTTCTGATATGTTGTGCTGACAGATATATCCTGCCCAAAGAATGAAAAGCTCAGTTCCCCAGATTCCTGTACTCTGTTTGCCATTTGACTCATTTGTGGAAATGATGGTTTTTTTCCAGTCTTTTCCAGTCATTTTTGCAATGTTTTGCTTCTTCTTAGTGGTTCACAATTATTTAATGATTACAGAGTCATGGGGTGCCAATCTTTAACCAATCAAGAGGTGCCTTCATTACTTGCAAACATTGGCTTATAAAGGGATCACTGAAACTGTCAAGAAACAAGCTTTGGCTTGCTTCAATGTGTCTCATTTACATTTGTAATTGTGAAGGTCTGCTTGAAGTTATTTTTTAAAGCTTCATTGTGCTTTCATCCACCCAGCACGGACCTTAGATCCACAGAGAAAACAGGTGCCAAGAAAAGAAGTTTGTGCCAAGAATCAGGTGATCAGAGTGTTTCGAACCTGCTGACATTAGTGCAGAATGGCAAATGTGTTACAGCCTGTGTGGTTACATATGATGGAAACTGGTGCAGACTACAGCTGTCCTTAGGTCCCTTTGAAGGAGAGGCTAACCCTAGGTTAAGCAGTGTCAGTCTGAAGTGTTAATCTGGACGTCACTGCAGAGGGAGCTTCTGTGACTTCATACTCACCATTGGTGTCCATACAAAGTGAGTGTGTTTGAGAACCCACGTGATGCGCACTGCCAAACGCCACTCCAGTATCAGTGGCCTGGTTTCACTGTGCCCGGCTTTCATTTTTATTTATTTCTGTTTTTTGTAGGGGTCCATAATTGTCTGTCATATTGTAAATTCCACACACTCTGCTCCTAATGACGATTTTCTCTCAGCACTTGCAGAAGGGCCACTGCTGTCAGACTTGTTATTATCTTGATATGAGGTCCTAGGTGTGGAAATCTCTCTCCCAGACGAGCCGTGCCTTTCTTCGCCTTACCAGCCCGCCTCTTACCCTCCTCACTTTGACATATATCTTATTGTTCTACCCCCCCATGTGGCCAGAGCAAGAGACATAACAAGAACTTTAAAATTAACTCAACTCCCTGACTGCACATTGAATTTAACTTTGTCATATTGACTGCCAGTGCCGACATAAAAGTGATTTATTTTTAAAGGTACACACATCTGGGGCTGGGGGCGGGATGAGGGGGCGGGGGGTTATAGAATCAGGCCCTGAAGCAGAAAGCAACAGGAAGGATCCCATCATTTTTTCAAACGCGCTCAACGAGCTCCAAGTATGTGCGCTTTCTGCCACGTCACTCAATAGTGGGGGCTTTCATGTAATAGAATTATCGACTGTCATTACCCCCTTTACCCCGGGTGCTGGGAGAGGGGGATTAAGTGATCAATTTGCATCATTGGCAGGCTTTTTATAGCTCTGTGCAAGTATAGTGTGCTGTTGGCGTGACGGGATTTTTAAATGGCATTAAAACAATGTTTGGCCCTGTTCTGTTGAAAAACAGAATAGTGTTGCCTACATCACAAACACACAAATATACACACACACACACACACACAAACACACAGCTAAAAGCTATGACTCCTTTATTTTCAACAATTGTTCTCCCTCCCACATTTATATTCTGCCCTCCCCAATCTGCAGGCTGCCAGTTTCCATTTGTAGAATGTGTTTGTAATTAGTATTACGGTGATGCCTCCAGTAAAAGGACACGAAATGCAGTGTAGGCTTGTGTCATGGCTATGCATAAGATTGAAATGAACTATGCAAACAGCAAACACATCAAAAATTAAACATTCTTCTAACATTACCAAAACCTTGGGCATTGTGGCATAATTATTATCTGGAGATGTTTGACAGCCTTATGTAGCAATATGATTTTAGATTTTTAAATTCAGCTGTTCCTTCTTGCAAATGAATCAGGAAAAAACTATTTTTATATTTAAGCAATGCACACGTATGCAAGCAAGGGTGTGAACGTGTTTTTTTTTTCATGCTGAATTTATGCAGTGATTTTTTTTACGCAACAGCAAATGGAAAGGAGAATTCAGGTTCTAAGCATATTCTTCAGTCCTTCCTGAATTCAGTCTTTTAGTATCTAACTCGTCCAGTTCTGCAAAACTGAAGTTTTTATTGAACATATCCTCACAGAAATTCAGGTGAAACCAATAAAATATGGCATGAAAGTGAGAGAGATGGCGAGAGAGAGATTCCATATGCATTTAACATTGAAAATGCTGTGTCACAGAGAGATACTGTATGCATATGATTTTTAGTTTTTGACACAGATAATGTTTATGTTGATGATTCAAATATTTTTCTATCTGGTGTTCAGAATTCTTCTAATAGAGAGCACATTTTAGAATGTTAGAACATTTTAAATTGTACAAACTAATTCAGTTCTACAGGCAGTACTTTCACATGGAGCCTCCACCTTCCACATATTACCAGCCATTTTCCTTCTTAGTATGAACCATCCGGCTTAAAGGGGCCACCGACACATACATGTTTTACCTAACAGTATTCAAGCCAAACACTAATGTTGTTATGTGTTATACTGGTAAAATATTGTGTATTAACTGGTCTTTTAAAAAAGTACATCTGCTTAAGGGAAAAATCCGATGGACTCTGTTTCACATGTATACTTCATATTGTCAAATGTGTACATCATGTGTACACATTTAATCGTGCTTACCTCACAGATATGCAGATCACATGACAAATCACATACATGTGTTTTTGGACACACACATACACACATATATACAATTGCATTTACTTTCTGTATTATGTCTCTGTTTACTTTGTACCATTATGGAGTAAATAAAATGGCAGTTTTCCTTGGTCTTGGACCTACTGCTGCTGTTTAGCATGAGGTAAATTTGATTTATTAGGAGGCCTTGTTGCTCTCCACAAACTTTATTTTAGACCATAGCACATTAAACCAGTTACACTTGTGTCCCTGTATTGTATTGTATCACTGTTATTTAGCTTGATTTTAATCTTTTTACAGGCTATTTTGTACTTGTTGTTGCCTCCATGATATACAATAATATATCTTGCCATAACACTTTCTTTAGTTGTTCTGGATGAGTATCTACCGGATAAATGAACAGTGATCAGTATCAATATCAGTAATCTGATATATGTACCATGGAGTCAGTTTAGAAAGATTCCAAATAAGTGCTGCCAAAGTATTTGTCTGTGCTATCATTTCACTCTTTGCAGGTGCTCAAGACAGCGTCATTATATAAGTGACTCCAGCTGCAAACTGTCATTTTAAATGATGGATTTTGCGTGTTTGGAAGGTACCACAGTTAGCCTACTACAGATACATTTTACTCCAACCTTTTCATGCTTTGATGTCTCACCTTTAATCTGCTGTGTTAGTAGCCACTCTCAATCACTAGCAAGTAAGCTACTGGTTGTTTACTCTTAACTGTTACACTTGATGTCTCTGCATGGCATTGTCTGTGAAGAATCATTCAATCATTCAAAATGTTTGGCTATGGATATTCCAAGCACACCCATGTGTCTGTACTCACCAAACGTGAGGGCAGAATGAAGACAATGGTGTGTCCATATTTGTCAAAGGCTTCAGAACCAGGGATAGCATGCCTGAACAACTGGACTGGGAGCTCAATCGCTGCAATACTCTAGAATGACCCAGTAAATGCCAGTAAATGCAAACTCACCAGAACTTTAGCCATTGCAGTTGTAGTTTTTCTTATTCGAGGGACTTGCTTTAAGTCATCCCCTACTTCATCCAAAAGCTGTAAATTGACATTGCTAGGAGACATTGATAGTTAATATATATCTTTTATTTCTGCCTCTGACATTCCAAAGATTTACAAGAGGGAAAATGCCTGTTCTCTTTGTTAGTCATGGCATCTCTTTGCTACAATGACAGCTGTCTTCTTGTCAATTGTGTGTCTGTTAATACTTGCCACCCATTCATACTAAAATGCACATGCAGCTACTTTTCTCAGAATTGCTTCCAATCTTAATAAATCACATTAAATAAACTTTAGTGATAAATTTGCATGACCTCCTCCCACTATTTTCCCACAAAATGTAAAAATTTTACACATTTATTCAATCAAACCCACAAAAATTAACAATTCATGAAACTTTCAATTGCAAGACAGGCAGTCCTCTTCGCACCCCATGAGATGCTCAGCTGGGACTTGCATGTGATTATACTGATACACCCAACTGTTTTGTAAATTGGCCAATATTTTTTCAGAAATGTAAATTTCCCAACCCTATTTATTATACCGCAACCCATAAGGGCTGCTTCATACCTTATGTAGTACATCTCCAGTCTGCCATTGAGCTTATTGTTGCATTTATGTCAGTCCTCTTTATGTGGCCATCGGTTGTTCAGCCTCCAACTGCATCATTAAACTAGCTGTATACGACAGTCAAATGAAAAGAAACTTTTTGCTTTCTGCTTAAATGCTGTTACAAAACAGCAATTTAATTAGTAATCTATCTGCATTTATGGAACCTGCACAGAAGGCCACCATATCTCCTCTATCACACTACCAAGGCGGATGTCCAAGCAGGGCTATTTTCTTCACCAAGGCTTCTGGAGTATTGCTTTTCTAATACCCTCTTTTTTGCTGCATTGGTTGTGTTATTTCTGGAGTTTAAGCAGTTGTACTCTGCATGGCCAAGCACAATGATGTTTAAAGACATCATTTAAGACATAATATAATGAGCTTCAATGTGCACACTCAGGACCACAAGGCAATTCATGCTCCATGAGCCGCTGTAACATCCTGTATATCTACCTTAGGTGTTTCACCTTGGACATGTCACAGTCAATACCCTCTCCAAAAATCTAAAAATATGTTGCTTTTTCTGATGATAGTTTGATTCTCTCTCCCCCTCCCTGAAACTGCCTGCAGAGAAGCACATTTTCTGATAAGTAGCGATACCTGTTAGATGGGGGCTTCACCAGGTTCCACTGTGACACTGCATCCACCCCTCGCTCCCAAAATTGATAGAGAGAGAAATGGTTGCACCTCAGTCTCATCATTACCCCTCTTGAAGCTCAAATCATGACTAATTACTGGGATTAGGATGAAGGGATGGGGCAAAGGGGCAGGTCTGGCAGGGGAAACCCAGGCTATAGATTGAGCTGTCTGGTAAAAGCAGGAGAAATGGGAGCTGGCAGGAGCCTGTTCTTTTGGCCGTGGATTAAGGCCAAAAGTGTTTGCGCTACATCCTGGATGTGACCAGAGCAAAGTCATCGCACTTCTCATCGCCATGAATGAAAAGATTTAGGCTTGTTAAGCAGGGCATTAACTGTTCCGGTTCCTTTCCCCAAACTCATTGTTTTCTGGGTATTGTACATGTTTGACCTTTCCTTTATGCAATTGAGTTTAGTTACAGCAGTAACAAAATCTAAAAATAGAAATAATAAAACGCAAACCCCAGAATGGTATTGTTTTTACACACAGAATGTAGAAGTAAATGTTTTGAAAATTTTCTTCCTCTCTCTTACTTTGACTTTTAAGTGATTATGGTGTGGCCCTTACCCTCTCATGAAGGAGGGGCAGAACCTTCGCTAAACTAAAAATAAGAACACTGGTTTAACTGGTTTTCTTGAGTTTGCCATGTCATGTAGGCTTTACTGTGGTAAATGAATTGCCTAAGGTTGCATTACTTGCAATATTGTAAAAAAAAAAAAAACACATATTTCTGAGCTACTACATTCTGACTTTAAATATTTTGCAATAGATACATCAGTATTCATAAGACATAGACGGCTATTAATAAAAATAAAACATTCAGAGCTCAGTGGATTTTTTATCGTTTTATTGATCATGTATTGTGTTGTTAATTCATTCACTATATGTTCATTATTCAGCTGCTCCCACTGCTAAGCTGAAGCAAGAATCACTTTTTGGATTTTGTTTTTCAAAGTCAAGGACAAAAACACAGTACTATGAGACAATCTGGATAATGGCATAATGTATTTGAAATGACATAATGCTGTTTAATCTTTTGATAATTCATTTTCCTTTGAAAACCAACTCATGTTTCACTAAAAATGTATTCCACTCAAAAATATCAGCTGAATAGTAAATAGCTTCTTCAATGTGAGGTGATATAACTTTAAGAAACAGTGTGACATCACAGGAATGACAAAAAAGCAGAACTTTTTTTGCTCCCCATTCTCCATGCATTGCTGCATTCTGGTGATAATAGCGGTAGCTTTGGCTATATTTATGCTGTGTTTCACACTGAATTCTGTAGGAGGGAAGAATGACAAATAGTTACACCCGTCATTTTTAGCCCTGTGTCAGTAAATGCTTGTTGGTGTGTGTGCAGCTCTAACCTCTCTCTCTGCCCACAGATGTAGCATCTTGATTGAAAGTTGTCTAATACTCTCCCGCACGTCTCTGTCCCCTGTCATCAGGAGTGCCATGATTGCTGACTTGGTGTACTGGCTGTCTGGAGGAACGGAACAGCGCGTAAGCAACCTCATCAAACTGTATTGGCAGGTGAGAACTGATGGCTCGGCCGAAGAGGAGGGGCCCATTGGCCAATCAAAAGGCCAATGAAGGATTATTGCTTAAAAGACTGCCGACTGAGGTAGCCCTTAGCGTATCAATCAACCAGGGCCCCTGCATAGCAGTAAAGAGTTTATAATGAAGTACGTGGAATTCCGCTGGGCTGCAGATTCTGGGAGCCTGCGGCCCTAACCTTTAACACCCAAGCACCAGCGTTTGTGCTCTGGTCATATATTTTACAGTATCCCTCCTCCACCCTGACGTTAAGTCCCATCTGCAGTATATTGCGTCTCAAGAGGAGGAGGTTTACCTGCAGTGCAGAGTGCATGGAAATACACTCATGTTTTTAGACTTCTAGCAGGTGCTTGTACCCAGACTGACTTCCACAGTTTATGCGTGTTAATGACATATTCAGCTGGATATCTAATTCAGCTTAAGTAGCTTACACAGTGGTGTAATGATTGTGCCCTGTCTGCAAATTGAGCCCACAACCTTGAAGTCACAAGCCCAGTCCCCTAATGCTTCTCCACAATATGTGCCATTTAAATACAAGAGAGAATATGTGAACAGGTCATGTCATACAAACAGATGTGAATTGTCATTTCTTCCTCAAGAGTATGTGACAAAATAAACACCCCCTCACATTACCACGGGCCTCTCAAACCATCCTGTTAGTTCTGTCACCGCACTGGCCTGTAGGGTATGTGGTTTAACATTCTTCAAACAATGCTTTTGAAAAAATACAACTAAATATCTACATAAATTTTTTAAATATTACCTGTGGTCTTTCCTTCATGAAGAGGAGTCTGTTTTCTAAATTAAAGGATCCCTGTAAGTTTTGAGTTGCTAGTTTGTTTTGTAAGGATTTTTGGCTGTTTTATTACTGAAGGTTAAATAAGGGCCTTGATCCTGAAACTGGTTTGTGTCTGTAGTGAGGCAGGACCTTGCATTCTGCCTGTGTGCGATCAAGATCAAGAGTCTGTCTGCATCGAGAGTCTGCTTTGTCTGCCTCATTTCCCAGGCTCTGTGCACTTTAACTTTCTGGCCATCCTCAAACACTGTGCATTTTTCATCCTGTAAAGCAAGCACTCTTTTCATCCTTGGGTTTCATTCAGCCCCATAAGAGGTCTGTTATAATGGGCAGCCGCCTACCTGAAAGGGGAAAGTGCTGTGCCTTCGCTCACTACATATGTGAAAAGGAAGCCTGTTTAACAACCTTGAGAAGCAAAAAACATCATTATATATTGTTTTATCAGAACGGGACAAAGACAGAAATCATTATTAAAACAGCTCATGCCAAAAACTCTAGGTGGCTATAGTTATCTTCTAACACTGTGTTTCAGGCTTTTGTTTGTTTGTTTTCCTCTGGTGGTACTGTAAGCAGTGCACTGACAAGACTGCATTTTCCTCTCTCTTCATGCATTTACAATGACATTTAAAAAAATATTTATGCAAATGTATGGTTGTGGTGTAAATGGGTTCTGTCTTGTAGACAGGGCTGCTCCATACGAAACCTCCACTGTAGATTAACCTGTGATATCTTAGCCATCGATTGATGAGAGAGATCTTGCATTGCTTTAGACCAGGGCTGCCCAGAGTTGGTCCTGGAGATGTACTCTCCAGGATCTCTCCCCTTTTACCAATCATTTCAGCACCTGATTCAAATCGCTCTTGCAGTCAGCTTGCCAAACCCTGCCCCCAGGACTGAACTTGGGCAGCCTGCTTCAGAGTTACTGTTTTAAGAAAAGGATACTTCAGATCATTGACCCTAAATCTAAAATGCCTATCCTTTAAAATTAAAAAAAAAAATGGTTTCATGTTGTGCCTGCCTTCATTGTAGTTCAGCATGCACATCAAAGTGTTATACAGTGTCAGTGGATCACATATATTCAGTAATTATTTAATATTCACCTGTGCTTGCCAAGATGCAACACAGTTAGGGTGGGACCCCATTAAAACCACTATATGACGGAAGGACTGAACTGTTTGATTTGATGAAGCATTGGCTTAATCATAATATATTTGGTCCTCATTAATGATGATTATGTAAAGTTCCTATACTCCATTTGTACTCCAGTGTAGTATAACCAGATGATATCACATGAAAATTTAAAGCTGCCACAGCTATGAAACACAGTGGGACATTTCAGATATTTGGTTAGGAGTATTGCTATCAAATTTTCATTTTTCGCTGGAGTTCCTCTGTAAGCATTTTAATTTGTCAGACAGGTCAGGGAAGTTGTATTTTTGGGGGGAATGTGAGAAACCTCCACAGGAAAGTGCGCTTTGTAAAGAAAATTGTACTTATCATCACACTGTGGAAGACAGGTCAATGTGCACTCCTCCTACGCTGCAGTTTAACACTGCCCCTGGGGTCAGGCATAGCCTCACATTCAGCACTATCTCAGATCATTACACTGCTCATGATCCTACACAAATGGTAGTGTTGGAGAGCACTCTGATACTATGGCTTCCGGTGATGCTTCTCCATGACCTTCAGATACACCCACATTCCCCTCCCTCTAAACACAGTGTCCTCTGACAGTGCCTTCAGTGTCAGTGTCCATTTAACATGGCTGTGTTTAACAGACTCTACTGTATGCATGTTCACATAGCTCTGTTTAACAGACTCAACTGTGTGTACGTTTACACAGCCCTGTTTAACACTCTCTTCTGTGTGTATGATCACACAGCTCTGTCTAACACTCTCTACTGTGTGTATGTTCACATAGCTCTGTTTAACAGACTCAACTGTGTGTATGTTTACACAGCCCTGTTTAACACTCTCTTCTGTGTGTATGATCACACAGCTCTGTCTAACACTCTCTACTGTGTGTATGTTCACATAGCTCTGTTTAACAGACTCTACTGTGTGTATGTTTACACAGCCCTGTTTAACACTCTCTACTTTGTGTATGTTCACACAGCCCTGTTTAACACACTCTACTGTGTGTATGTTCACACAGCCTTGTTTAATGCACCCTACTATGTGTATGTTCACACATCTCTGTGTGTGTGGCCGTGCTGTGTGAATGTTCACACAGCTGTGTGTGTGTATGGCCGTGCTGTGTGAATGTTCACACAGCTGTGTGTGTGTATGACCCTGCTGTGTGTAAGTGTGGCATTGTTTGTTCACATCTAAACAGCCCAGAAACCAGGGAGGGATCCTCCTGGCACTGGGCCAAGACTTTGCAGCAGGCTCGTCTTCCGTGATAAATTGGACTTTTCATATCCTGTGGGTCCATATTAAATCAAATGTACTAATCCCAGACAATGGAATCAGTATGTGATTCTCAACTCCCCCCAGCCCCCCTGAAATATCCTGTGTGCGACAAGCAGCAGCCAGCTGTGCAGTTTCCTTGTGTTACCATCTCTTGAGTCATGATTTTGAGTTTTGTGGCATGTTGTCTTCCTCTGTCTTCACTGTGTTGCAACCTGTGACTTGTGTGGCATGTTGTCCTCTTCAGTTTTCATTGTGTTACCATCTTTGAGTTGTGTGGCGTGTCCTCCTCAATTCTAATCTGTCTGCCTGGCAAATTGCTTTGAATTTATCTGTCACTTTTCATCGGCATGTGAAAATTTCCATGTTGGATTTCAATCAGCGCATACAAATGGGTGCATAATCTTACCTTTCCCCATATGATCCACGTTACCAGGCCTCAGCCACAGGAAAACACATCTCTCAACATGCGAGCAGAATAAAACAGATGTATAACAAGACTGAACAAAAATCATATAAAATCACTTATATGTGAAATAAATAATATGTTTTTTTAATACCATCATATGCCAAAACAACATTGTAGATTAGAGGGCCAGGATGAGATTGGAGCCACAACCTAATATAGGATTCAGTGGTTTTTATCGTGCTGTCCTCTGTGTTTTATTTTAGATGTTAAATGTTTGGTACACAGACATATACAATATGCCCCAGTCCATCATAATCCATTCCCCAGAGTGAGTGCATGTGCACCACAGCAAGATTAGACCAATGGCAGCAACATTACACTGCCTCTGTCACCCCCTGACTCTCTCACTGTCTGCCTCTATTGCCCCCAGCCTCTATCACCGCCCATCTCTATCACCCCCTACCCCTCTCACCGCCTGCCCCTATCACCACCTGCCCCTGTCACCATCTGCCCCTCTCACCGCCTGCCCCATCTTCATCTGCCCCTCTCACCACCTGCCCCTCTCACTGCCTGCCTCATCTTCATCTGCCCCTGTCACCATCTGCCCCTCTCACCGCCTGCCCCTCTCACCCCTGGCCTCTCCCTGTGGTTTCATTTGCAGGCAATGCTGGAGCAGGCCATCACATCAGAGCACAGTTTCTCTGTCATGTACACCCCCTGCACTGAGAATACCACTGAGGACAGGATTGAAAAGGTCAAGGAGATGTTCCAGAGCCAGTTCCCCGAATACACACAGTACCTGTTCACAGGTATGCATTTGGCCCAGGACAGGGGGAAACTTTGCACACACTGTACCTGTTCACAGGTACACACCTGGCCCAGGACAGGGGGAAACTGGACACACACTGTACCTGTTCATAGGTACACACCTGGCCCAGGACAGGGGGAAACTGGGCACACACTGTACCTATTCACAGGTACACACCTGGCCCAGGACAGGGGGAAACTGGGCACACACTGTACCTATTCACAGGTACACACCTGGCACAGGACAGGGGGAAACTGGGCACACACTGTACCTATTCACAGGTACACACCTGGTCCAGACAGGGGGAAACTGGGTACACTCTGTGCACACTCTGCACCTGTTTTTATTATTATTCACTTACATGTGCAGTCCCACACTGGGCTGCCGCAAATTCAAAACCACTAAAACAACAAAAAATAATACTGCATCCAGAAATGCACCACACTCAATGCACACTTCTGTACTCAACTGTATCCAGTTGCAATGTTTTTGATCTTTCCTGTATTTTGTTTTGTTAAAAGAAAGTAATATGCATCATATGTTTGCAGGAAATCTCACAGCACTGTCAAGTGTAATATAGTCATTCAGTTGGATTCAGAGGCAATTCAGGTCATATCCCTGTCAACAGCAGGTGTCTTGTGCAATATTAATACCCACTCTCTGACAGTATTTACAACATAGATACTCCCTGCTCACTTAATACTACAGAGCACAGGCAGCAGTCAGAAGCATCTCTCTGAAAGGCAGCAGTTTCACAGATTTTTTTGAATACTTGCATCTCAAAATATTTGCCTCAGCAGCATAACATACAGATGTATCACTGTGCATTATATGTTACATATTGTACAGCTCTGTGACCATTATATTTCAAATCACAGAAGTAATTATTTCAAACAGTATTGATTGAAATCAGGGAAACTACTGTACTTCCACAGAAATATGGCCTAGAGAGTGAACTGAGTGTTGCTTTTAAGCAAATGTAAGTGTTTCACTTAATTTCCAAGGCTCTGTCTGAGAGCCTTAGTGCACTTGGTTGGTTTTACATCCTGGAGTTTTAAGGTGTTGAAAAAGTTGCTATCTGTGTCCTTCTCAGGTGTTTGTGTCAGACAGGTCATAAATTAGAGAGATCACAGGCAAGCTGTGAACTGCACCTTCAAATGCAGTCTGTTTATTTGGAGCACTAACACTGTTGTATCACAAGGGTCAGGCACAGTGTTTAGTCCTCACTTAGCCTGTTCTGGCTGTCTCCTCTCTAATGGAAAATATATAGTTATATGTGATATAATCTCACACCAGTACACACACCTCCAGGACTGAGACCCTGATCTCCCTGCAACAGGCTTCAAATCACACAAACAAAATTACACAAACAATTCTCGCTGCTGACCCATTGAAAGTACTTGTACATGCAATCACTCAAAGTTCATTTGTGAGAGTATAGTGAAACTAGTAAAACTACGCAAACACATTTCCATTGTAAAAGTGTAGTGAAGTTACTCTATCATCCTTTGCACTCCTCCAGACACAAGCACACAGCAGACCTGATGCTACGGAAATAGAGTCCCAGAGCTCCCTGTGTGTACTGGAAAGCAGAGCTCTCTTAGCTACTGAATTAATTCAAACGCAGTGAGATGAGATGGTGTTAGATCACAGCATGCGCCCGGACACGTGGAGCCTCTCAGGGTGCAGCACATTTCAGTCGGGGTGCCAAGGGAGCCAATCAGAAAAAAGGTGCATTTGGGTAGGGGTAGGGGCAGAGACAGACAAATAGTTAAAACATGATGGAATTTTTACCCATTTTCTACTGATTTCCCAGCCATAATACGTCTCAACCAGAGGGACAGGATTGGGAATGTCATAATCACATACATCAAGAGTCTTTGCACTCTTTGACATCTGAGAGCAGGAGAGAATTCTCAGAAAGAAAGAAAAATACTAGTATCCCTAGAGACATTTAGGGCTTGAAAATCTGTATTTTCTGATTAATCAGGAAAATAACATGCATGAAAAGAAGTAGATGCTTTGTAAGGCCCTCGCTAGAGCTCTAGTTGAGTTGCTTTGTGTTCAGCTGGGTTTTTCCTCACTCTTAAACACGATAATGAGCTCAGCAGAGGGTATTTCCAGATGGCCCATGTCAGAGGTCAGAGGTCCGGAAAAAGAAGGTTACAGTTTCAGAGTGAGAGTAATCTATATCCTGTCACAAAACCATGACCCATATAGATCTTTGAATTAGAGATGAAAAATGTGCCCTCTCCAGCTGCCATGTCCTGGGTTCAAGCCTTAATCCCTTCAAAATATGCTGCATTAAAATATAAATCCTGCATTAAAATAGAAATTCTGGTCATCTTACAATGTGACATAATACAGTGTGATCTTTAACACTAGAAAAGCATATATTTTTACATTTTGGAAAAAGCATTTTAGTTCAAATTATTGATTGATATGTCTTCATTTCACCAGGTGGTTAAAACAAACAAACAGTCCTGTACTGTGATCCTCCATCATAGTTTCATTGTCAGGAAATAAATAGTCTAAATGTTAATTTTTCTTTACCTCTTTGAATGCCATGTCTGAAAAGTGCCTTGTTAGTTTTATTATTGTCATCATTATTATTATTTTTATTAGTGGTAGCAGTAGTAGAAGTATTGGTGTTTTTGAAATAACAATAATAATACCACAAGAGCAGAATGAGCAGATATACGAAAACACATAGTTATTCAACTCATTTAGTAACATGCATTGCAGGAGCTGAAGTCCTTTCTGAAAGGGGCTGGCATGAACCAACTGGCTAATGGAGCTCTAAGTAAATGGAGCTGAAATTACAATGCTAGTTTCTACTGAAATGTCCATTAGAGTCTCAAAGGCGTATGACTGTCCTACCAGAAGGAGAATGAAGAAGCATTTGACACAGAACATTCTGAGAACTGTGGCCTGTAATCCAAACTCAAGGCAGAGAGCACCAGCAAGGGTCTCTGAGGATAGTCTGGGACTCATAGCCATCAGGCTAGCACAGCGTTAACCTTTACATTCTGGCTATAGCAACGTGATGTTCAACCAATATACCTTTTTTAAACAAACAAATGAAGCAGTGTGAATCTACCTAAATACCTGACAGTTACACAAACAGTAAGTTTGAAGACAATTGAAACAAGGTCAGGTCAGGAGGAAGATGCAATGAACATGTGACTCCTCCACTTCATATTACGCCCACCTCTTGCTGTCAGTATTTATTTGGTTTGTTAATCAGTACTCAAATCCATGCTGACCAGGAGAGAGAGAGAGGACCTATGGAAACACAATGATTTAGGTCTGAGTTTGATTTACATAATCTTGACCTACTGCCTTTGTCAGGGAAAAACAGAATAATTTGCAAACCAAAACATTTTTGTAAAATCTGGTTTCAAGCAAGAGTAGTGTTCCTATTACTAACATGATTTTGTTGACGATCTGCGGCATTAACATAGTGTACATACATCTGAGGCTCACTAACAACAGTGGACACTGTGGTACCGCAAATGGTGGCACAGTCAGAGAGATATGTTGATGAACGTTTAAGAACAGAGCTGTCCCAGCTTATCCAATCAGCTTATGCCCTTGGCATGATGTCATATTCTAACCCCACCATTTCAGTTCTGTGGAAGTCTCCATGGCCGAGGCAGTAACACGTTTTACAGGCTGTATAAATTATGACTAAAAACAGCGCATTTTCTAACATCTTCCAGTTCATATTTGTGTTCTCAGTGTGACTTTTGCACCATCAGCAGCTGTAGAGCTCAGTTGTCATAATGTTAAAATTGTGCCTGAAGTGCTGGCATGCATGTCTCTAGAAACTGTCTGCTTCTACACACAATAAATAAGGCAGACAGCGGATGCAAGGTAGACGTCTTCCAGAGACTGCAAAATTAGCGCACAGTCAGATTTACACCAATTAAATTCACATCAAACAGCAGATTATCAAGGCAGAAGAGTGTTTCACTGCAGGTGAAACTGTATTTCAAAAAACTAATTAAAACTAAAAATTAAAATGAAAACAGCTGACAACCCATAAAGAATCCACATATGCAGCTGATGAACCCACAAACATCAAATGACTTAAAAATACAGGTTTTGGTTTATTTGTGGTAATTATTTATTTATTTTCCTCATTGACTCTTTGTGTCAATGAATGATAATAAATAGATGAATAAATTGAGGTCATTAAATAAAATATTAGCATCATCATATCAAATCCCCACATTTTGACATTTTGACATTATGTTTATAGTTGCATGGTTTTGAAATTGGGGATATTAATGTATTACTTTTGACTCTTATTTTCTTTATACTCTTTCTTCCCCCTTCTGCTACACATGTAACTCTCTCAGTTTGACCCAGACATATTCTGACTCTTTGTTCATCTGGAATAGCTGTTCGGACATGGACTGGGATCTAAATTTGGGCAGACTCAATAAAGCTGCATTGCCATGGCACATTGAGCGGGTGATCTCAGAGTCAGGACTGCTCTTTAGTTTCCAGGACATAAACCAAGCACTGTCTGGCAGCCATTAGCTGTGGTAGCACTGGGAATCACTGTCAAATAAAAAACCTTACCATTGAATAACCAACAGTGCAATCACTCAGTACATGCACCATATGTGTGTGTATGCATATACACAATATTCAGTATTGAAAGTTTTATAAAAATAACATGAATTGATTCATCTCACTATCAGCACATTCATCATTCAAGCTCCATAGAAGCTTGCAGAGCAATCAAGGCTGAAGGTATAGTAAGCAGTATTGTTCTCTGTACATGCAGATCATTTTAATTTACAAGATTAATGCATACACTGCTGCATACATTTAATCAGTATTTCCTTTATTCAACAAATATTTGCCACATTCCCCTCTGCTCCTGGAACTCAAAGCCTTGTAGCTGCCTGAACATTCTTGTTTGCATATTTGTTTATGTAACATGGTTTTTATTAGCATATTTCTTTTTCAGTTGGGAAAAGTTACCCAACAGATGTTAAGAGAAAAACTGCATTAAGTACAGGTCTCTCGTTATTCCATTTGTAAACTGGGTCTAATGAATACCCTGCCGTCTGGGGCGAGAGGACCTGAGGCTGGAATCAGATTAGAAGGAAGGCTAAATGGTGAATTAGCAGGGTTTCTACTGTCCTTGAAACTCCTTGAAAATACTTTCATCCTAGAAAGTCGTAAAAAGGTCATAGGAAGTGGTCAAATATTCCACTGTCATTGAAGAGACTTGGATTATTAAAAATTCAATTAAATTAAAAAGCCTTTATACATAAATTTTTATTTATATCTCACAAACCAAATGCTATTAAGCACTCAGGTCCTGCTGTATCAGTGTACTGATAATGCTAATTAATTGGACTCTATCACACAAAGTGGTCCAGTGGTAACTATTGCACCAAAAAGAAATCCTTGAAAACCATACATTTAATCCTTAAAACATAATTGGACATGTCATGGAAAATATAAACCTGAGTGGAGTGAGAACCCTAAGCAAGTGTAGCAGAGAATGTAATTGAGTTCAGAGATGTGAGCTAAGATGTGAACATCCACTTCAGGCGGTGATGTCACCTCCAGGAGTGTGAAGTTTTTCCCTGGGCAGCAGACCTTGATATGCAGCTCAGCAGGGTAATCTGCGGTTGTGCAGAGCAGCTAATGAAGTTCCTTCCTTTGTACCTTCCAGATCCTAGCAGCAGCCACTTGTTGCCCCAGACCACTAGCTGGATGGACCCCTGCATGCAGAGGTACACCCTCACCCTGGGCTTCAGGAAGACCGAGGATGGGAGTTTCCTGGACAAGCTGACAACCAGGAAGTGCCCCATTTTCACTGGTACATTTGGGGTTAGCCTTATTTGTCAGGGTAACTGTGACATTATAACTATGAGCCTGACAATCTACTGTCTCCATTGTAGCATAACACAGTGAACATTTTTTTAAACAAACCGGTGGTCCATCACTTCCTCTGACGAATCACACAAATTACATCACAGAGATGGGAGTCCAATGATAGCTTTTGATGTTTACTCTGTAGTAAATGTAGACATAGGCAATCTTTCTGGGACCTATCTGCTGCTGTCCCCCACTCAATGCAATGACACATTTGCTGCAAGCCAGCCAGCAAAACTAATGAATGATAGTAACAGACTGCATTTATGCTTGTAATGTCATGGTCACGTAACAAAAAACAGTGAGGCAGGAACTCAACCAACACCAATGTGTGGTTCTCATCTGGGTGATGCATGATGGCCATTTCATCCCAGCACACTCACCACACAGCCAAGGTACAGGGGAAGGGATTCTGACACCTATTAGAGCTTTGAGATCACTGTGATGGTCTGCTGTCACTGTGCCAGCTTGTCACCCAGCTGCACACACATTTTAGGGTATTTATTTCTGGCTGCTGATTGTCATAGTTGCTATAATAAAACATACAGTAGCATGACAGAATCAATTTTTTGTGTTTTCAGTCACTTGATTAATCTTGCCAAAGAATCCAAGCGTCCCTACAGCTCTACAGACATAACAGCAAAAAAATTAAATAATTAAAAATGTAATAAAATGTAAACATCCTTTGAATGGCACTGCACCTTGGTGTCCTTTTCAGAATGTTTGGCTCCCTGGGGGCAGTGGATTTATTGACTTATATGACTCAGTGTTTTGTAATTAACCGCTGTGCATAAGGCGGCTTTAAGGGGGTCAGCAATGCTAGGGCTGCCACTGGCATCACGGCACTCAAGGAAGAAGCAAGAAAAAAATAAAACAATCAATACATTTGTGAAATGTATCAAAGAAGCAGGATGAGGGGTGTCAGATCGATCATATTCATTCAATGGCCCTGAATTTCATCACAGCATACACTGGCACTGCACTCCCTCAGGAGTGGTGTCATGAGAATGCAGCGTCAGTCACCAGATAAAAGAGGGGAGGAATGTGCCACCTTAGGAGAGAGAGCTGCACGCTGTCTTAAGCGTGGCCCAGGATTTTACTCTTAAGGCAAGCGTCTGTCTTCACTCATTTTGTTTTTCAGGGAGCAGACCACCATTTGCCCCCCTGTCTACGGAGGACATTGAGAGGATGAGCAACAGCTTAGAGAGGAGGATTCTGCCAGTCTTAGATTTTATAAAGTGCACCAAGTTAGCTGTGGGTATACATATGACAGATATATTTTAAATCAGCTCCAGCCACTGACCCAGGATCTGATCCTGAGCAGAGTGGCTTTGTGTGGAACAGGATGGAACAGCATCTGAGGGAAGTCAACCATATTCTCTCTGTATTGCAACGGAGGTGTTTACATTGTGGCAGTTCTTCAGATCATGTTATCCATGATGTGTGATTACCCATCAACTCAGTAAGTTTCCATTGTTGCACAAAAATGAATCATTTTACCACACAGATGACCAGATGCTGAGATGAGTTCAGCATGCTTCACTCTCTCTCTCTGGGGCAAAAGCAGAGCTTAGAAATTGAAGGGTCACTGCTTGTGATGTCTAGCAGGTCAAGTCAAAACATGCAGTCATGTTCTAGTGGAAAGTGTAATTTTATCTATTGATTCAAAACTGTAATGGCCTAAGAGTTGATGTAACCTTTTTCCTCATAACCCAGTTCCATCACCTGCAGGCAATGAGCAGAAAATGGAAAAGACAGTTTTGTAGCAATGAGCGGTTCTGATGCTTCTATAATAGCAAGGATGCTGTCACACATTATTTAATGGCACTGAATGGTCGTCTTCACCCCATGTGAAAGAATTTCTTTCTTGCATTGAGGGCGCCTTTGGGAAGCATGCCCCTGACCTTAGCTGTATCTCATGGCCTTCTCTAGTAACAAAGTTTCACAGTGATGGTACTTACTGCATGATTACTGTGCAGCGTTTGTAGGGATGTGATTTGGTAAACAAAGGTTTTACAGTAGGAAGTCTTACAAGAGCTGTGTACAATCAGCCTGTCAATTTTATTTTCATGTGACACATTGAATGATGAGCATCCATACATACACAAACAAATATACATATAGGAACATCGACACTGCATACACAAACCACACACACAAAACACACAAATTCATAAGATGTCATTGGCCTATTTTTTTAAGTGACCCATCTTGAATATTTGTCAGTTGCTCTGACTTGGTGGCCAGATAACCTTTGAGAAGTGTCAGGGGTGAGACTAAGGCAGGGCTGGTCCCTGGAGATCTCACTGCCTCTCCTCTTGACAGCTTGAGAGAGTGTAAAAGTAAATTAATGACAGTGGCGCTCAGTCACAGTTCATTCTGTTCAGTGAGGTCTCATTACTTATTAAACAAGAAGGCAAACGCAGACACATTTGGCTATTAGCGTAGAAATTGTCGCCAGTGAACAATCAGAGAGGGGAGAGAAAAATCTTGATACAGCAATTTCAGATGCATCAGACAGAAAATATGGAAGACAAAACCAGCAGAAGAAATCAGTCATTCAGTCACTTTTTGCAGAGGAAATTGTCTGTGGAGTTGGTTCAGCTGTAATTTTCTCTCCTCCATTTGGTTATCTGCCCATATCTTGCAGCTTGCAGCTCATGGTAACCCAGCTTGATTTGTGTTGTGTATTAGGGACAGAGTATGAGGCTGGTGGGGAAATACAAGGAGCTGAGAACAGCACCAGCACAGGATCACAGATATAGAACAGCACAAACATAGGACAGCAGACACGGAGGACAGCACTAACAAAGGACAACAGACACTTAGCACAGCACCAACACAGGACAACAGAAACTGGGCACAGCACTAACACAGGACCACACAGAGAGAGAATGGGAGGGGAACAGGGATGGATGTGGGAAATAAAGGGAACTGGGGGAGTGAAGTGAGTGAGGGAGAGGAGAGAGAAGGACAGAAAGACAAGAGGGAGAGAGAAGAGATACTCCAGCAGTTCCTCTCTCACTAACTCATTTTTCTCCCTTTGCAGTTTTCAATGATTCAGCTCACAGATTATTGGATTTCTTTAAATGGATAAAATGAACAAAGAACCTGTGAATTCGGAGCAAAAAACACTGCAGTATATATGGTCATTTTTATTTGATTTCACCCTGTGACAGTGGTTTGAGATGCAGAGAGACCAAATCTTCTGCTTTATTAGTCACTCCCAATACAGAGATACATACCCTAATGAAATTCTATCTACCCCATGCATAAAAAATGATTTCATCTGAAACATAGAACAGAAATCCAGCCATTATCTATTAATGTGATTGTAATAACAAACTGTTTTCAAACTAATTCAGTTATCTTAATGTGAATCAGTCCTGTAGTCTGTATTCTGTATTGGTGAATATTTTATGTAGTACATGTCCTGTATGTCCCAGAAGTACAAATGCAGAATAGTGAATCAGCTGAAAATGCAGGCATGTATAATTTCAGACTAAAATGTCTTCCATTACAGAATCAGACCACTGTGTGATTTCACATACCATACACTCAGCTCCTCAGCTCTGTGGTAGTTTGAATCCCATAGGAGCTGCTCCCCATGATTATGAGTGATCAACATCACCCATTTCATGCCAGTCCTGCAGTTTTTGGGGGAGGTGGGAGAATGAGGTTGTTTAGCTGTGGAGTGGGGGAATCAACCCTTTTGGTCTTGGCTCTAAATAAATTATTTTTGTATTTGACACTGAGTTGATCAAAATATGATAAATGAGGGCTATCAAGGATTATATAATTTTCCATATCAGGAAATGTATCATATCATGAAATCTTAGATGCTTAACTAATTTGGGTAAATTTGAGCAATGAGAAAAGTGGAAGTATCCTAGCATTTGAGATGAATAATTGAAATGGCTTTAAGTATAATCATTTTATTATTTTAATCAACTTTTATTATGCTGTGATTGATATATTTTCATATATGAATTGGATATATGCACATACCTATTGCTCTCATATACAGTATATAACCTTATGCTCACTGGAAGGTTGCTGTTTCACTCAGAAAGGACCTCCATTGGTTGAAATGTCTCCCCAGTTAATCCCATACAAAGTACAAGAGAGCAATTTTTGGAGTTCATTTTAGACCATTCCCCAAGCTTCAGAAAATCGCAGACATTCATGCAAACTCTCTAAGTGTTTGCTACAGGGTCTCTCTGCAATTTTTCACGTACCCATGCAATTTAAAGCAAGACTATTGGTTAAACGGTCCCAAATTATTAACATTAATGTAAAACTCCTTTTCATGGCAGCAGTGCCATGGTACACTCTGCAAGGTTAATGACTGTGTAACTACAACAGAAATGCATGGAATTGTTAATAATGTGGGAGATTTTACATTACTTACTTCAATTTAGTCTTTCTTTGACAGCTTTTTTCGTCAGTTCTGTGTACTGGCACCTTTCCTCCAGTGTCTGAACTGCTGTCACATGTAAATATTTTTTGACTTTCAGCAATTTCAAAAATGCAGATCTTTTACTTGCATAAAAAGACACATAAAAATAGTCTGATTAAGTACATTCTTCACTGCTCCCCTTAAACGTCACCAGAGTTTTTTTTTCCTTTATTTCTGGTCAAGGTGGAGGGGTACAAAAGCAAATACATTGTGAAAGTGGGCAGAGGCCTTATGAAATATTCACTAGGAGAAAAACAACATCAATCGTAAGTAGGGGGACTTGCCTTTTGTTCCCCAGGTTCTGAGAGTAAATAGTGCCATGGCGACACTATGGACCAGCAGGAGCTGCCAAAAACAGCAGTGAGATGGCGCTGATTAAAAAAGGCATGCTGGGGCATATGTATCCATAATAAAAATTATCATAAACAGGACGAATGACAGAGAGGATAATAGCAGGCTAACCTCATGCTACAGAAGAGAAGTTGGGAATCTGTGCACCAGGGGAACAGTAAGAGAGGAACCCTCAGTGGGATGCAGTCAATTTCATGGGTGATGGGGGCTCAAACTATGGGGTCTGTCACAAAAGAAGCGAAAATAATTTCCACCTTTAGCCAAGATTTCACAATTCTTTGTTACAAGGAATACAAATGGCCAGGCTCTCTCCCTTGAATTACTGAGGTCCACAGCAGAAGAGCACAACAGGAATGGATGGCAGAAAATATCCAAAGGGATAGATCATTTGAAAAACTGAGCCACTGGACAGCCAAGCAGGAAGGCCTTACAGCGCTCCTCTTTGTTGCTGCTGTATCAGCTACTGTTGACTCTGCAGTTCCTCGACATGGGGAACAAAAGTTCTTTTAGGCACTGTTGAAAGGTTGGTTTTTTCTCCGTCATGCCATCTACTGTAAGACCTCTATATCAGGTGCTTGGTGGTCCCAGGAGTTCAGTGGTCCTGGATTCTCCCATTCTCACCCCGTTTCTGTGTCTGTCAGGTAGGGTTCTCAGCCGGCTCAGGACTGATGGAGAGGCTGCAGTATGCTGACTACCTGGGGCAGCTGGGTCGCACCACGGAGCAGGCCCTTGCCCTGCAGCAAACGCTGGCAGAGCTCGCCGTCGCACCCTATCTGCAGGAAATTAGTCACGCAGACACACAGCTGGTGAGTGCCCCCCGTGCAGATCACACTCAGACCTCTGACCTCTTCACTCCATAACCACAGCCATTCCATTACATTTCATAGGCACCTGGTCTCACAAGGACCTGCGATTGGACAGAAACATCCTGGGGCACCTTAACAGCCCACTGGAGAAAGCTAGCTGTTCTAATAAAGTCTTAAATTATGCACACCAATAAGCAAAGGGGCTTTGTTTTCAATATTTATTGCACTCAAAAAATGGGAAAAAATATAAAAGGTAAGGACCTCGGGATGTGTGTTGGGATGTGGGTGAGAGAGGGGGAGAAGTGTGGAACGGGTGGCATAAATCTCGCTCTGGTATCGTGATGAGGCTTTATAATTGCCTCCTTACTGGATTAACACTGCGGTGAGATTGACCCAGATCAATGCAGTGTGATTTATGCATCAGCAGGACTAAGTCTGCAGTAGGGAGAGAACCAGGGGCCTCTAATTACTGGGCCGTTTATGTGAGCTCAACAGGCCAGCTCGCAGAGCTGTTAAATATGTTCAATTTAAGGGCCACCTCATTCTAACTTTGTTTGGAGTGCTCTCTGTCACCATGTAAGATGGTAATTATGACTGGAGTCAAGAAGAAAGTAAGATGGAAGAACTGGCTGACTAATCATAAGGTTGTACAGCAGTGGATTAGAGAGGTTCTTTATGACAGAGATGAACAGAGACAAGATCATGTCCAGAATCGTGTGTGTTTGCTAATTACGCAATGTGCCCTCAGAAGATAGGTCTATGAGGGCTGAACTTTCAGAGGACAAGGAAACCTAGAGCTAAAGTTCTTTACTTCATTCAGCACACCACAATGCGCTGCAGTGTTTCAATCTTATTCTAAACCAGCATGTACTTGACAGTGAGGTCATTTCAGTAATTTATGATTCATACAATTTTACAAAATATGAAAAATGTGAGAAAGCGTTGAAAATTGTCCATGGCTCCTGTAATCTGTGAACGGCAAAATAAGGTCCTCAGGCAGTGTGAGTGTGATTCAATGCAGTGTGGTCTCTCCTCAGTATTTCACAATCTTTCCACCATCAGAACCTTTTGATAGATGGGTCATGGACAGCATCCTTTGAGTATTAGCTACTCCCACACGCAGTGATAAACGAGGCCCGCCGAAAATCGCCCATTGTTTTCCCTCTACCCCCTCTGTTGTGAAACTGCTCATTTGCTTTCAGTGGAAAATGAGCGGAGACAAGATGGCAGCACTCATTGTATGAGGAATGAGTTATAAAATCATCCTCCGACAAATGATTTTTTAATTAGCTTTTAAGTCTGTGTGTTTAGAGAAGTTATGGCGGTGTGTGAATTGCGCTCTGATAATCTTTATCTCCGGCCTACAGCTGCAGGCTCTAATGGTAGACAGCATGGACACCCTTGAAGGAAAACGGACTGATAAAGAACGTGTGTGGAATGAAATGCAGAAGGTAAATACAAAGAGAGGGTGAGAATAATGTGACAGAAATACCCCCACCCCCACCCCACACCTCCAAACACTTAGGATTCTCCCCACAACCAAGAGGATTAGGCAACACATTCAAACCAGGATGTGTGTGTGTGTGTGTGTGTGTGTGTGTGTGTGTGTGTGTGTGTGTGTGTGTGTGTGTGTGTGTAGTTTTTTGAGTTTGAGAAGAAAATATTTAATGTGATTGAAACCTCTGAACTTTAAAATGGCAAGACTCAGGGGAAGGATTTTATTAAATATTTTCTGGCCAAATGATTTCCTCGTTAATTAGCAACTCTCGGGCATTACCTATTACCTTTATCAGAAAAATAGGTAAAAAAATACAATTGCTTAGAAGAAAACAATTTTGGAAAAACAGTTAAAACCACACAGGTATTCATTGCACCACTCATAAATTACAGAGACCCCTGGAGGGGGATTCAGCTGTAATTACCAAAAAGGAAATCAGACCAAACAGACAATGTCTTAATTAAACTGTCCCCAACCACGTTTACATCCACAATCCCCTATAACAGCATAATTACACACAAGCTGATGTGTGGTACAAGGGAGTGTGGATTTTCACATGGCTGGCTAATTTCGTTACGGTAGCAGAGTCCGTGCTGGAGCCTCGGTAGGGGTGACAGTACAGATGCCGAGTGGAAGACAGGCTTCACAACATGGGTCAGTCTCCATAAACGGCAAACCACGGTCAGGGGGTATATCTTATTTAGAAATAAAAATATTTGATTTATTTTAAAATAATTATTTCTGTAATATTTTTCAAAACATCCATATAGAAAATATATCGAACAAGAAAAATATATTTCCTAAAATATTTGTCATTTCATTTCATTTGGAAATTATCTCAGTAGATGTCATTTAATTCTTTATTGTCCCTACATCGTATTGAAACTGATATATTTATTAGGGATTTATGTCTCACTATTTATTAACTGTGTTAAGGGTTTTCTTCACCTTGAAAAATATGATAATTATTTATTCTGAAGAACACTTCAAAGCTGTTATGGTTTAAAATAAAAAAAAGATGTCCTCATCTTTATGCGACTGGAGATAACTTTTTTAGCCTGTGCATCTGAGTCATACATAAAAAACATGCAGTCCTTAATGTTTTATTCAGAGCACATACTCAACTTATTCTACAGAAGACTTGTTACATTTCAAAAATATTAGCATCTCATCACATATGATCTGAAAGGACACAGTGTTATCGTCTAAAAACATGACTATTGCTGCTGAACTCACAGTCCACAGCTCCAGATGATGATCTCAATAATAATAATAATAATAATAATAATAATATATATGATTTGAAATTATATTTGAAGTATCATTTATAAATTATTTTGAAAAAACTATTTGGATGATGATATTTAATTTTTACATTTATGTCTCCAAAATTGTATTTTAACCATTCAATTGAATTACTTGAACTACTTTGAGTACATTTTTTTCCAAGACAATATTTACAAATAAAGAATTGTTTTGGCAAATTCTATCTGCAAATTATTAAAATACACAAAAAATTTCAAATAAAAATAATTCAGTTGGTATCTGTATTTGACTTAGGTCTGCTAGTTGTGCTCAGTTTCAGTCATGCTCCAAACCCCTACTGTGAATCTCTGTACCACACATACTGTTACTGTAATCCTTACCCTACTCAGGTGCCTTTTCCTGCAGTAACGAGACCATACATCACCACATGCTGCACGTATGTGCCTTTAAACTTGACTGGTGTGGGATATCAATGGAGCTGTCATTCAGTCACTGCTCCTGTCAGTGGAACTGGCAGTATGCTCTGTATGTACATTGCCATCTCCTCAAACCAGCCATCTCAGAGTTAGTCAATAATGATTGTGATGCTAGCAAATGTGCAATGCTACAGCAGAGTAACGTAAGCTTAGCATATGAGTAATGCTGCGGTTGAGAGGTGAAAGTCTAACATGTGAGGCTGGCATTCTAGCTATGCTACACCTGAGAGGTATAAGCATAGCATGTCAGGCTAGCATGTAACAAATGCTACAGTGGAAGGGTGTAAACTTGAGCAATGCTGCAGCAGAGAGATGTTAGCCTTGCATTGTTACAGCACTAGAGACATATAAGCTTAGCGTGTGAAGCTAGCTACAGCAGCAAGGTATAAGCCTAGCATGTGAGGCTAGCATGTGAGAAATGCTACATCAGAGAGGTTAAAGCTTAGTATTTGAGACTGGCCTCTTCATAAGCAGGATTTGCCTTTAGAGTGGTCCTGACAAAAGCCCTGTGCAGAAAGAACTTGGTTGTGCATGGTCCTGATACCCTCCCAGGCCTTTTGAGGAAAAAGAAATTTCCAGCAGCAGCTTAGAGATGACGCTGTCCTCTCAGTCTCTCCCCCATTCCCAGTCTCCCTACCATTGCACACTGATATCAGGGATGAAATGAGTGCATTTCAACTATTCAATGTTGAGTGGAAATGTGGCACTAGAAAATGTTATGTCTCGAGATTCCCAAGACTCCTTAACCTCAAATGACACCAGTAGTCAAAGCATCCTTCAAGAATGTTTTCAGGTTGATGTTTTGAATAATTGCTCAGGGGTTTGGTAGTGGCTGGTGTTCTTGGTACGTTTTTAGCATTTAAAGTGTTATATCCCTCAAGTGTTAATCACCATGTTTTGATTATCACCATTAAGTGAATGAAATATTTCTCCTTACACATTCTCTGCATACAGCAGTTTTTGTAAATCTTGTCTGAAAAACAGGAAAGATTTATTGCTCAAACATTTTAGTTGTTTGTATGCGAGTCCTTCCATTCATATATTCCCCTCTCTATCTGACATTAGTTATATTACTTGACTTAAACAAAATAAATTATGGAACTAAAAAATGGCCTTCTTCACAGAATGGTATCCGATTGTATTAAGAACTCATATTTTTACCTGCCTTGTTGATCCATTTATAAATGAATGCTAAACCTTCCCTCAGATTTTAAGGCTGTATTTGAAAATTAAATTTGCTTCTGGCCTGGAGATTCCCCCTTCTCAGCCAAGACTACTTTTGGATCGGAATTTGGTCAGTGAGATGCATGCTGTGTATTCTTTCACCAGAGAAGCGATATTAAAAAAAAAAAAAAAGTAGGAGACATGTATGATGTCAATTTACTGGTAGAAAGAAGATATTAATTCCAGTAATCCCTGAAGATATTTACATGTTTTTCTAATCATCATGAACAATGTACATAAGTGGGGGAGTGTTTGTCTGCTTACTGTGACTACATGGATGCACAGTTTCTTGTACATCTTCTTCATTGTCCCTACATTTCACAAGCACCAAGCTCAAACACCCTCTCCCACAGCTGCTCATTAACACTACAAAAACATTGTAATTCTTAGTTTACATATATTTTCACATGGCGGACATAATGCTTTCATTAATGGGCCTTTATAACATAGACTAGAAGCACTTGATGCGGGTGCTTGATGTGGATGCAAGAAAAGCATTGCCAGGGACAAGATTCTGTTTATTAGGTTGTTGAACACACAACTGCACAACTGTACAACTGCCAAAATTTCCTGCTCAGTGCACGGAGCCCAGATATCAGAAATCAGAAAAGCACCCTCTGAATCAAAGCCAACTTCTGCACCAAGCTGCAGGATTTGAAGATGGGAGTGTGATCTCTGTGCCATCAGTGTGTGTGTGTGTGTATACCAACCCTAATCTACAGCCTAATCTGTGATGTGATTGGTCCTGATTAAACCCCTTTTTTCATAATTCACCATGAAATACTAATTCCAGGCCCACAAATCACAAACAGAGGCAAAGGATAGGGGTACATTCTCCAGAATTTTCAGTCGTAGTGAAGACCAATCCTGGTAACCCATAAACATTTAGGGTGTGAAAAGAAGGAAAGATCTCACCATTGTATTTTTCCATACTCCCTCTAACCTGTCTGCAACTCCACCCCATCCCTGTGTCAGCTCATTTTAATATATCAAAAGGGTTTAAAAATGTAATTAACAGGTAAACAGGCAACAAATAAGTCTCAATGTACTGTCAGGTTTTACAGAGAGGATTATGCATATTTGTATTGTACAGCAAATGATACACACACATACACACACACATACTGACACACATGCATACATTCATACATACATACAATATAAATATATACGTCATTGTGTGGCACAGCATAGGACTGAGCACACTTATTATTTTAGTTTCAAGGTGAGTGTTTGGATTTTCTAGCAATCATATCATTGTTAAGTGCTACATATTTTATCTCTTTGCATATATGCTTATTCCACCATACAACTAGATAACAATGTGCAGTGGAGTGATCACCTACAGAAGCCCCTGAAGACAGACACAGGTTTTGAGAAAAATGAAAGTGGAGTACACTATTGGAACTGTCCTGAATCCATGCTTGCACAGCACTGTACTTGTATCATATTTTTCATGTGGATAAGGCTCTGCAAGAGTTGGGTTCCCCATTCCTGGAGGGTTGTATCTATTTTCTCTTCCTTTTTTAATTATAAATCAAGGCCTGCTTCACTTGTAGAATCAGCAACAGTAAAATGTTCTTTCGGAGACACAAGAACAGTTTTCAGCTGTTATTCACAAACATCCATAAATATAGTTAAAATGTCAGGTCAAGTACATGATTTAAGCTGATTGATCTCCAAATTTCAACAATAAAGTTAGCTTAAAATTGTGACATTGGATGTGGCCCATCATGAACAGGGCTTCCCATCTGATGTGCAGTTTGATATTATGTATATCAGTTATGGAGGTAAATTTGATTTGTTATTAATACTCTCTCAGAACAGCAAAATCAGTACTCAAACAGACACAAAACATTTTACTAATACGTTGCAGCAGTGATGAGAAACAGATTCAGAGCACATTTTTCTTTATTGCCATTTTTTCTCATTTCTAAATTTGTCACTCAGCCCAACAGAAATATCAGAGGGAGAGAGTTCATTTTCACTTGTCAATGGGTTATATTTGTTTCCTGTAAATCAGAAATGCATTTCCACATGCTGTAGAAACATTGATTGTCCTGTTTGTTTGGATGAGTCATTACGAGGGTAGCTCTCATTGTTCAATTACACTGTACGAAAAGAAAAGCTTCCTGTCCTCTGTAGAACACATTAATGTGTTCAAATTAACAAAGTAGCAACAGGAAGTGTGTGCAGTGTTTTAGCCTGGTATGTTGCATTTCCATTTCTACTCCTTGGAGGGAATCATAAAAAACATGAATCTGAGTAAGGAATGAACCACTGAAGCTGGAGACAAAGACTCATAATACCCTTAAGTTATCATTTATCAGTATTAAGAATATTTTATAGACCTATAAACGCACAAGCGCAGATACACTGACAATAACACATATACACACAGGCATGTTTGTACATAGTAAATAATAAAGAAGTACAGTATGAATACATTCCAGAGATAAATTGAAAAGCAGACTTAAAATATGTATGTCAGCATACAGTAGCATGTACCAGTAGAATAAGAACTCACTCTTTCCACTGCCCTAAAAGGGATGATTTCATTGGGAGTTCAAACAGCATATGCTGTTAGTGTACCTCCTCTCAGTTCTAAAGGTATCTCTGCAAGTGTGGCATTGTTATTGTGAGTGGTTCATTCTTACTGTAAATGTGGCATTCTTACTATGATTGTTTCATTCTTACTGTGAGCATATCATTCTTATTCCAAGTATGGGGTTCTCACTGGAATTATGCCATCCTTGCTGCAAGTGTGTCATTCTCACTGTATTACCTACTGCATGTATGGCATTCTAATAGTGAGTATGAGATTCTTACAGTGAGTATAGCATTGTTGTGTGTATGGAATTCATACTGTGAGTATGGTAGTGAGTTCTCTCTCAGACACCCATTGATTTCCAAAGCCTGAAACAGATATATTTTACTCACTAATAGGGTGGTTTGTCCTAGTCTGAGTGGAGTTCTATGAGCATGCTCAGTGTGTATGTCAGGCTGTCCTGGGAAGAGCGCGCGAGGAAAATGAGCCCTCCTGCACAAGCTTGACTCATGTCGCCTGTGAACCAGTCCCACATGCCCCTGTGCCCCACAGATAAACCCACTCAGCCCAGCCTGGACTCAGATCGCACGGATAAAGAGACACCAGTGCTGGTCTGGGCCTCTCTCTCTCATTAAAGCAGCAGGCAAGCAGCCGGCAATGAATCCCTCTCCTGCTCTCCCAAAGCTCTTTTTCTTTCACCAAATGGCCTTTTAATTCATTTCTTCATCACACATTCGCTTTTAGCTGTCTGCCCTCCTCCCTCTGTTTGAGCACTGTAAATATTACGCATTCCCTCTCATTCTCTCCTCATGAGCAGACAAGGGAACAGAGTCCAACAATTGCTTGTTTGAATTTTTTTATTTAATTTTTATGAAAAGTAATTAAGTCTCTAAGGTGCTCTCTCTCAGCACCCGGAACAAGACAAATGAAGGCATCGCAGGACTGTTTACCGCCCCTCCTTGTTTGTTAAAATTCATTAAAAAAGTGAGTGAAGTGCAGCTGACTCTTGGTTCTGAGGTTAGCTGCTGGCTGTTGTAGGTGGGGCTCCTGGAGGAATTGGCCCATCAGCAGGAGGAGTCATAC
Organism: Albula goreensis; assembly: GCA_022829145.1. Lineage (NCBI taxonomy): Eukaryota > Metazoa > Chordata > Actinopteri > Albuliformes > Albulidae > Albula > Albula goreensis. Next base: position 13,446,013 of record CM040753.1, on the reverse strand, counting down.
CTGAGGGAGCAAGCAGCAAAGTCCGGCAGGAAGTTCCAGGGCAGGAAGAGGAAACCCCCCATACCATTAGCCAGGGAAGCACAGCAACCCAGACCTCCACACCCCAAGCATGGCGACCAGCTCCAGCAGAGGCGTGTGTGTAAATTAAAATCATCCTCTGTAGCCAGTGTTCCCACTCCATTACTCTGAGCTGGCAGAAATGAATTTGCAGCCTGGTCCTGACTCTGATTTAGGGTTTTCTCTCCCCTCTTCCTTGTTTATTTGTCAGATGCACTGTCTCCAGCTCCATGCCCCAGTTACAAGGGCTACTCAAGGGGTGGATTAGTAATGTAACTTGCTCATTTAAGCTTGCTCTGTCTCATCTAATGTAAAGCAGCCTTATGCTATCTCTTAATCACACTGTACACATGCATTTAAAATACTGTTGCTCACTTCCAGAGTGAATGTCTCTTTCACTGCTTCCAGCTTTCTTTTCAGTTTCTACTAAATGGTTCATATGTGAAGCTTTTATGTGAAGCGTACATGAAGCTGTATAAACTGAAGGTTGCAGGTATAGTTTCCCAGTCAAATGCAGTCATTATACTCAAGCAAGTTACTAGCTGAATTTCTACTGGAAGAAACAAGCTGATTAAATGGATATGTAAATGCTATGTGAAAATGGGGTCATGCAGAAGGCTAAGGAAATAAATAACAACAACAGTTGCCAGCTGGTAACATTTACTGGAGGAAATATCTGCATTATTACTCCAAAACCTGCACAGCGGCACTTTACGCCACCACTTCTGCACTTGAACCAGTAACCCCCCAAAGAGTGATCCGCTTTAAATGCAATGTTTCCTTTGTTATTATTATCTTAATGGTCTGTAGTAACAATCAATTTAATGCAAAAAGTGCAGTTTGAGGATCGATCCAGTGCGGACGAGCTCCCCTGAGCAAATACTACGAGAGGGGTCCCTGTCACTCACACACCAGGCATTGATTGATTATGTAGTGCTGCCTTCTTCAATGTCTGTGGAGATCCCCCCCATGCCTCCCCCAGGGACACGAGTCACAAACGTTCAACATTATTGACATGTTCAGCAGCAGTCCTCTGCTGCACTGAGTTACAAAGCATTCACCCTCCACCACATGATAACCCGCCTATTTTTCCTTTGCAAATAATACATCGCTCACTTAGAGGGCCCTTCAATCGATTCCTTGGTACAAGCCCTCCTTATTTCAGAATGACATTATTTCCTGCTGGAATTCCCATTGTAGTGACCTTCAGATTAGAATAGTGATAACTGTGGAATAAGGGATGGAAGAAGCAGAATCACTCTGACGCTCAAAATGACTTGTGCGATGTTGTGATCAGCAGTTCATTGCTGATCATTCAGCATTCATTCTAGCACGGAATAAATTAATGGCATTCATTGTTGAGTAGTCAAAAACTAAACCCTTGGGTATTGTACGGTATTGGCACCTTCTGAAGATTAATTAGGTCTGCGCCACATTCTAAACAGTTATTATAATCCTAGCTCACATTATGTTTAGTGTACATATAAATTAAAGGTCATTGATAAACTGTTGCTGTCCTTTGGTTGGGAATTTGATTGCTTGCACCATTTGCATTTTAAATGTTAATGGAATTAACACAAATGTTTATGTGGACCATAGGATGTAACTGTGCTGAATGACCTGCATCAATGATATTAAGTGAAAATGTTACTGAAAATGTATTTTCTTCTGAGTTTAATTAAGAATTTCCATTAGGCCCTCCTTTCAACTGTTATAATTATGAGCAGATAATGAGCAGAATATGCTGAATGCTTTTTAGCTGTATTTATGATGATGGTTGAGATTTGTGTGAAGCACAGATATTCATTATCATTTGTACTCTCCTCTTATGTCACAGTGTGAATTCTAGCTGTCTAAGCCCACAGTTCTCAGGCTGAAAGCAGGACCTTGCATTCTGTGGTCAAGTGCTAAGTGTTAATCGCGATGACAGCAAATCAAAAGTGGTCACACAAGGCCTGAAAATCCATGCACATACTCAATACTCTCACCAAGTGTGACAATCCAGTTTAAGGACAACAAGGCAATATTTTGGGCAGAACCTGTGGCCTTGCTACTGCACATTCTGCAGTGACTTGAACTGTTGAAGAAAGAAACCAAGTTACCTGAGGACTCCCAACATAGTGCTGAGTGTCAGTGTTTGGCAAACATGAGGGAAACACTCATATAGTAACAAGCTGAAATGGACCAGCATGAACCAGGCTTATTTTGATGCAAAATAAATGAATTTCCTGTTGTAGAACATAGGGTGAAATATTTGAGAAGCATAGCACAACACGCAACTCCCCAGGCGAGCAGTCTCCGGTGATGGTGACCCACTTAATTAAAGCACATATCAGGCCATCCTGATTTAATGCCAATACAGCGCATAACGCAGCTGGAAGCACCAAAGCTATGGAAGCTACAAGCAAGCCACCCGCTTGTCTGCAGGAGTCTGCGCACATTGCAGATGCAGGCTACATACATCTGTATAAGACTGTGAAAGCTGTATGCTGTCAATTTGATGCCTCTTGAATATTTACTAAAAACAAACAAAAAAACATTGGGGGAGGAGAGGGGTAACATGACATTAAAAAAGTAGAAAAAATGAACAGTATACAAGATCCTGGCAACCAAACTGACTTAGAGATTCAATGTTGTCAGCAGAAGAGCTAACAGGTTGAGCTGACAGACTCTGGATGAACATGAGATCCTCCAGAATGCATGACTGTTTTATTTTTGTTTTTTTTTTGGGGTGCCCAGGAGAGCATAGTGGTAAACATTCCAGAGTCCCACTGATGAAATGCAGCCATGGTGACACTGCTGCAAGGTCCTGCTACTAAAATGCAGCTAGTGCTGTGAGCAACGTGGAACCTGCATTCAATCACAGGAAAACAGGCACCAATCCCCTCTCAAAACGGTCTGCAAAACAAGCTTAGGACCACTGAACCTCACAGCAGTCTGATCTCCAAAACAAATGCAACTCAGAAAAGAGTAGTCGAGGCAGGGAACTGGGTGTAAGGCTGGTTATCCAATTCCAGACAAATTAATTGGAGTAGGATACATTGTGAGGTTCAACACAACTGTGGTGCAGAGCATAAAGGTTGAGACATACGACAAAAAGAATGGTCACACCCTCACGTATCCAGTTTGTTTGTTTTTTTATGTCTTACCCCTTCAGGTAAAGGCAGCATTAACATTATGTGTTGAAGTCTGAACCGACCTAAGAAAAGAAACCAGAGCCTGAAAGAGTTTGAGCTTATCTTTGGTGTGACTCTAATGTACCTCAGATCGTTTCAGTGAACATGCAAGGAGTACAATAAGAATAATTGGTTGAGCTGGTTCTACATTTTCCTGATGATACACCTCAACACAACACAAAAATCAAGAAAAGGAAATGAAAAGCAGGGCAGAGCTGGTCATGGACTTGACCCATATAGCCAATGCTTCCTTATTTCAAAAGCCCAATTAGACCATGTGCCTGTCACTGCACAAGCTACAGCCAGGCTGAACACATGCATGAAACTGACATTTATATGGAAAGTGATTTCCAAAAGAACTACAAGTTTTAATTACATTATGTTTAATGTGTTTTCCCTCACAAAATAATTTCAAGTAATATTAAACAAATAAAAACACACGCAGTGGAGAGTACATGGGTCTGAATATAGACTATTAGTTCATATTAGTACAAGTTGTTTAATTTATGTCTACTGGGCAAATGTTACACCCACAAGCACATTACTTAACATAACTTGACAGACCACAGTTAACTTATTCTGTTGGATTAATTTCATGCTATGAAATGGGATTTCATCATATTTGTCCTGACTCTCAAACCTTTGGACAGAATTGTCTGCCCTTGAAATAACCAGCATAGAAAGATGTTTTTTAACAGACCCAAAAGCCAACCTCAAAAGCTGTGCAGCTTTGCTGCTTTCATCAGAGTACCTGGAAGTGTTGCCAAAGGAAAAAAAATGCATATGAAATGCATTTATCTTATGCAGGGGAAGTATAGGGGCAACGAAAGGCCTCAGTGCTTAGTTATCTCATTAATATTCACAATGTTCAGCTTAGCATTCACATCTAAGCAAATCATTTCTCCATCAAAGGTGCTACATGAAACTGACCTTTAGCAAGGTTTTTGATAGTTCAGCAAACCTTTCTTTGTCAATGTTGCAATGATGGTTCAGTACAATAAGAACAATTAAGAGATTTTTCCCCTGAGTACAATCCATTAAATTTGTGCAACTATTGAATTGTGTGAAATGCCAGCATGCATAAACCAATGGGAAATTATTATAAAGTATAATTCAAAACACAAAAGGGAAAGTTTGAAACCGCCCCCACATGAGATTCTTTAAACAGGTTTGAAAGCAGCATTGACTGGAACATCTGAAGGCTTTTTATAGGAATGGAAGTAAACGGTTGAGCTCATCTCCTGATAATCCAACTGTGAGTACAGGAGGTGTGATAGTAATTTAAATTGTGTCTTGTGTCTGACTGCACCATCTCTGTCAGCTATGTATAAAAAATGTATATAGCTTGAGACATCCCAGGGGTCTTTATATAGATACACTGTGGATGATATTATTAAAAGGTAAAGAGATCAGATTTTTTTTCTGAAGGATCAAGAATTGACACATGCATTGCACACAGAATCCATTAATCCTACCTGTCAGGAACAGGTGGTCACAGCCTCATCCCCAATATATGAAAGTCTTTGGGTGTAATAGTCTTTTTTTGTATTGGGTGTGATATCCTTGTGAATCTGGCTGAATTTTAAGGGCCACAGGCATAACCTTTATAAGGCTGTTTTCTCTCCATTTTAAAATAGCCCACATGTAATTGGTACTTTTTAAAATGCAAACCAGCACAATGTTTTAACTGAATGGGAAAAGAGTGTTCTTGGAGACAGGCAATGCCATCTGTAATTCCTTTGTGCTCACTCTGAACAGTTTTTTCTCGCTAAAAGAGAGTTCATTACCGTCACCTTCAAGAAGTTAATATGGTGCAAGTTCATTTGTGCACAATCAGTGTCTTTTGAACACACAAAGCTCTTCAATTGACTGGGAAACATTTGAAAGTAGCAATTACTGAATAGCTTGGATAAGAGACAGCTAGAAACTTAACTGGCACACAAAGTGTGAGGCATAATGTAAGTTTCATAGTCAACCACAGGCAGTCTATAAATATTCCCAGTCTAGAATGCAAATGTTTATTTTGAAACACTCCATGGTCAAGTGTTCAAGCACGATAAGTGTAGGTACTGTTTATGCTTGTTGGCATAAAAACGGTAAAATGTTTGCACCTTACAATAATTTCCTCAGGGGGCAGAGTGAAATAACAGTAGGCCAGTCAATAATTAAATATGTGATATCACCAGCATGAGGTGATTTTGTGGCGAGTTACACATTTCCAAGAGCTCCTTCAGCAGAGCCAAAGTCAACATTCAGTTCTCCCCCCAACACCTCCCCCCCTTTTTTCCAGTTATCAATGTTGATTAAATATAAAATGACAACAGATTGTTTAAAAAAGTCAGCAGGTGAATTCCAGTATGTGGAAGTCAGTTCCCTATAAGCGATGCATGAGCATGTCATTTAATCATTAGCAGGTTATGGAAGCACATCTGCCTTTCAATTAAACATGTCCACATTGGTGTTTGTCCCTGTGTGTGTTTAGAATAAGAGCAGTACCAACATACTCAGAGTAATTTCTCAGAGTAACCCGCCTCTTGCACACCCACACACAATTGTATTTCTCTTAGCATGCACACACATGCATGTTGCACATGCAGACATCAGTGGAGGCCCAGTGGTAGCACACAGTGCTTGGGTTGAAGGGAACCCAATAGTCTTACACACACTTGGCACAAGCCCTTATATGAAAAGCATCTTCCGTCCCCTCCCCCCCTCCCCTCCCTTCCCATCCATGCATCCTTCCGTTGCTGTGTTCATAATCACCCTCTTTCCTACTCTTTTGGTCTTGTTCTCCAGTCAGCATTGTGCCTTTTAAAAGAGATCAAAGAGAGGATGGCTGGCTGGTGAGAGGCAGAGAGGGGATAGTGTATATGGGGGAGAGGGGACCTGGAAATGAATATGGATGGGTTCAGGTATCATAAAAGTACAACCCAGTGTAACTGATTGGAGTGTAGACATTAGCACACGCCGTTAGCCTGTATTGGCCGGGTATCTCTGCATCATATACTGTACATGCAGCCACGTATTTCACACTCACACCAACACACCTAGAAGCATCTGTGGTCAAACTGCATTTATATACAAACACTAACACATATTCTTCACCCCAAACATACACACACACCAATACACACTGACATACATTAATGTGTGCGCAAATACAACCATACTCAAACATACGCCCTGTAAGAAAATCAACAACCATTCCCTATCGTTGCCATAGCCATGCAGTGGAAAATGTTTATTCACAAGCACAAGAGAATAAATACATTGATGACAGGACACAGGCTTGGGTAAATACACCATGTCATACTCATGCTTTTATAAATATTCATCTGTGTATTCAACATTGAATAATGTATGTCCTGGAGGAAAAACACTCCCTCCCATTTTGACATTGTGCTAAAGAGAGAGGCAGTGTTGCTGAGGGCTGATTCAAGACACTGTCATGATGTTATTATACGTGATGTTCTACCCAGAAGCCCTACTGGCAGCTCCTGAAAGCTGTAAGAGTAATTAACATCACATTCGTTCCTAGAACCTCAGTACATGGAGAATTTCAATGCTGGGCACCTAGTAGGTTGAAAGTACATTCAGCTTTGCATAATTAAATCATGTTGTTCAAGTATAGTAATGCATTACTGGTAATCATTTTCTAATTTTCATACACAAGTTTATATCTCAGCTTTGTTACACCACCAGCCTCTGGGTGCCTCACATGGTAAAGACATTAATATGGAAAGCAAACATATGCCCTATGGCTGGGTGTTCTGGTCCTATGTATGCCAACGCAAGCTATAGGCAGCAAGTCAGCTACTTTTGTTTGTCTAATGGCCACTCCTCTTAACTTATGTTAAATGAATACTTTTTCCTCTTTTGAAATTATTTGTCTATTACTTGCGTCTCAATATTTCTTAAACATCCATTTCCCCCTCCTCTAAACTTTCTCTCTAATTATCTTTCTCTAATTCCCTAATAAATATAATTTCAATCTACAGGACAGTCCTACTGAAAATAAGATGAGATTGGTTCAAATACTGAGTTTTTTGTACTTCATAAAAATTATTTCATTTATTATAAATATAAAAGGAGAATAAATAGAAATGTAATTAAATTGAATGGTTACATGAAATTAGCAAAAAAATGAAGAATAAAATCAAGGGAGTTGCCCATATGTTCCAATCTCACCAGTCTGTGTAGGGTTGAGCTGGAAGAGTGAGTGTTCGACAAGACTGTAAAAACCTGACAACCGTTTTAACAAATTACCTTGATTAGGATGCAATTACTGCATCTTAATCATAACTCAAGCACTGCCAAGGCTACCTGATTGACAATTAGCATGTGTCATCAAAATAACTTCAGGGCAAAATCCATAGTTTTCTTTGCAAATCACTAAGAGTGAACATTTACGTGCAGACACAATTTACTCTCAGATATGTTCAAAATGTAATTTTACCTCAAGAAATGCTTATGGACTGTAGAACTGTCATCAGTTAGTGGTTGAACTCAATAAGCAAAGCATCACACCAATAGCACTCTCTCTTGTGGTGTCTTCAATTTATCCTCATATTGAGAATACTGTTTTGGCTTTTGACTGTTTAACATGCGGTAAACCCCCACCGGCCCACCCAGGAGAGCTTCAGAATTTCTGCAGCAGGTCCTTCTGTATAAACAGTTCTCTTTATTTCTACTTTCAATCCTAATTTCCATGCTGCTGCCCAGGTGGTCTGCTCTGCTGTAAGATGGAGAACAATGAACGGGGGGGCACTGCAGTGTGGCCAGGTATTTGCTGTGATCAAAAGCCACAGCCAGGCCCTGTGCACACATGGGCCAGAGGAACCTTGGGGCAACTAACTGGCATGAAATTGCCATTTGGCAGCTCAATCAGCCACTGCAGGTGGCTCTCTGCAAGCCTCCCATTAGGAATCTGGGGTGGAGTTATGCTTTACATTCACACACTGCCAAAATAAATGACTGTCTGACAGAGTGACCCAGTAGGGTCCGGAAGTCTGAGTCCAATACCAAGAACTGTTATCAAAAACTAATAAAAATGTCTTACTCAGTTGACACTTAAAAGACAAAAAAAAAAAAAAAAAAAAACATTTAGAGCAGATAAAAATCAAAATGTCTGACCTTTGAGAAAATGCTTGTATGTAAATAAGCATGCATGGTGAAAAGGTCTCCACAAAACTAATAAGTCAGTACATTCAAAGCATGTCCAGGCAAACCTAAAGTGAAAACACCATTTGAAGACCAGTATACCAGGCTAAAATACAACACAGCAACTGCAGCCATGATTCAAACACTCTACTCCAGTTACTAAAAGTATAATCAAAAGATGATTGAAACTGCTGCTTTCATTCAAGGTTGTGCTGAAGAGGATTAATCTTACAGCAGCACAATGACTCTACACATGCAATGGAGCTATGCCAGGCCTAGGGAAGAGCAAAGAGTGCCGACTTTCATGGCTTCACCTCCACAGTTACCACACCTCAACCCCACTGAACTTAAAGGAAAGTTTGAAAGAGGAAAATCAAACACGCTGGAACATTGAGACACCCTCTGAGATGCTCTAGTAGACTGCAGAAATAATGAAGATTCTCCATTTCTTCAAAAAACTTGATGGCACGAAAGGTGTGATTAAGGTACAGTAGGCAAACCTGCACCTGACCCAAGTTTTTAAGTGGGTGAACAAGAGGTAAGAGAATTTACTAGAGACATACAGGAGGCCTTTTCAGAGAAAGGGAAAGGAAAAACATTTTCCACCCAAGAAAGAAAAAAGCAGCAATTTTTCCTTTTTATTGAAGAGTAAATTGTAAGTCTCAACCTTTATAAAACAGTGATAGTTCTTAAATCAGTCAAATACAATATATGATACGTGTAGTGCTTATTTTTCCATTTGTCAAGACACGGAATTTGTAAAATGCTGACTATGATACAGAAAATGCAACAAATTTACTTAAAACCTGAATAATTGTACATTAAAAATGCATAAGTGCTTTTGATTCAGATCATGTATCACAAAACAAAGCTTAATTAGGCTAAAAAAATAAATGACAATTATAGGTATGACACTAAGAGAGGGAAGGAACAAAAATATATTTACATATAAATACTTTGAGGGAGAAGTATAAGAGAACATTCATGACAGACACTTTGGGAAATCAATATGCAAAATCACTCCATCCCTTTCAGAAAAAAAATCCGACAACCCCAATATAAAATCAAACACAGCTTTAAAAAAAAAACCACACACACACTATGATAACTCTTCGTGATTATTAGTTTTAAAAATTTGTATTTGTGAGCTTTATAAAAGCTGGACACTATGTTAAGTGTTACTGAAAGCGGCTTGTTTACGTAAAATATTTAGAAATACTTTTAACTGTTAATTATAATGAAAACAGTAGGTCCTTCAATGGAAAATGACAAAAAAAAAAAAAAAAAAAAAAAAAAACAGCAATTCTACAACTGCCTCTTAATTGTGCTGAAACAGACAGGGAAACAAATATAAAGCCCAGACAAATACATATAAAATATGGCATCCTTCATTTTCCAAGTTAGACAACATCTATCTGAAAGTTAATTAAACACTTACAAGAAGAGATTATCATCGGTACCATTCCAGAGAGGTTAATTGTATTAGCCTTGCTCAGGGAAAAGGGCAGGTTTAGCTACAGCCTTTATCAGCTCTTTATATGAGGTGAGTTGTGGATCGGCTGAAGGTGTGGTACTTCCTCTCGAACATGGAGGGCAGGTTGACCATGGACGGGGAATGGATAGCCTACGGGGGAGGAAAGGATGGAGAAAACAAGAGTAAGAGCCCACCCAAACCACAAACAGAGCTGTAAGCAGTAAGTACTGTTAGAGGTTAAAAATGAGCAGTCAAATGCACCATCCGTAAGCCATCAGTTTCAGTGGTGCTGGGTGGTGTTTTAGGTGGTCGAGTGGTGTTTATCGGGTGTTGGGTGGCAATTTTTCAGGTGGTGTTTCTCAGGGGATTTTGATAGTGTTTTTTTCGGCAGTCTTGAATAGTGTTTTTATGCCTCTGGTCTCCCACAGGACTGCTCATAAGACCTGCCATTAAGAGGAACAGTGCTGAAAGCAGGCCTGTCAGTCTTGTGGAGAGTGCTTTGAGAGGCATGCAAGGTCAATGGATATTAGACTCGCAAATCCTTTGTAATTTCAGCCACATTCTGCTGTTCAAACCAGCATGGTGGGTGGACTGCAGATTGAAAAAGGACAGGACAAAATATGAGACAAATTGTGCTTAAAGCACTCAAAATCTGGCATTTTATGAGAGGTATTTGTGTCTAGAATCTATTGAGACACAACCCTTGATTACATGTTCCAACAGAACAGCTACTTGAGAGGTGAATACAAAAGGAGCTGTATAAATATGTGATGCCTGAGCTGGATGCAAGGTCATACACATCTCGCCCTCCTTAAATTGATACTGCTGCTGAAACAATATATGCCCAAAAGAACAGAAGAGTAAACATGTCTCAGATTAATTTGTTTGACTTGCCCTTAAAATGCCTGGGCAGATAAAGCGGGGCAGAACAGGGGCTTTACCCGTGCAGCAGGCTACACTGGCTATTTGTTTAATCAAATTTCTTCGACCGAGTAAAGCAGATCAGTTTTAAACAGCTAGCTAATCCTTTAAGTTTTACTTTACTCCTTTGTTCCCCATCTGAACTATGTTTTGAGCCCCACCAATCTAACCATCAGTCAGACTCATAGTTATGATGTCATAATTAGGAGCTTGAGTAATGAGGACAGGCTCTCTCTGATTAGGACATGAAAAGAGCCACTCTGTGAAACTGCAGTTGACATTAAGGCTTCATTAAAGGTCTTGTAATGCCTCTTATTTTGGAGAACCGAAGATGAATAATGGGGGAGAGTAATCGCAGAAACCAGAAACTAGTCTGCACACGCAGGTCTGACGAATCATGATGAAATACCACCAGCATTGTGACCCCAGACCCACCAAAACACCAGTACACTGTGGACACACAAGTACACAGCTGTCAGTCTCCTGGGCAGCTTCCATGCATTACGGTTGACATCAATACCAACACATAATTCACCCCTGTGAAGCTCATAGAAACCCCTTTTTGTTGTTTGCTGTTGAGTATTACACAGTCAAAGCTCTTAATCACAAGAGTAATGACAAGATGACACAAATCAGTCTGAATATGAAATTTCATTGAATTTCGTCTCTGGATTATCAAATTTGCTGAGTCTTATGACTGGGATGGTAAAGCAGGAAAGAGTCAACAGCAACAGCAATGTCCATGCAGCTCCCAGACCTGTGGAGGATTAGTGAAGGTCACAACCATTCCCACTCCCCAGAAGAGTTATGGGACAGGCCCAGACTAGTGCTCACATGGAGTGAGAGGAAGGAGAGGCTAGAGCAGGGTTTCTCTGCAGGGGGCGCTGTTGGCCTTTCGGGGATCTGCAGGCAGAACAGACTCTCGATAGGCAGATGCAGGAGGAGGAGCAAGGGTTAAGGTGGGCAGGGCTAGGGTGATATCACTCTGACCCAATTGGTGCAGGCTGGGGCTGGGGCATTGGTTTGGCACAGCGCCCTGGTCGGGCCTACAGGGGGCACTGTCCGGGCTGCTGGGGGTGCGAATGCAGATGGGGACCCGCGGGCGAGGAGCAGGGTCCAGGGAGTTGGAGCGCTGCACAACAGCATTCTTGTTGGAGCTACTGAGGCTGAATGTGGAAGCTGAGCGGGACATCTACAGCAAAAGGAGTAAGCAAGGAAAGAGATCATCAGCCAAAACTACAGCATGGCAGAGACTACGAGTTGGGTCTACAGCAGGACAAGCAGTCCACTGCATCTAAAGCAAGAGAGAATGTGAGCTGGATCTACAACAGGACAAGCAGCCAGCTACATCTAAAGCAAAGAGAGTGAAGGATGACAGACAATTATCTTAGCTCTCATTTCCATGTCCTGCTACATTTAGTTATTGGCGCTGTACATATGAAAGATAAAAATATTTGGGTAAAGAGCCACAGACTATTTTAATCTTGGTGCAACTTTTGAATAAATATAAATGTAAATACAAATATAAATGACAAATACAAATACACATTGTGATAACTGATTTTACAGGAATAATACTTATGCAAAGTATAAGTGTTTGCAGTGCTAGTGTTAGCATAGCAAGAGACAGTGCTGTGGAGTTTTTTTTTTTTTTTTTTTTTTTAACTTTACAGGAATATTAAGTAAAGCACTAGTTGTAGATTAATTTCTTCATTGAGTTATGTATACATAAAACTATGAAATTTGCATCAAAACATGTGGCTGTTAGCTAACTAATGCCAAATGGAGCACTTTAGTGAAAATGAAACATTTCACATTGCCATGAGATTTATCAAACAGTAACATGAAAATGTCACATTATCTTGGCCTGCTGTTGTCTTACTAAAAATTATATGTTGTTGTATTACTACTGGCAGAGAGAATGGTTTTATATTCAGCTTTTCATTGGCTTGATAACTTTAATTACATGTTAAACTCTTATTCTACTGTATTTCAAAAGGCATGACAGATAGCCTCTGTAAAAACAGATTAGATCAATTAATTGGACTAATGCCAAAATAATGATCTAATTTCTTAAATTAGTTGACAGCAGCAATGATTAACCCAGGACCCCTATATTAAGGACCTTAAAGACACAGTGCTTTGCATTTTCCATGGAAACACAGTGAAAAGGATAAAATTTGTGTAATGGCAAGAGGATAAAAGGCAGATTGCATCCTCAAAACCTAAACTGTGAAACTTCCTGCAAGACAATTTCATGATGGTAAAACAGCAAGTAACAATATTCTCCAAATCTACAAATCTAGTGCTCTCACACAATGAGGGTATTTGCCGGACCAGCTGACAACTCTGTCTAATTAAAATGGCTCAATGTACAAAACCCAAAACCCACTGACGAGTCTGTTTTTTCAGATGTGTGGAACGGCAGGTGGAACGATTATTTTTAAACTGATAAGAAAAATCTTTTTAAACAAGCTGATGCTTTTTGAAACTGTCAAATCTTTGTTTCACAATTCAAATATGACATAGGGTAACTGAAACAGCCTCAAAAACAATTAGCAAATCACTCATTTTCATACCTTCATTCTGACACAGTGCAACTAATTAGTCAACTAGCAAAATATTTGTTAGGTCAACCTAGTGGAACTGTTACACATTATGATAGAAACACAAAATTTGGCAACTCCATAAATTAGCCTGCCAATTCTGCCATTCCGTAAATCTAGCTAGTAAATGCATTGAGACAGCTGTTGATATCCAAATGGCAGGCAACAAATTACAAAAAACACTATGACAGTCCTGCTGGTCACTTTTCCTTAGCTGCCCAGACGGGGGCCCCAAACATGCAGATTTGAGATACTGCTCAATTTCTACTTGTTACTTAAAACACAGAAAACTAATTACAATTTTTAAATAATAAAATTAGCAATGATAGCTTCATTGTTAATAGATTTCAAATAAATGGACAAATATATCTAAACAACTTCCCATTGTAAGAATGGTATATTTTTGTCAGTTTCCTGACAAATGCAGCTTTCATATGTTCATGAGCCAATTTGCCATAGTACTGCTAAACAGTCATACAACTAACCACACTGGCCTATCAAAAACAGCACACTGATCAGGTTAGAGAAGCACATACAGAAGCACAAACACTGTTCTGATCCAGTAATATTATTAATTCATCCACTAGCAAAGAATGCCTGTTGTCACATCTTTTCATGGGGCCCAGGATTCTTATCACTAAGAGGCCCCCAAACAATACTGTGTATGGCCTTTATCAGGCCTATAACCTTCCCTCATTCATCTTGAATTACTGATTTGCAGAGGTCCTATTTACTTCCCATGAAGCCACAATTATTTACCTTTTTCCTCAACAATCTTTTCTCCAATCATAATAAACCAAACTCAAATCTGCAGCCTCCAGCTGATTTGTTTAGGGTATGAAAATATCAGTATAACTGATTAATTAAAAAAATGCAAAAACCAGAGCATGGGGTGTATTTCCATAGTCAAGCCAGCCAAGTCAATCCAAAAGCTGGAGTGAGTCTATGCCCAAACCCTCATGCCAAAGAATCAGACCGCTGGCCCGTTTGTTCACCACCTGGCCATAGAGACATCAACCCTGAATTCCACCCATACTACACCTACATGGTATCTGACCAGCATTGACCATGGTAGCACAAACTCTATGGTTTTGCTTGTAGATCCTTCCATAAATACAAGCTGAATACCTATGGAGGTGCATGCTAAAATCCATGTTTTGATACCAAGCTACCAGTAATATCTGTGTATCTTTATCCTGATTGAGCCATTAAGGTCCACAGGAATTCTCTTACAAGCCAACAAGCTGCCCCATCAGGTACCATCATCAGTTCACTGATATTATAAGTGACATCAAGTTAATGAGATTAAGAGATGGATTCATATGCCTTTCTGCATTCATTTTGTTCTGTCATTAGTTGGCTAGACTTTTTATGGTTCATCAGAATTTTGTGACCAATGTCCATGACTGTCCAAGATGCAATTATTTTTAAAGACCCTGTGCTCTATGGGAAACCCTTGGCAGAGGTTCCATGATTATTCAATTCTCCCTGGGGAGCAATGCTGCAGAGGGATAGAGGGGCTTACAGACAGAGTGGACGAACTCCCCAGCCGGCCCCGCATCTCAGACCCTGAGCCGGGGCTCTTATCATCAGGGGTGCTGCTGTTCATGAAAGCCCGCTGGATCACACGCTTTGGTGTTTTGGTGAAGGAAAACGCCCGGGTGACCTACAGTCCACAAAGAGATTAATTAAACAGAGATTCAAATGATTCCATAGCATGTATATACATTCATATTCCTATGGACAAGTGGAGTGAGTACTGACGCAAGGGACTAAAATTCTACCAGATAAATGCCCAAGTGGGGTGGGGGGTGCAGGAGGTTGATAAAAAGGGCCTGGATGAAAAGGATTCATTACACAAAAATGAGTGGCGTTACCATGCATGACCAGAATTATGTCAACCGGTTGTAAAGAAGAAAACCCTTTTGACTGGTTGAAACAAATCAGTGACAGACAACTGATTGGAGACATACCCATTTTGTTGGCATGACTCCTCATTAAACCATCACAAGTTTTTCATGAGGACCCTAAGACCTAAACCAGCCCTTCTCTCATAAATGCATCTGCCTTTTGTGTTAAGTGCTCTTTAGTGTACATTTTACTGCAGTGATCTTTTAAGGCAGAGATTAGTTGAATGGCTAGTCAGTACTTTATATATCCAAAAACATTGTCAGCCTACCTTCTTGGAAGTCTTTTTGATGACCCTGGATGCTCGACTCAAAGTGCTGTCCATATCCTTTGTGCTCACTTGAACAGACTCTGGATCAGTGCACTGAATTAAATCTTCCTGTTTAAAATAGATACAAAAATAAATAAATATAGAGGATTCTGCTTCGCTGTCAAAATGCAAACAGTAAGGCACTGGCGTTCAGTTTCCACAAGCAGTTGGGACTAGTTTGTATTCAGGCAGCAACAAAGCCACTGAATCAATTATGAGTTAGGAGAGGTACATATCGCCACCTTCTGGCTAACTTGTCCCAGTGCGGCGAGGATGGTTTGTGCAGATCTGGTGTGGTAATAAATGATCTACACAGGGACACATTTACTTTAGCTGTTTTACTCTACATTGAGCTTATCAAATCTCAAAACGTAAAAGTAACATGAAACACTTCTGACATGTAGTGTGCCACTATTATATTAATTTGTTTTTCCCTCAGCACAGTGGACTGCTCATGGCATAGCTCTAACTTCTAAGCTCATTCAAAACACCATGGAAAAAGTTTGCAATTGTTAATGTTTTTTCATGTCCTGAAAAAGTTGTCCTTTGGCAAGATACAAGGTTTTTTGAATACACAATCAAAAATGTGTTCCCTCAGGAACCACCAAATGCAAACCTTCCTGAGACTTCTCAGACACAAATAGGGCATGGTTTGATTGAGGAAAACACTTGTTTGGCGCAAGAGTATCATACTCACAGCGTCAGCTCTGCAGATAGTATTGGCCACTTGCCGGCACAGTGTCTTTAGCCAGGCTGACTTCACTGTGTCCTCACCAGTGAGCTGAAAGCTGAACAGCAGGTTCTCCTGCTCTGTGGGGGGGTGCACCACTAGAGCAAATGCGTTATGGCACTCTGTATGGGGCAAAAACAAAGGGCACTGTTCAAACACAGTGAGCGCCTCAAACGCACAGGGAGCGCCTCAAACACACAGGGAGCGCCTCAAACACACTGAGACAATCATAGCTTAATCATAGAGGAACAGGGCTAGCAGAGGGTTATAGCACTCTATGCTAATGACAGAGAACTGAATGATTCTCAGGTGAATCAAAAAAAAAATATATGGACCCTAAAGGTCTATGGGGCCAAAGCCATTTAGCTTTACTGCTGAAAATTCTCTCCCCTCACCTGTCAGAGAGAACAGAAGCTCTTGATGTGTGTGCTTTTGACACAACCATGTGCTGTGCCTCTGGCCAAGACATTTATGATCTTGGGGACAGAAATACAAATAAATCAGCATGTCCTTGTAAACCATAGACAGTATCTTGAGAAATGAGCACCATGCAACGTATAGCAGCTCATGGGATCACAGGTTACTGTGCAGCCCTAGGCCCCGAATGCCCTTTATAAAGACTGTCACCGCAAAGAACAGATGTGCACCGCTCCTTTCTCCTTGACTAAATTTTAAATAAATTATTTTGAATTCATTCTTTTTTCTATGGGTTTGTAGGTGGTGTTGATGTATTCAGATTTGTAAAGTGAACAATGAATAACTAAACAAATACAATCATTTAACATCCTTTAATGACACAAAGGAAAGCGTTACAGAATGTTTCATGTTATGGTTTACTCGTGAGGGTTATCCTGTCAAATTTTAAGGTTTGGGGTCTGTTAAACTAGCTTCCAGTAATGAAATTCTGAACAATAATAAGCATTTAGCTGAGCATGAAGTCAGACATAAATTCACTGACACCAAGCTCCACTCAGACTGTACCAGTACCAATGATGTAACCTTTTTGCAGGGAAGAATCTCCTGCTTACTGCAATAACTGCTGAAAGTAGGTCAGACTGAGTCAAACCTGATGAACGCACAAGACAGTGACTCATTTATGCTGCCATTCATTTCCACAAAGGGGTCTACCATCAAGCTCAGAAGTGACTGAGCTCTCCAGATCTATAATGAAAACCTCTACGATAGGCTTCATTTACTGCTACCATAAAGAGAGAGACCCTATTTGTTTTTGAGTAGGAAAAACATGACATGACACATAATATATTAATATTAACAAGCACATACAGCTCTGCACTTCAACATGCAATTTTAACACTTCAAGCCTCATACCTGAAGCCTTATAGAGCATATTGTGGACTCTTGTTTTTTTTTTTTTGCTGCAAAGTCCTAGACATCCCTGCCATTAGAGCTTTAGACTGTTTATGTTTAACCACATTGTCAAACAAAAATAAATGAACTATGCAAGCAACAGATCTGTGCATTTGTTAGCATATGTGAGTTTTGTTTGAGGATGGACTCACATTTGCATGCACACACATATACAGGCGGGAGACAGAATAATGGAAACACAAAAATAAAAAAGCTCTAGCATTTTGAAGAAACTAAACTGCAATTAAAATGGTGAACTGACACCAACTTGGAAAGGAAGTAGAAGTCAGGCTTAAGTGAGTGGCAGAGCACATGTGAGCGAGAAAGCATGCTTGTGTGAGAGAAACAATCAGAGAGGCGAGTCAGAGATGATGGATCACAGCCAGGCTGTAGAGATTCCCCTTCTTTCAGTAAATGCTTACACAGTAATTGGGTGACGGACTCACCTTCGGTCTCCTGAAGGTCCAACACCCTCCGGATCTGGGACAGGGGCATGAGGGCGATGTGCTTGAGCTGGGCGGGTGGGCGCGTCTGCCCCAGGGGGCTCTTAAACGTGCTGATCACCTTGTGCCTCTTCCTGGCGATCTGGAAACGGGGGAAGAGGGCAGAGGGTCCTCATCTTGATACACCATATGACCAGCCTGCCCCAACTCATCAAGGAGCAGCCAGTTCTGCACCAGGGGAATTCACTATGCACAACAATTGATACGTATTAAATAGAGGTAAATGAACATGCTAGTTAGCAGGGTCTTCATTGTCCTTTGCCAAGCTTGGGTTTGAAATATGGTGGATTATCCAAGGAAAGGTGGGAGGGTGGAGAGGAGAGAGATATGAATATAGCATGCAGAAGGAGTTAATCAATGAATAATTAAAGACAGTAGGCACCACTGTTCCCCACACTCATTATCAGATGGCCCTGACACCGCCTCAACAGGGTGATGAGATTCCGGGTTCGAGTGCTAACCCCATTCTAATACTACTCTCCACTAATTAGGAAACAGATAAGAAGGCTGTGTCAGCATACATAGATTGCGTGGGCATAAATAATTCACATTTTTTAACAGTGCTGCTCCTTTACAACTGAATTTGCACTTTTAGCATTAGACAGAAAGACCCCAGATTTTGTTAATGAATAATAAGGGGGGCATGGTAGATTGTTTGAACCAAGTCAGCTCAGCAGCTAAAAAACAAGAACAGAATGCAAACTTCAAAAGAAATAGATGTGGGAATCAGATATATGTATTTTCCTGACCCAGGCTGAGCTACCGTTCTTTCAACTTCACTGTGTGACTGTCTCCCAGGAGGTGGAAGCCGTACACAGAACTCCTCCGATTACTCTCACATAACGACTGGCCCTGACTTCTTTCACACAGTAGATTCGACAACAGTCCATGACTCAGATGCCCCGCAAGTCAGGAGAGGCAATGAGACTTTAGAATATTAGCATGCTTAGCCCCACCTCTTCTCTGAGGAAGCTGAGCCCAATGCTGCCATGAAAATATGGCCCTCTTGCCTTGGCTGAGAATGGTGTGGCTGAGACTTGAACAACCAGCAAAACCACAAAAACAGGTGCTTTTACAGTGAGCCACCTGAAGACCCCCAGGGAAACAATACTTCATTTTGACCTTGTGGCCAATGTTGAGAGGCAGATGTGGATCACCACACCAGACAGAACAATACGATACAATGAGAATACATCATAATGAGAACATAAATTTCAACTCAATTCAACCTTATTTATAGTCTACAACACAGAGAACTGTGTCATGCCCAGACTTGAAGACACTGACAAAA
Organism: Albula goreensis; assembly: GCA_022829145.1. NCBI lineage: Eukaryota > Metazoa > Chordata > Actinopteri > Albuliformes > Albulidae > Albula > Albula goreensis. The sequence continues at coordinate 13,426,509 of CM040753.1, read as the reverse complement.
CCCTATGCTTTGACAAAAATTTCAGAATTCATCCATAAAATATTGTTGGTTGACTTCTTTCAATGTAATTAGAGGACCAAAAAAGTTTCTGATCTTCATACTTTTTCCAGAAGACTAAATTTCTCACAGCATGATGCCCAGAGCTATAACCGATATTCTAAATGTGAGTGATGCACTTTGCCATCCGAAACTCCAAAAGCCCGAGGATTTGGCCTCACCTCCAAGCAGTCGTTGAAGAGAAAAAGGGTGACGTGCTCCCCTCGGTCACAGGGCTGGTCCCCCAGGGCAATTGTCTCTGCCCGCTGCACCAGACTGCGATGCGATGACAGCAGGTTGGCCTACAGAGCACAGAAGCTTCAGTGAATTTCACAAACACACACAAACAAACACACAAGCAAACAGATATGCATTTTCACACAAAACACACCGACAGCATGTATACATGGACCAATGCACGTTTTCACGTACTCACAATGATATGCACACGCACATGGATCTACATTCCCACTCTCACACACATACAGAAATATGCACTCTCAGACACATGCACCCACACATGCTGGATATGTACTCACACATGCAGAGGCACTCACATGTGCACATACTCGCACGCACACTTGCACACATATGCACACATGCACATTCACAAACATACATGCACGCATATAAAAACACACAAACTCACGGGGCCAACATTTCTGTGGGAAACATTGCTCTCACATTTAGTTCTTGAGCCATAATACCAGCCTCTTTTCCAATAAAGAAACATCAACCGCTGCTTCTAATTGATGGACAGTGTGGATACAGAAACAATACACATCTAGTGATTTAGACAATTCCATTTAAAAGAGGGAAACAGAAGAACCCCTTGCATGCAAAGTGGAGAGCAGAGCTGGATTTCTGGCCAGCAACTGAATTCTGAGGAAGGAGGTGCTGGGTTGTTGTGCCAGAGTTTGGATGCAGGGAAAGTAGCACTGGGTTGCTTTGGTGCTGGAGAGAAGGGCTGGGTTGTTTAGCAGCGTTCTGGCTGCTTCAAGGAAAGCAGGACACACACCTGACTGACATGGGACCTGCAGAGTCAACTCACCGGGCACCCGTCCACTTCATACACCACATCAAAGATCTGCTTTTGTCCCTCTGTCTTCCTCTTGTCCTCATTTATGTGCCTATAAAACAAAAACAGCCATTGCTCACATTTTACTATCTGCCTCTCCTAAAAATTGCTTACACACAAAAAATAGCTGGTTTTTCAGTAGAAAATAAAGCTTTTCTGTTTCCAGGAAAGCGTTACTGCAACTTACGTCATGACCTCCTTGAGTGACTCAATAGCTTTTTCCAACATGACTTTGTCAGGATTGTCATCTGCAGTATGTTTCTTAATGTCTGAAAAAGAAAATCAAATAAACACTCAAAACACTGTTAATTAAATCAGGAAAGCAGAGTGTGCTCCTACAGCATGCAGTGGAACAGGAGTGTGTGTTTCCAGCATGCAGTGGAACAGGAGTGTGCTCCTACAGCATGCAGTGGAACAGGAGTGTGCTCCTACAGCATGCAGTGGAACAAGAGTGTGCTCCTACAGCATGCAGTGGAACAGGAGTGTGTTTCCAGCATGCAGTGGAACAGGAGTGTGCTCCTACAGCATGCAGTGGAACAGGAGTGTGCTCCTACAGCATGCAGTGGAACAAGAGTGTGCTCCTACAGCATGCAGTGGAACAGGAGTGTGCGCCTCCAGCGTGCCGTGGAACAGGAGTGTGCACCTCCAGTGTGCTGTGGAACAGGAGTGTGTTTTTCCAGCATGCTGCGCAGGGTTTTACCATTCAGCAGCAGAGCCACGCTCGGGAGCCTCTGCACCGGTCGGATCAGCAACTCTACCAGTGTCTGCCGCCCACACTCTGGTTTCGCCTGATTGATCTGAGACAAAGAAAGATTTAATTACTAACCAGAGACAATAAGGACTCCTCTAGCCTAACTTTATATCAGCCAATGTGTCTAAACCTACTAGTAATAATATTGCAGAGGCAGCTCAGCTAGCTGAATTTGTAAGGCTCATAACCATACATTGCGATGAGTCTTTCAGTGCTGATCATAACCTTATGGGTCTGTCTAGACTGCTCACTGAGTTTTGAACAATCATCACAGATCTATGCCTGAGAAAAAGACAGTCACCATTGAATCTGCACAAGCATATAGGGCTAAACAATGAACCATATATTACCTGTGCTCACAACTATGGCCAGTGCAATGAATTGTGGCATGCAACAATGATTTCATTATGATGAATATACTCTATCTGGACTACTGCATGACATCAAGTGCTGTTGCTTTTCTTTGGTTTCTATGGCAATATGAATGCATTCATTTAACATTGCTACTATACTGACAATTGTGTAAAGGACCACAGAAAATGACCAACATTCCCATGCTAATTTACAGATGCATAAAAGTTCAGTAAAATGATTTGAGAATAATTATTGGCTTTACTTGGTTGTTATACTTAGTTGTCACAAAATATTTATTAAAATCTCATAACCACAACCACTACTGGGCATTCAACACTGGGAAATATAATCTAATTTGTTTTATAACTATACAACCCTGCAAGTGAAACATATTTTAGAGTGGGTGCATACACGCAGGCCCACTGCACACTACAGAAATCCATACCTTCAGGAAAGCATGAAACCTTGGCTTCTGTTTCTCACAGCGAACAATGGTCTCCTTGCTCATCTCAAAGAAGTTGACGAACGGAGGATAAGCTTTTACCAACTCCTTTGACTGCGGGTACATTAGAGATGAGAGGGGGTGAGAGAGACAGGCACTTGTTAAGGACATTCACTTTGAAGCTTCCACAATCATAAATCAAAGGGTAAATGGCCAAATCCTCATTTATTCAAACTTACATATTTCAAAATGATGTCTCCGACGCTTTTATCCTCTGACCAGTCTATCACCAGCTCCTCCAGATCGGCCTACAATACATCCATTCATTAAGTATAGGAGCAGAAAAGCAGGCTTTTGATAACTTCAGTAAGAATCATTCTGGCTCTTGATATAACACTCAGTCACTCTGAATGCTGAAGGAGAACACACTGCATACCTTTATCCTGGTATGAACTTCATAAATATCTGGAATGCTGCCAAAGATGGTCTTTATTTCTTCCTGGGCCAGAATGGGCCCTCCAACCTGGCCTTCCTTCTCCAGGGGATGCTTAAAGAGCTGCGGGGAATCAATGCAATCAAAATTACTGTTTGTTTCATCACCATACATCTTTTTGACCCTAAGACGCAATTTTGCTTTTACATTTAGTTGAAAATAAAAAACGGCTTTCTAGCAATACAAAATTATTTTTGACTTCCCAATATTAAGAGAAAGACTCCAAGTTATTCCTAATTTTATTTATAAAGTGCTTTTTTTCAAACCCAAAGCGCTATCCCATGCCCTGACAGCTATGTTTGGAGGAATATGAAGGAACAGATAAGTCTCCTAGAGGACCTCTTGTCAAGGAATGAGCAACACCTTCTGCAAGGCAGGACCACCACCAAACAAAGACCTCGCATTTGGTAGCAGCACATGTGGAGGAAGAGTGGGACTAGGCCTATGTATCCAATCCCAGCTACACTATTACCCACTATGGCCAGAAAGCTACATAGACAAAGAAACAACTGGCATAGAATTGCTGAATAAAACTGAGGGTTAAGCCAGACAAAACTGACATCTTCTAGGCCAGCTGATAATTACACACATGCACATAATGAACTCCTGCATCCCCCTTCATTCCATTGGCTGGGGTAGTTAAATTAGTAAGCATATGACAATAGTGCAGTCTGTTTCTGCATTTTGAACGCCAAATACAAAGACAATAAACACAGACAGGGGGTGGCTCTGTACACCAAAGAAGCTTTTTAGTGAAGGGAAGTGATTTCTTATGGTCTTGTTTCAATTTCTTAACATATAAATCTCACCTATTGTACCTTGAAGTTATTTTTTTAAAGGAAGTGTGGTACAAGCACATTTAAGTGGCACATTCTGTGAATTCTTGTTTTCCAATGTGAACATTGTATCACAGAAGCTCATTTTCATAGCTTGGGGAAAAGTACAGGGTATCTTTGTCATGCTAACAGGTCTTGCACAGCAGTAACCCACCTGAAGGACAGTGGCGAGGATATCCACATAGTTGCTCTCAGTCTGGTACAGCTCCTTTGAGACCTGCCACCGTGCAGACTGCTTCTGGGGGGCAGGCGTGGAGCTTTTTGACGGCTTGGTATTCTCTGGAACATAGCCGTTCAATCAACATGAATGCTTGTGTGTGTTTAAAAAGTTAAATTTTTTTTTTTTTTTTTTTTTTTTGGACAATGCACTACTGTAGTCTGGGAGGGCTACAATAACTTCAAGTTTTGTTTGTGGCCTCCTTTCAATCAAACCTCAACCAACAAATTTAGGCTCAGAAAACAAGGCATCAAGACTCTTTATCCACTCAATGAAAATCAGCACTTCAGCACAGAATAAGCCTCTAATGGAGGCTGGCTTTGTCCCAAATTTGTGTTCATTGCTTCGTTGCAAGGTTCTCACTCTATCCTGTGTTACTGGCGAACAAATCATTCACTAACTGGGAAAAGAGAAGGCATGACATGGGTCTACCTGTCACCCTGTTGGGCTGCCGCTCTTTGTGGTCTGTAGGTGCAGCAGGGGCTACCCCCTCATAGAGCTCCCATCTTTCCTGCCCTGACACCTGTCCTGGGCCTGCCCTCACAGTGACCTCGCTGTCACTGGGCCAATCCGAGCCCTCCAAGGAGCCAAGAGAGACCTCCATCTCTGTGACCTCTGAGGCTGATTCTGTCCCTTTGATGCAGGAGGGGGCAGGACTTGCAGAGAGCCCAGGCTTCTCCTGTTTTGGGGTGCTAGTGGAATTAATTCTCCTCTCTGGCCTAACCCTCCTCTTCTTGTAGCACCTCCTCTTCCACAGGCTGGCCTTCCTCAGCACCTTTTCTATGCCTCTGTACTGGAGCCTCTGGAACAAAGCAGCTACACTTTCATACATCAAGTGGTCCCTCATTATACTGCCAGTGTAATACTATGACATCTCAACTAGGAGCCTGACAAACCACCATAACGCAGATCAACTCTGTGGATGTTCCACTTTTCTGAGTTAGGCTTCCTGTAATCTGATTAGGGTCAGCTGATTTATGGTTGGTAAAGTAGTATTACAATATCATGCATCCATTCTTTTTGGGATTCAGCAGTAATTTCTTAGCAAAGAACACCCTCAGTACAAAGCAGAGTTATACCACTAGTATTGCATTAATCACATTCTCAGTTTAGCATTCTTATCTTATCGTATGCATCCTCTGAAACGTGTTGAGGGAAAAAACACAAAATCTGAGGACTACAAACACAGACAGGTGGTCGGTCTGTACACCAATTAAGCTTTTTCACTGAGGGGACATAACTTATTATGGTCTTGTTCCAATATCTTACACGTTGAGGGGAATTACTGGGCACAATACAGTTTAAGGGGGCATAACTGTTATATGTTTAGTCAAATATCTTATCATACCAATTTGAAATAAGAAGGTAGTCATGCTTTAGTAATCTCCAGGCTGAGATTTACAGAGAAGCAAACAGTGAAGAGATGACAGCAAACCCTACGGGCTCACCTCCCAGCACCTTGCCCGTCTCAGGGGTGTTGGAGATGTCCAGCAGAGAGCCCATGGAGAGCGAGTGCTCGGCTGACTGCCGCTTTCGCGGTGGGAAGGGGGAGATCTCAGTCTCACGGCTCAGCTGGGCCAGGGTGTCCCGCAGACGTCGCCGCTTGCGGTTGCTGTTGGGTGTGCTAAGGGACAGCAGGGAAACGGCCTTCTTCATCACAGGGCTGTCAGGCTGAAAGAGACAGACACACTTTCCATCAATCTAACAATTACAAAGCTTACATGAGCACTGCACACACTACACTCACAAACCTTACATGAGCACTGCACACATTACACTCACAAACCTTACATGAACACTGCACACATTACACTCACAAACCTTACATGAGCACTGCACACATTACACACACAAACCTTACATGAGCACTGCACACATTACACTCACAAACCTTACATGAGCACTGCACACATTACACTCACAAACCTTACATGAGCACTGCACACATTACACTCACAAACCTTACATGAGCACTGCACACATTACACACACACACCTTACATGAACACTGCACACATTACACTCACAAACCTTACATGAGCACTGCACACATTACACTCACAAACCTTACATGAGCACTGCACACATTACACTCACAAACCTTACATGAGCACTGCACACATTACACTCACAAACCTTACATCAGCACTGCACACATTACACACACAAACCTTACATGAGCACTGCACACATTACACACACACACCTTACATGAACACTGCACACATTACACTCACAAACCTTACATGAGCACTGCACACATTACACTCACAAACCTTACATGAGCACTGCACATTACACACACAAACCTTACACACTGCACATTACAAACCTTACATGAGCACTGCACACATTACACTGCACACATTACACTCAAAACCTTACATGAGCACTGCACACATTACACTCACAAACCTTACATGAGCACTGCACACATTACACACACAACCCTTACATGAGCACTGCACACATTACACACACAACCCTTACATGAGCACTGCACACATTACACTCACAAACCTTACATGAGCACTGCACACATTACACTCACAAACCTTACATGAGCACTGCACACATTACACACACAAACCTTACATGAGCACTGCACACATTACACTCACAAACCTTACATCAGCACTGCACACATTACACTCACAAACCTTACATCAGCACTGCACACATTACACACACAAACCTTACATCAGCACTGCACACATTACACTCACAAACCTTACATCAGCACTGCACACATTACACACACAAACCTTACATGAGCACTGCATATATTACACACAAACCGTGCACGAGCACCCACAACTCAAAGCACCAATCACCAACTTTGCATGAGTGTTCAATCTATCAACTTTGATTAGAATCCAATGAGTTGTATCACTGTACCTATTTCTCTAAAATAAGGTACTTCTATTGTGCAGCGGTTAGGTTTTATTGGCAATAGTTTGAGAGTGCTGCTGGATATGCCCCATTCTGCACACAGGGCCTCAGGGGAGAACAATGTCCATGCATGAGGGTAAAGCAGATCTGGCTATTCCATAAATGTTGTGTTACCCACCTTTTCATAGAAATACATGGATTCACCCGCTCTAGCATCCATCTGAATGCTTCCCCAGAACCACTAAAAGGACAAAGACAGTGATGGCGAAATGGACAAGGAAAAAGCATTAGAAAAACATTTAAGGCAATGGATGTAAACAGTTTTTGACATTCCCTTTCTGAAATTCAACTCTCCACTTCTAAGTCAGTCTTTCTCCTTCTCTATCTCAGCTAACAAGGTGTGGATGTTCTTAGATGTTATATGTACCTGCAGGGCAGGGGTCTGACCAGAATGTTTTCATGCGTCGAATAACATGTGTCAAACCAAAAAGTTATGTTGCATTGTGTGACTTGTACATAAAAATGTCTTGTATACTATGATTTAAATAATGATTTAAGCGAACATTTTCATGTGTTTTCGTAAGTTTGTTGCAAAATCAGATGCTGTGGCAAATTTTGAATCACAGCGGTATAAATAGAACATTCATTAAGGAGAACCCTGCATGTTTTGTCATCACAATTAATTGCGTAACTGTTTCGTGAACATATGAAACATTTCAAATTTACTGCAAAAGTTAACGTATTAATTTTGACAGCCATAGTAACACTGTATGATTATAGCGGACAACCATATATTTTCGTCCTACCTCCTGCTTTACAACATATAATTTTTTGGACGGGACAAAAGGCAGCTCTTTGATGGAGTTTTCCTCCACCACCATGTGAGTGCACTTTTCATCCCCTGCTTCCAAGTACTGGCCACCTTGACAGACACGCACGCACAAAAGGTACAAAAACGTTACTATTTATGCAGCACCCACAATTACCACAAAACAAAGTCTAGCCACTACCCATGGAGGTCATTAAAGTGAGTAAATATTAAATATATAAATAATCATCAAAGGAACTGAAAAACAGAAAACTGTGAGTGTCATCCAAGGAGCTTAATGTCAAGATGGTGCCTTTGCTGGTGAGTGGGAAGGAGAGAAGGGCAGGCATGACAAGAATAAACAATGCAGGATAAACACCGTGCTTTAGAGTCCGCTCCTCCATGTTGGCCTTCTCTTCATCTGAGAACCCCAGGAAGCTCAGCACGCAGTCTTGAAAAGGAGGGACTTTGAACTCAGAGCGGAACTCCTCATCTCCCGCACTGAAATTGCTGTTCGGGAGGAAAAAGACAGTCATCTTCAGCACTCCAGCTGCTACTGCAACCGTGCCATAAAGCGTCATAAAGCCCAGTGTTAAACACATGAATTGAGAATAATGACAGCTGAACGGGTTTTTATTGCCGTGACTAAGTGGAGCTCTACTCTTTTATGGTGTCCGGGCAGGTTGCTGAATCTCAAGGGCAGGCAAGCCCCTCCTGGTCAAGGTGATCAATCTGACAGTTCTCTGGAGATAACTACCATAGCGGCTGGGTAAAACATCACTGAACCTGAGCCAACCGTCTCATTAAATACGTTAACGGCACATAAGAAACTACTGAAACTTCTGCTCCTACCTTCTGTTGTAAGGGCTGTGGAGACTGATAATGGCAGTGGTGACAGTTAGCTGCCTATAGTATCTGCATAAGCTCAACTACTTACACATCATCTCGGTGTTCCCAGGCCTTGTGAATCCAGTCTGGGGTGAGAATGGGTGTTCCCATGCAAACTGCCAGCTGCCAAGGAGATTGCAGAGATAACAGGTATTCACTCAAAGAAAACAGGCACAAAATCAAAATAAATACTTACGAATTAGTGAACATCTAGACTTTTTGTCTTATTACAGAAAATATAGACTTATTAATGCATTATCCTGTGTAACTACACTAACACTGGAATTAACTATATCAGCTTCACTCACCCTCTCACTCCAGTTTCAGTTTCTGGGATTTAATATCTAAATAAGCCAATTATTAGTTAGAGAAATTACTCATTAGAGACTTAGAGAAACAATACTGGGTAACCACATACTTATGTATGCAAATAATCATTTTAAAAGAGTTTTCAAATGTATTTGGCTAGACCTTCAAAATCAAATCTACCAATACAAAACAGTAAATACTCCCAGGACAATTTCACTAATTTCACCACTGATTGAAAATTGGCATTTAAACATTGAGTGCTCTGTTAACTTTGTTGTCTTTTTCTTATATTTGGTAGTTCGGCATCAGTTCATTCCTGCATCACTTGTAATTGCAACTACTACATGGCACCTTTGCAAAAGTAGAGCATTTGCATAAGTGCACATTTTTGGTAAAATCAGCAAAATATCACAACTTTCACGGGCAGATGAGCTAAGCCGAGACTGTGCCATTAAAGGAGTTGGGGGTTCAATAAAACCAACGTCTCTGTCATCCACTAAATCTTGTTGGAGAGAGAAAATCAAGGCAGGACAAAAGCTGCTCTCTGTGCAGATTCATCATGTCATTAGGATCTTACAGAACCTATGAGTAATGCATTGTCACTCCAGTGACTGGACAACCAAGCAGTGCTTAATACATTCACCATATAGACAATACACAGAGCTAAATTTTATAAGTACAACCTCAGAGATCTTCACTTCAGTATCAATATAGACTATAGATGTATAGATTACTGTTGTAATGAATTCCTGATTACTGCACAATCAATTGCTGTTTGATTTAAACTAAGCTGCAAAAGATTTAAGTAATTCCAATTTCTAATTGCAATCAAAGAGTTTAAATTCTTTTGCTGTATTTTCAAATCACTTTCAAAGTTACAAACATTTCACAGATCCAAACAATCTCAATTCTCCAATGACTTTATATATTGGAAAGTTATACTTGAACTGAAAATCTGATATTTATATTAGTTGGGGATGAGCTAGGAGGAGACACATTGAGAGCTCTGCACACACCCTGTATTTCTCTCCATGAGTTGAGTGTGCAATGAGATGAGTGACTTTAGCACTGAAGTCTTTGCGGATGGTGCCTCCCATGTGATGGACTAGGTTCACCAAATTGACCTAGAGAACAGAAACAAAAAGCATCACTCTGTGCTTGACCAGAACACCTACCACTGGGAGCAGAAAAGTCAAACCTCTCAGAACATGAACACACTAAAATCAGATTTATATACACTTTGTTATTTAAATGATATTTTAACAATCCATGTATGAATTAAGAATATAACACATCTTGTCTGCAGTAATGTGCACTCAGCTATAACATGGATACTTTTATTATCAGACATTCATTATGAGGCACATTACTTTTAAAATATTTGGTCTAAACAATTCTTCAAGCTCCAGGTGGCTGATGACGGTTGGTAGTGGAATCGATATAGAAACTAGTAAACTGTCCATTCACTTACAGCAGACCACTGTTATGATAGCTGGTGATAACTGACCTTTGCTGATGAGTTAGAATGGATGATGGATGCATTTTGCTAGCAGGAAAGTTTTCCAAGGATAGTGGGATAAACGATAAACGATTTAACACTTACAACTTCCTCTTTCTTGCGAAAGCCAGTGAAGCAGAGTGACAGATTCAGCATGGTGGTGCAGTATAGGGGCCGGGAGAATGGAGAAAAACATGCACAGGGACTACTGAAAAATCATGCACCAAGATTGCAGAAACACACGCACAATCAATCACTGAACTAAGACTGCAAAACACACACACACAAACTCACTGCACCAAGATTGCAGAAACACACGCACAATCAATCACTGAACTAAGACTGCAAAACACACACACACAAATCACAAAACTCAACACACACACAATCACTGCACCAAGACTTCAGAAACACACACACAATCCCTCCACCAAGACCACTGAAAAACAATCACTGCACCAAGACCGCAGAAACACACACAAACACTGCACCAAGACCGCAGACACACACACACTGACTGCACCAAAACTGCAGAAACACACACACACACACACCACTGAACCAAAACCGCAGAAACACACACACAATCACTGAACCAAGACCGCAGAAACACACACACACAATCACTCCACCAAGACCGCAGAAACACACACAATCGGTGCACCAACACTGCAGAAACACACACACACACACACACACACACACACTGCACTGAGACAACAAAAACCCACACAATCACTTCAATGAGTGAAAATGTACTGCCTAAAACTTCAGAAGCAATCAATCAACACAATGAAACAGTACAAAAACATGTCAACAACTGAGGCTATAGAAAGAGAAAACTAGGCAAACAAAAAATGTTGCACTGAGACTGCAGAAACAATCAAGTAAACAACTGATTGCTACACTGGCAGTTATGTGCTTTAAAAAGATAAATAAATAATATGATAAGTATCTATCAACTGTCAGTATTACAAGCTGGAATTGTTTAGCATAATCTCCTTGAGAATCACAGAAAACATTTTGTGTTCATCCCCAGGTTCCTTCCTCTAGACTCCTGCCTTGAGAATTTATTTCTTGTTCCGAGAGCTACAGTCACATCTTTAAAACTTCAGCAGAGATTGCCTGTCTTTGTTCAGTGCCAAGTGTGCTTGTATTACAGCGGTTCATACATCTGCATTAATCAGGATGCTGCAAAGCGTGAGATTGCTGATCGGAATGTGTTTGCCCGTTTTGCTTCTGCTACAATCTGACCAACCTGAACAGGTGCCTGAACAGGTGACTGAGATAACGGCAATGCACTTTTCAAGCTTCACTGGAACAATCAAAATCCGCTTATGATTCAATTTAACTTCTCAGCTCAACTCTCTCTTTACAGTCTTTCCTTCTTCCTTCCTCACTTTCAGGCAAAATTAACAGACTAAAAAAAGAAAACAGTCAGAACAGTTACAGAACTAGGTTATCTAAAGATGAGTGTTGACATTGTCTGCTTGTCTGTGGTGTGCTGCAGCATTTAATTGCTTAATTAAGTCACTCCATGGCCAACAAGTCCGCATACCTGTTTGTCAGGCTTAAATTAGCAGCTGGTTGAAAGTAGACCATGAAAACCTGCATAACTGTTCTAGCGAGAAAACTGAAGCAATTGAGCAGTTTTTTAATACTACAAGTGACAGGGGTTGTCAGTAAGTATGGAGGAAAAAAAAAAACAATACAGTTCGCAGAGTGCTTCAGCACTGATCGCCTCATCGTATTTTACAGTTATTTGTGTTCACTGTACTCTAATTATGCAAAGATTATTAGTTATGTCATAACAGATGAGAATAACTCACTTTACTGGGCACAGGAGTTAAGAATGGCTGAATATCTGTTCATCAGACATTCCAGAATGGATTTCCCAAGGACTTTTTTTCTTGCCCTAACCTACATGCATTCACCAGGGCATATTCAGTAGTGCCTCGCTGCGGCTTTAAAAACAAGATTACTCCATTACTCTAAACTACGTCACGGAGAGCAGTTTTCCCAATTATAAAAATTCTCATTTTTGCTAAAAAAGGCTGTCATCATATGCTCATACCTCTTTTCTTGTGATATTGTGGTTGAAGCTGGTGAAGTGTCCCTTTAAATACTGTGTATTTCTCATGACCCAACATGACAATATATTTTTTGGCTATTTTTGGCTGCAGTGGGAGATGGTTTACCTTCGGGAAATTTTAAATTTCCTTACGTTTAATAATGTTTTATGTAATTTCAAACTCAACATTTTGTAATGGATTTTAAAAGAATTTTGGTCATAAAGGAAAATGCTTGTACTGTTTCTTCCAGTGAAATAAAAAATACAGCCATTTCTTTTACAGTCTTTTGCATCAACATATTGCAGTATCACAACTAATCACAACACTGTTGTCATGTGATCCCTGACAATCCCTCCCCTTGTCCTCACCTCTTCTCTAGCTGCACAGTGCAGGATCACAGGTGGCCCCACAATGCGGTTGTCGTTCTTGTAGAGGTAGCTGTAGTCCGGAGACTGGAAGTCCGTCAGTACAAACACGGTCTCGAATTCAGCATTCTCTCCATCTCCAAACTCCCTGACATCATGCGTCTTTATGCATGGCATTTTAATGTCCTGCATGGGACAGAAGGATATTAGAGCATGATATTGACCTTAGGCAGATATAATAACATAAAAATAAGCACCATACAGAACACCCAAGTAAAGTGCATAATCATTTGTGAAGCCCAGATTTGAATAGCCAAGACAAGGCTGCTAATGTACCGCATGAAATGCCAGACAGAATTACCTTTCCTCCAAGTGACAATCCTCTTCACTATATTTACAAATAACATGAACAACAAAGAGGATTGTCAAACTGTATTTATTTTTCATTTTACCCTGCATTCTCTCAATTATTTACAATAGTTTCAAAACTATATTTATTCAAAAGAAAAAAAATGCAACTATGGGACCACTGCCAACCTTATTTAAAAAACTCAATGAAGTGAAAAATAAAATTGTGAAAAGCTGGGAAAAAACATCTTAGAAATGACTCAAAAACCTCACTGAAGTGACAAGTACAGATAAGTCTTGTTAAAAAAAAATGAATCAAAGAGTGGCATTTCTAAGATATGAGTTCAGAGGACAACACAACATTGCAACATGATGACACAAGACAACACCACAACACCATATTTGTTAGAAACTGAGTTTTGAACACCACGTGTTAAGAGAGGGGCACCCTGGCACATTCAACTGTGGTTAAGACAAAGGTTTCACACCATTCACCTTCAGATCATCCATGCAGAAACTGGCCCGGAGCAGATTTAAGCATGCAAAACCCACATCCAGAAACATACCATATTAACTATCGATTTTATCAACTTTTCGCCCTCGGTGCCTGGTTCACCTCCTTTAATCTTTACCACTGGAACCTCCATTACTTTGATGGCCTGTAAAAACCAAGGATTGACATAAAACTGGCAACACCAAACTGACAAATACAAAGACACACATCCCTGCAATACATGAGGGATTTACTTTATTCATACATTATTCATTAAAAACAGAAAAAGGAAGGAAATCAGGAGCAGGACGGGTTTGCAGGATTAATAAAGTTGAAAGGTGTGAGGGCCTTTTTGGCAATTCCCAGCAGATGTTGTGTGATGAACCTGTCAGCAGTCATGTCACTGCTACAGAGTGGCAGCAGGAATAGATCATTTAAAGAAGCATTCTGATCCTGCAGGGCTCTCTTCAATGGCAAGCAGGTTTTTATTCCTGGAATTTTTTTTTTTTTTTTTACTACTGTGTCAATACGCTCACCCCAGCCAACACACACGCACAAGCATCTGTTCACCCAATGACACAAGCTCACAATAACGAGAGATTCACCCCCAAAGCTGGGTCACAAGGCCGTAGACACTCCCTGAGGTTTAGGGAGGGAAAAAAAAAAAAAAAAAAACAAGCTCACAGTGCAATAGGTTAAACTCTGCTCATCCCTGCCCAGGACGCAGGTCTCACACACATCAAGCAGCACTTGAACTTCCTCCAACTTATTCACTCAGCGTGGAAAAACCTCAGATGCCACCCAAAAATTCAACACCTGAAGTCGCAGCAGAAGAGGACAAAAACCCCAGGTAAGACCCATCCGGTGCAATAGGAAGACAGGAAATTAAGCCCTGCCATGTTTGTCAACAAGATTAACAGCCACAAGCAGAGAACAAATCAAACCGCCCCTTTTATTTCTATGCACAGAGATGATTTAAAGCCTTTCAAAATGGAGCAAGATATGCCTAGTATCTCTGCAAAATTCCCCATAAACTTTTTCCCCTTATCTCAGAGTCCAGATGTGAAAGCTTAGTCAAGAATACACCTAAGTTGAGAATTTTGTATAGAAAACTACACAATGGCAATACAATCTGGTTTAATTGTCCCTATAAATGACCTGAAGCAATTAGTGTTCGGATGTAATACTAACTCTGCTTTATGAGGCAAACAATTAAAAACACTTGCACATGTATTCATTTCACAAAGCACAGATGATTACCTTAGACAAGAGGAAATGTTAATTAACCCCATCACTTCCTCTAGACTTGCTCTCCTCTCCATTTCAACAGGTCAGACTAATTCAAAGTGCCAGACTACAGCCAATTTGTCAAACTCTTTGTAAGAGCCACAAACATTAAAGAAAACATGAAACAGCCTTTCAAGCCCATCAAGGCTCATTATTATTCTTTAGTGTTCAGTACAGAGTATCCAGCATTGCTTCAAGCCCTCACATGAACTCTCTCTGGGTCTCTGCCTCTACTGCATTACCTGTTAAACTGTAACACTCAATGACAACTCGAAAAAGGGAAAAAAAAAAAAAAACTATATTCATGAGTACAGAACTTGATTTCAAAGAACGTTCCTCTATGCCCCATTGAGACAGTGGTGTTCAGCATTTCAGTCTCAAATGTAAAGGAAAATATGACAGTAATGTTAGTTATATTGATGCCATTCCAATATTCATGTACCTCCAATGATTTCACAAGATCTTCATTGTTGCTGGCTTCTCCCACAAGCACCACTCTGGTCTCGACCTGAGGCAGCAAATCTGCAAGACAGAACATAGAACTAAGTACATTATAATTATGGCACGTTACTGTACCGCTGGCTAATAGCCAGGATAAACTTTCCAGAGGGGCGTTTGCTTTTCCAAGTCGCAATCTTCTCCAATTCTCCAGAGACCTGACTCTGTGCAACGCCCAGGACAAGACCCACTAAGCTAAGCAAGAATCGCAATTACAGACACGGGGAACTGGTGTGGTTACCTGCTGTGTCCTCTTGTGTCAAGCCCAAGAACTGGTGGTCCTTAGACGTCTCTGCCATTCTGGAATCGTAGACCGAGGAGTCCACCAGCAGACTCCGAACAGTACCCAAAGTCACCGTACTGCTGTCAGCCATGATCCGGTAAGGAATGAGTGCCCCGACCAACCAATCTTGACCAGAAAATAAATAGTACATTTATCATCAAATCTAAAAAACATATTCATCGTATATGGCCATTAATAAATACAGCTCAAACTTGACACATAAGGAAGGAGTTCAAATAAACAAATACATTAAACTTGTTACAGCAGGATTCTTGGCAAACTAATAAATCACATATATTCTGTGATTGTCTCGTTCAGTGCACATTTCTATCCTGCGCAGCTAGTATGCCTTAAGACTGAACCAAACAAGGTTTTCTTCTGCATAAGCACCTCTCGGGACTGGGAGAAACGTTAGTTAACATAGCCGAAAATGTTAGAAACATTGGAAATATATTTTGAGAAGGGGGAACTTAAATCTGGACAGTCACAGATCCAGGTTGCTTTGTAATTCATTGTCTATTTAGGTAATTAGCCAACCAACTATGGACTACCGTTATGGAACACTGCTGCTTTTCTGACTTGATGGGTGCTTAGGAAACCTTATATTTACTAACTGGTGTACATTACTTGCCTAACATTCACTTTGCTGATTGCTCTGAACCATTTTTTCGTTAGTTAACTTTTTGATTTGACCTGCTACCGCCATCCAGCAAACGAGCTTGCTAGCAAAGCTATCGTTAACATACACCAGTGATAGCCGAAGGAAACTTGTTCGGAATGTTAGTTTCATACGCAAGTTTAAAACTTGTGGTTAGCCTTCCAGTTACGACACATAAATGTTAGCACTCACCGAGAGGAAACAAACGATGTCAGTAAGAAAATAAAAGCGCAAACTGTCCCTGGTGATTGACTAATCCGTGTAGGGTCCAGGTGGGTAACTCGGAGACTAGCTGTCCTCGCTACCTAACCTTTCAAGTGAAACACTCCGCTGGCTGACAAAAACGGACTTGCTATGCTACCAGTAGTAATAGTCTTAACAATAAGCAATATAATTAACATCAGCGGAAAGTTTTAGCATCAAAACCCTTAAAACCTCAAAATGTTTCATTTTTTTCAAAATCGTTTCACAGTTAATCTTCTTTGACTTGATGTCCTTGCTGCCATCTCCATACTAAACCCAAATTCAAAATGCAAGACAAAAACGAAAAACACAAACTGGTTGGTCAAGAACGTATAGTTTACCGGAAGTACTACGGGAGCAGGGATCCTATTGGTTGGTCTTTTCAAACTGCAACGCACGATCTGTGATCTCGTTCAGATGTAACTGTTTAAATGAAATGCAGACGGTGCTTGGGCGACAAGGAGTGTGAGTGGGGCTTGAGATCCAGGTCGCATTGAACATGTTAAGTAATGTAGCAACGTTTTATTCATACTGTACAATTTACAAAGTCTTTGCTTAAAACTAATATTTCGTGCGGCAGGTCGATCCACTGACCCATTTAAATTTCATGCTCTAAAACAAAGCGGAAAACCAAGGCTGTTATTCACAGCTCTGGATTCAAATATCACGGTAGGGTTATTGATTTTGGAGCAGCAGTTGAGCTATCTTATTTTAGGCGTGTCTCAATACTATCGTTGTATCTTTCAGTATCTAACTGCTTATTTATCGAATGCTGTGTTTCTGTACATCGTCCCCAACTAACCTGTGTCTCCTGTGGCTTAATTTCAAGAGAGGTTGCTACTTCTACGAAAGGGTGGAGTAGTCAGTATAAAATACATTTTCAAAACATAATGTTGTTCAGAGGTAGAACCTCTTTATCAAAAAATAATGTGTCACGAGGGCGGAGTGGTTACTTGTGCAATTTCCCCCCCACAAACAACAATTATTACTGACTTTCACCTTTAAGGGGACTTGTCATAATGAGCACTATGACACAAATGTTAGGAGACAGTGTAATGGCCAAATAATTACAACACATTTGTTGCATATGTGCATTTTTTATATTTTAAGTGTTAACTTTGGTACATGCACTTTTTAAAAGTTTTTTTTTCTTCTTCTAATTAATGATGAAATAGGGCCTCCAGGTGGCTCACAGTTCCCATTCCAAAAATAAATGTAAGCCCTCCAAATGGGGATTCAAGTCCCAGCCTCACAGGTGTTCTCTATGGCCAGATATCAGTGTTGGTGAGGCATCAACTGGTCTAGCCTCTCCAGGGAATAACAGGGGTAAGCCAGTAAAACTGGCCACCATAAAAACTTTAGTCACACCTTTCCTTTCCATGTAAAAGGCTGCTTAAGCAGCAAAAGCACTAAGTCATCAGAATAGGCTATTTAAAGGACTTATACCTATGGATCATATGTATGTGCAACTCAGAGGGAGAATGTGCCAGATAAATAAAATAGGTGTCCTTAGACATGGCAGGAGAGTGGGCACCAGACATGGTGAAATCACTATAGACTCTAGACCAAGTGTAGACAAGGAGGGCCATATCTGTTTCTGGCTTTCATTCCAACTTAAGCTATTATTATTTAAATGGCTACAATCATCAATGTTATCTGACATTTAAGGTAAATTTATTGATAAGCTCATGAATGACAGCTGAAGATTGTCATTTTGTTCATATATAAGATATATATGTACTGTTGTCTATTCTATGAATGAACTAGCACTGGTGTATTCTGTATGCAGCAAATGAGCTAATGAGGTTAGGGTAATTGGTGGAAATAGCAACATGCCCATACAACAACTACTAGGAACAGAGTTGCACACCCCTGACTGAAAGTAGCCTGAAACAGATGGCCAACTTACTGTTAGGAAAAGAAACCTGCAGAGGTGGAGGCCTGACATGGCCAGGGGTAAGCAGCACTGAAGCACAGAGCTGGTATAGAATGAGAGTGGTGATCAATTTCACAATTGCAGACCATAATTTACCCTGCACACTGAAAACCATTGTTCTTGTAATAGTCATATTTTACTGTGATGCAGGTCCTCAGTTTTTAAGCTGACAAGCAGTGGACTGGAAGAGAGCCCCACACTATCAAGCAAGGTGACCTCTCTCTGCTATTTTTTTGCTACCATCTGTTATGAGATAAACATGATAAACATGATACATGTACCCCCTATATCACCATTTTCTAGAGTACTAATATGATTGTATTAGCCTTTGTGTTTCCTGTGCCATTTATGTTGATGTGTTGTACCCTGATATTTTACATTACATTATCATTATTTAGCTGACGCTTTTATCCAAAGCGACTTACAGTTGATTAGGCTAGCCAAGGGCCAATTCCCCCTGGGAGCAATGTAGGGTTAAGGGCCTTGCTCAGGGGCCCAACAGCAATGGTGTTCTTGCTGTAAATGACTGGGACCCCCACCAACCTCAGGGGACCCAGTCATTTACCTTAGCCACTAGACTACAGGCTGCCCCATTCATGACATTTTTGTTTCTATTTTTGTGGTTGAGGAAATGGGGCTGGAATGCATCTAAGTTTAGGATCCATATTAGCATGCATGTACATTTTTACATAGGTCCAGATATTGGCATGGGTGTATATTTTTAAATGGGACTGTTTTGAATCCCAACCTTCATGCAGGAGACCCAGACAGCATTCGTGTGCAGACAACCACCAGCAGTTCAAAGGCATTACAGACTTTATTGCTTTGCATTTTAAAGTTCGTTATTAATGGTTACAGTTGCTGCTAAGAAAGGATTGTCCTTTTCCATTCCACAGGCAAGTGATTTCTGCTCAGATGTTTATTTGGCTGCAGATGAGGTCAAACCTCTTCAGTCGGCTGTACCACTGCACAGAAGGAGGGGTGTCCTTTATTCCAGGCAGCAGGACATCCCAATGTGCTTCACCAAGGGGTGGAAGCTGAGCAGAATTGTGAGGCCCACTCTGACTCTAAGTATGTCATTCATCCTGCTCTGGTGCATGAAAAGGGCCTTATTGACAATGAAAGGGCAACACAAAAGCAGTATTGTGACAGCCATTTTGAAGCTACGACTGATGCTAGCCTTAGAAAGACTTACTGCAAAGATGGTGCCATTGAGGCTACTGAAATACAGGAGCCATCCACAGCCATGCTGATACACTCTGCCCAGCGTCCACTTGGCTCTCCGCAAACAACATGTGATGGGAGCGAGGTGGGCATGAGACTCAACACCACAGATGACATGAGGGGTAGGGATGGAGAACAGGAAAGAGAGTCTCAACATGCACAGGTAATACAGGGAACTGGTGACTGTCCAAATGCTCAACTTGATCATAGAGGAGGGAGGGGGACTGGGTCGGATGCGGAGCAGCTATGGTCAGCAATGGGGGGTCAGTATGTGGACGTTCCCACAAAGAAAGAAGTCCGGAGGAGGATGGGAATGTGGGGTTTTGGAGAGCGGGAGAGGCTCAGCTGTTGTGAGGGGCAGTTTGGGGGTGGTAGAAACCTGAAAAAGGGAGTGAGTGAGGTTGAAAGACAAAAATAATGAAATGACAGCAGAAATGATGAGGGACCCAAATCTGTCGGTTGCAGAATCACTGAGAAGATCATAGGTAATGAGAAGGTAATTGCGGACTCCAAGTGGGATTTGGTAAACCAGCCAGGAACGTTTCCACCCATCCCAGATATCTGCACCCCCTCTCCACCCACTCCAATAGACAGTGTTCCGAAGGAGGAAGAGCCTACTCAACCCAAAATGGAAGGTCACTGCACGGTTGCAGGGCAACCAGTTCTGCTTGGGAAGACTGGGGCAACCAAAACTAGTGCATCTGCCCTACACACAAAGAAGACAGTCAGGAGTGATCCAGGGCCTCCTGTGGCAGGGCAGGGGGCCGCTGCTTCTCCAGCAGTGAGAGACGGGGGAGGGCACGGGGAACCCCTGTGGAGTCCAGGAGGAAGACTTTGACCTGAGCATCACCCCACTGGAGAAGGAGACAGAGGGCCAAGACAGGCAGGCAGGGCCAAGGGAAGTGTGGGGCCATCCCTCATCTGAGCAAAGGGTGTCGCCAGGCCCTACCCCTCTGGAGGATGAGACAGCGGGTGGTCTTGGTGGTGGGGATGGGTGTGCTTCTCCTCAAGGCACCCCTGCCCTTTATCAAAATCTTTTTGAGGTAATTCAGGCCTCTGATGATGTAGAAGGGCATGGGGCAGCTGTCAAAATGGGGGCTGCCTGGAGTGAGCCCCAAAGTTTGGGAACGGCATTGGAGCATGGGGTCCTGGAGTTACATCAAGACCATGCAATGCTGAGGGCGTCTGACCAGCCAGGTATTGAACCCCAATCAATACCTGCACAGAGAAGATGAAGCCCTTGAGAACAGAGGTATCACTGAACAAGACCTGTTGCATGCCATGCAGTTAAAAGGAGTGTAATTTCTTTCCTCTTTGTCATGATGTGCTCCTGTGACATTGAAGACACAGGAAGTGAATATGGTGGCCCAGGTCACACAGAGTATGCCTCTGTGTTCCCCCCTATGTGTGAGGACAGCACGTTGCCCCAGGAGACTGAATTGGAGCTGAAATTCAGTGCACAGGTACAATCATTTAGACCTACCATGTGTGCAGTTCCACAGTCCTGGTAAAAACAGTGCTTCTATAATCTGGCGCAAGGAATGTATATACATGGAGAAGAGGCAAAAACATTGTAACACTTGCTGGGAAATACACCAATAAATCACACTCAATACAGACACTTTAATCCAGAAGGACCATATGTAAGTGGAATATAGGGTTATAGATCTGGGTTAGATAAAACCTTAGAGTAGGACAGTTTAGTCTCAGAGAGGCCAGAAATGTGAAAACATAAGATTTAGCTTGGAACTTGATTAATCTTTAAGTGAATGCACTAACGATCTGTGTAATTTGCAAAATGTAGTAACAAATGTGCAGTAACAGCCCTAGCAAACACAGCATTTATTAATACACCTTACATGGTACAGACAAGACAGACAAGCCATTTGGTGTGTTTAAGCTATTTCTGTTATTGCTTTGGTCCTAAAGTAGCGAGCTGTTTGGAAGTTTTGTTTTCACAACAGTGTCAAGTGCCCTTCCTTGCTATGCATTTTTTGTGCGCTGTATCACCTTGGCTTTGAACTTCACTCCCCATATGTGTCTGTGTCCGGGTGCATGTCCTAGCCTTCCACGGTCCAGAGCCCCAAACCCAGGGAAGAACCGGATTTCGATCCGGATTCTGTGTCTTGTGCATTTCCTGTTGTGGATTGTGTATTTCCTGTGCATCCCTGTGTTTGAATCACTGTTTGGGACTATCTGAACTGCAGCAAGATGGAGGACCTCCCTGCCCCGGATTCTGCTGAAGGCGATCAACAGGAAGACGCCTCTGAGCTGGTCTGCGGCCTAATTAAGGAGCCGTCTTCCCTCAAGTGAGTGGCCGCTCTTCAGTCCCATGACCGGGCCTCCCTCTCTCCCGTGCTTGGCTGTGCTCGCATGCCCCTGTTTAGATCCAGTTGGTCTGATTTAATTATTTGACTGACCCTTAATTAGTGAGGGGGCCTCCAGGGCGGGAGGTCCATGGAGCAGATGAATCAGATTAGCGAAGCAGACAAAGGGGGATCAAAGGTGCTGATTGCACAGACCCTTTGAAATTACGCTAGAAGAGAAACGATTTTATTAATAACCTTCCTGTGTGTCGCATTTTGTGACTTCTCCTCCTTCCCACCACCCTCTCTCCCTCTCAGTCACACGGTAATGGCTGCCCATCGGGAGCTGGAAAACTTGCGTCGTGGCAACAAGACCTCAAAACTGCCTCTACACCATCCGTATGGCTCCCGCCGCAACGAGGTCTAGATGCCTGGTCGGCGGTGGCAGTAATGCGAAAACTGTGTATTCCCCCCGCACTCACAGGCAGTAACTGACAATTTACTCACCAAGAACCCACGCCACCGGGTTTTCTGATAGGACCACAGTCTTGTACATTCATTGTGTGTGGTGTGGGGGGTGTTAGTGGCATAGAGGCATGCTGATTGAAGTTATGTTGCTTGAAATATCTCACTTTTATGCATCACCATTCAGCGGTCACCAAACCTGAGAAAGTGCAGTGCGCCTCATCCACCCCACACACACACACACACACACACTCTCTCTCTCTCTCATGGAAGGACAGCACCCTTACTCATGCATACATATACACACCCACACATGTTCTGGAAGTCTGTGTTGGCCATTCACTCAGTATAACATTCCCCTACATGCAAAAGACTGCAAGACAGTAAGATGTTCTTTGTTGTTCCTGATAAAAAGGTTTCCTACTGTATGTCCAGTATGTGACCATACATTTTTTTCTCAGTGTGTATGCAATAAAATATTGAATAAATGACCACCACTGCTGTGCTTTGGATTGTTTTGAAAGTACATATTGGTGCAGGGGGTTCTCACCTCTCCACAGGTTATTGAATGGTGTGGAGGTTTTTGTTTCCACCAAAATGCAACTGCCAATTTAGACCCAGACAGCCAGGCCAAGCAACTTCAAGCTGCTCATTTCACAGTTAAATAGTTTAATTATATTCGGAGAAGAACCTATGGCCCTCCAGGACCAGGGCTGAGAACCCCTAATATGAGGTACACAGAAGAGAGTCCTCAAACAGCAAAAAATCACACCACTGGCATATGAAATCAGTTGTCTTGACACGTGTTAATATTAAGACATAACACACAAATAACAGGAGGAACATTAAGATCAGCCATGTCAAGTTGAGGGGAGCAAATATGTTTCCAGTAATCCCAACAGCAACAAAACCCAAAACAAGTTTTCACAGAACAATCAAGTTATACTCATGCATTCATAAGTTTTCTCCATCCTTGCACTTTTTAAACTCCTTTACAAAAATACCATAAAACAGTTTAATACTAAACTTCAGGAGTCTTGAGAGCCTGGTCACCTTGGTGGCCTACATATTTTTGGCATATTTGTTCTGGACATATAACAGTTGTATGTCCAAACACAATACATTTACAAAAATAGACATCCCCTGAATGGACACACTTTGCAAGAAACAAATACTTTCAAAACATCACTTGAAAAAAGACGTTTTTATGGTTGTGTGTATTATTAGGCACCGGCTGTATGCATTAGGACTGGTTCATGCTTAAAGTTAACTACAAGCTGCAAAAAACACGGAAGTGCAAAACCCGCCCCAAAGGGCTATTCTTAATCTCATTCAATTTCCAAGTGCAATTGTAGCCAACGTTAAAAGCACTTTGAATACTAAAGAAAGTAAAGCACTTCCCAACTCCGTGCATAATCGTGCTGAACTACAAACTGGCCCAAATGGTCGAAGTGTAAGGGAACAATTCTGGACACAATCTTTTTCTTTGGCAGAATTCGCGTATTCGCAAAGGTATGCAACACATGAGGCGACAAACTGTCACATAAGAGACAGAATGCATCACATCTTTGGCTTTGATCTGAGGACATGCCAATGATGTAGAATGTTAGTAACTGGTACCACGTGATGTATAGGAGTAGGAAATCGTATCTGTATAGTAACTAAAACCTACAGCTATGCAAAAGACTCAATGAGGTTGAACCAACATATACATATCGATAATCATATTGTCCACCCATGACAACCGAAAAGTAGCCAAAAAAAACAATGTAAAAAAACATAGGGAACAATGAAATAATTTTCACAGTGATAAAGGAATGCAAAACATCACAACAGTGACAAACAACATTATAAATAACTACCAAACGTAAAGCGTCATAGCATCTTTAGCAGGTTTCTTTGATCTGAGTGAGGAAAAAAAAAACATGTTCAAACATTCCCTCGCGATCATCAACTGCTTTAAAAATACTGTCCTTTCATAATTAAAATAATAAAAGGCAAACGTAAACTGAGATCAAAGTTATTAAAAACAATTTAAAAGTGACACAATTGGGTCAGTCCAATTATTTGTCTGCAACTGGGTCAAAAGAGCAAGTTCTTTAAGGTGCAAATTAACGCCGCCACTAGTTCACCTTTGGGTAGACATGGTCAACTGGGTGGTCAGTGCTGGGACTAGGCGTACACCGAGGTGTAAGCACTATCTACCTTAGGGCAGAATCTTTTGGTGTGGGCGCGAGCCCCAGTTGCCCCGCACAGTGGACAAACATAGTCGCGCAGATATGGACAGACAATATCGCCCATTTGATCCCTTAACCTGTGAGAGGTGAATACAGTCTCCGACTCTCCATTGTGTTTGCAGAAACCACAGGACGGCAGCTGTGCCCGCCTCTCAGGAGCTGGAGAAAGGAACGCTTTCTTTCTCACCCTTGGCCTGCCGACTGCTCCCAACGATGGTCCAAGCTTGACCGTTGGCTCGAAATTCTTGTAGACGACGTCCTTTGAGGCAGATTTCCTGTCATACGCTCGTTTGACTTCAAGGTGCTGCCATTCTGCTGTGACGTCCACCTGTTTACCAAATCCGGCTTCTGATTCCTTATGACCGACCAAAGCACTTTTTCTAAATTCTGCAGTGGTCTTTTCGGACCGCATTTCACGTACCAGACCAGCCAGACCCATGTAGTCTCTCCACGGCTGAAATTCGTTTTTGCCCGTCTCCATCTGTCCACAAAGCGGCAAAGATTTTGCCCATGCAGAAAAGCAAATCATCTCCTGTCTTCAAGGTCTTCCTCTTGCTCCGTTCTGCCAGGAGAGCGATCAGAAACACGCGCTAAACGCATGCCTCAACTCCCGCGATGCATGTCAATTTTGTGACCCGTGAAGTGACGGCATCCAGCCACTAGATTGCAGTGTTGCCAAATCAACGTTTAACTACGGCGATTTTCCAACAAGTGAAGTTGAAAAATATCTACAGAAGATCCCAAAATGTCCAAGAAGAGAAAAATTGATGCAGAAGGAAGGCAATTTCATGAAAGACTGGACAGCGAATATATGTTTGTGCTTCAAGGAGAAAACCGGTATCTCTTTTGTGTTATGAGGCAGTATTGGTGGTGAAGGAGTACAATATGCGCCGGCATTTTGACACCAAACACGTAACTAAGTATGCCAAATTTAGCTTCCAAGAAAAACAACAAATCGTCCAAGAATTAAAGGCAGACTACAGTCACAGGCAGGATATGTTCACAAAAGCCACAGCTAAAAATGATGCAGCGGTGAAAGCTAGCTTTATCGTGGCTGAAGAAATCGCCCGACCATGGAAGAGTTCTTCCAGAGGGTGCATTTTTTAAGCGTTGTATGCTAAAGGAGTGTGAGCAGGTGTGCCCCGACCAGATACAGACTTTTAAAAATGTCAGTTTGTCAAGAAACACCATAGCAGACCGAGTTATGGAACTAGAAGGAAATCTGAACGCACAGCTAGCTTTTTTTATTAGCTGTTGATGAAAGCACATTTTTATAAGAGGCGTGAAGACGGACCTCTTTCTCACCGAGGAGCTCTTGGGTGTAGCTGCCATGCATGGGTCAACAACGGGGAGGGACATTTTTGAGGCGGTGGAGGAGTCCGTGAGTAAAAATAAACTACACTGGGAAAAGTTGGTTGGGCTAACTACCGATGGCGCACCTGCAATGTGTGGAGCAAAAACAGGTTTGGTTGGACTAATGAAGGAAAATTTTCAAAAAAAAAAAAAAAACTGCCACATACCTTTGATAACGTATCATTGCATTATCCGTCAAGAAGCTCTGTGTGGTAAGGTTCTGGAACTGGATGATATAATGACTACGGTCATGAAAACAGTGAACAGCAGTTTTTGCAGGAGATGGGCTCGGAGCATAAAGATGTGCCGTACCACATAGAAGTAAGGTGGCTGAGCAGGAGCGCAGTCCTCAAACGATGTTTTGAGCTAAGGGAATAAAGTGCTCTTTTCATGCAAAGTAAAGGAAAACCCTTGCCTGAACTGTCAGATTCAAAGTGACTGTGTAATTTTGCTATGTTGTGTGACATACCCAAGCATCTCGCCCAACTGAATCAGAGGCTGCAGGGACGCGAACAAGTCATCACGCAGACAAACTTCACCTGTGGAAGTCCCAACTGGAATAGGACACTTTCCTGTTTGTCAGGGCATCTCAGCCTCAGTTCCCCGTGCTTTTTCATACGCTCGTTTGGCTACCAAGGTGAGCCTTGTTAATTAATGAGTTTGATCTTCTCTTAGAACACAGTACTCAGGCTTCCATCTTTGCGTGCTCACCTTCAGATGGAGTTAACAGAGCTTCAAAGCATAGTGGCCTGAGACCAAAGTTCCAGGATGTGCAATCAAGGACTTTTACCACTGCCCCCTGCTTTGATGCCACAGCTGAGCTGCCCGCATTGTGTCCATGTTTGGGAGCACCTGTCTGTGGGAACAGATGTTTTCAATAATGAATCTAAACAAGACCAAGCACAGATCACGCATCACTGATGACAACCTCCACGCTGTCTTACGGATTGCTACAGCACAAGACCTAAAACCCGACATTGACACACTGACCACTGGAAAACGGTGTCAGACATCCAGGCCAGAAAACACATTGGTAAGCATTTTTAAAATCCTGAATTAAAAATGTAACATGTATTTTAATAAGAACAGTTTAATATGTGTGCAATTAAATGGTTGTGCTTGCATTTTGTTTTGTTTTCAGAGCATGATCAATGGATGAGGATGGTGTGTGATATGGTGTCTCGGGGTGAGGAGGGATCTATTTGGTGTATTCAAGGACAAGCAGCATCACCTCATCAACTTCACCCAAAACTTGACCAATATAGTTATGAACCGAGACTAGCCTTGTTATTTTTGAGTTCATTCGCCTACATACACTAGTTTGTATGTGTAGCAATGGATTCAGTGTGTTTACAGGTATATGTGTTCATGCAGCCAAATGTTTACAGTAATCAATGGAATCTATGAACATGCATAGTATTTGTAACTTGACTAAGTAATAATCAAATAAAGAGAGTTATTTAACAAAGTGTTAAGGAGTCATTACATTTATACTGTCGTATAGTTACAACCAGCCCTTTGAGGGCAACCTTAATGCTGATGTGGCCCTAGGTGAAAATGAGTTTGACACCCCTGCTATAGAGCAATCATGCTGGGGTTTTTACATATTGCAGTGTCATGGGTGAATCGAGAACAGTCCACGATGTAAAGACTCAGCTAATGGCAGTCCTGTGTTAGGAAGCAGACTGTTTATGAAATCGGCCAACTGATGCAGATGCGACTTGCAGAAATAAAAGACAAGCTACATTAGGTCAACTAACTGCTGAGAACTGAACAGGGATACTTAGAGAGGTTCTTTGGTGGAAGCCAACATCTAGAACGCCAGAAGGCTTGCTTTCTGGAAGAACGCCATTCATCCAGAACGCTGCTGCTCATCTGGTCTTCAACCTTCCCAGACGCTCCAACATCACTCCTCTTCACACCGACCTCCACTGGCTACCTGTCTCAGCAGGCATCAGATTCAAAACAATGGTGCTGGCCATCCAGGCTGTCAGGGGTGGCCCCGTCTTATCTTGAAGAGATCATCAGACCCTGCACGCCTTCCCATTTGCCCCAGTCTGCATCTTCAGCGTGCCTGGTGCCCCCTCCTGTGCATGCCTGCACTTCCCTGTCACGTCTGCTGTCTGTTCTGGCTCCCTGCTGGTGGAATGACCTTCCTACGGAGGTCAGGACAGCAGATAGTCAGCCCATTTTCCAAGCGCAGACTGAAGACTCACCACTTTTGGACACACGTCTCTCCTCCTCTCCCTAGCTCCTCTACTTAGCCATAGTTTCACTTGTAGCAACCTAATTTTGTTGGCTTAGGATTGTTGTTGATATTACTAATGTTTTTTCTTTGTGTTTCTTCAACACGTCATCCACAGGGTTTAGTCCATGTTAACCTTTCTGGCACTTGAGATTTTTACCCCCCGCCCCCAGTTGCACCGGGCTAAGGAACAAAAATATTAGACAATGCAGGATTAGAAAAACAAAGCCTGGTTTGATGATCCCTGTTTCCTGCTGTTTTATGCTGATGGGAGGATCAGGATACTGTGAAAATGCATGAGTCCATGGACCCATCCTGCCAGGTGTCAGTAACGTTGACTGCTAATGGCCGTGTTGAGGATGAGAGTATGTGTCAGACAGTCAGTCCCTTGATAAAAATTAAGCAAAGTTTGAGTGCAACAGGATATCCGAGCATCAACAATGAAATGAATAACCCATTCAGAGTGCAAACTTACCACCACCCAATTTGCAATAAATGTAAGAAACGAGTCAACATGGGTTGGAATCCCTCTGCCATACTTGTTTGACACCTACTCGAGTCCCTGCCCCAATGGATTCAGGCTGCCCTGAGGGCAAAAGCAACTCAGGATTAAGTAGATGAACATACAGAAGTGGCAACTCTGAGAGTGTAGACTTCTAGAACCAAAAAAAAAAAAAAACCTGCAGAGTGGTATGATTCCACCACATTTGCAACTACCTTGCATTTCACAGCGAGGACATCCATTCCTAAAAGACCAGCATACCCCAGTGCACAGTTCCAATTAAGATTAACTACTTGGTGTAAATTTGTCTCCTGCAGGAAGTGATATCCTAGATAAATTCTGTGTTGGAAAGGAAGGTAATCAGTAATGTATTGCATATATTTTGCAGTCAAATTTATGCAATGTCCTCAAGTATTTCTATGAAGCTTTGAAGCAGGTGAATAATATTTTAATGTATGTTAATATTTCAATTGTAAGGTAAGTTTAATTTCAGAGGCATTTCTGTAAAACCATACATAAAAAGTACCTTTTGTCAGCTCTCCATTTCTGGATGACAGATACAGCACAAATGTGTTTTTGACTCACTTCCATCCATTGAGGTGTAGGTTCTGCTGCAGGACTAATGAGATATTGATTGTAGCCACTGTAACAATGCTATTTTGTGGCTGGAAGAACTCTCAGACTATAGCCATGCAGGAATATAACATCTAACAATGACAATAACACTTGAATCTCTGAACTGTGCACTTCTGAAATATATTTTCATTTCTGTGGATGAAAGCAGATAAAAAAAAATTTGCCTGCAACCAACTGGGGGAATACATTGTACTTTATGTCTAACAATGTATTTTTCCATTGCCCTGGAGTAAGATCCAGGAGGAAGCCTGGAATTACAACACAGTGTCTAAATGCAGCTGTGCCTGAGAAATCACAAAGGAACTAAGGATCACAAAGGCAATAAAGGCACAGACTTTTTTTGTTTGTTTCACAATCCCTTGTATTTCTCTATGTGCGTAAAAATGTACAGAAAGATAATTTACACATTTCACTCAAACAAACCTCAGGATTCAGTCTTTTTAAATAACAATATTGATAATACAGTTAGATGCATCTTAAAATCAGCAAAATGAGCTTAACTTTTGGCTAAAAAGGGCATGCATGTATGTATTTCTCAAGTAAAATGTTTACATATCAGGAGCACAGAATGTCTAATTTTAACTATGCTTTGATCCCCTGGTGTTTACAAATACAGTTTTGGTAACAAGATAGCAAAAATGCCAAACTGACATAAGAGTGTTAAATATTTGATCTGTGCTTTACATTCCATCATGTATTAGGAAACATTACATTCATCCCTCTAAAATGAAAACCAATAAACCCAACTGTCAGTAAGTCTTCCCTTTGAGCAGAGGTGTTTTAAACAGTTCAAATATGTTTAAAATCAACATTAACAACCATTTTTAGAGTACATAAGATTTCAGGGGCATGGAAAACATTCTATGGATAATAGTAAATTATATTTAATTGCTTCTGTCATACATATCAAGTATCGCCAACAGGAGGTATTGTTACTGTGGATAGGGGTGCCGTTGTTGCCATTTATATTGTTCAGGGCAGCAGACAGGCAGTCATAATATTGCAAATATGTCATGACATACAGTTAATACATGTTTTACATATCTGTATTTTTAACATTCATTGAATTTCACATTAGATATGCTACATTATTTAAATGTTTTTACTATGGTATTTTCTTAAAATGAATACAAAAATAAATAAGGTTAAGATTCACTAGGGGAGGAATGCCCAGTAAAAAAAAAAGACATGACAACAATAAGGTGCTGTTTCAGAGGAAAATGTAATAACTGATACTTTTTAACCAGCCCAGAACAAGAACTCTGAGATTAATACATCAGAGAGGAAAAACTCCAGTGAAAATAACACTTGAAAGTTTGAATTACAGATGGGAGTCATCTTCTACAGTCGATTGATACAAAATGTTATTCCAAGCAAAAAAAAAAACAGAACCTACTTCATTTGATAGATCTTTTTTCATCAAAATGTGCTCTGTGCCTGAGGAACATAAAAATCATTTGAACTTTTTAAGATTGTTTTTGTCTGTTTTGCTGCTTGTTTTAAGCATGACTTATTTTCCTTATGTTGTGTCATCACTGATCCAAAACATTTTGGGTCTAGCATAAAAATGTTAACAAAAAAGAATTTTTAAAACACCATCCCGTCTCCTGGAATAGAAGTCATCCAAACAGTTCAGTTGGGGGCTGTTTTAATAGCAGGGGGCTGAGATGAAAACATAAGTGCATCTCCAAACTGGCCACTGTCCCATAGTCAGGCATCCTTGCCCCTGCTGTGGGCCTTTGTGTCCCTCCATGGCTTTCTCCTGCTTGTTCTGTCGTGCCAGAGGGAAAGTTTCAGCAATGCACAGAAAAGGCACGGCAGGACTACTGATGACAGCTTAAAGCACCAAATTCAGAACCATAGCTCACTGTGTGTGTGTGTGTGTTCATGGACATGTTTGTGTTTATGCAAGTGTTTATGAGGTTGAGTGTGTAAGTGTCTCTTTGAGGTTGAATATGTGTTGGTGTTTATCAGTGGTTGAGTATGTGAGTGTTTCAATATCTGATGACAGCAACTGATGCAGAGTTTAGGGTAAAGGCAGATGTACAGCATTGTGGGAGTTTCTGGTGTTTGCTCAGGTGCCGAAGCAATAGGGGGAATCCCACAGCGTTAGTGGGCCTCAGTTTTCAGTCTGAGTGGGCGCAGTGACGAAAGACAAGGATGGACACTGAGTAACAGGGCATGTTTGATTTTCCATGAACAAATGGCACAAGCCTAGTATGCACAGCTAGGGCAGGAGAGCTGGTTGGGTTCCTGTCCACACAGATTCACTCCTCCTCCTCCTCAGTGTCCATTAGAGCAGCTGTACACAGGTCGCTAAAGATATCTGCGATGGAGAGACAGCAGTAATACAGACAGGGGTTAGTGCCTCTGTGTCTGTGTGACAGGTAACTAACCTGATCAAGGAGCAGGGGATGCAGGTCACACTGAAAAAAACAAAAACAGCACAAAGCCTTCCAGCAAAAACAGTGTAAATAACTGAACGAGGGAAAAAAGCACATCTTGTTCAGTGATTCCCAAAATGCAATTTTGTGAGTAAGAATGTGACATGAACAAGAGGATGGAACAAAATTAATACAGATGAAATCAAAATGATATGCATGACTGCATTCAGGGCCTGCCTCTCTCTAAATCAAATACATTAGCAGGTAAGACAGAATTTTTGATAAAACCCAAAACTAAAAAGCTAAAGCAGCCTCACGATTAATGAAAACAGAGGATCCTCTTAATGTGTGTCTTAAAAATAGCCTTGTTACAGAAAGGGCAGTGCTTCAAGCCACCAAGACAAGCAAAGCAATAGGAGCACAGACGCAAAGGCAGGGTGAGCGAAGACAGGCAACATGCAAGAAGATCCTCAAATCCTCCTTCCAACTTTCTCAGTTAGACTATTCTACATCCTTGACAAAGTGTGCTTTCATGAACTCTGGAATGGGTGGAGCTACAATCTGTACATCAATGTTTGAACCAATCGGAATGCCTTGCC
The DNA here is from genome assembly GCA_022829145.1 of Albula goreensis. Lineage (NCBI taxonomy): Eukaryota > Metazoa > Chordata > Actinopteri > Albuliformes > Albulidae > Albula > Albula goreensis. The sequence continues at coordinate 13,393,773 of CM040753.1, read as the reverse complement.
TCCACAGCAAAATACTACGATTAATTCAAAGCAGTGAGTCACTGATACAGTATGGTCACTCTGCCCATTTTCAGTTTAATGAAACCACATTTTCCTATTACAAGCAGTAGATGAGTTAGTAGAAAGTACCAGTATTATGATACGTGAGAGTTCCTCCAGCTGACTGTAGTATTCTGGACGGAATCAGCCCTGTCTTCTGAGTTATGAGATTCTTGACTAGCCTACAACACCAAAGAGAACGTCCACTTTAACTGGAGCACGGAAGGCCAAACACACACACAAGGATGTACATCAGCAGTGCACAACTTCAGTCCTGAAGGGCCACAGTGCCTGTGGTGTTAAATCCAGTCCTTGAGGGCCACAGTGCCTGCTGGTTTAACTCCAGTCCTGGAGGCTCTCCAGTCCTGGAGGGCCGCAGTGTCTGCAGATTTATGTCCAGTCCTGCTAGCCATCAGTGCCTGCAGATGTAACTCTTGTCCTTAAGAGGCACAGTGCCTGCAGGTTTGACTCAAGTCTGCAGGTTTTTGTTGTTTTGTTTGTTTCCTTTAAACAGCTAATTTAGGCAAAAAATGTAAGTGGTTAATTACTAAAAAAACAGCATACACACTCATCAGCTATGCCTGGAGTGTAATATCCTCACATAAATACTCAGGGTAACTGGTCACTGGGGGATTGTTAGCTGTCCAGGAAGGATAAATGTTGACCTGATCTCAGTGCTACACCTCAAACATTTGAGCACTCCATACATTTCCACTATATTATGTCTTGGGTTTCTTTGTGCTGCCCTGTGAACTGACATTGGGACATATCTGAAAGAGGAAAGTTTGTGCATCACAAGTTTTCATGTCTACTACTCTTTGCTCTTTTTGGCTCTTGTTTCTGACAGTGTATTCATTGGACGTGCAGATTTAAGTAGAGTCTGTCAGTTTGGTCCTAAGTCCTGGCAGTGAACAAGCATTTAATCTCCCAGCTGTCTGGGGCGTAGCTGAACAGTGTTGTGCGGGGAGCATGCACTGGAGCTCTGGAGCTCCTGCACACTGTGTGCCAGGGTATGATGTAATAACAGGATTTAGCAGGTGCGCTGTCCTAATTTTTGATGAAAACATGGTGTAAACAGGCAACTGAAGATCTGCCTTCCTGCTTTGTAGCTGCAAAACAGACACCTTGTCATCAGACAGGTGTTCAGACCCAGGGGAGTGAAGTGCTTGCCGAGAGAGGGCTGCATGGGCTAAAAACCTGAAAACCGCACAAGCAGTTTGCAAGGACTGAGCGTAGTTATTTCTGTGCAATTAAACAGGCTGGATGTGTAAGGAATGTAAAAAGGTCTCCTTGTACATGTTGATTGGAGTCCCTTAAAGCCTGTCAAATTCTTTGTATCTTTAAACCCAAGACAACCGGAGGAGCAAGAGAGGCCTGACAGACAGTTTAGTGCTTTAACCCTGAGATGCAGATGATTGAAAATGGATTTACAGATGAAATATGCATGAGCTGATGAAATATGAGAATAACCAAAGAATTTTAAAGTGCAGCATTAATATGAGAGGGTATTAGTCACCCCATGCACCGCAAATTTTGTGTGAAACTAAGATGCGCTCTCATCCATTGGTGTTTGCGATGGATTCAAGGCTGTTTCTATTTGTGGCGAATCATAGATCTGTGCTGAGAGGAATGCTTTGAATATCAAATCTATTATTCATCATTTAATTACTCATTAAACACAGGCAACATTGGCAACTCATTCTAGCAACACGCATTGCCGTTGGAAAATATTTTTTTTATTATTACTGAAGTTAACTTTTTTTATAATTGTGATGAAGAGCAACAAGTGAACAGGAAATAAAGCCTGGACAGAAATGCTGCCCCTGCAGGACTGGCTGAATGACCTGTTCCACACATTATTTATTGTTCTCTAGGTGCTTCAAGTGTTTCAGAGAATTTGGGGGTGTCTCTCACCACTGGCCATTTTCCGCTTCCTCCAGAAACTGCACTAAATCTCCTGACTCCAAAGACAGGTCCTGTGCTGTTTTCGCCTCATATGTCAACTGCACACGAAACCGATCCTGGTCTCCCTAGCAGGAAAAAGAGGAGGGAGAAAACAGGAAACTGATTTTTAGTTTTTTGTGCATTTCCCACATAGACTGAACTATGTTATCAGACTGGCCCGTCTTGAAACTGTGGGACTATTAACGGTAGTCATTGTTTTGAGTTCAAACATGCTACATTTGCATAAATAAATCTATTAAAATGTCTAATACATATTGTTACTGTGTAAATGCTATGTGTGCTATAAACATGGTAAATGCCTGAACTGTACAAAAAGGTTTACAAAACAGTACTACAACTAGGAGTCAGTAAAATATGTTTTTATCCATTCACTTGCATACTTTAAGTGTGAATTATTTGTGGTATATAATTGCATGGGTGATCAACAGGAACATAAGCCTTCAAGTTATTTACTGCATTGTATACAAAGCTTGTGTCCTTGCTCTCAGCCATATCAACCGCATGCAATTTTGTGGGTTGAGCATCTGATTTCAGAACAGAGCATATACAATACATTTTTACGAAAAAAGTTGGATTGTTGCATTTTGCTGAATATGATCATGAAAGGATGACAACTACATATGAGTTTTAATGTATGTTTCAATTTGGAAAAGTTTACAAATTGATGACAAAGCCGATGGCTAAAAAGTTTCTTTGATTAACCACTTTATCAATTCGAAAAAGGAGAAAAAGTCTGTTAAAATGAAGTCTGAACAACTTTAAACCTGACAGTCATAGTGGTGAATATTCTATTTAAAACACTGCAGATGCAATACGAATCACATACTTTCAGTTTCTTTGGAAGAACTGTAATTGAAATTTACAATCTTGCAGGTGCCCAATTGGACAGCAGAGGTCAGCAGAGAGGGACAAAATGAATTTCATTGGCTAACTCTACATTTTAACCTGACACAGCTAAGCCAGTTGGCTTGCCAGTGCGGACTTTTAGCCAGGAATGGTAATTCAATAAATAATTCAAATTCAAATCCCAGCTAAAAGATGCAAAGGAAGGCCTTTGGTGGGGCCAAAGATGGAAGGAGGGGTGGGAATCCATTTCACTGACATCAAATTCCATCTCCATCATTGTTGTCAATGCAGCACCCCCACAAAGAAAAAAAGGGTAGATCTCAGCTCTCCCACGTAAAACAGATTATAATTGAAGGCAAAATCCTCCTCAGCTGAGCCCCAAGGGAGACCTGCAGTAGGCTAATCTCTCACTCTCTCTGTCTTTTAAATGTCAAGTAGTCAGTCTGTGTTAACAAGGAACAGTAATGGAGGGAAATAATTAAGGAGAAAGTCTTTTTTAAAGGGATTTGGAAGGCTTATGGAAACTGAGGCAGAGAAACTGGTGAATTTGCTTGTCAGGTCTTATTTAATGGAACGTACGTTTTTATCACCACACTCTTCCTCAGCGTCGGATGAGTTTGAGAGCTCCTCGGCACTTGAAGGAATGGTTTCAAAGTCTTCGACGTCCACTGAAGGTAGATGCCTCTGTGTGCAACCTGAAACAACATCAACATGAGACTTGTGCTTTTAGATCTTCCACAGTACAAAAAAAAACAAAACATAACAAAATCACACAGTGGTGACAATATCTCCTGTGAAGAAAGAAATTCTGTTTTTTATTTTTATTTCTATTTTCAGGTGTGTCCTGTTGACATACAGATCACTGTTCTCAAGGGCCTGACCCACTGAAAGAGGAAACGGTTTAAATGCACAGCAAGCAACGCTTTCTGATATGTCAAGACATGGTCCGTATGGAACATAAGCCACAATAGATCATCACTCTGCAAAACCTAAAAAAAAAATAATAAAAAAAGAGTAAAAATTTGAACAGAATATAATCATATACAGAAAAAACAGCAATACAAAATAAATGTGAAAGAAATGAAAGCACCAACGACAGCAATGGACTAAAAACAAATGCCCCGAAACACAAAGGGTGATGCTGGCAATGGAATTCTGGACACGTCCATTGTTGTTTACCTGGTTGGGAGGCAGATCTAGGTACAGCTTGATTCGTAGTTGAGGAATTTTTACGCTTGCTTTCTGCTGGGGTAGCATCACGTAAAGTTTCTGGAGCGGAAAATGAACTATTTACTGACAACTGCAATTCATTACTCGTTCAGCATTACTGCTGCCATGACACATACAAGCATACTCATCCAGATCTTTCCTTTTTCACTAAAAAAACACACCAAAAACAAGATTTATGCAACAACACATGCTAAATCTGAGAACAAACCTCTGGCCTTATGTACTTCAGTAACAGTGCAAATGGCAGTAAATAATTCCATTCATATCAAAGATCATGGCCATCATTCCATCATCTAAATTATGACATTCCATGCAGATAATGAATCAATGCAGACCAAGCACTCCACATCACGTTAACCATGCAGACATTCAGCATTCTGTATTCCGCATGCACATCCTGGTATACCTTCATACCCCAGCGGTGTGGGGTCACTCTTAATCTCATGTCGCTTGGTTTTAATGTTACCAGATAGAGGACCTGGGCAGAGCAATGTACACGTTAAAATAAATCAACCGATAACGTTGAGACTCTTTCTCTTCACTGAAATGAAAGACAGCTGATATTCTTATGAGTTCCACTTATGACTCTGTATTAAAATTTTGGAATGGAATTCTACATTCAGTCATCTTATCAAAATGTATAGATTATGACCAATTAAGTTATTTTGGATTCACTATTACCAGCTTTTTATTTTTTAAATATTTGTAGACAGTTGCAATGTGCTTCTATTTGTTCTTTTATTTTTTGCATTTCATTAATTTCATAAAGGCCTTAAAAATGTGTGTGATTTATACAGAAAATGATGGTAGGTGTTTTCAGTCCATACTTGTTCCATTATTTCAGCTGGCTCTCTGTACAGCCACTCTAACGAACTAGTCTGTACCAGTTCTCAGCAGCTAAAAAAGTGTCTAATAACAGAGGAGGAGGTGGGAGAGTGGGGGAAGGCAGGCAATCAGGTACCTTTTGTGCGTCTAGTGGCGGAGGTGCTCATAGAGGATGCTAAAGAGAAGCGGCGTGTCACATCTGTCTCCTTAGGTGTAGGTTCTGAGGCAAGAGGCAGGGAGGGGTTAGCAATTAGACAGAAAAGAAATGAAAGGAGAGGGGAAGGAGAACACAGGCAGCGAGGGTTTTTTAATAGCAGGAGCTACCAGCACCAGATTTGCTCAGAGGATCCTTTTTTTTGGCTTCAGGATAGATTTTGCATCATTTTTATTTTAGTCTTCAGACCCTGGCAAATCTGTAACTGTTGATCCCTCTCACAAAGGCAGGGGAAGCTTAAAGTGTGCTCATTTCCACAAACATTAGTTTCACTCAGCAGTGTTTGAACAGACAAGCAGTTGATTTGAGAATGGCCAAAAACACATGATAACTGAGAGAAACAAGATGGAAGACAACAGAATAATAAAGAGGAGTCAGGGTTTCTTACAGCAGGAGCTGGTTCCACAGGCAAAGATGAAAAATCAATGCTGGATATGCTAACAAGATGGAATTTATCGACAACTAAAGTTCACAGTCCACCATTACATCAGTAGGCCAATAAGTACCAAAACATAGCTTAATGTTTCCACTTATCAGGCTACTGAGCTATCTTTTCCATAATAAACAGACTTACTTCAGCAGAATCATCGATAGCCAACCGACTGTGCTCAGCATTCTAATACTAATGTCTCATTTAAAACATTCCAGACCCAAATTTTAAAACTACAGCTCAAAACAGTAAAGGTACACAACAAATCAAAACAAACAACCTTGCATACAAATTGAAAATCCATTTGCTTTATTACCTCAGGTTTAATCTTAAAGTCTTGTCCTGGGATTTGATATTGCTTAGAATGGCACAAACATTCTGTGAAGTCCAAACAGGCGCTATGTCTTCAAATAAATCTGAAGCAGCGTTATTCTGTAATTAGTCATGACAAGATTTCTCATTCATAAACATCTCTTAGGCTAATTTGCCCCTTGTTCAATAACATCTAGAAAGTACTGAATTCAATAGGTCTTAACACTGATGATACAGTTTCAAATCCTAATGAAGTGATAGTGATATTAAAACACCATGCACTGGTATCACATTAGTTCAGAGATTTTAGCTTCCCTGTTTACCTCCAGTGAAGGAGTCTGTTCCTGTTTGCACTGAAAGAACTAGTACAGAGGAAAGTACAGAGTTCCTAGTTTTCCAGGCTTTCATCTCTTAAGGTTCACATCAAAACATGGCACAGCAGCCATAAGAGAAGGAGGGACCTGTACACCTCTGGCAAGACAAGACCTTGTGGCATTTGGAGGGGCAGGATATAAGATGAGGTGGGGTGGACAGGGGGAGGCAAAGACAAAGAAAAGCAGAGTGCATGACAGCAATTAAGACAATGACATCACCAGTCACACAAGACAAGCTGTAGGCAATTACAACACATATATAGGCTGTGGACATGACATCTCAGACAGGCTGTGGACACTTGAAACAAACATGACTGGCCATACAGTCAGACTCAGAATGATGACATCATCAGCCACACAGACAGGCTCCTGACAATGACATCACTGGCCACACAGGCAAGCTGTGCAGAGGGTTACCTTGAGGCAGGGACCTGCGGTTGGAGAGGCCCTGCAGTGTGAATCGCTTTCTAGCATTAGTGGCACGATCATTTTGGCTGGTAGACACATCGGCTAAAAGGGAAAGGCAGATATGACAGCATGGAAGGGCGAGAAGGAAGCATGAGAAAGCAGCTTTAAACCAGGAGTAAGAGAACTGCACACTCTGCAATCAACTTTAAACCAGGCTTGAGAGAAATGTTCAGACTGCAACTTTAAACCAGGCCTACAAGTACTCCACACACGGCAATCAGCTTTAAATCAGACCTAAGAGTACTGCTCAGACTGCAATCTGCTTTGAACCAGGCCAAAGACTACTGGATGGAATCTCTCTGGTCTCTTTGTCATGTGACTCCTGAGAGACTGTGTTCTGTAACCTCCAGCTGATCCTCCATGCCTGCAGAGCATAGGGCCATTCTCCATGAAACACACATGCCAGAACTGTCCGGTCCAGTCCCGAAACATGTATACCAAAGCTGCCCAGTGTGGTCCCTCTAATTGGGCCGGATTGTTTTGGTGGGCTTTCCTGGGTAAACAAATCTGTGTTTTCTGGCTTGGTATGAGAGAGAATGCATGCTGGTCAAGAGTGGGCAGAGCTTCATACAGAATGGCTCACAAACACCGCTGCCGAAAATATGCGAAAACAGGTGGCCAAATCCTCGACGGGGGACGGGCGTTCTGGGCTCCGACCTCATTACGGACACCAGAGTAGGCTGCACTGGCTAAACCTTGCGCTAACGAAGCTCTGCAGCGAGAGCGTGTGTCTGTGCCTCGCCGGTGCCGCTTGCTTGTCCTTTCCCCGTCGGCTGATTACTGTTTACCGCGCAACCAGAACACTTAAGACCGAGCAGTTACTCAAGGGCCGAGAAGACCAAAAGTGCAATGTGGAAAGAGTGCTGTCCTTGAGACCACAGGGCCATTCATGTGCTGTGTAAATGAGGCCCCAAGCACCAAAGACAAGCATCAACAAAGAAACCTACTCACTTTCAAAAATGAATGCTCTTTGATGTGACACAAAGCCTTCAGTGTGAATATAATAAAAGGTACAGATGTACTCTTAATTGCAAAACAGAACTTACTTGAAAAGTACTCTGCGTTTTCTATTTAAATGCATATCAAATTAGATTTAAGCTTGCGATCCTTTAAATTCATAACTCTCCTAAACCTCCTCCAGTAACAGAGATATCTTCTGATTGGTTTTTCATTAAATATTCATACACATCTAAAACATAAGATTTCTATAAGGTCATGAGCGGTTGATGAGCAGTTGAAATTCAGTTACATGCTTCAAAATGAGCTTATAGCAGTATACTGCTGATTTACCTCTAAAACCAAGGACAATATTTTATTTCACTTGGACTGACACAAAAACATCATAACACGTGACAAAATGAATACTAAATTAATGCATATTTCTCATAGACACAACATAACACATACATTTACAATCTGCTCTTACTGACACATGCCATTTAACTACAGAATTTTATATTTATGAAATGCGAAATGACACTATGTTTCACAGTAACAAATCAGTGGTTCTTTAATGTAACCATCATGTCTCTTGTCATTTTCCTTCTCATTTCTGACTGAGATTCCATTAGCTAAGGGGGCATTACAACTTTTTACAAAGTGCTTTCCATATCTAAGTAATACTGCAAATGTATAGTACCCTTTATGTTTATAGTACTAAATTAATAATCATAATGTTTGATAACTTTCCAACTAATATGATGCTGCAGTACTGTTTGCTTCATTTTGTAATATATGTGCAGTTACTTTGACTACAGCTTTGACCAAGCATTCATCTGACTATTAAAGCCTAGAGATAGTTTACACTAATTATTTATCTAAGAGTCATTATTACATCATGCTGTGGATATGTCAAATGCTTTTGTCTCATTGCAATATTTAGAAACTTAGCTGATGATAATACTTGTCCTTTTTTCTGGATGCAAGTTAGCAAAATACATATAAAGGGCAGCTATTTAAAGTTAGATCAAAGTGCGAATCGTTCACAAAAAATTGATATTAATTCCAAAAATGTAATTTGATTTGATATTGCACTTTCAATTGTGGCCAAGAAGTATTCACTGCTTATTATCACTGTTTATTATCAGCTTTGCTGCTTTTTCCCTGTTAATTTTCACATGCAAGAATGACATGAAGCTGGGACATCTGGCTGATGGAGCGGAGCTGGCCCTGTCATGCGCAGGGGTAAATACCTGTCGGGTTGAGTTACACACAGAGCCAGTGATCCTGCCCACTGACCCAGAGGGAGGCGGAAGCGCTGTTTACCGGTCACATTTTCAAAGGACATGCTTCCACTCGTTAAGTATGAGCTGTCAGATCCAGGGCTGTCTGAGGTGTGAAATCACACCTGTTACCTCTCTGTCTGGCATGCGGACGCCCACGACTGAGTCACGACGAGGCCTGTGGTCAGCCAGGGTTACTCTGTGGGCCAGCGGCTGGCCTGAGGAGGCTGGAATTCCAGGGCCGCTCCAGCCTCTGCTTGAATAAAACATGGCGGATAGCCACGCTATTGGCAGGCGCATGCTTGATGATGTGATTTTGCTGAGCGTATGATTTACAGATCTATGGTGGGGATGCAGCCTTTGCAGGTTTGCTGCAAGATGGGGTCGACATGACACCTCGATTTTGCGAAGAGCACTGGTTTGCAGAGATGAGGGGTTCGGGACGTACCTTTCTGCCTCATGTTGGGGCTGGGGTTGCCCCTGCGGAGTCCTGTTTCAGGGCTGGAGGAGTCGGACTGCTTCAGGACTGCCTTCCTCATGTTTCTGAAGAGGAAACAAATGATTTTAACTCCATTTAACGTCCATGCACGGGTCCCTCAAATGCCTGTGCCTTCTTGCACCAGGCTTGCAGTAACGGCAGGGAGAGTGGGGGAGCTACCTGCCATTAGTACAGTACCTGCCATTAGACACATTCATGGGAGCGTGGTACACATTCTCTGTGATCCGCTGGTGCAGCTGGCTCGCCTCTGTAGAGAGTGGAGAAGAGAATGTTGAACAGCAACAACAACCCAAGACAGGAGGCTGAGTTTGTGTGTGCACATATACACACGTGGGCACATATGTGTCTTTGTGTGTGCACATACACCAACTTGGGCACACTGTGCACCTGCTTGCATGGGTGTGTGTGTTTTATTTCTTATCCTGGGGCACAATATGCCAACATTGTTGCAGAGGCTAAAATGCAGCAAGACACACTTGGAACACCATGGACGCTTATGAGTCAACATAAAATATTCATCAACAAGAAATCATGTAATGCAATTTCTATGCAGTAGCAGAGGTCACAGATCCTTTTATGGGTTACAAATACTCTCACAAGAAGGCAGAAGATGACAGACAAGATCCTGCACAAACAGACTCATGAATCGAAAACATAAATCCTGTATCTAAATATGGGATTTATCGATGTAAGACAGGACAGTGTAAACCAAACTTACTCTGAAGGAGTAGAAAAACACATTGAAACAGTACATGGGGATGGCTCGGCCAGAATGCTAAGCCACAGGTGTTTGGGGTCTGCTAGGCCAGGCTGAGTGCTAACGGGTCTTACCCATCTTACACAGTCTGTGGTTATTAATATCTGTTATTAATGTCTGTCTTAGCCTCTGTGCTGTGTCTGTATGAATGGGCCAAGGCCCAGCAGAGGAGTAAGCCGGTCAGTGCATGGCTTTCCAGTGGCTTCTCCTGCAGCAATGTCACAGAGGCAGACAACACACACACACAGCACAGCTGAGACAGCAAAATGAGCAAACACACACACCACAGGCAAGACAGCAAACTGTGTGTGTACACACATGTGGACAGTGATCATACCTCTGCAAGCCTCCAGCTGCCCTGTGAGAACTTTCCTGATTTCAGACACCCATGTGTTCTTCACGTCCATGGACGAAGCCTGGGAACACACACACACACACACACACACACACACACACACACACACACACACACACACACACACACACACACACACACACACACACACACACAAACACACACAAACACACACATCCCGGTCAGTCTTTTCTCTTTTCACATACATTTCTGCGTGTACAGATTACTGACTTTATCCCAGATCAGTTGTAAATTGCTTGAGGTGCACTGAGCACAGCAACAGCAACAGCATTTTCTGCACCATGGCCAGACCAGGCACTGACTTCCCAAAAACCAACACTGCCACACAGTGGCCAATGGTAGGAAGTAACAATTACTGCTAAAGCACTAAGACACCAAGTATAATCATGTAATGGTACAAGCCATTAAATACATACATAGTACAATCATCAAGAGAAAAAGATTAATTATGATTATTGCATGTGACTTAATTCATTTGAAAAACAACCTGTAGTACAGATTGCAATATTTTATTGTTAGTTTATATTTTGTGTGTCAGGTTGAGCAGTCCTACCTGAATAATGTAGACTTCCTCTCTTCCGTTGTACCACACCTCAAACTTTTTAATGTCACCTTTTACATTCTCAGTAATTCCAACTGCACTCATCTAGGGAAGAAGAGACATTGAAGTTCTTGCATCTCGAAAACAAATATTTTCCACAATAGATCAAGCAGGCTTTTAAGTGAATTTGAACTTCTCCAAGTTGATGAAGCTTTCCCTTTTGTGGTGGAATTTCATTTAAAAAGCTGACACAACCCTTGTACCTCTTTGATTATGTTTTTAACGGCTTTAATTCTGTTACAAGTTCTGCCAAGTGGAGACAGGAACTGAATTCAAGATAACCTGTCAGAGGTTAAAATGGAAGAGTGCTTTTATTTGTTGATATGTGTTGTTTTTCAGGTTGACTGCCAGTCTTTATTACTGTGAACGCATCGCTACACTTATAGAATGTGCAGTGCTGAGCTAAAACTCTAAAACTGCTCACCAAAGTTTTCCTTAAGAAAACAAAGCCTCTTTCATTTAACAAAGCTTCCCACCTCGCTTAGAGCTTTAGTTTTATCATTACTGTTTTTTAACATCCAAAGATAAACAATTCCATTGTCATAACCTTTAAGTGAGTAGCTAAGTATTATGTGTATAGTATTTTACTTGATCCTTCCTCTCTTTTTCAAAGATCGTACTGAATGTTTAGAAGAAGGATATTTCATCTTGATAAAAAGCACTTTTAAATCCATTCAGGGACTTGAAACAGGAAGTTATGGCATGGGAACACATTTTTGGTCTGCTATATGCACTACAAGAGCATCTCACGGTGGGTGGCTGTGTGAGGTGTCACCTGAACTTTACCTTGAGTGAATGCTTGAAGCTGTAGGAGGGGGACTTCTCGTGCCCGTCCGATGTCTCCTCACGTTTTTTGCAGAATAGCAGCATCTTGTTATAAAGGAAGAGGTGTCTCTGCATGGGTTTGAAGCGGGCCAGGTCCTTCACCTTACTGTGGCCTCTCTTGTGGTCCGTCCACACATTGAAAGATCCCTGCATCAGCAGCTTCCCCAGATCATGCAGGCTTCCCTGGTGACATACCAGCGCAAATCAAACCTCCCTCTCTGCACATTTTTATTATTTGCTTGAAATCCTTGACCAGAGTTAGATGACATTTTTACATGCCGCTCCATTTATTCTGCTGCATATTTTACCAAACCAGTTCAAGTGAGGAATTTTGTTGGAAAGGTAATCTCTGACTTATAAGTCTACTTTATATGTTGCACCATGGTATTTTAAAGGGGATGCTGTTTAATATATGTAAGGACCCTCAATGTTTATGTTTGGTGAAGCCAAACAAAATTTTCCACTGTCTGTTCTATTCTTTGCTATGTTTATTCTAAAAATAAGCTCCATCCTGTTACCAGCAGTAGCCAAAATTTCTACTCATAAACTAGTAAATGACTCCTCAGTCAAGGTCCCAATTTATCCATCTATCAACTTACTTTTCCATCTATTTACTTATTCATATCATTATTTGGTAAGACTCAATCACTGCAGAGAAATGAAACTTACAGACTGCATCTCCCCCATCCAGACGTGCTACACAGAGAGGTTGTTTTGTACTGTTCCTGTGCTACAGTTCACAGCTAGCACCATTAACAACTGTTCCATATAAACCAGATCTACAACAGGACTACATTTAAAATATTTAACATTTCTCCTGGAACCAATCAGTCACTACATACATCAAATTCTAATTACTTTCACACTTTTAAAGCTATAAAGTCTCTCAAAGACAGTGTGATATTGGTAATAAAGGGGCAAAAATAAAGGCTAATGCTTTTGCCTAATGGGACTACTTAACAGATCACAAAAGGTTCTGTTCTGGACCAATACCAGTTCTCTGGTTTCATAAGTTTGTGCCTGCAGCAGCAGGGCACACAAAAATGTTAACAGTACGTACCTCAAACCCTGTAATGGCAATCTGATGCATGGAGTCGTTCACCGACTTTATGATGTCGAGCATGCTGGCCAGAGCCTCCTCCAGCTCAGCTGTGCCCTCCGAGTTCTTACTGCATTTCAGCATCTCCTGAGAGATAAGCAGAAAGGAAAAAAGTATGCATGTGTACTCTACCTATGAGTATTAGAGGACAAATTGGGCTCCATAGTGTTTCAATGTAGTCAGGTGAGTAAATCAATTGAAACTGATTGATTAATTGAACTGAAATTGACCCAACTGAATCAACCGAGACCCTAACATGCAAATACACACACAGAGAGACAGACACACACACACACACACACATTTCATTGACGTGACATACATATTTGCGAGGACACCTTCATATGATGCAACTATGTATACAATCAGACATTCTTTTACACAGTGTTTTCAGTGAAGGAACCCCACCATCCTGCGATTATTCAATATGTATCAAATTCTGCAGTGAGATTCAGTGTGTTTCTGCTGGCTTTACATAACTTTGCTTACAAGCAAATTATTCAGCAGCTACTGACAGAGCGTGGGAACAGTGCAGGGGATACAGTGGATCATGTTGAAAAAATGCAAAAGTCTCTGGGAAATATTGTGTTGTGTCTGGCCAGGCCAGAAGGGGGCAAAGTAGAGAGGGAAACCTGAGCTGCGTATCAATTTATACAGAAAAGAAAAACACTGCAATAGTCTGTGCTCTTCATCATTTAAAATCAGTCTTGAAATCTGTTGTGTGCATGGGGGGGAAGCTTCCCATATCATGCCACAAGGGGGTGGTATAGAAACAGGCAAAGCAAACTATGCTCACTTTCTAAAGATCTCTATCAGACTGTGCCCCATCCCCAGTGTCCAGGCAGCTAAAATCTGGCCTTCCCAGGGGAGGTGCAGAGTTTTACACCTGTTAGGTCATAGTTTCACACCGATGGCTGTCACTCATGAGTGACACTGAAATCAAAGCTCTTTTATTCACCCTCTCACTCAGCCAAAGGATTCCTGATGAGATACTAATGCTCGTTTGAGTGTTACCGCAAGACAAGAGCTCCAGTTAGGGGGATGTCTCTCAGCACAAGGTACACTTGGGGGTTACATGCATGCTAGAGCTATTGAATAGTGGAAAGGTCATGGGGGTCATGGGTTAAACCAGGCCAAATTTAGTGTTTTATAATCACAGGAAATGCAGAACTCACACAGTGACATTCTGTCAAGTGAATATTTGATCCTGTCCTAGACATTTTCATAGCATATACTATGTATTAAAACTAAAGCATCCACACTAAATGTGTGCAAACACTGAGGAAAAAAGTAAACCCTACTCTGTGCTAGCCGGGCCTACAGGATTTGCACCACAGGTGTAGTCAAAACAGCCAAGACAAGACCAAGATTGGTCCTGGTTAAATCCACAGCAGGACCGAGACCAGAATAGTCTTTCAAGCTCTCAAAATGGCTACAGTAATAAAGTATTATGGCATGTACTTCTGCAAAGCTATCAACCCTGGGAAATTCTGTCAGTACCGCAGGAGTGCAAGACAAATGTAGCAGGCATTACTGAAAGCTAAGTGTGGAGGGAACACTAATCAAGTGGCCTATCAATTGGGAAACAATACATAACATACATTTATTTGTGGTCACTTACTAATTCCATTTCATATTCAGTTAATCATGACTATTAACATCTTATACAGTCTTTCGTCTCATATTCTCTGCATTAAATATTATTCAAATAATATGAGCAACAGAGGTCAGGTGCAACTCTAACTGTCATTTTGTATGAATTACATAAACACATAATCTTTCCTTCATACTTATCACTTCTCAAATTCATGTGCAATGTGTGACTAAGTGAGTTAACCACAGGGCAAAAATGTTCACTACATTGCAGAAGAATTTTTTAGTCTTTGAAATTCATTTTCATGTATTTTATTTTTCTCTGTCTTGCTGTTAACTGTAAGTTAGCCTGCAAATAAATATAAAATAAAAAAAGAAATTAAACAAGCTTCCACTTAAACGTCTACTGACCTTTGAATGACCTTCTCCATATCGTATGGTAACCAGTACTCTTTTAATCAAGTTTTTTTTTAACCTCTCTATTTTTTTAATTAACACCTGTGTAATATAATGCAAATCTATATCATAATGACATCATGGAATGATAACCACAGGAGTCACTAGGCCAATTGTGACACACTGTGTGACACTTTGTGTTATTAGTAAAAAGCACCATGCAAACATTAAGGCTGATTGATTGACAATACTGTTATGAGCCCTTACAATAATACAAGGACAAGCTATCACCTTTTCCTGGGACAAAAACACTACTTCTTGCAGTGAGCTGCAGTGATATTTTAAAATGTGTGTGTGTGCCTGTGTGTGTGCATGCTGTACCCATCACAGAGCATTACTGAATGCTGAGAGTGAGCGCAGAATTCAAATTGAAAGTGTTTTAAAATGTATGCAGTGAGATAATGGTGAAGTGTATTTATCCTAGTTTCACACCCCTGGATCAGTTTGCACTGTGATTGTAATGTCTGGCTGTCAGCTCAGTAACGGGGAGTAGGCAGCTCATGGAGCCTGAGCGCCTTTCAGCAGCACAACAATGGAGGCATTTGATTTTAGAGCTAGAGAGATGTCCACTGGATGGCCCATTAATGTCCACCTTACAAATTGGGGCAGAAGAGGTGAAAGCATTACTGTTGGCCAGTGGGATGGTAATTGAGGTGTCCTCGATAAGCATTAATGGTGTTTGCTCACTTGTCTACTCCTCGGTGCAGTCTTGCTCAGAACCCGAACGGACCCTCTGGACTGTGTTTCTACCTCCACAGGTGATGTCATCAAAGAATGCTTGCAATTAAATTACTTT
Organism: Albula goreensis; assembly: GCA_022829145.1. NCBI lineage: Eukaryota > Metazoa > Chordata > Actinopteri > Albuliformes > Albulidae > Albula > Albula goreensis. The sequence goes on along the minus strand of CM040753.1, from coordinate 13,377,846 downwards.
CGGGTGGGCTACTGTGTAAATCATTCATGTAGGCCTCTCATGTTAAGGCTTCAGTGTGCGGATGGGCACATTGGTCTGGTACTTAATCTGAACAGTGGCAGTGTCGACTGCAGCTGGGAGCTGTAGTGCCACCCAGTGGAGGGAGGCAAGGATGCAGTCGGTGGGAATGTCCACCTGGTCCAAGCTGAGCACATGTGTGCACCTCATACTCTTGTCTAGAAAGGCCAACATGTGAAATTAGTTGTGAAAAAAGTAGCAGCTGAAGACACATGTGTCAGAGGGGAACATGAGCTTATTCATTCTCTTCCAAAGCAATATCAAAAGTAGTAGCACTGAGCACACTTAGAAAACACGATCACACATGACAAGAAGAACTGTGAGGAAAAAGCCTCTCCCTTTTTTAAGGCATGAAATGTGGATCTACCTTCAGCATGAGCTGATACTTAGTGATTCTCTGCACAGGCTTCAGGAGGTAAGCATCCAAAGAGAGCTTGTGGTCCAGCTTCTTCTGACACTCCTACCACAAGGACAAAAAAAGACCATATTATTTGGAATAGTAATAAACCCACGTAAACCCATGTTTGTGTTATATCTGGCTTAGGGAAAGTTCATTTTGTTACATTATAGAATGCAACCACTGCAGCTATGCTACTGACATTCTACTTGGGTGAAATTGACTCCACATTTTTAAACAAACACAGCAGCAGCTGCCCAAGATTATACTCTCTTGATGGATTTTTGAGTTTCGGCAAGATCTCTCTGCTCACCCTCCTCTTACCAGCTAGCTGTCCCTTCTCCATGACTCTTGCAGAATCCCTAGTCCTTTTCTGCAAGAGACTAAACACCCACCTCTTGAGTTGAAACCTTGCCTAAACACTGATTAAAAAAACTCTCCAAACACTGATCTCTATACTAAGTTTTCTTTCCCTTTTTTGGCACATTCCTTAGGTGCAAATCACAATTCACCATGGCATTACTTTACAGTTGTTGTTCCTGTGATTTTTTTCCTCATAATTTTTATTTTGGCTGGAAAAGTGTAAATGGCAAATTGTAAATTGTAGACATTTCCAACCTTGTTCTTATTTGTACTGGTATTGTTATTGGTGTCCAGACAAGAGGACTCACCTGGAAGAAAGCACAGTCCCCACACTGCCTCCACAGGGCCTCTGACCGGGGCTTGTTTTGGCAGTACTTCTCATAGATCTGCAGGTCCTCTTTCTGGAGGAGAAAGAGGGAGGACACACATGACACAGTCACACTCCCCATCTGCTTTTCTCTGACATCCTCTGCTCTTCCTCCACTCAGGCCAATGAGTCACACACAGTCTACTTACCCGCTTCAGAAAGCACGTTCCAATCAACTCTGGCTTCTCTACACAGTTCTCAAGCTCCTTCAGAAACGTCCTTAAAAAAACACCAGAGCCAAAAGTCAAAAGGAGTACACAGACTTTTCAATGCTTCCCATGGATAACAATGTTCCGTAAAAAAATACAGTGAAGCAAGTTGACATATTCACAGTAGTAAAAGATACATGCTTTCTGCTCTTTAAATTAGTGATTCACAGTGTGTATTTGAGAAAGAGGCAGATACAGAAAGTATGCAGAGAGATCCTGTCCGATAGCTCTTGTACACGGATGTAAAAACCCACAAAAAATGGGTCTGCTGCTGATGTAAATGGGTTAACCCATGTTAAACAACCCGGGTCTGAGACTCTGTTCAGGCACATGGTCGAGTCCCAGGTCTGACATGGCTCAGCTTTGGCACAAAAGGAATTACCTGGGTTGTGCCTCATGCAGGTTGTGTTTACAGTGCACACTGGCAAGACTTAACCAGCACTCAGCAGTTTCGACAGTAGCTGTGGGTCATTTACACAATTTCGTTCCGAGGAAACAGTCAACTTGAAAAACCAGCTGTGGTTAAGTGCATGAGTAAAGTCTCCTCTCAGCCCAAATCATGAATACTTGATTTTCCATGAAATACTTTCTAAGGACAGAAATGAGGCTGTACTACACTAGTAAAGTGTAAAAGGGGAATGCGAGAGAGGGTGTGTCTGGGTCTGTGGGACGGGTAACTGTGCCAGTTCTTGGGAAGCACTGTAGCTGAAATAAAATCAGCCTATTTAGGTAGGTAGCATACTCCCTGCCTTCCTGCCCTGAAAAAGCCTTGTTTGTATACAGCATTATTTACTATCTTGATTTTCAGTTTTTAATATTATTAAGATAGTAAAATAGACAGAGTAAAAAATTAAAAAAATCAAAGAAGATACCTCACAAAAGCCTCATTTCTTACAGGAGGGGTAAAACCAGATATATTGAGCTTCTTCTTTATTCTTGAGTGTGAAACTTAATTAGTGGATGGCCATCAGCTAACACATTTTTATGACAACTAATCCATGTGAATGAACTTAATTATCTATTCGTTCTCTGTACACCTTTTCACAAATAAACCCAGACTAAACTGCAGTAAAAGAAACACAAAGCATGAAAGTCACCTTCACCTGAAAATATATTTAAAAAAAAAAAAAAAAAAACTAGGCAATGCTTGCTCTAAATATTTACATTGGCCAGGCTGGTGATATTATATGGTTAAATCAAAATAATTACTATAATTTTCTTAGTAAAGACCAGCAGAATTATACATAACAGAGAAGCATCACAAATAAACTCTATTTCAGAATTTGCTGGTTGTGGTTTTGTTAGCTTTGTTGGCTGTGTATTTGCATGATGTTTGTTATCTTTCTGAATATTTTTGCTGTGTGTTCATATTTCTTGAATTTCATTGACTTGACATTAAACAGGTTAAGTAGGCTTATTGCCAACACACCCATAAATAACGATGTAACAAACAATAATGTGTGTGTAACCGTCAGTTTCCCACAAATGCAGTAATGCATAGTCACCAAACAAGCAAGTGCAGACAGACTGATACATTTCCTCACTTGGCAAACACAGCTGCTCAAGAACTCAGTCAGACCAAGCAGGTTAGACAAGGATAGAGGGATAGTCAGATAGAGACATACAGGAATAGACTGATATTCAAACAGAGGAGTAGTTTAATAAGGGGGATAGTTGGGTAGGGGACAGAGAGGAATAATCGGATTGTCAGATAGAAGGACAGATAGAAGCATACTTGTGGTTTAAATGTATGCATATCACACATGTTTGTCTGTGTATGTGTGTGTGACAGAAAGTGTCTCAGGCTAAGAACAGATGCTGTCAGATGCTCCTCTCTGGGTCCTGCTGTATGCCTTTGTGGTGTCTGTGCATCACCATGTGACTCCACAGCCTGATGCAGTGACAGATCTTAGGCCAGTGAATGAGCCCCTGTGGCTGGATGACAGCAAATCCGTGTCTCAGTGGGGCAGTTTTGCCCCCTGGGGCATCTGCAGGGCCAGGCTGGGGCAGGGTATGTTCAGCCTGGCTCACACAGACTGCACAGACCGGTCCCTCTACATTTTAACTCCTGTAACCTGAGCAACGATGTCAGGCATGTGTTAAACAAATCCGCTTCAGTGCAGACAGTCACAGGGAGGTGGGGGGATGGGGGGGCTATTTTATTCCGCCTTGCCTTGGAGAATAGACACAATTTCTGTACTGATCATTAAATTTATGGATCAAGATATATAAACCTTCATAACAGGATTAATATTTCTTACCTGTTGTGAAATTCATATATTTCTGGGAGATTCCCAAAAAGCACATCTTTTTTGTTTTGAAGCGCTGTTGGAACTAGGTGAGCTAGCTCAGTGTTGTCAAGCTCTGTGGCATATCCCTGTAACAGAGATAAATTTCAGTACAACAGACAATAGGGACAAAGGGCAACTTAATCATATTTAGGAGAGGCATGCTACCAGATTAACCTGCATGATCAGGCCAACTCAACGAAAGCTTCCGCCCAAAACTGTAATCACTAGGATAAAGCTCTTTACTTTGTGTCAGCGAGTTGGCTGAGGCTATCTGCTCACTGTCAGTATCACTCCTGGTCTACACACCTTTTACATGTTGTCATAATGTTACAACAATGTTGTAAAACAATGGGCATAGTTGCAATCCTGCAAATACATCAGAAGATCATCACAAGATTGATTAACTGCGTGTTTCAGGCTTGCAGCATGTTAAGTTCACCACCACTAAATTCAAGAAATTAGCTGTAGTACGTATTTTACCCTTGTGACCCGTGATGTTTATAACCGAAACCAGAACTGCTATGTAGCATTAAATCAGTGTTAATAGGCTTTCTTGTGCGGTCCAGCAGCAAAGCAGATTCACATGCTGCAGATCTATGGTATCTGGTTTCACACTCTCTCAAATGTCTCTTGGTCATGAAAAAACTGATAAGGAAAAGAAATACCTCAATGATACTTTGCAACTCTTCCACATACAGTCTTTCAGTTTCAACCAGCTCATTCATGATGTGTCTGCAAAGAAAATTATAGTATGTCATAAAAAATTATGGATGATAGTGTTGCAAAACAGAACATCAAGAAAATTGTTTTGTGCTGAAGACAATAAAATTCAAATCACTGCCCTCTACTGTAAATTCAGCTTTTCACTTCAAATTAAGTTAATTTGGGCTATTTTTACACTGCTGCTAAATTTTGTGTTTGGAATCTACATCAGGATTTTTTTTTAATTTCTATTGATTATGTCTCTGTTAAAAACATTTTCATATGTTTTCATTTCCTATATCCCGTTTGTGTGGGAAAAACTGGTACATTTGTGCTTTCATCTTTATTTGAAACTGAAGCCAAAACCTTTACTTACTTCCTGGAGAAGCCAGTGGAGATCCTCACAGATAAAACACATTTGTTCTGATACCCTTCCTCCAGTATTGCTTGCACTAAAGCAATTCACAGCAGTGACAAGAGCCAGTATCAAATGCTGTATCATATTCTCTCCTTTCCCCCATATTTGGCCTTCTGATGATTCATTATTTATTAGTTATTTATTAGTGTATGACATCATCAGAAGGCCAAAAGATATTCTTAGTGGTTATAGTTTACATTTAAAAATTCTCATGAAAAAACTAAATTTTCAGACAAAGTTTCTGTGTGCAGATACTAGATATACACTGATTTTTGGAATTCAAATGGTTTTGAATTCAGAGCAAAAATGAAAACATATTTCAAAAGATCATATTTCATGTGGTCACATATTTCATGTGGTAATTCTGAGATACAAGGATCACTTTAAAAGCTGGATTATTGGGGAACAGAAAGACAGCTGTAACAGGGTGTAAGAAAAGCCAGCATTTCCTGTCTTTAAAGGGCCTGTTAATGTGCACATTTGCATGAGTTTTGAGGTCCTGATTTTTATGTGACATCACGAGGCCATCACGCAGCCGAGTGCAGCCACAGACGGTGCCTCTCTGTAGGGGGGTTCATCACACAGCTGTCATGTCAGGTAGTCTGCTGTCTGCTTCACTCAAAAATGTGCTTGTTTTTTTTGTTGGCACACACACAAAAAATAACAACTTCAGGGGACAGATGAATCTTTCATGAGCCCCGCTGCAAGCGTCTGTGTTCCTGGTAGTCATGTGTCTGTTCTGCTTTTCCACACTGTTGATTTGTTTAGCTCCTTTACTCGTTTGCAGCAATTGTGTGCTCGCTTACTCTTTCTTTTTTTCCCCATTTTGTTTTTGTGGCTTGGCCTCCCCTCCAACTCTCTCACTGTTACCCAGAGCAATCATGCTCTCAGTAGCTTCATCCTCTGCTGAATTTCCATGTAGTGGAGGCTAACACAGAGGCACTATGCAGGGTTTAAAAAATGACATTCCCATGGAACCCTGCATACATACACACTAACAAGATACACAGATCATAAGACACACTCTATAAAAACACTCAGCCATACATATTCGGCCTTGTACATATTTCTAAAGATTGGTTACTATTTGCACTCTAATGTAATCAAGCCAGAGAGTTGCTGAATTACATGTATTGTCCTTGAGGTTACAGCGGGCTTATACGATTCAGATGACACAAATTTCTGGGGCTGGCGCTTGTCTTTCAGGCACAGTTGTTCCTGAAGCCCCCCCCTCCACCCCTCCCCCACCCCCCGCTCATGTAGTGAGAATGAAAACATGATGGTCTGTGGCTACAGGGTGGAAGCAAGAGGGCAGAGCTTTCCCCTGAAGCTTCACCTCCTCCCTTCCTCCTCCTCCTCCTCCACTCACACCAAATGAGCGTGGCTCGGGGGACTGCCACAAGCACTGCTTTCACAGCTCAGGAAACTACAACTCAGCTCTACTCCCACTGCCGGCTCCATTCAGCAGCAACAGGGTGGAAAATACTAGCACCTTTCCACAGGAACGCTGCGATCTCTGGCAGGAGACTAACTTAGCTGCTGCTGTACTTTTCCAGACACATGGATCAAACATTCCTACAATGGTGAGTGTCATTTTTATTCTCTTTTTTCGTGTTCTTCTAGCTGTTGGCCTATTTATACTGTGGTGATTCAGGGAGGCTGTTCATTTCCTTCAGAGGTTGTTAAAACAAATGTAGGGGACAAACCTTGCATTTTTCCCTTTAGCTGGGCAAAGTAGTTTGGTGGTTCAGGCTTGTTTCATTGCTAGCCTTCATGGAGATGACAGCTAACGGTCAGACCCTGGGCATTGAGAGGGAAGGGGGGAAGGCAACACCCTTTCCTGGAATCCAGCCTTTTATGGTGCATCTAAAACAACAATTTTCAGATTCAAATCTAAACCATCTGGCTTCTTTCAGAAGAAAAAAATTATAAACAATAACCCGAAAGACCTGTCCGTAAGGATCGTTTATGCTATGACTACAAAGAAAAAAATGCCTGCTGAAGATCTGGCCATGTCTGTTCGATTTTTTATCTGTGGGTGGAAGATTGCTGGCACAAGGGAATCTTGCATGTTATACTTGTCCTGCTGTTTTTCATCCCTGAAATACTTGTTGAATGTACCTTTCGCCCCGGGGGCTCCTGCACTTTTAAAAAATGTGCGTTTCTGTTGCGATATGCAACAGTGGTTGGAAATTCGACTGCATGAGCAGTGCTCATATGTGTGGGGATTCTTTCATAGAATGCTTACAAATGATTGGAATTACATTATGAATGACACATAAGCCAATTCAATCAATCTGTGGGAAGGACTGGCTGTAGAAACACTGCTGAAACACTATACTGGAGACATTCAGACCTTTGCTTCCTCATGTCTCCAACAACACCTTCTAGAATTTGTTCTACAGCTAGCCACACCACTCATTTTTATTTCAGTCGTTAAACATCCTCCTCTCATGTAAATATTTGCATGTTTGACATGCTTGATTTGCTTAAAACATTTAAAGGAGGCTATCTCTGTTGTGTCATCACAGATCCATAGTAGGGCTCCCTTTGAAATTTTTTATTAGTACAATGACAATGTATTTATGAGTGACATCAGAACTATATAGGCTAAAAAATCTACAGGAAAATATCTATGGTATGTCAAGGATTTTTTTTTTTTTTGCACGATATTTAATGTATAATGAATGTCAACGAACTAATGTTAAACCTGTCCTTTATATATCAAGCCCCTGTACGCCACAACTTTAAAACATTGAAGTCTTTACATTAAAAAACACAGTAAATAAACATCTCACACACAGTGTGATTAATGCAAGCTGATATGCAAGTAAGCAGAAATGAATATATGTATGTATTCCATATGCTTTAAATGTAACTCAGAGTGGACAGCAGTGGGAGACGCTTAGTGAACATCTCCATAAACTGGGATTATAAAATTGCTGTTTAAAAGCTTGTTAAATGCTGTGGCCGCCTTGGGAGTCTCCCGGACAGACGAGCCCCACGGTATTGACACAGGGCTATTTGAAGCATGCATTCTGGCGCCTCATTGTTGCTAATAGTCTCTTTGCGCAAACTTGCTGTTGTAATGGTATTTTTTGTTGTGAAAAGTTTTGCACAGCTCTCAGCAATTCCGTTTGGTCCACCATTCAAAGCCCTCCATTATTGGGCATAGCGCTGTGTTGGCTTTTATATTCACACACAAAAATTCGGCAACTTCCACTGCATGGTCAAGAGATTTTTAAGCCATGCTATCCTGTCCCAACAACAACAAAAAAGGCTTGCAAGGTGTTAGCTGTTAAATGAACATAATGAACAGATTATGGTATATGCATGTCAAAAATTCATGTATAATGAATGAACTCAGAGGCACATGTCTGTTTCATCTGGTATCATTCTTTTGACAATGAGTGTATAAAATGTTTCTCATCCAACATATCTCAACCGTTATTTTGAATCTACCACTTTTTACTAAAATGTGATCCTGAAGCCTACAGTAGAAGCCTTCCATAGATCTTGATTATATGCTAAATACTGTATATTATATTGGTTGCAATCATAGACACTCAAGAAGGATCCTACACAACAAAATCTGACATTTTTAAACATCCTATTTTTAAGCCGAAATACCAACTATAATGAGGGTAGATATTTTAGAATGAGAAAGGACAGAGATATGGAATAGCTATTATTCTCAACAATGAAGCAAACAATATCACTTCTAGAATAGTACAAAGGCAGTATGTCATAGAAACCAGTCTCCATTAGCAACCACTTCAGGAAGAACATGTTGCCATGACTCAATATAAGAAGGCGTACATATACAGACATCTATAGATACTTCCCCTTACTGATTAAAAGTTAAGCCAGAGTCACATTGTATCGCTCACTGATCCAAGTCATAAAGATAAATGTCTGCAGCTGGACTTTTCCAGAAAAAAAGGGAAAGTAGGGCAGAATAAGTCCACAAGGTTTTATTTGACCCAGATGCTTGGTGTATGCCATTTCTCCTGAGTGTCCTAAGTTCAGTGCTAACTGTCTGCTCTTACACATGTTTGTACACCCACTCAATGTCAGGAAACAGGAAGCTGGCTGCTCAGTCAAGCTTAAATGCAGTATACCATACAACACTGTGTGAATTCTACTGAAATGCAGTAAACCATACAATACTGTGTGAATTCTATTTAAATGCAGTATACCATACAACACAGTGTGAATTCCACTGAAATGAAGTATATAATACAACACTGTGTAAATGCTATTTAAATGCAGTGTACCACACAACACTGTGCGTATAAATTTGCTCATATTTGCCTGAGTATTTGTGTACAGTTACTACAATGTATAATTAAAAAAAGATAAATGTTTTAAGCTCTTAGCATTAATATCTTTCATGTTATGTCTATCTGAACCCATTGGAGCACTCTCGATTTTGACCCTTTTGTTTAGGCAATGAATGTTACAGCCATTTTTAAACACTGATTATTCCATCGCCAGTAATCCGTAAAGCCATGACATTTTCAGCGGTTCAAACAACGGTTAACATAGTTTTACATAATGCATATAAATAAACTGAATATGCAATCATCTTCTCAGTATGTGAAACCAAAGTCATGAATCCCTATCCCACATGTGACCATGGAGCATGCAACAGCACACCATTTAAGTCTCCCTAACTTCTGCCTGTTAGCCATTATAAATATGGTGGCAGAGTTGCATAATGTTAGGAAGGTGGGCTTGTAACTCAAAGCTGCAAGTTCACTTCCCAGATGTTGGTTCCTTGAACATGGCACTTTCTTCATGGAACATTTGTATTTGTAGTATTACTTGTAATCCCTTTGTCTCATGCATATGAAAATATCATTATGTTCTGATATATACTGCACATTACCACGTTTACCACATCCCATTCTTCCATTTTAGATGCCCAGTCAAGTTTTTTGTTTAACTCAGTTGTGGTCTCTTTGCTTCATTGCAGAGATGGGGATGTGATGCATTTTGGACTCTCCAAGAACATGAGGCTTCAACATGGTCCCCTCTGGAGCCTGACCCCAACGCAGGTCACAGAAGTGATGCTATCATTTCTCTGAGCTACCTCAATTCCTATGGGATCGATAAACAATATGATGGAACCCAGACGTCTACCGCATTGTGAGAACAGTGGCCACAAACTGTCTAAAGCTTCTTCTTATTGGACCTGATTGAGGGAGAAGGTGGGAGGTGAAAAAAGGGGACAGGAAACTTGCAGGATGTTTATGAATTTCAGGAGGATCAGAAAATGTCAATGTGTGCAGTTGATAACCACCTGCTTCATCCTGTCCATCGTGATGGTGTGCTGGGAGCAGCTGGACCACCACGTGGTGAGCCACATGAAGTCCTACTCCTACCGTTACCTCGTTAACAGCTACAACTTCATCAACAAGAGCTTCACCATCAGCAGGGCAGAGGCAGATGGCCTTAATAACTACTCCTACCTGATCAACCATGAGGGGAAGTGTGCAGCCTCAGACGTGCTACTGCTGCTGTTCGTCAAGTCTTCCCCCGAGAACGTGGAGAGGCGGCAGGCCATTCGCTCCACCTGGGGGAACGAGACATATGCATGGCTGGAGCTCGGGGCGACGGTTCGGGTCGTGTTCGCGCTGGGGGTGGACCCACGACCCCGGGAGAAGGCCCATGTACAACAGGCACTACTCAGGGAGGACCGGCAGTTCAGGGACCTGGTGCAGCAGGACTTTATCGACTCGTTCCACAACCTGACAGTCAAGCTGCTGCTGCAGTTTCGCTGGGCCCATGCCCACTGCCGCCATGCCCGCTTCCTGATGTCTGCGGACGATGATGTCTTTGTGCACATGCCCAACCTGGTGCGCTACTTGAAGGGTGTGGCCCAGTCCGGGGCTCGGGACTTCTGGGTGGGGCGTGTCCACAGGGGGGCACCACCAATTCGCCGTAGGGACAGCAAGTATTACATGCCCTACGAAATGTACCAATGGTCCTCGTACCCTGACTACACAGCTGGGGCAGGATATGTGGTCTCAGGGGATGTGGCAGAGAAAATTTACCGTGCTTCTGTCACCCTCAACTCCACCCTCTACATCGATGACGTCTTCATGGGCATCTGTGCCAACGTCATGGGTATTTCACCACAAGAGCATGTTTATTTTTCAGGAGAGGGTAAGGCCCCATACCATCCCTGCATATACAGTGAGATGATGACATCACACGGGCATGTGGTGGACATTCACCACCTCTGGAGGGTAGCCACAGATCCAGAGGTCCAAAGGGGCTCATCTGGGCTGCTGCGAAGGCTATACTGTATGGCTGTGAAAGCCATGCTCCTGTGCAAACCATACTATTTCAACACCTACCCCTGCAAGGCCGCATTCGCATAGTGCACTGACTCTCCAAGGTGGTCCCCCAAAGGTTTTGGAACTCTCAAAAATCAAAGCTTGAGTGAGTCATTTATTCAAGTGTCTGTTTATACCTTTTTATGCCCCAGGTTTTCATTCATATTTGTTAGGTAGTACTGGGAGGGGAAAAAAACACTCCATGGTTGCACAGACTCTGCAAAAACAGCACAAGTTTTTTTTTTTTTTACTCCAGTGTTTAGGTTGAGATAAAAACATAAATGAATAAAAAACAAAGTTGAATGGAAGAATCCATTCACCACAATGCCCTTACAGAGAGGTCCCTTTTCTGGGATTTTGTTAAGACATGCTGACAGCTGTTAGTGTTATTATTCAGTTTCCTAAGTCATTTCATTCAATGGAAGTGAAGGAATGGATATTTTCCTCACTTTGCATTCCCTCTGTAGTGCTTTGCTACAATGCACACCGAGCACACGGTTGGATTGAGCTGCTGCGTAAATGCAGAGCAGCTCATTCCTAGACATTTCCTGCCGCTGGCATTTTCCACGACATCACAAAACTCCTCCAGCCCACATCCTGTTCATTAAATAATTCCATATGAAACCTCCAGCTCCATGTTTCCCAAATCCCTCCCCATCACAATTAGAGTCTAAACAACACTGTTTCCTCCTGTGACTATTCTCACAGGAATTCCACATTTAAACTTGTCTTTATTTCATTCATTTTACATGTTTTTTAAAAGTAGTTCTATGAACTGCACACTGTACATAAAACATGGATTGTCATCATATACATTCAGTAGTGATCAAAGTATCCTGACTGTGATTCAACTTGCACCACATTTGCATCCAAAAAAAAGGATAAGATCTTTACCCAACATGGAAACAGTCCATTAATCTTTATATATTTTTTTCTCTTGCTTAAGCAAACTGTATACTGGACAGTCACTTGCTCTCTCCCTCCCTCACTTTCTCTCTCATCCATAGAACATGAATTCCTTGTAATTTTATTTCGTTACCCAGAACCTTGTTTGTGTTTTGTTAACAACATCTTCCCATGTCTAAGAATGGGCATCAAAAGGTCACTCTCAACTGTGACAGTTAACATGGTGGAAGATTTATGTGACTGGCTGTATGAATTGGCTCTTAATACCAGGTTAACTTATGCTGATAGAGTCTGTGCTATGAGCAGAACATGTGACACATGATGGTTTTACACTCAGACAAAATATGGGCTTGTTATTCAATAAACAATCTTGTGAAAATCAGACCCCAATCATATATTAAACTTGGTATTGTTAAGTTTATGAACTAAAACAGCACTTAGAACAATTTTTCGATTCACTATTTCATCAGTACTGTTTGGTGTGAGTCCTACATTTATGAGCAAGAAATGAAAAATCTGTTTGAAGATTTTTTTTTTTAGTTTTTGTTCTTAGTAGTGAACATGCCTTTAACACATCCAAAGATGGAGAACTGAAAAAGCGTGACTTTGACTGTCAATCATCAAACCTTTCCACCAAGGTTTTAAAATGGGTCACAATGCTTTACAATGCTGGAATCGTACTTAAATGTATGCTAAGACATGTTTCGAACTGTGTGCATGTACACGGATAAAGCATTACCTTTGCATTTCATTCATTTATTTTGATGCTCTGTCAAAAACTATGTATTTTGTGGTGATTTTATACATGAAAAACACCATACGAGTGGAGTCTGTGACGTAGAGGAAGAGGGGAACATGGTGCCTCTGTGTGAATCAAAATTACTGATTGCCAAATATAATGGTAACAGAAATTGTATTTCTTATTGAATTTTCATTAATATTGATAGCTTGTGAGACATGTATTGCATTGCTGCAATACTGACTGTTTACATTCAGTTAGAATACATTTCAAAGTACTCTGACTGCACTGTTCTTTGTTTATCCAAGTTAAAAGTGGTTTTGGAATTGTTAGGAAAATACACATATAACAACAATCTGGACTGAAGCTCTTCCTTGGTTGTATTAAACTACGTGACTTATCTTTCTCTGGGCATGTCCAAGTTTAGATATACTGTACTTCAAGATTAGAGGTGTGAATCTTCACTGGTCTCACGATTCGATTACGATTCAAAGGGTAGCGATTCGATTTTAAAACGATTCTCGATGCATCACAATGCATCTTGTCCTCCATGTTTTTTTTTTTTTTATTAATACAAGAATACACGGCCAACGATTTGTGTCTGAACATGTACAGACTTTTTTTCCCGTCATTAATGCCATCTGTATTTTGTGTATTAATGCCATCCACATTAAGTAACATTAGGCTAATATTTCCCAGTGTCTCATATCAACAAGGAAACAAAAGCAGATTAAATGCGATAGGACAATAATTACTGACCGTCCTTATTCAGTCATGGAAAACACAGTTTACTACATCTTTTCTCATAATTAAGAGATAACTACTTCTAATTTTTTTTTCTTTTGTGATTGCAATGGGCTTCTGTAAAAAACAGCTGATTGTTGTGGAATGTGTATTTAGAATGTGGACCGTAGAATGTTTCCTAAAACCGGCATTTGACTGCTATAAAAATATAAAAGCCCATCACTCTGGCTTTTGTGTCACTGTACAGAGCAGGTATAGCGGTGTCTGTGAAGAAAACTAAAGTTGGGATTCTGTATCTTTGCTCCAAGGTATGGAGAAGGAAGCGAAAGTCTGTGTTTTCCAATTAATGTAATGGTAATTACAATTTTCAAAAATCGATTATTTTCTTTTTCTGCATCGATACTGAATCTTTCACTTTGGCATCGCCATGCATCGTAAAAACCATTATTTTCCCCAGCTCTATTCAAGATATTATGAAGAAAAACCTATTTTTTAGAATAAAATGATTGGATTCGATTACCTCAAACTGATTAACACATTTGAAAATGAACACAATTTATTGCATTATGCTTTGAGCCCAGTTTAATTCTGTCTATCAAGTAAAAGGCCAGGTCTCAAGTTCAACAGTATATGAAGCAAAGGGCTTGTCACTAAGCTGCTACTGCCAGGGAATGTTTTTTAATAAAAATGTTTTGCTCATCTTTTACAAACATTTCACAATATGCCTAGTTCTCCTCCCAAATAACTCTTTTGAGTCAGGAAAGAGGCAAATTTCAAAACTTGGAATACTTCTTGATCCTGTGATTAATCAAAATATAATAGTTTGAATCTGTTACACATACACACACTACGCATTATGTAATCGTGTGTCAAATGACACACAGAGGTAAGCATAGCTAAGCCTTTCTATTTATAGAAATGTTTTGGATAGTGGACTTGATCACAGCAGATTTCAATTTTGTGAAATTCCAAAGTGGCTTGGAGATTAAAGTATTTTTGGAAGAGGGCAGCACAGGCCTGCATTTTTATAATGACGAGGATCTGAACATGGGCTCTGAAAACAGGACAGGCCTTATTACATGGCTGTGCCTTTAATGTGTTCATTTAGCAACCAGGACCTGCTGCAAAACACTTTCACTGCCCATAACACAAACCCTGTGACCAGTCAGCATTCAGCACACAAAAGAGAGGCGTAAAGCCGTCTCCAAAGGACACCGGGGTGATTTTAACACTCAGCTGCCAAGCACTCCCAGGCCAGTGGAGCGTGTCTTCAGTGTGACTCCCCATGAAAAACGGAGCAGGCCAGTACTGACAAACATAAGTAACACCAGAAACCAAACCACTGAAACAGCTATTTAACAACTATACAGCAAATACATTTTACATAAAATGTAATACAACAATATGTACTGCATTCTTGCCCAATTCTCCCTCTGCATTGTACATGCACACAAAATGTAATAGGTTCACGCCTAATTCCTTTAAATAGCATGATCTGATAATGTGAGGCATGGAAGGGACAGGTATTCCTAACAAATTTGTCGCAGAGCGTATATACCTCTTTTATTCCTCAATAAATAAAATAATAAATCTTCTAAAAAAAAATAATAAACCTATTACCTATTGGGTACAACAACCACTAATATAGGCTGTGTACCTGGTCCAGCGAATACCTTCACCTAAATCAAAGAGGACTACCCACCCCCAAAGACTGATTTGAGATTTCAGATTTGAGTCAAGTTAATCATGGTTAAAAAAAAAAAACACTGTCACTGAAAAATTTCTTATAGACAACATTCAGGAGGAAAAGAGCTACACCAGACCTTTGACTACCAAAGGAGCTATAATACTTTTCCAATAGCCAGGCCAGTGAAAACTTAGAACAATGTGGCAGTCATGTGTCACACATGACCACATTAACACAGTTTATGTGTTTAAGCACAAAATGCTTTTATAAATAAAACATTTGTGTCATTTTCAGAAGTAAAACAGATTCTCCTAACTGGAAGCTCCAACATTCTTGAAAAATAGCACATTAAGCAGAGAGGTCAGAGTTGTATTTTCCTTTACAGCTGTAGATCCACACACATGTTCCACCTTAAAACTGAAATACAAAACTTAGCCCAAATTCCAATATGATGTTCCTTCCTATCCAAGCAATAATATAATATTTTATAAAGAGCCAATCCAGCAGTTTTTCAACTGCTGTTTTAACTTTCTTTCTGAGTGATATATGCAAGACCACAAGTGAAGATACATTTGAGCCTGACAGTAGAAGCTTGAAGGAATTGTAATCCCCTGAAAGTACACCCTTAAGGGTGACACTCCCTTAGTGTACAATGAAACCAAGAAAGCAAACAGCAATGACCAAAACCTAGTCGTAAACTTAGTTATGACTTAAATTATTTAACAAGGAAAGTACACAGGTAATTGCAGCTCCAGTGTGCAGGCAGCAAGAAGGCAGTTCATGGAAGCCCCATGCTAGGCATTTTTTTTTTTTAGTGTGTGGGGTCCTTACCTCCTTCTGTTTGACAAGGTTTCCTCCGTCTCATTGGATGCCAGGACACGGCTTGAGCCTCCCTGACTGGCTTCATGCATAACTTCAATCTGGGGAAAGGCACCATTAAGAGTCAGAGTCCATTTACATGCAAGCACATCCGATTATCTGCATCAGCCCCCTTACCTGAGGGCCAGCCTTTAGGTCTTGGGTTCAAATCCCTTATGAATCTTTGACAAGCTTCCAGTGACCCAAGCTATTTACTTTGGCACACTTTGTACACACCATAAGCTACCAAAGACATTCCTGCCTGACAATCAGGGAACAAGAGGAAACTAGTGGAGCCACACAACCCACTACAAGAGAACACATCAACGTTCCACAGGTTCAACTCCATGATAATGTTCACCGTTTTGAATGAATGCTCCATTACAATTTAATATGATTACAATTGAATTCTGGGTGGGGGAGGCATTTTGAAACCATTCAGAGAGCCTTAACACATATACAGATAGTGACAATTACATATTTCACTACTAATCAGGACAAAATTCCTCTCTCGTGATTCTGTGCTTGCTAACATTAACAAAATTCTCAGTGACCTGCAAAACTACATTCTACCAGAGTCCAAAAGAATTTCAAATCTTCAAATGTGCTAACATTCTAATCACCTGTGCACCCACCTTAATCCCGCCTTTGGACTTGCGAATATTTTTCCTTCTGGCAAGGTCTGCATCCGCAGCCTGCTTAGGGGTGGTGGTGCTCTCTGGACCCCTGCGATTGGCTGCAAAAAACAAGACAGGAACTCAAATGACAAGGAGAAACATGCAACCTCCAAAATCTGCCATTAAATCACACACCTCAAATAAGTTATTACAATTATTATTATTATTATTATTATTATTATTATTATATTTTAATTAATGATAATGATTCACTCATTTTATGAGTAATTTTCCCAAAAGCGCTGTACAAGAGTTTTGTTCCACAGTACAGTATAAGATGTAAGAAAGCAATCAATCATCAGACAGTTGAATATTAGCTGTCTCTACTATCCTTTAGTAATGAAAATACTGCATTAAAAAGTTTTCATGCACACAGCAACATGATGCCTTTCACAGCTGATTAATATGTTGGTTGATGATGGTGCGCCACTTTTTAATTTTACATTCCAAATTAAATTACAAAGTAAATGAGAGTCAATCTATAAGTCACTCTATCCAATATCTGGAACACACACACATACACACACATGTACACACACACTTATTGCTCCATGCTCCATGTCTTATGATCTGCCAGTTGTTCTTGTTTAATTAAGAGCAGGCCTAGCAACTCACATTATTTACATGAACTCAAATTACTTCAATAAACATAGGCACTTATCCAGAGTGGCAAAAAATACAATCCATACTGTATACTGATATTTACTGAAGCCATTCATGTTCAGTTACCTACTCAATGATCTCCAGGTGAGAACCAAAGCTCCAACCATATGCACCTACATGAGGAACACTTGTGTGCACAGAGAGACAGTCAAAATGACCTGAATCATTTTCCCTTTAGACAGCCAACACTCCTGTGTACATGTTATTACAAAAACACTTTGGAAACTGATTATTCTACATCTTTCTGGGTGAGAACAATTTCTCAACGTGGAATTTTAGTGTGTCTAATTATGGTAGTTAAGCCAGCCATTTTTTTCCACCCATATGCACTACAATAAGCCCTGAGTGATGCGGCCTGTCAGGAGAGCTTATTTAATGTAATATGTTTAAGTTGTTCTGGATAAGAGCATCTTTAAATATCTAAAATATAAATAAGATATATGCACTGTATACTAATTATAGAAGAGTGAGGAATCATGAACCAAATAATAGGTGGAGCTATCAGTCGTGGACTTATGCAAACAACACTTATAGATTTTATCCTTTAAAACTCTGTACCAGCTGTACCAAACAGGGTAATGAAAGGTTTGTCTGGTAAATTCTGTTATTATACCCCACCTAAACACTATCAACATCCTTTTTTAGTATTTAATTAATTTATGGCTTCAGTCAGAAAGGTGGCAGCCGTTAAAATGTTTACAAAGCCAGCAAATTTAAAAATGGACTATTGGTCTCACACTGAAATCAGGTTTTATTTGATTCTCTTTGTTGCTATGGGATCTACAGAAATGACACAAAATTCTTAAAGCTACAGTGGCCTAAAAAAGCTTCATCATTTCCCAGTTTAAGGCAGCAGATTAAGTTTGGTCTGAAATTCCAGCCAAATTGCACTAAATTTAGCTGGAAGAAATTCCCTTAGGATGACACTTGCAGGAACAAAAATGCTAGCATCAAATTTTTAAAGTCTGGGATCAAAGTCATTTTTAAATGTGACACTTTGTTTTGTGATACAGATTCCTGCTCCTAACCAAAACTTTACAAGCACATATAGGAAGTCAAACTCTGACCTGGGAGGGTGACAGTGCTTGAAGGTTTTGTGGTTTCCTTCAAATTATCAAAAAACCTACAACCTTCCACAGCCTGGAGTTTGACAAACCTGTTTTGCATCTGTTTAGACAAACTGTGCAGATGTCCGAAGTGTTGAAGTATTTTTTGATATTTGACCCAGGCAGGCCTGGTACAGTCAGACATGATGTTTTACATGCTACAAGAGCACTGGATGTCTGAAGGTGCTGTCAGGGGTTGTGACTCACTGGGACCGGAGGTCCGGGCCATTTTGGGAGAGGCTCGGTTTGGGGAGGACTCAGGACGGGGAGCCACCGGCTGCACTGGACGGGTCTGCTTGGCTGACAGCTTCTTCAAACTGACATGTCGCCTGCCGAACATCTCCTGGACATCATCCAGTCTCTGCAGAGCCTTCTGAACACTAGCCTGCAAACAGGATATAACCAATCTGTCATTTCCATTATCTAATGTATAAATCAATCAGTTTATCTCCATTATCCCATTTATCAATCAATGATTCTTTATTATCCTACACAACAGTTAATCAATTAATCTTCATTATCCTGTGTTCCAGTCGATCAAGTCATCTTCATCATCTAATATACCAATTGAGCAATTCATCAATGTTAGAGAAAAGGGTTGCAAAATTCTTGAACACGTGGTGAACTTGAAAGGCAACGCAAACTAAATATCACACCCTCTCTTTATACAAAAATACAGGTAGCTGACTTTCTTTTCAAAGTGTTGACATAAGGGTAATGTTATGAAGGTGTAAACGTTCCCCCGACAAGGAGACACTCAATCAATCATATAGAGGAAATTAATTTTCAGACGGGACCACATATAACACAAAATATGCAGTAAGAAAAACTGCACAGTTAAAACTGCTGTTCTCTTTCAGTCAGGACCTGAGCAGAACATGAGCATAGGATATCCATACTACTGGATATATATGACCTGTGCTTTCACTGTGTTAGAACCAATACTGCCAAGAGGGACTGAGGTGTGATGGGGCTGTTGGGTCTGTGCTAACATGGTCTCTCCCAGAAGCAGCATAACTTGTGAGGCTACACAGACTGTGACCGGACGGAGAACTGGGCACATGGGCCTTACCTTGATGTCAGTGGTGAGGGTGACCTCATACTGGTTGTGTAGCTCCCTGAGGTCAATCAGACGCTTCTCTTCGGCCGTCTCCAGGTACTTCTCAATATCCTGCAGTGCTGATTCCGCCCCCTCCTGTGACTGACATTTATCCACAGCCTGTGAGGCCAACAGGTACACCCCAGCTTCACACCATTGGTTCACCTGCAGAAAGAGAACAAGGATTCATTATTTAATTAATTTGTATTAATAAATTCGTATACGGACTATGCAAAAACTCTATTTGTACAGACAGGGGTGGGTAAGGTAAGCTAAACAGTGCCCTCCAATATGTTTGAGAAAAGACAGATTTGAACCTTATTTGGTTCTGTGCGCCACAATTTTAGATTTGCAATTAAACAATTTGCTATACAATGTATTATGCTGCAGATTCTCAGCTTTTGTTAAAGGGTATTTTAGTATTTTGGTTTCACTATTTAGAAATTACAGCAGTTTGTATAACAATTGGTACAGAATGGTGCCCCGTTCATTTCAGGGCAAAATTAAGTTTGGAACAAATGTACTTTATCTATTTCTTTGATTTGAAATGAGATAAAATATTACATACAGGTAAAATGATTATTCAAACTTTGCATAAAATTTATATACGTGACATTTTTCAGTAACTTTGACCTCCTGTGTATGAGACTTGACATTCTTTGGAAACAAATGACAGTTATGGAAAATTCAAGCATTTTTTACACAGAAATACCATGCAACTACCAATGAAAAACCTCCCTTCAAATTAAATATGCAGTGAAAGGGTTAAACTATTTAACTTCAGTCTTTCCCCAGCGAGAAAACAGCAAATTATTGTCTCACCAATGTGAACCTCTGGCCATAGCTGGGAATGGAGCAGCTAGGATTCAGAACTGTTGTATCCACCCTCAAATGTGTTCATTAACCCTCAGAGAACCGAGCCCAGCAGGTGCCCCGCAGTTTACCTTGTCTATTCCTTTGTGGATTTCGAGAGACTTGGTGAGGACATCACACTTCTTTTTGGCTCCGTTGGTGAAGTCATCACAGATGCGGCGGAGCTCAACACACTTTGGCCGGATGGAGTCCACAGCGTAGTGGCTGCTCTGGATCAGTTGGTCCCCATGCGACGCATGCAGCTGTGCCTTTTCCACAGACTCCTGCAAGGCACAGCCCCAGAACAGTGCTCAGACACACACCACTTACACAGTCACAATGCCCCCAATCTGGCTTACATTCATGTCCTGCACTGTGCCAGCATGTTTGGACCAGTGCTGTGCAGAGTTATCTGTGAGAGGAGTTTGGCTCTGACCTGGGCCCTCTCCTCTAAGGTCTTGAGCTCTTTCAGCAGCTGTTCCACGCGGGCAGCACTGTCTCCACTGTCCGACAGCGCATCCTGGCTCTGCATCAGGCCATCCAGAGACACTTTCACCTGGGGCAAAGAGAGAACACAATTAACTGGGAGGGCTAGAAAGAAAGCTTTCACCTGGGGGAGGGGTAGGGGTGGGAGACATGGAGAGCCAATTACATAGAGCAATGAACAAGATCCAAGTTTCAATGCTCTGATTTTTTTCCAAATTCACAGATGGAGGTTGAGAAGAGTATCACTGTGAAGTACTGTCAGATCATGAAATGAAAGGCTCCATATAAATACAATCACCATTACAATGTTATTATAGGATGCGGACTGACCTCTCTGAAGTCCTGCTCAAAATGGCGCAGCTGCAGACACTGTTCCAGCTTCACGTGATGTTTCGACCAGAACTGTTCAAAAGCATTTTCAGTTTCATCTAGCTGAGCCAGCAACCTGAGACAGACGTGAGACATGAGCTCTCAGGAGCACTACTAACAATTACAATCATTCATAATAAATGTTGTCAAACCAAAAAAATACATAACTCTTGATATTCTAGTGGTGGCAGTAAACTATGTGCAAAAATAGGAATACATCAGTATACAAATGTCAAGTGATATGTCTAAACTGTGGGGCTGCATGATTTTGGCAAAAATATTAAATATTGTGAATATTAAATATAATATTAGTAACATGAAACAGATCAGAGATGTACATATATTTTTTGTGACAACAGAGTACAAAAACCAGTAAAGCTGTTAATTATTCTCAAACTGTTTTATTGAACTTTCACACACCTCTAAACTGACAAAATAATGTTGCAATAATTGCATTTTCATGTGCCATTACTATGGTATTGTTAAATAAACATAACAGTAACCTAGTGAGTCCAGCTAATCAATACTGTTTGGTTTGATAAAGCAGCCATGCTACATAAAGTGCATTCAACATAATAAAATAATCGTGGCCTGTCCTGATGAGGTAATTACACTAGCCATAACTGTGATCATGATTAATATATACATTTTACTGTGCAGCTGATCTGAACCAATAGTTATAATGAATTACTTAGGTACTTAGTTACAAGTGTTCAGATTTCCTTATTTGTCTCTATTATCACATAATATAATACACACTGTGCAATGCATAAAGGATATTTCAGGTGTATGTAACCTGCAGATCAAGACAACAGTTTTACCCAGAAGTAGTATATTTTTAAGCTATATATTAGTATAGAACGCAGTGAAAGAAAATGAGAATTTTATTTACATTCAGAACCAAACAGACAAACCTTTCCACAGTTGTCAAGTTTTCTGCTTCATCAGGGTTGAGTTTATAATTGCCATTTTTGGCAGCTTGCTCTTTGATGCAGGAAAGCAATGTAGTTCCTTGTTTCATCGCCAGCTTGAGCTCATTCTGTATGAATGAATATGACACCAGAATTTACATAAACTGTGGTTTTGTCTCTCTTCAGAAATATGACACTGTACAGGCTTATTTTGCATTTTGAAATCCAAAGAAATATGTTCTACTTCTCAGAAATCCTAATTTAAAAAAAAAAAATCAACTGACAATTCTCCCTCACAAAGGCCAGCACCGCCAAGGAAAGCATAACGGCTGTGACCCAAAAGGAAAACAGGCCATTCCAGGCCAGTATGAGTCATACACCCTAAATCTTCAAAGCATGGAAAGTCAGTGCTGAGAACACAGGAGGCCACAGGGCAGAAAATGGGGGGCAGAGGTTATGTGGGACAAGTTTTACTAAGCCTGGGGCTGAAAACATAGCTCAATTTGTGAGGTATAATGTGGGGAAGCAATTCAAATGCCACCCATATTCACTGATCACAGTCTTAGCTGCCATGTCCCTGGTATGGAGGTCACTGGTACATCAGATGCTGTTTCCACACGGTGAGGTGAGAGCGCGTTGAGATTTCAGACCTACCCTCAGTGTGTCATGTTTGTGTGTGTGGGCCCCCAGCAGGTCTTTTGTGCATGGGACGTCATTGGGCAGCTCGGTCTCAGCCAGGTCCGTGCCAAACTTCTGCAGCATTTGCGCCGTGGTCTTCACAGTCATGGCAAAGTTCTCAATGGCCTGCAGAGCCATTGAAAGAGTCTTATCACATTCTGTCTCCTACTGTAGGGGACACTGCTCAACATGATTCATTACTAAGGGCCATTTCAATGAGTGTGATAATTAACATAATGCCCATTAGCAAAAAATAATTTATTTTAAAATCCTTTTTTCTCCCATAATTTTCATAACAGAAAAAAAACTTAACACTCAATACAAAACAAAAAAACCTACAGATCATTGTTCTGACAAAGGCAGTTCTGAGCAGTGCTTTTAGATATGTTAATTTGTTTTACACTGTATTTTCATGCAAGTGAGAGATATGTTTTTCTTTCATGGAAATTATTATTACTCAAACTCTTGCTTTGGCTTAACCATTAAGGATATAGGCTAAAATATCTCACTTTCATAATATAT
This sequence comes from Albula goreensis, assembly GCA_022829145.1. Classification (NCBI taxonomy): domain Eukaryota; kingdom Metazoa; phylum Chordata; class Actinopteri; order Albuliformes; family Albulidae; genus Albula; species Albula goreensis. Next base: position 13,354,401 of record CM040753.1, on the reverse strand, counting down.
GTAATACACCCCCCCCCCCCCCCACACACACACACACACACACACACACACACCCTGAGCAGCAGAGTAGTGTAAATGCTATATCTCACTCTTTCATGGCAAACTGGCTCAGAAGTTGAGAAATGTTGCCATCCCCATCTATGAACAAAGCAAGATGTGTGGACATGTCTTCAAAGGCTTTGACATAGCCAAGTGTTTTTATATGACAACACTGTACACATGATTGTGCTGCTGCATACATCCCTACAGTTTATGATGGCAGATGTTAGCTTCCTGCTCACACACATCTTGTCAAAATGGTTCTCCCTCAAACACCTGGTGAAACATCTCCACAGCCATGTAAACAATACCAAAATGCCAATCTCCATGTTATGGGATGACAAGCAGAAACAGGTGTTGGGTTGAACTAGGAAAGACTTTTAATGGTGTCTTAAACAATAGACAGAATAAAAAAATGATTTGCTCTGCAAATGTCTCCTCCATACACCTAATTAATAATGGTGTCCCCTCCACAGTCTCTCTCTGAATGAGGGTAACTTAGCCCCTTTTTAACTGTTCACTGCACACTGTTCAAACCCACATGAGATTCACTTAAACTTTTCATTACACAAATCATTTTAAAATAGGGCAGACATCATTGGAACTTTATTTCACTTTGCATGTGCTCTTGAAACAACCAGCAGACAAAATTAAAAAGCAGATGAGTAAACCATTTCAAAACTGAGTCCATGTGTTTCTAAATGTAACCAAACTGTGCAGATGACTGCATCCCCTGTGCTCCCCTGCTTCCTGAACAGCATAGGGGATGTGAAACTGTGAGCAGAATTTCTGCTCTTTTGTTCTCCACAAGGGCAACACCATGAGATGTGTTGCCAGTCTGAATGTCACATGACCATGCCACCGCACGGATCAAATGTTTCTCTCATAACAGCAGAGATACGAGGGCCAACTCACTGTTCGATGGTGAATCCATTGGCTATGACAGTACTCAAGGTTTCCACCCAGTTCACACGTTAGCTGCGTTTTGTCTATGTATCCATGCAGATCGGACAGGGAATTTAGCATTATTATCTGTGAAAATGGAGGAGCAGAAACAGGAACATGGATCAATCAGGGAACATGATACAGCAAAATCTGAGCACTTTTTCCATTTCTCAATCGCACCTTATTTCAACTGTAAAACAATGTCACAAATCTATGTCTGGTCAGATTTGCAAATGTTAAGAGTCACTGGGTCAATTTCACAGTCATTTCTATATTAACTTGGGTTTATTCTTTTACTGTTTTGTGTTTGTAGCAACACCATACTGTTGAATGTCTTCAACAGATCTGAATTTGAACAGGTAGTAAAATACAATACTGTTTGTGGTTAAAAAAAAAAACAATTGAAATAAAGGCTGCTAGAGGCTAAAGGAGAAACTAGAAAAATATTTTATCAACATGATAAATCTAAAAACTAATACTAAAACACCAGCAGGCTGTCCCTGGGGGTGTCATTTTAAGATGCTTTTAGTTCATTTTGTGGTCACATATTGCAGATTGCAGGGGTCACATGCAAGGAAGACATACAAAACATCTCGAACATATCCAACTGAGAGCATGCACCCAAGCTACACGCAGGAGGACATTTGCCGTAGCACCTGAGAACAATGGGATTGTGACTGTTTTGTGATCATCTAATGCCAGTTTCATTCCACTTCGACCCCTATGCCAGCTGGATGTACAGTGAGAACATGCAGTCATGGGCAGACAGAAACAACCCCACATCACACAGTGTTTGGACATTTGGTGGAGGACTGTGGGAGAACAGACAGAGGCATGCTTACCGGTACCTTCATTTTAAAGTCATCACGGTGTAGCCGAATGCCAATATCAGCAAAGGCTCTTTGGATAAACCGGGAGGGTCGGAGCACCAGGACCAACTGCAGGTTTCCTGGAAAGGCCCCCTGCAGCAAGTGTGAACAACACTTTATACAGGTTTAAGGGCTTCAAAAGAAGGGATTGTTGGCTAGCTAATGGTAGCATAGCTACCTTACATGTATTGGCTAGTTTAAGCTGGTAATATTTATGTTTCTAGGCCCTACTTTCTTTTAACAGTCTTATAACATTTGAATGCTGCTGATGAATTCAAAAAGTGTTTCACTTACCGCTATCCGAGCCAAGGAAGCCTTCACTGAACTCCATTTGTCTCTGCGCCGGTCAATAACTATAACAAATCCAATACTGGCAGCATCCAGACTAAGAGAAATCAGGAGGAAAGCAAATACAACCACACTGAAAGTAAGTGGGCTAGTCACAGCTTTACAAATCCAGGGCCCCTGATTTCACACAGCAAGTAAAACAGGCCATGTGTCTCGTGTTTTGCACCATTTTAGTAAACATTGGGCTTGGTTTTAATGGTCCGAATTCATGACACAGGAAAAATAGATTGCATTATCTTGACTACTTGCGGCTATGTTTATTTCATAACTGTGTGGAATTCATTTCACACAAACTGTCAAAATTATCACTCGAATTGAGCTTTAATGGCAATAAAAACTGTTCTTAGAATACATCAGCCAGTGCATTTTAGCCTATAAAATCAGTAACACAGTAATTGTCAATAAATGACTGAAATATATTATTACTGATAAGTGTCATCGGGTAATGACTGTCCACAGAAGTTTGGAAAAGTGGAGTTTCATAAGAAGTGGTAGCTATAAGAAGTGCACGACTGCCTCACTGCACATAATGTGGTTTTCCAGATGAATGTGTCAGCCTTGGTGCCAGGGCCTGAACTGTCTGGGCCAAGTAGGAAATGAGGTCATTCAATTACTGAGGTTTTTAGAATCAGAAAAGAGTTATCTGCAAAATGATTTATGCTTATAGTGCTGTCAGCAAAACAAGGGTGCATAGATGGAAATTAGTTCAAGGTAAATTCTGCACTGATATCACACAGTATCTTTTAGACACAGATGTAAATGCATGAAACAGCCTGGTAGTTAATGTAGTAGAGGTAGAGACCCTTAGAGTGTTCTAGTCCAGGACTGACTCTAGAGACTATATGAAAATGAAAAACCTCATTGTGCTGTCTCACATTTTGCAAAGTTGTAAAACCAGAACAGGAAAGAGAAGTGAGGATTTGTTCTCATTAAAACGGACTCCGTAATAACATCTGCGATACAGAAAATCAGTGAAGAGTAATGTTATGAGATACACATGCTTTTTTAAGGCAGGGCTGATTTGACATTTTGTAGGAAATGGACAACAGTTGTTCTTTATTGTCAGTGTTTCTTACAACCATTGATTTGGCTGAACTCTGAAATTTTTCTTTAAATAACATGGTGAAGCTTGATCAGGCTGGAAACTAAAGTTAGACTCTTGGTCAGATGACAAGCAGCTGAGTCTGCCGTGTTGCTGTTTGACATCAGCTGAGGTTAAACTAATCAGATTGTGATTGCTGACCTTGCATTTACCTGTGTACTTAAATGCCAGTTCAAGCATATTCAAGACTGCTGTACATGTGTTCTTACTGTTATGCTTTTGCTTTTTTCCTTTGGTTTTGTTGTCCACCTTCAAACCAGCCTCCACCTACTTGCTTCAGTTTTACTGTCACTGAGGAGGGTTTGAGATTATTCTCCTGACCAGTTGTTTAATTTTGGTAGTGTAATTTCTGGGCTTCTTCAGCAGGGGGCACTCGAGAAGGCATAGCCTTCCACCAAAATCAATGCAACAGTGTTTGCATATCAATAAACACCTAAACTAAATAGATGAGTTTTCCTGACTGCACATGAATTTGCTGAAATTCCAAGAAGCTCACATTACAAAATGTAGGTTTTCGTACTTGTTAGCACATGTATTTACACTAGGGGCACTGGTATTCTGTTACATGGCATGAAGTGGCCCCACTGAAACAGAAAGGAAAGTTAAGGGAAACACAGGAATTTTAAATTATTCCAATTGTTGCTCAACATACTGGCTCTCCTCTGCACCAAAACAGGGGAACCTAACAGAAGTTAAAACACAATGTACTCCACCCTAATTTCCTTAATCAGCATCACCATCCTCCTCAACCATCCATTTTTAGGTTTTATGAAATTGCAGTCAAAGCCAGACCCAGTATGCCTAGTTAAACACACTCATCTTTGCGGAATAAAGGCAATGTGGCCTCTTACCTGGGGATGCTGGTCAGGTATGTGACAACGTTAAGGAAATCTTCATCTGGAAGTTCGCTGAAGCCAGAGTACTCTGGAAACGTGATTATAGGGGCTCCATCTTTCCCTCTTCCCCCTGAAGAATAAAGACATTTCTGCATCATCAGCTTTGTTCTGCCCTTTACATCACTTTGGACCAAGAGCAGAGGTGCACAATTTGAGTCTTGGAGGACTGCAGTCTACAGGTTTAACTCTAGTCCAGAAGAACTAATGGTGAATGCTGGTTTTTGGTGCGTTTTGGCAGTGACTGGTTAAAGAGTCACAGCACAAAAACTTACAGATGCTTAAAAAAATTGAGGATACAGTTAAATATATAAAATCTCTTAATATAAATGTAAAGGAAATGTCTATGCTGGAAATCTCCTTTGTGAATCTCATGCGTTTCATTACAATCCAAACTAAGATTCCTTTTCTTTAACATACCACTAGGGGGGAGTGTTGAACTTACTAGTGCCAACCATGCATTCATTCTGCAATATTCTTGTTAATAGTTAATTGCTTAATATGACTACACTAATTCTAAAATGTACAATTAAAATTCAGCACAATGTAAAACAATCTTCAATAAAAGTTTTTGCAAGCATTATAATCAAATACAGAACTGAGCTAATACATTAAATCATTAATATTTTCCCATCATGTAGAAGCTAGAAGAATAGGAAAGATACCAGTTACCAAAACATTATCATCCCCTATCTAGTGTTCTATTGCTTATTTTATTGCTTAAAATTATTCCTCTGGAGTTTATGCCCACTCCAAATGGGACGGTTTCTGACCATGGTCACTGAGTCTGGGCAGTCTTCAACTGTAACTGAAACAATGCATATAACTGCTGTTTTTACACACCCCGAGTCCAACACAGGCATGTTACAGAAAGGGCCCCATCAGGGGAAGGAAATAACAGCTGAAGAGGTCAAGAGGATCATCAGTAGAAGAGAGGCTGAGGAAGGTGGTTACTGCAGTGATAATGTAATGTTCATTTCCCTCCCTTCAGTTCAGCACCACGACTGAAAGACAATGCATATGTCACCATTCACCAGACATCTCACTGTCCGCCCCTGAATTTAAAACAGAGCTGGCCTCTGGCTGAACTAGTGGGAATGAATGGATCTCCTCAATCCAGCATTTTTTATGCACAGATTTAAGCAGAGCTACTCAACCCCAGTCATGGAAAGTCAAGGGTATTGTCTGCAGAGTTTGTGATTTCCATTAAATCACTAGCCAATTAGGCCTTAGAAATAAGGTAGGTACACTGCTTAAGCAATGTGTTTGGGTTGGGAAAAAGGGAGGAGCAATCAGGTAAAAACAATCAGTGTGTTCAGACAAAATGGTAGAATGGTTTAGTTGTTAAATTGTCTTGGTATCTGTTTAAGTACAGACAATCACTAAAAGCAGCAATAAAAGTGTGTCCCTTTTCCTAAATCCATTCCTCAAATCAGTTTTGAGGTTGATTCCTACCAATTTAAAAATCTAAGGCAGGGTCTCTGCCTGAAGCTACAAATGCCTACCTGATTTTCTACTTAAACTCAGGGCTCTAAAAGAGTTTACACACATTCTCCCCATTCCTGGATCAGCCATTCAGAAAAAGCCTGCTTCCGATTTCAGGCAGACACTGTCAGCCTCTGGAATGTTCCAGACCCTTTCAAAGGGTTTCCTGCATTGATCTTGGAAGCACCAGCCCTTTAACAACAGACCTGTCAGCTTAAATTCCCTGTTTGGATTCAGACACAATGGTTTTTCAATCTTCAAGTGGTACCTTGAAGGGTATTTTAGTTTCATCATGTAGAAATCATAGCACTTTTTACACATAGCCCCCCATTTTAGGGCACTATAATGTTTGGGAAATATTAATGTTATGTAAATGAAAGTAGTCATGTTCAGTACTTCGCAAATCACTGCTTTAAGTCTGTGAGCAACAGACATCACCACATGCTGAGTATCTTCTCTGGTGATGCTCAGCCACCCATGTACTGCAGCCACCTGCAAATTCTGCATCTTTCAGGGCTAGTTGCCTTAAGCTTTCTGTTCAGCATGTTCAACTGGATTCAGATCACATGACTGACTTGGCCAGTCATAAGACATTGCCACTAACTAGTGGTTTGCATCGCAGCGTGGCCTCTGTGGTGCCTCAGGCCAGAGGTAGGGAGGTGGAACCATTCAGCATTCTGTAAAACAAGAAGTTCAGTTCCTGGCAAGAGCCTCCTCTCTGTGGAACCTCTTACCTGCCCATCCCTCCAGCCAGCATGACACTTCCAGATAACTGTGGATGGCATGATCCACACTGAGTCTGAGGCCCAGAGCAGGGCAAACCCATCTGCTCTCAGTTACAGCACAGCAGGTGATACAAATGCTGGGTTTAAGGTTCTAATTTAAGGACTCTCTGTCCTGAGTAGATCAGCCTGCGGCCCAGGGTAGTGAGGGGGCTTAGGAATCACACATTTTAGACACAGGCTCTGCTAATAACACACACAAATGAGCAAAACATATATGCTCACAAACACACATATCCACAGAAAGGCATACATAGACACAGCTAAGAACACATTCACATGTGCACATGCACGCACACACACACACACACACACACACACACACACACATAGACATGCAAATACAAGCTTTCATGAAAATGTTCAGACTTCCCTTCTCCCCAGGATCTTTCATCCTTCCAACTGATACCAGGAGAGGAAAAATGGTTGCAGAGTGAAATCCATAACCATGGTTCACTTTTTGCCCCACAGGCTTTAGTTAAAAACAAGGCCCTTTTTCTGGGTGCTCTCAAAGGAAAACAGAGTACTCAACTTGTTTTCTTTCCCAGCAGAGCAGTTACATAATGGACAGCCTCACTGGGAAGCCACAGAATTTGGGTTTGGGTGGCAGCTTAGCAGAGCAGGCCAGCTGGCCTTTTGCGGTTTGACTCGTGTGGGTGGGAATGACAGCCAGCTTGCTGCTGGGGAGCAGACCGTGGCTGCAAAGGTGAGCCCAATGACTACATCAGCTCTGTGTGCTACAGACAGACAGAGCCTACTGACAAAATCAAGTGTGTGTGCTACAGACAGAGAGAGCCCACTGACTACAACAGCTCTGTGTCCTGCAGACAGACAGAGCCTACTGACAAAATCAAGTGTGTGTGCTACAGACAGAGAGAGCCTACTGACAAAATCAAGTGTGTGTGCTACAGACAGAGAGAGCCCACTGACTACAACAGCTCTGTGTGCCACTGACTGCATCACTTCTATGCTGCCAACAGAGCTCACACTTCTCTCTGTCTCTCCTTCTCTCAAACATGTACCCAAAACCAAACATGCTGTCTGTTACTGGTGTCTGTCAATATGAGGACCAATGCTGTGCCAATGAGAGTCAATGAAGCCATTATGAGGCCAAGGATTTAAAAGACATAAGAAAAATAAGAAAATAAGTTTTCTATAAAATAAAAGAGACGTAGCCCAAACCTTAGGCTTACTAATACTGTTTGGAACATCATTAAGAAGAAAGGGATTACAGGAAAGCTCAATACTCCCAAGGGCCACAGCAAACCAACTGATAACCAAAGCAATCACAAATGTTCACTGAAAGGAAATGAAAATGAAGCCACTAATAACATGATCTAGAGCAATGATCTAGTGGTGCCCAGGAAAAGGATCACTGCTAACCGCTCACTGTACATACAAGGCACACTAAATGTGGTCAGGGAGAGGAAGAACCTCAATGTTTCATTTTGGTTATCAAATGTGAAGGCTGTGATTTACAATAATGGTGTTCTTTCGATGGATCACTATACTGTTACAGATTGCTGTAGAAACAGGCAGAAGCATAATCTAGCATTCAAAGCTGTAACATGCCTATCCAAGATATGCCTATTCAAGATGTAAAATTTTATTCTGTCATGCATATTGGTCAATACTGTTTCATAGAAAGTTGATCCCAACGAAATGAGTTTCTCCCACCTAACATGTAATATGCTTTCACTGTTTATAATGTATAATGTTGCAGAAGTGCCTCTGTAAAGTTACAACGGTGTTTCTGCAATGTTAAAGCGGTATTTTTACAATGATACAGTGATATCTTCATGATGTTGCATTGGTGCTTGTGCAATGTTTGTGCCATTTTTCTACAATGTAACAGTGGTGCTGCACCAACACTGCTACTCTGCTATAATAACATATGCACATAGTGGCGCAGCAGAGTAACAGCTGTTTTAAGGGAGGCTGCTGCTTACCTGAGAGGACAGCAAACTGCCGATGGAGCTGTTCGATGATGTCGACTGCCAGGAGAGGCCTGATCTCTTGCTGCATTATCTCGTCTGCGAAAAAAAGGACAGAAAGCCGGTTCCCGTGAGTCACACAATGCTTTGGAGAGTATGTCTGTCTTTGTAGAGTGCCTTCAGGCTAGAAAGGGAATGGTTCTCCATGTATCAAGTCCAAAAATCCCCATGCTCTCTAACTTTACAACTGAACAGATTAGAATTGTGAGTACATCCATCCCTTTGACTTCAGCTGGCTTGAAGCATGTAGGATTAAAGACTTTCTTCCCATTTGCGCACACATACATATGTACAGCTGATACTCTGTCGTTATCTAGCATAGGGATGCACATGACCTATGTGGTCCTATTGTACGATTTCAATCTAGGCCATGTCAGACCAAGCAGAATGGCTTTTCACTGCATTACTCTATTACAAATGAAGACCAATGTATATTCTGGGGGTCACTTTCTGCCCCACAATTCCCTGCAGCAATATAGTAGGACTCTCGAAAGCACAGAAGCCATGCAATGAACTTAACTGCAAACAAAACCCCCTCTGTGCCCAAGAATAAAGGACTGCATTAACACAAGACTCCACTTTACTAAGAGCTGGATACTGTAGAGGACTAAATAAAATTGGATAAATATAGCAAAGGGATCTCCACCCAGGCCAGGTTTTAAAAGCTGATGGTGTACTGTCATGAACACTGATTTTTCATCATAAAGTAATGCTTTGTCCCCCTGCTGTGGACTGGGTAATACTATTGCTCAATGCTTACAGTTAAAAGGTAACAATGTGTTCTTACTCAGTGAAGTGCAAATGCACATGTATTGATAGAGAAGAAAAAAACAAGGCAATCTGTGAAGAAAGAGAGGACAGGCACTGTTTCTCAAACCCTCAAAGTTTTTTTTTGGCGTAACAAAATTTGCTATGGTCTTACTGTGCCATTGCTGCAATGGGCTCATATTCACACCACTTGCATGAACCACATGCAAGAATAAAATGACTGTATGAATCACAACCGTATTTGTGAGTTAATGGGAAACACCAAAAACTTAGTCTTTTAAATCAATTGGCACAGAGCTGATTTGTCACAGCAAGCTAGTGAGACCTTATCTGATTGGGCAAAAATTACATCAACTGGGTCCCCAGGGTGGGTCCTCGGGAATGGGTCTGGGAAACACTACTCTACAGGTTGACACATGGCAATTCACAATGGGCATTTTCAAGACAGTATAAAAAAGGTAGGAGAAAGCTGGCAATTTATTCCCTGACTTCTGTTACAATTACATTGGAGTCCAGCACAGCAATAGCTAACTCTAATGTCATTATAACAGCAGTTATGAACCAGATGCTAATGTAATTACAACAGAGGTTATGAAGCTAATGCTAATGTCATTACACAAACAGCTATGAAGCGTATGCTGATGTCATTATAACAGCACTTACAGACCTGAGAGAGAGGGCAGAGTCCACTCTTTCCTAAATGGCATTAAAAAGACCTGCCTGCCTCCCTTCTTCAAGACCTCAAGAGGAAATCTGTATCAGATCATATATCAGTTAATACTTTTAAGATAGGAGAGAGAGCTGATTGTTTTCAATCAGCAGCAAAACCACTGGTCACCAGTCCACCACAGGGCCCCTAAACACTTACTCACACTCACACACTTGTATGCACACTGAGACAGGGAGGACATGCAAACAACACAAGGAAAGGGCCCAGCCATCATGGGAATCAAACCAGTTAACCACTGAGCCACCATGCCACCCATCTTAAAGCCAATCAAATCCATGGGCACATTCACATAAGTGTTTTAAAGAAGTAATAGCAATCTAATTCCCTCTTTAAAATATTACATTTCCATGGGTGTAAATACATGCAATGATAGTAAAAATTAAACAATGTGCCCATTGAAAGTAATTGTGTTAAAGTTCTGTTCTATGGATCAAATTCTTTGTAATGATACAATAGCATTCAAGGGAAGTAATGAGAGTAGCCATGTATGAGCTGGTGAGAACAGCAAACCAACTGGATGCTTCTTTTCACAGCTCCACACTTGGTCTTATGCTAAATCAGATCAATTCCCTCTGCAGTGCCACACCCCTCTACAGAGTCCTATTGTCAGGCACCTCATCTCTAGTTCCACACATGGTCCTTCATAACACCAATCCTCTCTACAGCTCCACGCCAGTCCTAGTTCAGTATGCAGGTAAGACCACTAGTAGTACAATGACAATGGACACATGATACAACATATCATTCAATTTCGTACATGTGACATACCCCATCATAATCAATTGCTTTGCGCAATTGCTGTGAAAATGCGTTACAGATGCTTACTATTAGGTGAATTATTTAGGTCGAAGTTTCTAATACAGTTTTCCCTAATACAGACTTCTTTGGATTCTATGATTGCACTGTCCAGTATCCTTCAGTTAATATACTTAAACTGTAACTGGACAGGGACATGCACAGTAATTCCCAGTTGACTACACATACTCCTCATTACAGAATTACAGCTGTGGATGTAGCATTCCATAAGAGTTCATGCTAACCCAATAACTGCAAATCTTCTGCTACATGAATTTCAATCACAGCCGAGATCCCTCACCAAACCAATGCCAAGCTCATATTGTACTTGAGGTCTGTCTGCTGCAGCAAGAGACCGTAAATGCAGAATATGTAGCTTGTGGTTGGCATTCTAGTTAACAGAAACATTTCAAGTTCATTTCATAATATTATTATTTGATTAAAATGACCTTTTTAAAGTTATGTAAACAAAATATGATGAAAATGTTCCCTAAACTTTGAACATATTTGTTGTTCCAAACAGGTGGGCTAATAATTTAAGTCACGGAAAGACGTTCCAGACATATTACATTACATTTTTTTTAATTGTTAAAATGTTTTCTGAAAGTTTTCAAATGATTGGTGGTAAATTTAACATGAATACTCACTCACAATTCAATTCCTTTTACTGGCAAGTAAAACAGGCTCACTTCTGCCACCTCTACAATGTTCCCCTGCATTCACCAAAACTTTCCTAACATTCCAGGAATGTTCTGTGCACACAAAACTTTGTGCAGTGGGATGTGGCTCTATACATGCATCTCAGTGCCACCAGATGTTAATACAAAGTGTACTCCTTTCTTTGACCTTTCCAGGAATAAAGTCTCTTTGGACAAGCCAGACTGGTCAATTAGGCTTACATCAATTTCACCTTGAGCTTTATTCACAGAAGAGGTATCATTAGGTTTAACTTGATGACCTGAGGCCATGCTACAAGGATGGATAACCTTTACACCTGACTTTCTGGTAATAAAACTGATTTGTGTTTGCTGTCTGTGTGTATGCAGGCCCCCCGCCTCTTGCTGCATTTGCCTTGTGTTTATACATGTCTCAAATGAAACCAGCATATCACGCTACATTAAAACCTCTATGACAAAGGGCAAATTGTTCCAACAACATGTCTTTTGTCTGGTAGGTGAATCATGGTGTTGACAAACGTTCAGTATAACAATTATCTTTCCAGTTTCTGTAAAGTTAATATCATAGTCAGATAGTGTTCTTACATCTTAGAATATAACAATAATGACGTTGGATTGGACTTGGAAAAAATACTGTAAGGTCAATACTAATGAACTTTCGTGTCTGGATTTGTTTTAACATTACCTTGCAGGCAAGGATGCAGGTAACAAACTAGTGGCGGTGAAATGTTTCATTCGGAATTTTTTGCCTGACGTTCAAAACTTCGCCGAATCCAGCTTTTCTGTGTTAATATGCTACAATAATTCATGTTCAAGATTAATTTCAATGAGTTTGCAAAGCCTCGCCATTTCACCCATAGACTTCTGCCGAAAAAAAAAAAAGGATGTTTTTCTGTTGGTTGTGCACGACTAAACCGACAAAGCAGTTCTGCCGAGCTCTTCAATTGAATTCCAAGATTTTCAGTCCAGTTCTGTCGCTTTTCAGCAGCCTGAGTTGCGAGGCTGCATGCGCATACAATCGAAGCACCCACGCTGTCAGCAAACAGTGAAATAAAACCTCCCTCTGTCTGACACACACAACCCGGTTTGGCGACAAACAGAAAACGCAAACGTGTCTTACCAATGAGGGGCCTAGTTCGCTTCATTATATTGGAGCCAGTCATGCAAAATTGTAATGATATTCCTGTAGAGAGCAGAAACTTAAACCAGTGACAACTGACAGTACTCGGCTAGTCTTGAGCGTGCGACCGTTTCCATTTCTCCCTCATCCTCCGAGATTCCTAAGCGCACCAGCTGTGGAAGTTTGCTGCAAGTTGACGCATTTTTGTGGGAAGCCAAGCGTCTTTGGTCACTTTTTCCAGCCCGACAATTCCTTTCGTCAGTGGTTCTCTGCTCTGCGGCATACTTGCTGAGGACCCGACACTAAGAGGGCACAGGCCATGATGGACTGAGCAAACTCTTTCTCTGCTGCTTGTTTCTTTCTTCTATTCCCACTTCATCCCCCCCACTCCCTAGTTATGGGCCAAGACAAGGGCAGTGCTTGTGGTACGATCCAGAAGAATCAATGGGGCCAAGAGCTGCCCATGCACCCCCTCCCTTCCGAATTAACATCATGTGCTGCAAACACACCCACCGGACGGCCAGGTTCTCTTGCGGGGGGGAGCAAATTTGAGTTTTTCCATTACACCCTAAACTGAGAGGTCTCCTGGGAAGATGCCGGTGTTTATTATCCGAGAGGAAGTATTTCCCAAAACACCGGTGGCAGCTACTGAGGCATTGTGTGTTAAAACAAGGCGTTTTCCTTCCCATTGTACACTGGTTTCCAAAACAGTGACGTTGAGGAGACTGTTTGGAACGGGTCAAAATGTGTGAATACGTATTTGTGTCGCAACGCAAAATGTTCAATGAATATGTTTCCATGTTCTCTATGTTCACTTTTAAAGACGATAATAGTTTAAATTTGGTGAAATACGTGCTCCCTTATATCTCATATTTCATAAGATTTTAGGTGAATTTTTCATTATTCTTTCTGTCCGACGTTGGACTTAAAACCATTGCACTAGCAAGCAATTTTCATCCAGTCAGACAAGTTAATTACACAGCATGTTCAAACGGGTTAGATTGAGAGGCTAATTCTACTTGAAGGGGTAACAAAGGGAGCTTGAAGGCCATAATTGGATAATTATCCACCTCTAATCAATTGTCCAGTGCGCAGCAACTTAGGGTGCAAGGATCAAACGTGTCTTGTCCATTGGCTGGCTCTTTCCGGGGGATGGGTTACGGTTACCAAAATACAACAGTTTCAAATACAGTTTTTTAAAATATATTGTGGTCTTGATTTTTAACACAGCTGTACAAAATGGCTTCAATCTAAATAAGGATATGTTCACATGGGAGGTTTTAAGCGACTCAAATTTATAGCACAAATAATATTTATCACAAATATATTTTCCTCCCGTTTTAAAACACAGAACATTTTTTAAATGCAGTTTAAGTCACAGTCAGAGGTGGTTGGAACTCTGACACCCAGCTATGCAACTTCTTACTGAATGGTAAAATTTTTTTTTTTTTCATTCAGGTGTTTTTTCATCATTTGCACACAAGGAAAATTGACTTATATCATCACTCTCTGTCAAAAATAATAGAAACCAGCATAACAATTTCAGCAGATGATCACAAGTCAGTAGCTCATCTGAATGCACAAATCTGATTTAGTCACTTGAAATTTGTGGTTTGAACAGGGAGGTGTTCCGACAATTGCTTGGAAAGCAAAACACATCTGATCATCACAACCTGCAATGTGAATATTGGCTAAGTGTCCACTGAAACCTCAAGCTGCTCACAGCTGCCATGAGTCATACCATAACAGCCAGCTGACAGAGCTCTCTCCCAGTGACTGCATTACTAAAAAGGCTTTCTGCCATCTTAAATGTACATTGCTGGCCTGTGTGGAGTAGTGCTACATTACTGTAAATAGTACTGCAGTGTGTGTGGGACACTTAACCTACAGGGAAAATCTTAATGATGCCTACATCACCTCAGAGAGCAGATGGGAGATGGAGAGTAATAGGTTCACATATTATATCACACCCCACCTTTCTGCATATTAAAGTATTCCACATATTTTTACATTTACATTAATTTTTCACATTGTGAAACAGGAACCTTAGTTGTTACTTAAGCTGAATGAAGTTATGATTTCTACTGACTGTGTATATTACTGCAATAGAGAGGCAAAAGGTGGTGTCTGATTCTGGAAGATCTGGAAGTCATTTTCCCCATGTTTCCCCTAGACACTTTGTTTATTGAAAATGTAATGAAAACTAGCAGTCAGTCAAACATCTATCCAAAGGCAGTTATGAAGTAATAAATACGGAAACAATCTCCATTTTATCATAATTTTGAAAAAGGTATAAGCACATTGTACATTTTTTTTTCACTCATGAACTACATGCCCATTCAGTAGGGGAGCCAAAAATTGGTTTCACTTCTGCTACTGATGTTAGCTGCCATCTGTTAGCTCAAGCCTTCTGTTATCTCAAGAGCCAAAAAAATCAATAAACAGAAAATAATGGCATAATTATCTTTAACTTTTGTGCATAACTATCATTAAACATACTCAGTACTGTATATAGGTGACAGATATAAAAGGAAATAACAGGACAATCAAATGCTGTGTTGCTAAAGCTGTATGAAAACATAGTTTGTTATTGTACAAAGGCGAAAAGGGCACTGAAATTGTATTGATCAATCAAATACACGAAAGGAAAAGTTGGGTTTATAGAAAGATCCAAACTTTCACTAAAAGGTTGTACAACAAACACACTTAAGTTATTAATAGGTTTTGTAAACACATATTGTGAAATGAAAGGAGAACCTATTTTTAGGTCCACTCACATGATGACCCACCTCTGATCATTTGACATATCAAGGCAGAACCAGATCACTGTAAATACACTGGTCATATCCACATTCCTGCATTTAAACGTATTCCCAATGCTTTTAAGGGGGGCTGTACATATTTTCTTCCCACTAGGCTTTTTCCACATGTTATAAACTGAATACAGGTTTAATAGCACTTTATTAAAACAGAAACAGGATAATATCCAGGCTAAATTCAATGTATGGTAGTCTTAGTCAAAAGAAAGATTATTAGTACAATTTTATATTTTCACCTGAAAACAAAAAAGGAACCTATGGAGAGATAGTCAGTGCTATGATTCAGGCTGCCCTGGAGTGCTGGGAGTGAGTAGTCATTAGGAAAAGTAGGCCAAGCATCTCCTAGGCCTGCCCTCCCCAGAGGATGAACAGCAGAGATGGCAGGGGTGGATGCATGTTAACTCTGTGATTTTTCTACTGCAGCACAGTTCTGTGACTGAAAGCATGATTTGAAAAAATAATAAAAAAGAAAAAATGAGTCCATTAGACAAGCCCATCAACATAATACAGAACCTAAACCTATTTAGACTGGCATTCTTCTATTAATTCTAGGCCTTCATGATGCTTTCAAAGCACTCACAAACCATGACACAACCCAAAAGTCCTCCCTTTGACTCATCTGACCTGTTTTTTCTGGACTCTTATGTGTCATCCATATGCTTTCTGACATTTGTGCCACAAACATTCATGTTTGTAGTGACCAGTGGTTTACTCTTTACAATTCTACCATGAAACGAATTTTGGCTCAGTATCTTTCTGATGATAGACCTTATTTGAGGTGAGATAGGCCTGTGAACCCTGGATATTATTCTGTGGTTCTTTTTGGCTTGCTGAATGACTACATACCCTATTCGTGGAAAGATTTTGGTGGTGCAACCAGATACATTTCTGCCCCAAATTTTCTCCATTTAGCTCTAATTGTGGTTTGGTGGGGCCTCAGAACCTTAGAAATCACTTTCCAGATTAATAGTGATCACCAACTTTTTCTAGAGGTCATCAAGAATTTTGTATACTGACTATTTTGGTTGAAGCATATGTGGCTCTTGAAATTGTGTTTTGCCTCTGACTTGAATCTAGAACCAAAGGCCCAAGCAGCTGGGCGAGGTTGACCCAAATCTGGCCCTACAGTGTGTTCATATTAAAACTAGACTAGCAAAAACTAGAGATGCCCCCAGCTTTCACACTGTAATTATTATCTTCTCAAATGCAATCATTACATAGGGATGAATTTCACTTCATTAAATCATGACTGTTCAGGCCATAAAAAATCTCTATTGTCAATTGAATGACTAATTGTCAGACATTTTGTCACTGTACAGAGAAGTGAAATAACCAAGCCCAATGGCACATTCAAGTAAACACATGTCAAAGCAGCAATAAACATAAATAATCTCAGGATATATTCCTTTTAAATGTAAATAATGTCACAATGCCTGCCCATCCTGCTGAATAAAATTTGTAGAAAAATTACATCTCACTGCTGGAAGCATAATTTCTCATGAAAGCTTGCTTTCTGATCTTTTCTCTTTCAGTTCCCATTCAGTGCCTTGCCCTTGGAAATATGTTTCAAGCTCAAAATGTTTTATAGCTTGAACATTTTAAAGCCTTACTCAGTTGCTACACTTTAGTCATCTGCACCATGCCGTGATTATGGGAAAATATGCTTCTGACATTGTATTCACTGTAGAATTGAGCATTACTTTCAATATACATTCATGTTCAACAAGATGATGTCAAAATGTCATACAATATAAAATAATCACTGTTATATACAAAAACTTCTGTCAAAAGAAAATCTCTGAATGTTAACATCTATTTGCTTTTGCACTGCCTCTGTTGAAGTGCTTTCTGATGAACAATTGTATAAACTAACTTATGATTTGAAAATATTAAAGGTTTTGTATTTTACTTAGAAAGTTGTCTATGTTTTCATAGCTACAGAGCTCAATAAATTCAGATGTTATTCACCGCTAAACATCATTGCAGATTATGGTGTGGTTGAGACTCACAGGGGTTCCATGGAAATGGTCATTGGGCTTTCTAGGAACTGTTTAAGGAGCATCCTGGACCCTGGACAAATGCAGTGTTTAGAGTTCTATAAACATTCCACCTAACTTTCCCAACATTCTGGGAATGTTCTGACAAGAACAAACCAAACACTGTTCACTTGGAGAGGGAGACAAGTTGTAGGAAAAATAAGGAAGGGAAGAAGAGGGAGGAAAGAGGAAGTAGCAGCGGAAATGTGGTGGGGGAAGGAGCGAACAGTATTCTAGAGTCAGGACATACAAAAAAGTGTTTCCAGATGCATTTCAGTACAACTAAAGAAGAACAGATGTTATTCTCAACATCAAGAAGAATCATATACACAAAGACTAATTACCCATGCAAACAGCACATACAAGGCACACACAGAGCCTTCTATAAACATACGTAAAGAACAGGACAAGAACAGACTGGCAGTCTGCTAGATTCAGGACATACTTCTCTCTGTAGCGGACACGGTCTCCTGACACACCCCCAGAAGGTGGTGGTAAGATTCCATCTCAGCAGCAGAGATTCGCACCATAGAGAAGCTCGCACCAAAGGAGCGGCGGCCGCAAGCAGAGCAGCAGGGGGCCAGGGTTTGGTAGCGCGTGGTGTAGCCTTCCATCCCACAGCAGAACGACAGAATCTCCACAGGCATGTTTATTGTTGTTTATTATAAGGATCCCCATTAGCTGACGCAATAGCAATCAGGTTATCTTCCTGGGGTCCACTCTCTGCCCCTGTTCAAGTGAGGCTTATGCTGTCATGCCCAGTCCAGCTTGAAATTTAGCCACGGTAAGGTTGCCACACAGTTTAGATACAGTTAGGCTTGGGCGTGGTTTAGTTAAGTTCAGCCCTGCATTTTCGACAAGGACAGTTCATGTGTCTAGTTTAGCTGCAGTCAGTTAGTTTTGCTGTGTCCACACTGCTTGCGATTAAACTTTCATACATACATACATACATACATACATACATACACAGATCTATGGTTAGTTTTTGCTTGAAGTTCAGCTTTCGCCAGTTCATGCACACATTTATGCAGTGGTCACTTCATTCTTGCAATTCTGCCGTAGCCAGTCCTGTAGCCAGACTTGCAGTTTTGCCAAGGTCAGTAATGTTCCCAGTTCAGCAATGGTCAGTTCAGCATACATGGTTATGCTACAGTCAGTCCTTGCATGCAATTTACTCAAGGTCAGTCCATCTGTTCAGTTTAGTTCCAGTGAATTTACTTGCCCAGTTTATTCCAGGTAAGTCCAGTGCAAGCGGAGAGCTCAGAACTGTGGTCTCAGCCTTATTCCCACAGTCGCCTGCTTCTGATGCTTCCTCATGGTCACCTCTGTCTGACGTTCCTGGATAAAACGGTCGCGTTCCTTATTTCCTCTCCCTCCCGCCCAACCTGTCTGCCTCATTGCTCTGTTTTTTTTTTTTTTTTTTTGGTTTTGTCGGAAGACCAGTCTCCTCCCTCACCGGTACTCTGCAATCATCCTCCACGAAGCTCCCTGCCCTCTATTCCCTCATACAACAGGAGAGATAACTGCAGATAACCATCGAACACACCTTAGGCTAATGTTTGCTACCTGTCATTACCTAACTGCCATCTTATCTGAGGTGATTACATTCACTGCTGGGAATGAGCATTTCCTTTCTTACTGAATAGACGTGCTGTGGGGGAGACAGATGAGACAACGGTAGAAATGCAGCAGAGATGCAGCGCTACAGCCAGGATTGTTTCTGATCCACGCTTCTGTATTCCCATTCCCACAAAGTGTAAGCAGGTCAGTTACAGGCTTTATTTTCAGGTCATGTCTGTCAGCGCCTTAACCGTCACTAAGCACACAGATCTGCTTACTGTTTACGTTATCTGGACACACCCAATCACCTCAACAAACATGCACACGTGTACACACACAAACATTCACAAATACACATACAAATGCAAGCACACAATACATTTACACACAAGCACAAATACATACATACATACATACAGTCAAATACACATACACATATTCACAGACACAACAGTCACCCCTACAGCAGCAGCATTGTCAGTGACCATGAGAACTCTCAGTTAGAAACAGAAACACAAAGCAAGGGCAGCATTTATGCAGCAGCACCACCAAGAACTATAAATACCCTGCACATGCCAGAGCCAAGATAAAGAGCTATACAGTCATATAAAGAAAGGGACTTACACTTTAGAGATACTATGCCTTTGCACAACCCAAATCCAACCTAAGGAGCCATTTTATCACATAAAACAGTGACTTACACATTAGTTTTCATATGTGAAATCGAGACTCACACATTACAGATCCTATGTAAATCCATTAGCCATCCCATTTAAAACAGGGACTTACACAGCAGTGATCACATGTAAAATGGAGTGAAACGGAGTAAGTAAAATAGAGACTTGCCCATTATCAACCACACATAAACAGGGAATTACACATCAGCAATCCCATATAAAACAGGGAATTAGCAAAATTAGCAATTCTACGTAAAATGAGGACTTACATATTAGTTATCCAAGGTAAAAAGAGAATGCACACATAAATGATCCTATGTACAATGAGGACAAATTACAAATCCCATGCCTATCCACATTTCAGAGCCACAGTAAAGAGCCAAACATTCACAAAAAGTAGGGAATTACATATTTGTGGTCCTATATAAAATAGGGACTTAAACATTAGCAATCCCATATAAACTATGCACTTACACATTAGTGATCCCATGTTGGAGAGTGGCAGGGGCCAGCGGAGCAAGTCCTCCCATGTGCGTGTTGGCTGAGGTCCGGCTGAGGTTCTGAGTCAGAGCAGCGAGATGCATCCACCAGATTGGCATGATTTACGCTGATATTCTCAACAATACCCCGCGCACTCAGAGGGCTTCCCTTTCCTTCCCCACCCAGAGCTACATTCATCACTGCAGCTCACCGACACAAAGCCAAGACACCCACCACTTCCCCACTGTGCTCTCAAACTCACTGCAAGGACACAACTTTACTCACAACTACTCCCACCTCACCCAAAGACCCATAACAAAAACACAGCTTTACTCACAACTACTCCCACCTCACCTACAGTCCCAAAACAGACACACAGATCAACTTTCACCTCAACCTCAGGCCCATGACAAAAAAAACACTGTTTTACTCCACCACCCTTTCATGCATCCATAAACAATTCTTGTGCATTGTATTATATGCATAGTATGAGTACTATGCATAGTATAGTATGTGAATGTGAAAAAATATTTCCTAATGCAATTAAAGGAAAATCCATATCATTGCACATGAAAATACACATTCCCAAGAATCTTTAACTGTTCTACAAAAGAGAATAGAACTGACATATGGCAAATGAGCACAACTGATAGCTCAGAATTGTACTGTAATGGAACTGAATCTTTCTTTATGAAATACTGCCTATAAAAGGCATTGATCCATCTCTACTATTCCTACAGATTGTAAAACAACCTATGCCTCCATCATTTAACCACAGTTTACAAATTGTCCACAATTAGGTATTTGTATTTTGCACAATAACGAAACACATATCACAAATAAAAATGTATTTAAAAAACTTGTTTTAAATACTTGTGATTGCAATACTGTTCCTGGGTGCCCATTAGAAAGAAAAAGTGAAATAAATTCTGAGATTTTTTCTTCCTGAGCAGGCTACATTTTAGTTATCTGTTCTCACCTATACCTATGACTCCAAAGTCAAACCTCTGCCTGAGAATTTCACAGGTGCTATGCTGCATAATCTTATTACCTCAGCCTATTTAAGGAGGGTTTAAAGAGTGGTGACAGATATGCCATTGGTGGTTCAATCTCACATGCAAATTTTCAGTCTTCAACCAATCCGCTTCTGAATACCAGCTGTGTCACCCAAGCAACCAGCACAGTGTATCTGCACGATGTTTATTGACTTCCAAAGAACACTCTTCAGGTGAAATTGATTTTTCTGACACTCTAATAGTCAACCCTTCTTGTAAATCTACTTCAGCTTTTTATGTTGTTAGGCTGAAAAAACAAAAATCAAAACATTCCTCTCACCAAGCCCTGTAACATTGCCAATCTACTACACAGAATGAACATCCATAAAAAGAACCTGATGGTAAGCAAAGCAGAAACTCCAGAGTATTGTGCATGAAATGGAGTCTGGGCTCATCTTTATACAGTCTCGTTATGTATGATGAGGCCACACCATACAGCAGAGCCATCAAGGGAGGAAGGAACATCATGGGTAATTGTAAGAGGTGACGTCAGAGAGGGCTATGACATTAGGAGAATTAGTAAGGAAGGCAGGTGCATGGGAGTCATGAGGAACATGTGAAAAATAAAACTTGATTTCACACCATAAAGATTCACACCGGTCAAACAAAACACTGCATGAGATTCAAGCAGTGCTTTATCTACAGCATCCATGCAGCTGTTATGCCACAATTCAACAAAATATTCATTCCATGTCAACCTACCACTACATTTCAGATATGGGTCAGGTAAGAGAAAACCTGTTCAGTAACTGAGTGGTTTGTGGGCTGGGAAGGTTTTGGAGGCCATGAGGTAGAGAGCACTGCGTGTGAGGGTGGGTGGCTACAGGGGATGGAGTGGTGTGCTGCATCACTGCAACTGCAGAAAGCCAGAGAGACAGAGCTGTTATCTGTGTGGGAAGTACACTCACTACCGAAACCACACTGACCCAATGCACTAAAACGCTCTGCCAAAAGCACTTTGGAAAAAACAGAAAATAAAGCATTCCATTTCAGCTTTTATACAGAGTACCCAAAGCTCTGTACCCAGCACTCACCAGCTACAGCGTTAAGAGGACCTGCTGTAACACTGCTGTGTGCTCATGTGCAGTTAACTGAATCCCATGCACACTGACAATGCATGATAGATGGTGTTATCTGCAAAAGTATGTCTCAGTCCAAACAGTCTTTACAGTGAAATTAAAAACCTTAACAATCCTCCTCAATGCATAACCGATAAACCTCTGTCTTCAACTTCCAGTAAGGCTAAGATAGCTGTGTGTCAGCAACCTTTTACTCCCTAGTAATCCTCTATCATTTTCATTTTCTGTAAACCTGCTTTTAGTAACTTCAAACAGATGAAAAAAAACTTGGAAGAACAAGAATTACTCTGGAATATGTGGAACATGTTTAAAACCTAATTTAAATTAGCCTCATCATTCACACTCTAATGGCCCATTACAAACCAAGTTCCTTTTCTTGGCTTTTCGAATAGTGTCCTCATTTGAGATATTGGTTCACAAAAAGCTATTTCACAGGTATTCAACCTGCCAGCCCTGTTTCATAAAAGTGACTGATAAAGAGTATATGGTGTCATAAAATGGAGGATTATTGACCATCAGTCAGTAATTCTTCTTTTCTTGATCTCGTTTCTATAATGCACTTAATTACTTAATTTTAGTTAGGAGGGGGTATTTCCCCCCATTTTTCCAAATGTTGGGGGGTGCAGGATTACCAGTGGCATGGCCACAGATGGGTTTGGGTGATGTGCAGTGCATGTATTTGAAATAATGAAAGCTGGTTTGTTAGAGTTGTAGAGTCTTGTTGCTCTAATGAGGTTACAAACATTGAAAAAGGCATGTGGTTCATGTGGTTGCAAGAGCAATTTCAGTAAAACATGCTGAATGCTGGGAGCAGTAATGACCACACCCACTTTCAAAAATCAGTGCTAGGCAGACCCAGACCCTATACATGTGCATTTCAGCAGGCAACATGACCTTTGGTGAAGGCATCAGCCCAACATAACTGAAATACTCATCGTTAACCCACAGTAAAAGCATGAGTCCAACAAAGCTGAAACATTATAGTCATTATCCCAATTTGCTTAGAAGTCTTGCTTGAACAAATAGGAAGCAGACAGGGCTATGCTTGTCTGGGGATATAGCCTTGAAGATGTTAAACTAGTTTTATTTTTTCATGGTCTGATGACAGACTATTGCACAAGATTTTATAAGAGGGACAGCAGGAGAAAACAGCACACCACGATCACAGGAGACCTCATTGGCCGAGGCCTCTCACTTTATCAGTCTAGCAATATCGCAGTCTGCCAATATTTCAATGCATTTAGTGATGCTTTCCAAAGTCATACACACCGCACCTTCAACAAACAATGGTATTGGTAAAAAAACTATTTAACTAACATCATATACAGCATCACAGGATGGCTTTGACTCCAGCATATAAATTGCCTCCCTCAATTAGCCAAACATATTTCATTACCACAGTCTTGGCATGAATTCAGTATCGCACACACTTTCAATATAATAAACGCTTATGTATTATCATACCTTTTATCTGTAAGCTTAAGTTTTATAAGCTGCTTTCAAATTAGCACTATGTTCTGTAATGTGTTTAATATATCAAATAAAACATTCCAAGGACGGACTTAACAAGCAAAAAAAATGTTTTTACGTTTGGAGCACATAGTTTTTGTATTGTCAACTAACATGTTAGCTAAATCTATCAGAAAGGTTTTTTTATAGTGAAATTAAGCTACATTTTATGTCTTTTTAAGACTCATCTTCAAATACCTTCTGGAATTTCTCCCTTTTTCCAACAGTAAAGTGCTGGACATCTGCACAAACCTCGCAGTCCCACACAATTTTTTTTTGCCCTGTTACATCAAAATCTGTTTATGTCAACACCCATTATTCAGTTAAGTGTAGTCGCAGCATTAGCAGCTAGTCAGATCCAGATTGGCTAACATTACGTTAATTGTTTGTTCTTAAATCACATCTCAGCTGTTGTGATGGCCCTGTGTAATCCTGTAAAAACTGTGAGGCTAAGACCAAACCACAAATTCTCAAAGCCACATTCAATTGTCATCAGAGTCATAAAACACCCTGTAAGTTTCAACAGGACTACTTTTCAGTAAATAAGAATGAGGTAAAAAAAAAAAACACCTCATTCATGTGGTTCTGTGAATAAAACGCAATGAGCCAAAAACAATGACAGTATACAACAGATAATGGCAGAAGGGCACTGATTATATTATGCAATATAACTTGGACTCTTTTCAACACACAGGTGAATAACCTTTTTTAGTCTAGAAGTTGTAATAAGCTGAAATCAGGACTGAGATACTTATTAAAAGAAAGGGCCCCATGGCTGTATCCAGAGGAGTTTCTCTACTTTAAGCAGGGACTCTCCCAATTCAGCTGGCTCTGGAAGGTGGGGGGTGGTGTTTCGGGGTTTCCTCTGGGCCCCGCCCAGCTCTTCCTCCCACAGCTCCCTGCTTGGGCTAAGGCTGAGGAGCTCACAGGGTAGCACAGAGATGTTGGCCCTCAGGAAACTGACCCTGAGTCGATAAAATCTCTTTCACATAATTATAGAGTTTATGCCAAGACCCAGCTAACCTGATTCTGGATCGGATACATATTTCTTCATGTAATGGTCTGCAGCTGTTGCTGCAGTCAGCGAAGCTAATCCTGAATAGGCTTCACATTATGAAGCCTATTATATATTATAGGTTGTTCACATTATGTAAAGAACAGGCAGGCTGATCCCGGTCATTAGAACATGTTGTAAGCAGGGCCCAGCTAAGGTGACCTGGGCCCTACTTAATAAATAAATGAATGGATTTCTGCACCATCTCAATAAGGGATTAGCAGAAATAAGCTCTCAGAGGCATGCAGTGAGTATGCACTCCCATGGGCCCTTAAGAGCAAAATTTGTCCAGCCAACATCAAAGTTGTCAAGTGAAAAAAAACTGGAAAGCCCAAAACACTGAACAAATGCAGCCAGGATTTCAGTGACAACGTGCACATGGCAGCAGGGAATCCTGTAACACAGAGCTTCTCCCTGGAGAGGAAGGCAGCAGGGCTGTACAGGGATTGTGAGATAATGATGAAATCTGGGGGACAGCACCTCCCTGGACAAGGGGAGGCTCAGACGGTGGTGGTGCCATGACTGGGGTGAACTGAGAGAAGGATAGTCTCTGACCTGTCTGAAGCTGCTGACCGACTGACCTACCGACGCTCACTGTCCCCACGCCTGCCACATTCTCCCAGCACAGGAGTTGGCTTTGACCTTGTACACTTATTTACAGCGATCTGGGCCTTGCTGGCATGGCAGTCTCATTGTGAGACAAACCAGCTAGCTTGTATTTAGAACTCCAAGGGCAGTTGGGGCTGAGCCAAGCCCCCTTGGTTTTCATCCTCAGCAGCAGCTCAGGAAACTATTGTTACATTGTTTTTGCCGGTTTGGGGACAAATTTTGGCCCACAACCAGAATGGCTTTCGGAAAAACGAAGGCTTTTCCGAAGGATACGGAGCCATCCGTTCATAGAGCGTCAGCACAAATAGGAAGCAGTGCCGACGCACTTCACATCACAACAGCAGACAACAAGGGCCTGTCTGTAGACTCTCGGGGTGGGGGTACAGAACATTCATTCAAAACCCATATGGGCCCTCCATAAATAAGTATCTTCTTTGCAGTAAGTTAAAAAAAAGGATGAAGTAAATGTGACACTGAAGTTTAAGTACTTACATTTCCGAATTATTTAATCTACTGGCCAAAGAGAGTTGGGTTTTCAGTTGACATACCTGGTTTTGTAAATATGCTGTTTATTCTATTCTTAACATATATTCTACATGGAAGCACTGTATTTAAAACTCTGTGCCATAAAATATTAAAAACCATAGAAGTTTTATTTAAATAGTAATCTTCATACATGTCATGCATATTATAAAATACATTTACACTCTGTATCCAATATCCAATCCATAACCTCAACTGAATCCAAAGCATCTGTGAAAAAATGTTTTAAATATTCATATTAGAATTCTTTGCTTTATAAACACTCACCAGAATTATTATTTTAGGTGGTGCAGATAAGACTTTTGATAATCTGCTGCTGTTATCGCCACAAGCTGTGGTAAAGCTGACGATACACACATTTATATTTGTTAAGGAAGGAAGGCTGACATTGAGTCAGATTTTTTGAGATGCTGAAAACAAAGAGACAGGCTTGGATGGGGAGGGAGATGGAAGGATGGCCTCTGACCTAGTCTATTGTCCATCTTTTATAGTCTGTGCTATTTTCAGCTAGGTGACTTGTCTCTCATGTCACCAAATCCTCTAAACATCAGTTATTTGGACATTTGTAGAATGCAAAGTGGGTCTAATGCAGAGTTTGTCTAAAAGTATCAGAGTTTCCGAAGATCATAAATTAATTATAAAGTTATATTATTACCAAATGTATAAATATACAGTGTTTAGGAAAAGATAAAAACAATTCAAAACTACATCATGATTTCACATACAAATTGTCTGAGATGAATGTGCACAAGACTGTTCACAATGACCATGTAGATCAGTAGATTTAATATGTTTTAGCTGGGCCATGACTTCTATAATAAATTTTATAATTGCGACAGGCAAACAGTTACACAAAAATGTATGCTGAACCATTGTTTCATTACTGAAAATGCCATGGTTTTATGTCTATCACTATGTGATGGCGTAATCCTTTCATAAATCACATTTACAGTTGAACTACTCAGTAGGCCCATCTACTTTATTTAGACAGGCTGAGAGCGCAATTACCTGCGAAATCTAACTTTTAGATTTTAATTTCTACACAGCTGCGGTCAACGTTTAAATGATAGATGTGATCGAGTACAAGGGCTTCTGGTTTTAAAATATGATGTGATCGATTAGTTTTATCATTTAATGATGAAATATTTATGTGGGCGGCGTATCTTTCGACTGGAACAAGAAACAGAGCTGTAGATGATAAGAGTTTCCTCACTCAATATCACCCATTGGGTCCTGCTCCATCTCTACGGTTGCTCAGGTTGCCAAGAGCAACGACATGATAATCCAGACCCGCTATTCTCGACAGTGCTGCATTGAGGTTTGGATTTGTGAAAAACTGATCTTCCATTTTCTGTAGAACGACTTGGCTGCCCACACAGGACTTTGTTCTGCACTCACTATTGCGTAAAATATCACAAATTAGCGGTAATGTAAATTCAAACCGGAACTAGACGCAATCCTGGCACGTACGAAATGAGATTAATTGCACTGGGGAGTCTAGTAGTTGGAAGGGACGCTCTTCAGTTGTTCCTAAAGATTCATCGTAATAATGTATTATGCAAAACTTTGTCCCTTAGAGCTGATCAATAGAATGTATTACTTCATGATTTGATTCACGTGTAAATGTTTTTCAAGACAGTAGCCTATGACAGCGACGTACGACACATATTTTGGAAAGCTTTGTTTTACCCTTATGTAAAACATGTTCATTGCAATAGGATAGTTAACATATTTTTTTCTTATCAAACAATTAATAGGCTATTTATAAAATCTGTGGTCGTCAAGAATGGCGCTAAATAATATGGAGCTGGCATTTTTGATAGCATGATGTAATTTGCGACCAATCGCAACGCAGAATATACCTAGCTATGTACTGTAAGTAAGGCCTCCATATCCAGGAAATGTGAGTCACTCGCATGTTTGAAGGCCAAATCGCAACATCAATTTTGTGCAGCTGACATGATGAATCAGTCGAATGACATCAGCTCTCTCTCTCCCTCTCTCGAGATGCATGCGTCGTTCCTCTTCTCTGCTTCAGTGTCAACCGAACAAATGACCTGAAGACGACGAAACAGAATGACCCGGCCAAGAAAATGGAACTGCACACGTACCTCCTTTTGTTGTATAAATATAAATGTACGGGTGTATTGCAGATCCCAACAGAGAGTACAGTGTATCTTGCATATAAATAACAAGCAGAGGCACGTTGGGAAATTTGTCTAAGTTCTTATAGCAAGGACCATGTGACACTGGTGATGCTTGAAAGCCGAGCACCATATAGCCTTATTTCAAACATGCAGGCCTATTTAGGATAGACCTACCCAGGGCCTTTTCTAAAAGGTAATTAAGATCTCTTAATGCGCTGTGAAGGGTAGACGGAGCACCTGAGCAAAAACCAATAGGAGCTGCTCTCATGAATCAGTGTGGCCTGATGCACGCATGCCGCACAAACATTGGCCATCCTAGTTTCCATAGCAACTACTGGCACATCCCCCAGGGTGGCCACTGCTACGCTATGGAGCCAAGATGATGTATCACGCGCAAGCGTTTCTCGGCAATCTCTTCCAGCGTGGCACAATAACCTACTTACCTCGTGCAGCGGCAAAACCCGGAGATGGGAAATAGAAGGACTTGCAATAAAGCCAGGAGAAATAAAATCACTGAGCATGCGTAGAATGAACTTGCAACACACCTCCGGAGCAGCGGAACATAGCACACGATTACGACTTCAGGCCAGGGTTACTGAGCAGCCAATTTTATATAAATGTAGAGTAATTCAGTTATGTATCTACATCACAAATTAACAACAAATCAAAAATGATGCTGTACAGACCCTTATATAAAGGCATATGTTTAAAGAATTGAGTTGCGACAGTCACTTGGGCTCTGTCTTCATAATTACCAGTAACTGCTTCAGTATAATATACTGGCAATGTCAACTGATATTCTACAGCCATCCCACTGTGCCTTACCAATGAAGTGTGACATTTTACATGTCACTAAAGATATTGTTAAAATGATATTTTACATTTTGTAATGCAAATTCATTAAAATGTTATATGGAAATTTGCATACTCTATATTTTAGGCTATGTTCCCTACAAAATTCTGGGAACCAAGTTGAAATCAGCCCTGTTCTGTTACAAGGACCTTAAGAAATCCCTTTGTGAACTAATTACAGTTTTACTAATCTGGATATGGGAACACCATTCCATTGTCTGACAAGTACAACATTTTCCTGGTCTTTTATACTCGATTCTATTAGTGATGCAAAATTCACAAGCCCAACTCTGAGATGGTATGTAAGAATATAATATGTGCAAGCTGATATACCTTCCAAGTTTTGTAAGAAGCCAGCTGTAAGTTTTGTAATTAAGCTGTAAGGCTGAATGTTACACATTTGTAGTTCATTGCGTTTTGTTGATAAATTGAGAAATATTTTATTAACATCTTGTTCCACAATAAGCCATATCTGAATATTACCTCTTGTCTTTCATTTGTATGTAAGTACAGTCTTTTTTTTCTTTGTCGATAAAGGCACATCTAGTCAGAGGACTGAGACTGAAGTCACAGCCTGGTGTAACAGACAGGACTCTGTCCCACTGTCACACCCATATCCACATCCAAAGGGTCTAAAAGGAACAGAGCACATAGGGACAGACAGACAGACAGACAGATAAAACCATTACCCAGATCTGCTTCTATAAATACACATCCTCCTTAATCCCTACCAGGGGTTCTTATGTACCTGCAGCAGCAGAGCAGCAGTGATGAGACCCAGGGAGAAGTCCCCATGCCACTCTGTCCCCCACACCCCCCACCTCCCATCGCCATGGCAGCAGCTAGGACACTCACCGACATGGGTGATGACGCAGTCCACGCGCTGCTGGAGCTCCTGAACAGACATCTCTATCTCCCTTAGCCAGCAGAGCATCTCAGAGCACACCACCGCATCCGATTCTCCTCCTCCCCCTCTCCTATTCTTCTCCCCCGATCCTCCTCCTCCTCTCCTCTTCCTCTCCCCCTGGTCCTCCTCCTCCTTCTCTCACAAGCTTTTCTGTTTCTTCTCCTTCTCCTCTTCTCTGGAGAGGCTCAGCCACCCCAGCTCTGCTCCGTGCACAAAGCAAACACCACTCCCAGTTTGACACCTTCCAGAAACTAGCCCTGGGGATGCTCTCAAAGATGCTCCAGTCTGATGATCTGATCGTTTCTCTCCTCAATAGAAATTCTCACCTTGAAGCTGCAATCTGTGTCAAAGCATGTGTGTATGTGTGTGTTTGTTGCTGTATATTATGGTTAAACACACCCACACACTCAGACAGCACAGGAGCGTTTCTCTCTTCTTTCTAGGCGGTGCTGAGCTTGCGATCATCAAGGGCTGAGTCAGGCACCAGGAAGCAAATCAGAGCGCAGCTACCTGCCCCAGGGAGAGGCAGAGTCGTAACGGCCTCCCGATGGAAAACCCGGAGCGCTCTGGGGAACGGAATGGAGCCTGTCTCCGTGGGGCAGCATGCAGGACAGCCGCTCTTGTTAGGTTTCTGATGATGTCCCTAATACCAGAGGGACTTGAATCAGTTATGCTTAGATTACAGGCTACCCTGGCTGTATCAACATATTGATGTCGTATTGCGAGCAAAGTGTGCCTTTATCGACAATGAAAAAAAAAAAGCTGTACTTACATACAAATATAAAACCAGAGATCGTATTCAGATAATTGTGGAACAAGATTTTATGCTTGTGTTGATATAGTTTATTATTTTTAAATAGCCTACACTAAACGTACAGCTGGCTTCATACTAAACTGATTACCTTGGAAGGTAAATCAGTGTCGAAAAACGTTATTGTTTCATTCCATTGTTTGATGTGAATATATTATTCGGGATATGTTTTTTTTTTTTTTTTTTTTTTGTAGAATTTGTTCTTGTTTCTCTACACAACACTTCAATGAAATTGTACGCAAATAGGCTGCATTAGCTATTTGAGTGTCATTCGCCACCTTCACCCAAGGGACAGTGGCGAGTCTTGGCAACTGGTCATAGGCAGCTGGGGTCGGTCGTTTAGCCGTAATTTAACCAGGAAAACATCTCACGTCCGGATGAAAAATAAAAGGCTATCTGTCCTCGCCAACCGGGAACCCAGCTGGTATCCGCAAAAAAGATGACATAATTTGTAAACGTGGTGTGCTTCATTGCCAAGATGTTCCTTTTGGTATATCCGACTGTAGGTCCATTTTCTGCTAGAATGGTAAAGCGCCATACTTACAGAATTTAGATCTGTTTTGATTTATATTAACGACCACATTGCTTGTCCCTGCATTGTGTCAATAATGCCATGCATTATTTAAATAAAATAGGGTACATTCTTCTGGGAATATAAGTCCTTGCTTATACTACAATTCAGGATACACAGGCAAAGCCCATGGCCTCTTTCAGTCAACAGCTGACAGATTTTAAAAGGGAGTACCTTTTTCATGGTATTTCGCCATTGTCAGTCCCTTATCTTTTCCCTGTTTTCGTTTTACTGTATGCTATTTGTAACCTTGGTAGCCTTATACGCCCAAGTAGCTATACATGTATGTTATATACAAAAAGTTCACAAAATGTAAGTAGTAGTAGGTGACGCAGTTTTGGCAGATGACGGCTGATATTCACAATAATATGCAAACAGTTCTTGATAACGCTAGTCTGACCCCATAGCTGCAGAACCGGAATTCTCAAATGCGAAAGCAGTTTAGAATGTGTAGATCTATGTAGGGATTTTATTAATAAGAGTAGCACATGTAGTTAAAGTTTCATGTAAAACAATGCAAGATTCATACTGCTTCTCATACTTTCCTTAGCAACTGACACCTACTGTAATTAGCTTTACAAATAAAAGCTTGATTATGGCATCATCAAATCCAATTATGCCTTTACAAGGTATTTCACATTTTAACGAAAACATTGTTGACGTTCACACCGACAGCAACTCATAATGTGATAATCTATCAATAATATAATACAAATATTTAACACATAACTTGGGCTTGTATCACAATGTATGTTCTACTCCCAACTGGGGACTGCCAGTATAGGCCTACCATTAAGCAAAATGTTTTATTTAAATTGCCATCCGTGGTGGATGTTTCGTATGTAGAAATGTAAACGGTTTAAATCAGAGTGACTGCTAACTGCCCAAAATGTAAATTAAATGGTACTATGGCAGTAAGACTGGATAGGTGCTTAAGGTTAAATGGAGTAGGAGAGCGAGGTATTATGAAGCCCATGAGTGGAGCTATTGGTTAAGCAAAGGATTCGCTCTCTGCAGTCCAAAACAATAATTGATTCAGCCAAGCCAGAACATGGATAGAGAATGTGAAGTCCACCGATTCAAAGTATGGTCTTCGCCAATTCTTCACTCATCAGGGGTCAAAAGTAGACATTTAAAGAGAAAATGTAAAAGGTGGCCAGTGGAATACACAGAACATTTAAATCTCATGCCTGTGGCACGACTAAATTCTTAAGTAGGTACATTTTTAAAATGGTTTAACGTGTTTGTTTATCTCTTAAATCATATTTATGTAATTAACATTAACAGAATAATTTTTAATTGTGTCATTGGTATACCAAATTACACGATGATGTAATCATGCTATGCTTGTCTGCGAGACTATTGACGTTTGTCTGCCTAACGTACAATAAGAACATCGTCACGTGTCACTACTGTGCCGCTTCAGGAAATGCGATGTCGTAGGCGGAACCAAGTGTTCCAGCAAGTGCGCCTGGCGGGAATTTGTCTTAAGTAAACTTGCATAAAAATATTTTCTTCTGTCTGGAATTGGGTCCAGCCCAGGCTTCCTGTAAAACTTAGAATTATAAAACTATCTGGTAAGAGCGCTTAATGTGTATATGTGTTCTCACTGCTGGTTTGTCAGCATAGCACTTGTTAGTCAGACCAGCATTTCTGTTTGTCTTTTAAGTTAACGTTAGCCAGCTATCAGTTGTGCGTTCATTTTTGACTAAGGGAAATGACACTTCTCATGAGCTGTTTTGCAGTCTTAACCTGGTTAATCAGCTATATCTATTCGATAATAGGCTTCATAGCCAAGCTAGCTAGCAGGGCAGTTTATGTTATTAATTATTTCTTTTGCGATAGTAGATTGCATCTACGTGTAAGTGACTAATCTATAGTAAAGCTGTGTATGCTGACGTTAGCTACCTAACTAAACTCGATTTACTGTTTTCTTGTACATCCAGCTAGTATGCTTTGTTCATTTGGACAAGTTGTCCACCACAGACAAGATTAATAGCTATTGGTTAGCCAGTTTGCAAGAAGTCTCATATTGAAACCTTAAAATTATCCAATGTACGACCTGCGCCTAAATGTTCTGGTATATAGTTTAGGTCATCATGCAGGCATTTTTGAAGGGGGCAGCTACTCAGAGCGCTAAGCCACAGAAAGACAAACCGGCAGCCGGGACGTGCGGAGAAAAGAAGCCGAAGTCTGTGCCTTGGGTAGAGAAATAGTAAGTTATTAAGTTGTCGGTGGATTTGTTTAATATGACTCTCATTAAGTATGCAGCAGATGGTTTCCTCTTTTTCTTAAGAAATGTACAGTCTTAACATTCTAAAAGAAATACTCATCTTTATAATCGCTGAAAATCTAGGTAAATTGTCTGTGTTCACTTTTATTTGGTTCATACATATTCAGATGTCCAAGTGGAAGTAAAAATTGTAAATGTAACGTGTTCATCAGTTTAAGCAGGGCATCACGCTATGTAATTGGTAGCTAAATAATACTGCGATTGGCAGGAAGGTTTGTGTTGTGCAGAATGTCATACCTGCGACAGTCCGGGAGAAATTTGAATGCTGTGTAGAACAATACAGAACAACCAGCATGTACATACACTGAGTATCCCGGTCCAATCAACGTTTAATGCTGGTCCCGGAATAAGGCTTGCGGACCAAATTAATGTTTTGCATGTTTAATACAAGTCGGTATATTTATGATTTCATAGCTTATGATGGGTTGCAGCTATTTGGCTTGCTATATGAATCTAACACTAAATCCCTTGTTCGCTTTTCACGATCCCCTTGATGAAATCCCCAAATCCCCAGGGATGAAATTCTGCTTCTTAAATGTGATCCGTGAGTGATATTAACAGTTGGTTAGAGTTCAGTATGTTTATATTTAATGCATTACACATTTCTTTTCAGCCGACCAAAATGTGTAGATGAAGTAGCTTTCCAAGAAGAGGTGGTCGCTGTTCTAAAAAAGTCTCTAGAGGGCGCTGACGTGAGTATTTTCCTTGGAACTCTTAATTGAATTATCAGAAAGTTGCTAGGGCTGAATTTTGAACGTTAAAAGAAATATGAATACTGAATAGTTTTGAACTGTTTGGGTGAATTTGAATAGTAGATACATTTATCTTGGATATACTTGATTTATGCTTCACTTGTCATTACTCAAATTATGTTTTAGGGGGACATATATCAAAACATTGCTCAGCATTGAGTGGTCCTGCTATGAGACCTTTCTTTCGTTGGATGGAATCTGGAATGATTAATGAGATTAAGCAACACCATCTCTTGCTAATAATCTCTTCTGAGAGCTGTTACACTCAGCCTTGAGCCAGACAGTTTTGAATGCTGCTTTTCTGAAATGTTTAGGTCCAAGCCCTGAGAATGTGACCCAACTGTAAGCATTGGCCTCAGGCTTTAATGTGTAATGATGACCACACTGTATGATTACTGTTAGTTTTTACTGTTCTCAGGCCTTTAAACAGAGAGTAGCTAAATTTTCCAAAACCACATATAACAGTGCATATTGTGTCAAGAGTAATACCTTTTTTTTGTCCAAGCTTATGAAAAACAGGACTTGACTTGGCACTGGCCTATTTGGTAGTTGTCTCAAGTCATTTAGGCAGAGTACAGAGTGGTTTACTTCTACTTACTGAAAAGTATATGTTAAGCATTGCCTGGTGGGAGTTGAAAAGTAATATAGAAAAAGAAAAGGTGCATGACTGTTTGTTTATTCAACTGACAGGGCTGCTTACATCACAAGGCAAAACAAAATGCAACACATTTTTCAGGCAGAGGGGATGACTCCCCAATAGCCAGAGCTTTACTTTCATTAAATATTCATTTTTTTATGCTGTGGTGACTCTCCATTCAACTGATCTTTAGCAAATTTGACTAAATAGTTTGGAAAATACTGTTCTGACTGTGCGGGATATTTTAAGGTGCTTGCAATTCAGAGGCTGCACATTTGATACCTATCTGCTGCATTGTCATTGTGCTCTTGAGTAGTTTACTTTACCTGCATTGCTTCAGTCAATATTCAGTTGCATTAATGGATTGTGTGTAATTCACTCTGGATAAAAGCATCTGCGGCAAGCTTAAATGTAAATGTTAAAAATTGAACTCTGGAGTATTGGATATTACAGTGTGTTTGCCTTCATTTTTGTGAACTACACAATATTGACAGACACTGTTCTGATTCGTATAGGGTTAAAGAATGTTTTTTCTGAATAGTATCATTCCCTGTGTATCCTGATTAAGTTACTGTGTGTCTATTAATAGCTGAGGACCTGGTTTCTGGTTTTTGAATGCGAGCCCTGCAGCGTCAGACCCTGGTGTAACTGAGCCTGGCATGGCCTTGGACAGTGCAGACCATGTTGCTACTTACTTAAGCCTAATCTCAGTCCTTGATCTGAGCCAGCCCGAACAGTACACTTACAGAGGAGCCTATACATTGCCAGTGACAATTCCTTTCTATATCATTTTTGGTTGAAAATGCTATTCATTCTCAAACTTTATTTCCTTAAAAAAGATTTTTTTTCTTCATATAATTAATTATAATCATTTTAAAAAATTAGGAAAATGGTACTGTGATATTTAACAGAAGGCTGTGACATGCAAATGAGGAATGAGTGGCTGCCATTTCATGCTACACTCTGATTTATACTTTGCAGAAAGTCTGTTGGCATGCAAATGTGTTTGACAATTACATACATTTGGTGAAGCATATTGCAGGAGTTACAACAGCAATGCCCCACCTGGGGATCAAACCTGCAACCACCTTCTTACAATTCCAGTTATGCTAGACTATTTCCTAGTGGTGTCAGGATGTGTAATATGTCCTGTTCTCTCCGGTCTGTGTTGCAGCTGCCCAATCTGCTGTTCTATGGGCCGCCTGGGACAGGGAAGACCTCCACCATCCTGGCAGCTGCACGGGAGCTGTATGGGTGAGAGGCCCTTTGTGTCACTGCTGGCACTTTCTGCTGATGGCCCAACATTCTTAGCGTTTGCACAAATACCACTAATCCTACCGTCTGAACCACCAGACTGTGTGTGCGTGCGTGCATGTGCAGTCTGACATTTCTCTCTGCAATATCTTGTTTAGCTTATTGAAACTACAGCCTTTTGATGTATATCTTCTTCTGGCCTAGAAATACAATAAAATGCAAATGTGTGTGTTTTTATGCCTTTTGCTTTGTTTTGACATATTTTGTCAGGTACACTTAATTAATGAGAGTGATGTCTGATTTGTCCTCCCCTTTGTTTTTTCTCCCAACCTGAAAGTCAACTGTGCACTTTTTTATGGCATGATTAGGCAGTTGGCATCTACTGTTTCAAACAGTTAAATTGGTGAATGCTGGTTAAATGAATTACTGTAAAACTGTACAGCTGTTTTCTATATTGAAATGCAAGTGTGTATGACAGAGTAATTGCATTTGCCTTGTGCACATCCACAAATCAGCTGATTACATTTGATTAAATTGTTTTAATTTGTAGCCCAGAGCTGTACAGACAGAGAGTGCTGGAACTCAACGCCTCAGATGAACGTGGCATCCAGGTGATCAGAGAAAAGGTGAAGACATTCGCCCAGCTGACCGTCGCAGGGAAACGTGCTGAGTGAGTACTGCCTGCTGCTTGTCTTGCAATCGCCTATCTGCACTGAGTACACCTTTACACCTGTCTACTCTCTGCACACCTTTACACCTGAATCCCTTGGGTAACATGAGACATGTATTATAAGATTTATAATATGTCCCATTCTGGATCACACAGTGGGAAGCCCTGCCCTCCATTTAAGATCATCATCCTGGACGAGGCGGACTCGATGACCAATGCGGCACAGGCCGCCCTCAGGCGCACCATGGAGAAGGAGTCCCGCACCACACGCTTCTGCCTCATCTGCAACTATGTCAGTAGGTCAGTAACTTCAGCAGATGGTCCGTAACTACAGCAGCTGGTCAGTAACTAAGTCAGCCAGTCAGCACATATGGCTGCTTGTCTGTAACCATGGTGATTGGTAGGAAACTGTGGAGACTGGTCAGTAAATATGGCTGCTGGTCTGAAACCATGGTGACCAGTTCATAACTAAGGCACAGCGCATCACCAGCCTCCATGAGATGCTAAATGTAGTCACACCTCTCTTCTCTTAGGATAATTGAGCCCCTGACATCCAGATGCTCAAAGTTCCGCTTCAAACCACTTGATGACAAGATACAGGAGGAGAGACTGCTGGAAATCTGTGAGAAGGAGAATCTAAAATACAGCAAAGAGGTAGGAGCTCTGCAAGCTCTTCTCACAGTGCTTTATGTCCATACTGGTTTCACCTTTAGTGTGCTTTTTTTAGTAACTGGTTCACAGTATTGCAATTCCAGATTCATGTGTTTAATTTCAGCTCCACAGAAGCATCCAGAAAACCAGATGCTTTTCTTGGATTCATTTATTCACAATGCAGTTAGCTATGCTAGTAGAAAGTGTAACAACCGGATGTTAGCAGTGGGTATTGTTTTATATCACTTGGTGACTGTATGGACCCTTCCTCTTTAGGCAATCGGTGCTCTGGTGAAAGTATCAGAGGGGGACCTGCGGAAAGCAATAACATTTTTACAGAGTGCGGCGAGACTCAACGGAGAAAAGGAAATCACAGAAAACATTGTCATTGAAATTGCTGGGGTGAGAGCTTCTCAAAAATCGAATGGAAAATACAGTGAAATGTAAACATCAGCAAGATTGGCTTTAATGTGTTAATGACCATATTGTTTTGGTGTGTGTCCATGTTTTTACAAAGTATGTATTTGATCTGACTTTTAGGTTGTTCCCTCAAAGATGATCAACAGCCTGCTTCAAACTTGTTACAACAGCACATTTGATAAGCTCGAAATTGCTATCAAGGTATGTGCTGAGACTGATATTTCTTATTGCCAGTCCACTAACACACATTCACTACGTCCTCACACATTTGACCCCAACAATGTCCTATGTATACACATTTATTACATTCTGGAAAAGGACAGCTGATTTTTAGTGTGTAACATTATCTTCACATTGGCTTGTTTACATAATATCTTCTTCAGACATGTTGTGTAAAAATTTTTCAGAGCCAAGCCTTTCAGATTTAACATGTGAAGCTTACTCTTGTTGTTTACTTTGTACATTTATATATTTTATATGTATTAGGGACTTTTGATTTTCATGAAAAATGAAATGCCTAGTTAGGTAAAGGTTAAATATGAATAAAAGATGAGTGTCACCATCAGCTGTAGTCTTCAGTTAGAGTGATGGAAAACCAGTCAGATGCCAACCTTAATGAATTGACTTCGTGTCAGGGACTGAATTTCTCAGTTGTAAAAAGTGAAGTATAAAAATGGTATTGAAATTTGTGTGGTCCAGTGACATGGAATTACTTTTGACCACTAATTTTTGCAGTCATTCTTTAGTAGTCCTTCTTTGATTTTTTTTTTCCCCCTTTGATGTAGGCTTTATTTTTGTGATTGAATGACATTCACTTCTAAGCTATATGCATGTTTTTCCTTTTTAAAAAGTTCACCTTTTTATATCCAATTTTTTTTTTCCAAAATAAACAATGCATTTATCTAGCTGGATATTTACAAAGTAAGGTTAATAACATTGCTTAAGCCCTATTCAGACTTGCAACTTCTGAGTTACAAGCCCAGTTCCCTAACAGCTGCACCACACTGTGGTCCCCTTCACAGACCATGATAGACGAGGGCTACGCTGCCATGCAGATCATCAGCCAGCTACATGATGCAATTATAGAGGAGAAGCTCAATGACTGCCAGAAGTCAGCCATCACAGAGAAAATTGCGGTGAGTGTTGCAGGAGAAACAGGAGCATTACCCACATTTCTTGGCGAATGGAATGTAATCTTCTCAAGGAGGTGGCTGTCTGTGGTTTGCACGACTTTCATTTAACAAAGCATAACATTGCCCACAATTCATGACACATTGTAACAGATGTTTTTCTGCTTGCCATGTGCCTGTCCCGCCTGAAAGTCCCTGTGCATCAGTTCTATTTTCACACAGTAACTGCAGTAACAATTGCCAGTTTAAGTATTCACAAGTGTACCCAGGTCTATGCATTTCTTGACCTGGAGAGCTGCAGTGCTTTGAAGTATTTCCTCTAATCACATGCTACACAACCTGATTTCAATAATAAGGTCACTTCCTTGAACAAGGAGATAAACTAATTGGTGAAATTAGGTTATGTAGAGTGTGGGTATCTCCTGCTGATTCTTCAGCCTGGAGATAATTATCCATTTTTAAGCCATCTATGATGCAGTAGGGGCCATTATCAGGCCACAAGAAATGTCTGCCATATGCAGCTATCCATGTGTTTATAAAAAAAAAAAAAAAAAAAATCCCGCACACAAAGTCCTGGAATGGTTGCAGGTGATGTTGCTGTTGGTATTGTTATCCTAACATGTTGAGCTCAAAAATTCACCAGTGTAGCATCTAGTCCACCATAAAACTTAAAAATAATAAGTTGACCAGCTAATGCTAAATGTCATCTATTAGTGTACTGGGGAGCCCCCTGGACAGAAGGAAACTGAGCCAGGAATAGGTCACAAAGATGACACCTTTGGATTTCAAGTCAGTCCAGAAGGTTAACATTTCCTTTCAGGCATCCTCCAGTGTTGGCCCTGGAAACCTTAACTTAATCTGAAGTGACTTTATTTTGGTGTTGAAAAGCACAGAGCTGTGACTGCAGCCCTCCAGGGTTGGGATCTGACATCTGGGGTAGAAGTGAGGCTAAGTTAGTGTTGCTGTGTCCATGTAGGTCAGGGATGGGCTGTAGAAGGGCTGTATCTCTGGATTTCATACCAGCTTCTAAACTTGTGGGCGTAAATTGGTCTAATCTACCACTGAACCAGTGTTGTTTGCAGCAGGTTGGCTACTGAAGCCTGGGTAGTTGCTTAGATCAAACACCTGCAAACATCCTGGACCTTCAGGACCAGATTTTGCTCCTTGATTAGCTTTTAGTTAGCTTTACCCAATTGTCACCTCATTCTCAGATGTTTTTTTAATGCACATCTTCATGGCTATTTTATATGTTATTGCATGAGTAGCTACCAGTGTTTGTGCTCTTGGAAGAATGAGTGCTGGTGTATTTGAGCAGTAATGTGTTTTTCACTCTCTTGGCAGGAAGTGGATAAGTGTTTAGCAGATGGAGCAGATGAGTACTTGCAGATGATGGGACTGTGCTCAGTGATCATGCAGCAGGCCACTCGCAACAACTGAGGCCCCACCGCTCCAACCGACCTACCATGGCACTTGCTGTCCTTGTATATTTGCTGGGAAATCCAGTCATGATTTTGTACCATATTAAAAGTTTGCCAATGCTAAAGCAATCTTTTTTCCATGAACTCACATCAAAAGTTCAGATCAAAGATTCACAAGACTTAACTGGCAGTTCTTCCCAAAAATTGTCTCATAGGTGTTACAAAATCAGGCTGTCCACATCAAGGCAACAAGTTAAACACAGATGAGTTTTGGTAACAGCTCCTCATGATCTAAATGTTATCTGGTTCAGCTAGTTGCAAAGCAAAAGACTGACATGGGCCACCAGTGTGTTGTTGCACTTCGTGTTGAGGCAAAAATGCTAAAATGGCAAGGACAGTGAAACATTTTGAACTAATCATGAGGAATGTTGTTACTCATGTTAAATCGACAGCTCTCCTTTTGGTCCAGATATTCACCATAAAATCTTGATTAAAGGAAAGTAGGTCCATATGACATTTGTTCAGCAATCTGCAACATGACAAGATAATTCTTTTGAGGCGCCTCCAGCAGCCGACAGTTCAGTTGCTTCAACTTCTCTCTGCAACGTTAAAGCATTTTGTCCGGTTACCAATTAGATCTGGGCTTTATTTACCACAGGTCTGACTCAGGTTTTTGAAGTCTTTGGTTATCTGTAAAATATGTAAGCGTTGACTGGCCCCTAAAACGCTCAACAGTGACTTAATATTTTTGGTTTAATAATTTTAACCTCACTAAAATGGTCTGGAAAGTATAATTTAGCCACTTACCCACGTTTTAAATGACACTCACGCACAACCCTGGACTAAACACCTCTGCCTTTTTAGTCCAGAAAAAAGGTTTTAGCTCGAACAAGTAGCTGCAGCAGCAAGCTGTGGGCATTCACATGCAGTACTCCAAGCAGATGCTGCAAACCATACAAATAATATCATGCTCAATATGCCACTCCCATTAAAGCTAACACAGGTGAGGCAATTTTCCAAAAGCCATACACAATGTTTAAATGTGTGCTTACTCAACACAAATGGAAGTAAAATTACTGTGAAAGGAAACCGTATTAAGCAACAACAATTTATTATAATCATTACAACACTGAAAAAGAATGGTGCTGGCTACTTAATGGAAGTGGCACCGACTTCAAGATACAAGTACTGTGACTTTGTTCTGGACACAATTCACCTTCTGTCATTACACTGAATTTCAGTGGGCTTCTGAATTAAGAGAAAAACACAAGCAACCATATACTCTTTATTTTGAAACGGGTCAAATACAATCATTTGAAGATCTGTTCATTTAAATCACAGCCAACGTTTCAAGAGGAAGTTAATTTTGGGTCTCATTGGGGGAAAAGGCATTAAACAGATTAAATAACACTACACAAAATAATATAACATAAAAGTGCCAGGTAATTTGGAAGGTCATTGCATCGGACCCAAGTTTTACAATAACTAAATGTTAGTTTCACATAATTGGCAGACTGTATACAGCACTTATATCTTTTAGTCCACAAGTAAATTATTAAATGATATAGAACATCTAACACACACACCTTTATTGAAATAGGAAAAAAATATCTATGAAAGAATAATTTTAAAGACCCCATGTCTTTGTGTCCCACCCCAGCAGTCTAACTGTTAAGAGGATTGAGTCTACAACTGTCCTCTAGAGATCACGACCAAAGTCGATAGACTTCGCAAATATCTCAATTTCTCATCCGCTTTCAGCATCGAGACAAGATTCAATATTTTCCAATAAAATAAGCACAATGCACGCGTTTATTTCAACAACAGCGAGCACCGCATAAAATGGATCTCATCCCAGAGAGGTTAAATCAGATCGGCCACATTCATAGGCATTTCCTCAACCGTTGTATTGTAAAACGTCTCGATATCGCGAAGAATCCGTTTGTCTTCTTCAGTAACAAAGTTAATAGCAACTCCTTTCCTGCCGAAACGGCCACCACGACCAATTCTGTCAAGTGGAAGAGGGAAGGGGGAAAAAAAAAAACACAAAAAGGAATGACTACTTGACCCTGAGAATCTAACAGTTGAAGAATTCAAGTCCTGGAGAGCCACACAGTCAGCAAGTGTTATCAATTTCCTTTTCATCAGCAGCCAATTTATGCCTGCAAACTAAGTACGTATTTTATGAACGTCAAATTAAGCAGACATGCCGAAACTGTTCAAAAACTTGCTGACACAGCAGCCCACCCAGGACTGAAGTTGAGTACGTCTAGCCGACAACAGGTGAAGTTGATTACAATACTATTGGGTACTGAAAGTCTCACCTGTGAATATAGTTTTCTCTATTTGTTGGCAGATCATAGTTGATCACTAGAGACACCTGCTGCACATCAATACCTCGGGCCTGGAAAAGAAGGATTTCTGTTAGTACCGATTCCAGGGTGAAAGAGATCATTTTGACTGCAATTCAGTGCTGTTTCAACAATGAATTGCTGTGAACTGCAAACCATTTCTCTTCAAAAAGGGTGAGCTCCTCCTTTAAGAGAATATTCAGAGAATCAACCAGCTCCTTTGATCCTATCTGGTGGCATGAGATATGAAGTGGAGCATCACTTCACTGTAAATAACGGTCTTCGACCAGTAAAAGCTTTGGCTCTCTAGAACACCTTAACTGGTTTAATTCACTGAGTTAACAGGTAACACAGCAACCAAACCCATATGGCATTCACCCTCCGCAAGTTCCAGATTGTTCCTTGCATTGCAGGCCTCTATTCTCTCTTCTGCTTTGTAAGTTGCTTGTTGATGCTTTTGTCATCTACACAAATTAGTATTGCGCTCCACACTGTTCCCCAGCAATGAATTGTACAAACTCTTGATGTCCATATGGAAGGAAAAAGACTTAAGATCATCTGACCTAAAGTGGACTTAAAGAGCTATAGCACATACAGGGGTCTGGGGTGATATCTAGCAATCATCAATACAAGCAATACTATTTGAACAGCTCTTCAGCTCAGTGTCTGCCTCAACTGCTTACCCAGCAGTGTGTGTACCATAATGAACATCCAAACAGACAAAATCCATTTACACAAGCATGCAAATATGAAGGGAAAGTATTTGAACTTGCACACGCTCTCTGACTATATACTGGAGTTGAGCATCATCCTCACCAGCAGGTCCGTGGTGATCAGAACTCTGCTCGATCCTGATCTGAACTCGCGCATTATCACATCGCGCTCCTTCTGGTCCATGTCTCCATGCTGCAAAACAGCCACATTTGGCCAAGTCAATACCTATTTCAGGCCCTTACTGCTTCAACAGAAATCTCCCAGGCCAGTAGAAAAACAATGAATTTTATAAATTCTCAATTTCATCCTTGCAACGATTTCTGTCCTTAGCTTCACTGTGACAACTCACGCCACATGACGCTTAACTACTGTAAACCTGCACAGGAACTTTTGCCATTTCTGATACAGTTCATTTCATTTCACCAACTAAAACATATTAATTAAAAAGGTCATGGAGACACTAATTTCAGGGTGCTGCACCTGGAAAATGTAATCTTACGGTTGGCCAAACAGGGAATAAGACTAGAAATCTCTCTTACCAGGGCAGACACAGTGAAGTCCCTTGCATGCATCTTCTCAGTCAACCAATCCACCTTTCTTCTTGTATTCAAGAAAATGACAGCCTGAGTGATTGTAAGGGTCTCATAAAGGTCACACAAGGTGTCCAGTTTCCATTCCTGCCACACAAGAGAATGCAAGTGCTCTAATACAAACCAGTCAGATAATTGAATAATTTATAAATACCATATTAAAAAATATTAACCATCTGGCGACAAGGCAATGACAATGACGTTAAGAAAGACATCTGTATCCCAGTGTAGATCGTGTGCAGTTTTTTTTCCTTCTTGGTTGTACTGTTACAAGCATGACAGCAGAAGTGAAAAGTGTGGTTCCACTTACCTCTCTCTCTACATTGATGTAGAACTGCTTGATCCCTTCTAGGGTAAGCTCTTCCCTTTTCACAAGGATGCGAATTGGATCTCGCATAAATTTTTTGGTCACCTCCAACACATCAGCTGGCATTGTGGCTGAGAGCAGCAC
The DNA here is from genome assembly GCA_022829145.1 of Albula goreensis. NCBI lineage: Eukaryota > Metazoa > Chordata > Actinopteri > Albuliformes > Albulidae > Albula > Albula goreensis. The sequence goes on along the minus strand of CM040753.1, from coordinate 13,309,814 downwards.
AACCTGAAAGGAATGAAGAGCCTCCTGTAGAACACATCTCAAAGACTTCTGACCCAGAGGAATCATCTGTGGCTTTCTACCTTGAGACCGAACAATTGACTTGAGGTCTGGTCCAATCTCTCAGTACTTTCAAGACTGTCAAAAACCAAGCTGGAACGTTTTTTCTAGATAGATTTTTTTTAACGGTAGAATGCAGTCATGCAAAACACAACTGCAGCCAGGTAGGACTTAATCCATTTAATCTTGAAGACGAAGTCTTGATTCTCTTCTTCACATCTGCCCCATGAAGCATCAAATCTAACAAGCATATCAGCATGCTCTGTTTACAGGCTTGCACAGGCCATGTGGTGCTTTGTTATGTAACAGTTGTCATAAACAGACTGCTCGCAAAACAAACTAAACACTCACTTGGATGTTTGTGCTTAATTTTTGGAAAATTTCATAGATTTGATCCTTGAATCCTCGACTCAACATTTCATCAGCTTCATCCAAGACAAACATCTTGATCCACTTAGGAGCTGTGAAAATGAGGACACTGGCATGAGCCCGCAAGGTCTACGGCATGATGTCCACTGTAATGTGCACACTACCACAGTGACCAGAACAGCGGTGTCAGACTCCAGTCCTGGAGGGGTGCAGGTCCTGCTCAGGTTTGGTATATTTCTGCAGTGATGGTCTTGATGTACATAATCCATCAGTGTAACAGTCCACACATCTCATTTACAGGGCCCAAACTGCCAGCTGAAGGGAGACAAAAGCTTGCAGACACTGCAGTCCCCCAGGACAGATGAGTTAAACCTGTAGATGCTGCAGCCCTCCAGGACAAAGGGGTTAAACCTGCAGACACTGCAGCCCTCCAGAATTGGAGTCCGAAACCGCTGGGCTACAAGTCAAGTCACCTCCAATACATGTCAGTCAGGCACTGTCTCACTGTAGTCAGCGGCAGGCACTCACACAGGTATCTCCTGTTGAGCATGTCGAACACTCGTCCCGGTGTTCCCACAACTATATGGGGGGCCTCGGCCTGGAGCTTCTGCATCTCGTTCCGGACGTTCGTGCCCCCGATGCAAGCATGACAGGTAGCACCCATGTAGTCTCCCAGTGCCAGGATCACCTTCTGAATCTGTAGGATTAAAGATTTTTAAATGTATTTTTCAAGATGAAATGGACAAAGCATGTAGCAAATGCCTTTTACCAGTTCTTGTCACGTCTTTGGCTGTTGAAGGAATTTTAAAAAATGTATTTCTTTTTTTTAAATACAAGTAAGTTACTACTCATCTATGGGATGTGCTATCACACAATTTCCCAAATGCATGAAAATGTGGCACAGAAGGATGAAAATAGGGCTTTCGCCATCATTTGATAGACAACAGTAAGTCAAGAGACTCACCACAAAACACCTACATGATTTGCAGTTTTCAAATATCATGTATGCCAAATCCAACTTTAAAGATGCATTTCACTTTAGTAAAACCTTTAGTTCAATAGGGTCCTTACCTATAGTGCACTGGCATGGTCTGTATGTGTGCTAGAAGTATGTTTTCTAGGTTTGAGGGGAAAAAAAAAAAAAAAAAAAACCTAAACAAACTGGCAAAAAATTTGTTTAATTCAAAAGACAGGGCAAACAGAAAATGATTCTAACTTGTTCATTAAGACACATCAAGGATGATGGAAACTCTACAGCTAAAGGTGTTACCAAAGTGAAATGCCCATTTAAACCCACCTTTCAAAATCATATTTTGGAATGCCCCTCATCTGCCTGTTCCAACAGAGGTAACCTCCAAACTGCAAGTTATCTTACAAGTGCAAGGCCATGATTTAATTCATGTGCAACAGAATAAACATGCTAATTCATAATGCAAAACATGGCACTCAAATGCAAACTGTCTTCAAAAAACTGTAAACTTAAAGAATATCCAGACCGTTTTAGGGGGCCCTTTCTCCTCAGACTTATTTCAATTCCTGAATTACTTGAATTGAAACAGAAAACACAGGTGACTCATACCTGTTGAGCCAACTCTCTGGTTGGAGCAAGGACCAGAGCCTGGGTCTCCTTCTGGTCTATCTCCAGCTGCTGCAGGATGGAGATTGCAAATGTGGCTGTCTTACCAGTTCCAGACTGGGCCTGCGCAATGACATCATAGCCTGCAACACACACACACAAACTGGTGTCACTGGATCTTGTGCAAGTACTTACCATTGCATGTGCTTAAAGACCAAACCACACAAGCATTAGTCAAAAATTGTCATGAGAGTAGGCTAAATTCATGACATGAGCCAAATTCAACAAGACAACCAGTTCACTACCTTGAACTCTCAATAGCAGACATACACCCCAGCACAGCAAACACTGCCCAAAATGAAGCACTAATATACTGGTCATGTAGTAACTATGTTATCTGCACTATAAATCGGTCCCAGAAGATTCCTTTCATCTTACTCAACATATTTCTTAGTTCCTATACAAATGTGGCTCTGAGGAAACAGAATGATACCTTTAATGCATGGAATTATTGCTCTCTGTTGAATGGCAGATGGCTTCTCAAACCCATAAGCATATATACCCCTCAGGAGTGTCTCCTTCAGGTTCATGTCATCAAAATTGTCAGTGATCTCATTCCAGTTGCTCTGCATGAAGGAGAACAAAAGCAATTAAAGCAAACTGTGAAAAGGCTACCAAAAGCATATTAGATGCAGCATCATCTTTAGAAACCAAAATCTCACCTCAATAACCCCATCGGGCTCCATTCCCTCCGGGCCACCATGGTCTCGGTCTCTAGAGCTACACAAGCAACATTTCTTAAATCAGAAATACTGCAGGATGAATTCACCTGAATCGAAACTGCCATCATTATGCACCGACACACCACGCCCTCCCCTCACTGGAGGCCATCCAGGGACAGCTGGACACTGAGGCCCAGCAAACGTCTAATTTTAAACGCAACTGTCCAACATTACAACAACAAAAAAAACCTGTAAGTAAAGACATAAACGGTCACAACACCTCCAGCTCAGCATCTCCGGAATGATGAGATGCTGAACTAGTGTAGTCAGAATGAGAGGTCTTCCTTCAGCGCGAGACAGACCCGAAAGACTATGCCACCATTTCACACTTACACCAGAATCCCCATTAATGAATCTTGCATTCAACCCCCGAAAGTTAGTCCGAACGCTACTTATGCGTTACCATTAAATTCAGAATATTAACCGTGGAAACAGGCTGCTCCCTATTTCGGTGTGCAACAGATGCATGTCCTACCTGGAAATCATCTGTTAGCCAAATTCTAAAGATCGACATTAGCCGCCTTGTCAACAACATGACTATCCTCCTTTCAGCCAAATCAGACTGGACATGAAAGAGGCTACGAGTTATTACACTAATATTTCACATAGGCTGTTGCTACCGTATCCTTATAATTTTGAAATGGCCAATTCCCGTCAGGTTAGATAACGTTAGATAGTTAGATAAATCGCTAGATGCGACCTAGCAACAACGATATCGTCATATAGCAAGCACTTACCAGCTTTGAGAAACATGCAACGCATTCTTACTTACAGCTGTATTGGAACTTTCAAATTCTAGAGTGTACGGTCTCACGACCTTTTTGCTATTCACTGTCGATGTCCATGCAGTGCAGAACTTAACGTGCCATTTTTCCCGAAAACTGCAGTCGGAGGTGGGGGGCCAAGGCCTAGCTCCGAGCTGGGTGGGTTATGTTAGCGCAGCTGGAAAGCAAGCTGCAAACTGGCCAATGTTCATCACCTAGACCACTGATTTGTTGTGTTGCGCAGTTATGCGCACAATAATAGAAAACCACAAATGCATTCAGAAAAATCAAAACCACAAATGCATTCAATATATTTCTCATTAGTGACAGTGTATTACTGACAGGTTTGTCAGTAAGTTGGCTAGCTGTCTGTCCAACGGGAGGAGGCCCTAGCTCTGACTTGCATTGCGTATAAATCATGTGACGACCAATTAAACAAGAAAACTTTTAAGTACGTCAATGACACCTACAAAGGTTATTGTTTTTGCACATACCAAAATGCATTTAATACATGCTTTAATCGTCTTTACATGAAATAGCTATACCTGTTATAGTCCGCAGAACCGCTTGACATGATCCGGCTGAAGCTTCAGTGCTAAACTGAAAAGGAGGAGGAACTAAAGCGCAGATCATTTGATCTAGCCGGGACTAACACTTCCGGCATGTAAAATGTCATAACTATGAAACAGCAACAGTTACTACTCAACAATACAAAGACACCGTTGTGATGTTATTTTTACTATCCCATAGTAAGCAAAATATAATTCACTCTTTGACTATGTCTATTTACAATGCATTGTATTTCGAACTACATACGATATTCTGGCGGAAGGATATTGCAGTAAAATAGAAAGGTGTCCAAATTGCTACGGGGTTTCCTCAAACCCCTGCTCCAGAAGTCCCCGGAAGACCCCAGAATACTTTTGGACTTTCTGAATGGCAATTTTTTAAATCATTATTGACATTAATAAATGTAATGTTTCATGCACCATATAATGTATGCTTATTGATAAACAACGATCTTGAATTGTTCAAATACGGCTTAGTACATTATTTCGCAAAATAAACTCCCAATCCTTGTTATGAAAACATAGCAGTACTTGGTAATTGCACACATTCTTGACTTTTTAATGTTCAGGTAACGAAACTTATATGTACTTTACATCAGCAAATCGAAATATACACAAACGTCTACATGTAATAAAAAGGAACGGTATGTTAACTTGTCATATGCATTCGATGTATTTGCAATATATAGTGCTGTAGCAGATTATTGATTCAGGAAGTATCTTCAGATAATACTACTTCACTAAGTTGACAGTGATGGTTTTACTGAATTGATGAACGGCTCCAATTTAATTGTAATTAAAATCGGTTTCTTTTAACTCAATGCAGTTTTCAGCAAGGGGGGAGGGATGCTATCCTAATAAATCAGGGTAATAAATCTTGACAACTGACCATGTATTTCACCCACCTGTATGATACCACGTTGCAGCAGAACTGTCATAGCAGACTGTGATGATCAAGCAAACAATATTATTCAATGAGATGATAACATAGTCAGATACAATGTGGTTTGATTTTTTTTTCCATGGACAACCAATTTATTAATTTATCAGATGACAGTAAAATGTTTTACAAAGGGACACAAGAACAGTGGTAGGCAGCCATTCATGAGCTTATCAATAAATGCAGAAAAAATGCAGCACCACATAAATGTTTGTGATAGTTAAACAATTAAGAAGAAAAGGACAGACATTCTTGCCCGTTTCTGAACTATGGTTTTGGTTTTTCCATCTATTGTGTCAAGCTGTTTTTGTTTGTTTACAGGTATATATAGTTGTTGTCATGGTTGTTTAAATACAATCAGTGATGGAGAGGAAAGGAGGATTCCTGAATGGCTGTTTCTAGTTTTAAACTATTTTGGCTGGATCGAACCACAAACAAAGTAATCTGTTATTTCAGTGAACGTGAATTGCAACAAAGTAATACATGAAGTCTGGGCCATCACTTTAAAGCTATGTATGCTAGATGTGGTGGTGAGTACTTGCCGTCACCTGGCACCACAGTATCTTTCCAGGAAAACTTTTTTTCACTCTCTAGTTATGGCAACTGGCTCAGTGAGGAGAAATTAGTGACCTGCACTATTTTTAGTTCCTGTACTGTATCGGTCTCTTTAACAGGATTATAGGAGGCAGTGCACATTATCTTTGAACTTTATTTACTTTTCAGTTAATTATTAATGAGAGGCAGAAAACTGCTGAAGCTATGGTAACCTGTTTTTGTGAAGTACATTTTATGAGTTAAATGATTCATCATGATTAATCACTGAAATTTAAGATAAATCTGTCCTAAGTATGTATCAATATATGTTCAATATCCATTTTTCTAGCTAAATGTGGCCATAACAAGTAGTCCAGGTAGCATTTATTACACTGCATAAACACACTTACACATTAGTAAAATATTACAAGGATAGTTTATTTTTCCATTTTTCAAGCCAGTAACAAAGTGTACGATTTAAAACTTGAACTGAAACACCATACCATTACAAAAAGGCACCTTGTGGGGTGTGTGTGTGTGTGTGTGTGTGTGTGTATGGAGGGGGTGCTATCCTAACAAGTCAAAATCACTGAAAAGCCCATCTCCTTCGGGCGAGACGGGAGGTGGGGGACTCTGGCGAGTGGGAGAGGGGGTAGTGACAGGTATGAACTCCTTCCAAGGTTTTGACGGGCAGTTGAAGGGGGCGGGTGCAGCAGTTGGGAGCTCCAGCAGGAGAGCAGGGTCTTTGGTCACCTGAGGTCCATCTGTACCTCCTGACTCTGCAGGGGGCTGTATGGCTTCCTGGGACTCCTCTGATGATTCCTCTTTAGTGGTGGGGTTGGGGTTGGGGGTTGAGGCCGGATTTGAGGTTGGAGGGGCCTTCACAGCTGCAAAGTTGTTGTTGAAGTGTCTTAAGGGAGACCAGCCTGGCGGCCTCCTCCTCAAAAACACCATCTACAAAAATGTTAAATATTCATATCACTATTACAAATTCAAAAGGTAGGAAAACTTTCACTTCTGATCTTCCCTTCACAGATATGCCATAGACCAGAAAAATCATTGCCCAGTCTTGGGAGTCTACAGTACCTGTATATTTTTGGTGTATTTCAGGACTTTTACTTTAGGTCACTAATTGGTTCAAGAGTCCACACACTTTGTTCCCAAGAATTTCAGCCTACCGAGACCTTCCTCATTTAGATAAACAATGTACCAAAAATAGGGGGAGGTTTTTGAAAAAGGTATAGTTTTACAAGTCAGAAAATAACAGCAATCCAGAGAAAATATGTTGAGTGTCTCACCCCTACATCACGGCTTGGTTCACAGTTCACATGTGCCTCTGGATCCTCTCGTCTCCAAGGGGCAATATAAATAGTGGAACTGCAGTTGGCAAACTCCTGCAAACCAGAAGCATTAGGTATTAGGACAGTAGTCTGGTGCAAAGAATCATTTGTTCATAATGTAACAATTAATAATCTCATAATCGTAATCTTAATAATAACCAAGTAAACAGAATAAATCTCATCTTGAGCAGATAAGTACAAGAAAAACTGAATCACAGATAAAAATGAACACGGAAGCATTGTCTTACCGGATTTTCATAAGCGGGGTGACAATCTTCCGTTAACTCTTTGAAGTCACTTTTTGAGCAGTTGCTTTTTTCGATTTCAAAACGAATATCATATCTGAATCCTGCAACCACCTATAGAGAAGTTAAAATTATTATATTAATGGGATTCATCCTTGCAGCACCGCAGTCAGATTGTTGTTGTATAACCTGAAGCTCTCTGGATAGAACTACTTTGGCAGTCCCAGTGGCCAAAACCCAAAAGAAATGAGGCAGAGCAATCACCACATGTTGTACACTGAACAAACTATACCATGTGGCCTCAGGTAACATAATAGTTCTCACCATCTTTTAGAAAGTGCAGGAACATGCAAACCCCACAAATAAGGAGTTGCTGTGGAAAGTTGAGTCATTTAGAAATGGGTCAATATGTGACATGACAAAGCATCTGGAAAGCGTGCATCGTTTTATTTCCATAAACTTCCCAAAACCTTATTGGTGACCGATCTGGTTGTCCAAGAAAGGTCTGCATAGGCCTACATTGTTTTACAGTCACAACAAAGACAGTAGTTTGTAAGGCTCATGGCTTTGAGTGTGATGAGTGAGGCCATGCGTGTTGGCATTATGCGTGTTGGCTCTGCTGCATCACTAACCTGTCGTGTGGCTGATATGATGTCATGCAGCAGATAGTGATGGCTGGAGTTGTCTTCTGCATTCAACTTTGCCAGGGCATACATCAGTGGCTCTCTAAGATCCTCATTTTCAACATCGATCTCTACTGGGCACCCAAGGCATGGGAACCGCTCTCGGGTAGCTACCGGCTCCACAGCTGCAAATAGAGCAGTTTGGCAGTGTTGTTTCATTTACTTGCCATCAAAGTTTTATTCTCAAGGCTCAAAGCTAAAAATTAAATTAAAAACTAGAGGCATTTGTGGATTTCATGATTAAAAATACTCAATTTTATGCTGCATAATTTGATTCATCATTTATTTAAAAACCACTCTATTTCAAGGATAAGTAATAAAAAGTATATTATTTCAGTTTAAGTCGGCACTATGCAATTCAACAGCAAGTCCTCACATCCGCATAAACACAAATAACATAAGAGGACCTTCAGATTATGTTTTTATTTTTGAATCTTTGACAAAGACAAACACCCTTATGTGTTCTGTTTCCTAATTATACCATTAATGTTAGCCTTATATCTTAAGCTAATGTCCAGTAGGAGATCAGTCTGCAGATACAGATGGATATGGCAAAGAAGTCTACAAGGGGGTGCAGCAATACAGCTGACCGCACATATCAGCTGCTGATAAATGGAGAGTATCAAATTCAATTCAGCTGCACTGCCATCCTTTAAGTCTTTAAATTCATCCCTTTACAGTCAACTGGCTTTTACACTAATATCTGAAACACATTTAGTAAAGACCCTTATCTGTGACCTGTGGGGAGAGATAGTCTTACCTTTAGGTGTGCAGCCAACAGATTCAAGGATCAGTGGACTTCCTTCTAGGTTACTTCTGTATACTTTTGCAGTACATGGGCTAGGCATCTGAAAAACAGGGACAGTGCATACATAATTTATTTAAAATGTCAAATTATGTCGAAAAGTGCATTAGTTCAACTTTCATGTCCATTAAATGGAAAGGGAACTCACCGTATTGCCTTGTGGCAAATAATCACAGTCTCTCCACACTTTGTCTCCCCCTACTGGACAGTCAGACTCTCTTACCATGAAATTCACTATGAACAAGGTGCCAGATTCATTTGTTCCCTGAGAAAGAGATGGACTGTTCTTTACTGCATGTTGATGCAAATTGTCTTTGAAGAGGTTTTGACCTTGTACTAAAATATACATGAAAATGCATAAAAAAATCATCATTTTTGCTGTTATGTAGAATTGACAATAACAATGAAACTAAACATGAGGTATAACAGTTGCTGTGTCAATCACAAGCAGGTTGTGATACAAATTAAGAGTGGCACAAAAAATAAGAGGAACTTACCCAAGGCCCAGTGTAAAATTACCAGGATTCCACTTACTTTTAAGGCGGTCTCAATCTGGTACAGCGCCAGCTGGTTGCCCTGCTGCAATTTTTCATTGTGGCTTACGAGGGCCAAATCCACAGCGGCCTCAACATCTTGGTCATCACAAAAGGTTTTGGTCAGATCTTGCGTTTGACCTTGAGTCCAAAGCTGGAAGCAGACCACAAAAAGAGCCAAAAGCCAGATCCTCAGCATTGTGAGTGCATGTACGGTCCGGGGTCCACTGAGCTGGCGATGGTGTGCTGTTCGAGCACTCTTGCTGCACAGAGTCCTGTCTCCGGTAATGATTGGTGGATATTATATACCCCTATCCAGCACTACACATCCTCCCCCGCCTGCAATAGGGCTGTTCAAATGAAGTCAAAGAACAGAACAAGTTCAGAGCTGAGTGACCACAGCTCAAATGTTTGCTTATCAGTGGTGCTTTCAGGTGTGAGCAGTTAAAATCAATATTCTACATTCAGGAGTTTCCCACAAAAATATTTTAAATATAAACTCTCATACAGATTCAGTCAAAATAGACAGATACCTCTTCCATGTTTCACTTTTCCAGACCTTTGTTTCTTTCTCTTACCGAGGCTGTCCTCAGCATCCTGTCTGTTATTAAACAGGCTAACTTATACATCCCCTGTATAACCCAAAACTCTCAGCAATATACTGGGAAAACTGTCAATAATATTTAACAGTAAACAAATAATGTGGTTTTGGTTATTCATGGATTTATTGCTGTAAAACAGAACACCTCAAAGAAATACAACAATTCAAATTTTCACTGACAGCTACAAGCAGCATGTGAAAACATACCATATGAGTGAATAGTGACTGGCAGTGTTCTAGACACATTTGTGAAAATAACTGGATATAGATGCTATTATGACTTGGTGCAAGATTCAAAAACAGAAGTGCATAAAGTGCAGCGTGAAGGAATATGGATATGAATTGGTTGGTTTGGCCTGAACTAATGGACCACACAAATGAGGAACAGACTGAATCACCGAACATTTCCCTTTGTAATACACTACAACTGTCAACAAGTTAGAGGGGAGATTCAGGTCTGCTAATGACAGTGTGAGGCCACTGCATAAAAATACTGCTCTGCTATGGCCACAATGAGCAAAGACTTTGGATGAGTAAACAAGCCCCCCTTGCCAAATGCTTTCCAAACTGCAAAGTTGCGTTAATCTCACTGACAAAGTTGTGTGTTTAAGAAGGTACTTTGCTCCTCTACCTTTGACCCAGCTCACAGAGCCCAGCCTGCCTACACAGTAACATCCCAAAATCCCTGCCCTGAATCCAAAAAGCCCACACAGTGAGCACATGAAGACCCCCTCATCAAATTAAAACCATTTGTAACAGAAAATGAGTGCCCCATGCTCCCAATGATTCATCATGTTGTGCAATTTTAATCCTGTTGGAACTCTAGAGAAATATTTAATACCAAAACTAAACTACAAACTTAATTTAAAACACATACAAAGATAATTACAGTAAATTGCTGAATGTGCCACATGATGCATGGTTGCATATTATTTAGCTGTCACAAAGATTATGATTATGTCCAAGGGAACATGACTGGACAGTTAATTCGGTCAAATAATTACCCCCCAGTTTAAATGGATTGATAAGCCCTCCTTCTCCAATTTAGATGATCCGGGATGAGTGTAACGGCACAAAATGGCTGCTGTTGGGGTGGGAAGTTTACCCCTCCCCCTTTCAGGTGCTTGCAGATCAGGGGTAAAAAGACCCTGTATAGAAATACAAATCATTATTGAAAAAATCATTATTGGATGGCAAAATGACACTCTCTTCACTTTCTGTCCCCAGTGCGAATAGTATAAGGCTTTTCCAAAACGAGCTCCCATTGTCCATTCCACAGTCCATTAAGATGGACCATAACTAATAAGGGGTTCCCTGTTACAGCAACTCTACATTTCTAGCCTGGGTGCAATGCTGCAGCATGCAGCCAGCTGAACACGGCAACAGTTTCTCACATTCACACCACAATGGCTGATTGCACGTTTCTGCTCCTCCCCGTCAAACTGCACTCTCTTTAAACGTGTTGGCTTTCGCCTTTAGTTAGCGCCCTGGCCACATGCCACATCAGCAGCATCCAAACAGTCTTACAGAGATCAGTGAACATTTTAAGATGAGAAACGTTCTTGTTGGTGTCAAGTACAATGGAGCTGCGCAGCTTTTGTGGGTCCTGCTTCTGCTAGGTGAGTTACATCGGTGTGAGGCTCAAACTTATTTATGGCCAGAGTAGTCATCTGACATTTGGCCATTAAGTGTAATGTCTATCTACATAATCAGCTGTATATATTTTTTACATTTTATTTTCAAAATGATGGTTTACTATTTGTACAGTTCAGATTGTTTACATGTAACCTTTACACATGCATAAGACTTAATTTATGTTTTTCAAATGTTTCATGAAACTACAAAATCACGTACAATTGAATTTATATAAACTCAGCATGATTGATTCACTCAACCTACAAGGTAATTGGTAAGGATATTAATGTACCCTAGCATACAATCATGCAGAATCGTCAAGAGTTTGACCCAAAAGTGTCTACTGACGTTCCTCCTTGTCTGTTCCAGGAACTGGCCTAGCCACAGCAGCAGCAAGTGGCCACACCCCCATTACCATGAGCATCCAGGCAACTACAAAAGCCCCCTGTACGGGTCCCCCCTCCAACCCAGTAAACTCAGGCTTCACCTCTGCCCTTCACCCAAAGCAACCTGCCACAGGCCGCTACAGCCTCAGTGATAGCAGGGACAGAGTGTGCCTTAGGGCCGACATGGGAGCGCAGTACCTGCTGACCAGGAACAAGGTTGGGCCAAGCACTTTTTCACCCTGTCACTCAGCTCCACTGTCTATCCACAGGGGTGACATCTGGTGCACCTAACTCCATACATCCAGCCATGTATAGAAGCACAAATAACACAGCAATTCTTACACAATGTTTTCCCTCTCACCTCAAGCCTTATTTTTGAGAAATACTAATATAGCGTGCTCATGGGTGGAAATTGTGATTTTTGATGTTGTGCATAATTTATCATTTTTCTCCTCTTTGCAGAAAATGTCATTTTTCAATATAGACCCCACCACTACAAAAGCAACTGGATTATGTGGACGAAGCACTTCCTATCTGTCACTTAATTTCACTAAAGGGCATCTTCAATTAACTTTTCACAAGGTATGTACTTCACTAATGTATCTCAGGCAGTTAGTAGACACCTTGTCTGCACTGTGCAATACAGCCATCTGTCAGCACAGCAAACTTTCACAAAGGAAACTGATGCAGCATATTTACAGACCACCTACATTCTCTCTTTATTGTGGGTGAGTCAGAAGGGGCTGAGGTGATCTGGTGTATGTGTGAAAACAAAGACGTAGTAGGTAAGCCCACCTCCATTTTCCAACCACAGAGCTGTAAGCTAAAAGAGCACTGCCCTGTCCTGAATTGACAATTCTTTTGATACACCCACCCCCACCAAGTGGCGATAGAACAAATGATGCTTAATCCTTGAAACATTGTCACCAGTGGAACATTGTTCCCTAATCCTGTTGTGACATGTAAGTTCAAAGGCAGGCCCAGCCAAAACAGGGGGTGGATAAATACAACCATCAAGGTTATGGCTTTGTCAACAGGAAGGAGAAGCGTGGTACGTGACTACAATCAGAACCAGTCTGGATGCATTTCTCATCTGCAAAAACTGTAAAAGTAAGTATTACACAGACAGTGCATCCAGTGTGAAAGTTGTACAACTATTACTGGTCCTTTATATTGTGGATAATATAATTGACCTAATCAGATGACTCACACTGCCTGTAGGAGAGCTTTTCACAGGTGTTATCAGTAACAAGACGTTGTTTGAAACTGCGGCTGGACTTTGCTACAAGTGCAACACCCAGATGACACTGCGCCTGGGTGAAAACCTCAGCATCAAGATAATAAATGTCAAAATTCAAGCGTTTGAAATGAATGATGGCCACTTTGGAAAGGGTAGGTTGATTCACATGTTTATAGGCACCCTGTGTTCAATTGAAAGAAATGACATACTTTAACCGATATCCGATATTCTTGTCTGATAAACTCATTTTATCACAAAACAATATATCTCCATAGACACACATCTCTGTCTGTAGTAACAGAGGTTCAGACCCAAGAAATAAGGTAAGTTACTTACGAAGGAAAATTATTTAATAAATTGCTTATTGACAACAAATATCTGCATGACTTGTGGCTTGCCAAGAGCAAGAGTGAATACCTCCAATTTATAAAGTAATATATCTCTATACTAGTGCACCTTTCAAACATCTTTATAAGAAATGTAATCACACAACTAGTTATGTTCTTTATGTTGTTTCAGAGGAAGAGTGTTGGCCAGATTACTGCAGAAGAGTTATTCCTCTAGCCCTGGGAGCTGTAGCTGTGGGAGGCTGTCTGATTGCCATTCTTGTTTTTCTGACTCTCCGGGACAACCATCCCCAAGGATACCAAAGAATTTAATACAACACATGAGTAATATCTCTCTATGACTTCACATTTATTTTCTTTGTTGAAAGTACATGGTTTCTGAAACCGAATAAAATATCAAGCTGGAGGAACTGCAAGGTCAACAGAAAAATTGAACATTGTGGTTACTACTACACAAGCAACACTCATTCTCAGGCCTACTGTTCTTTGTCTTGTCAATAACTTAGAGATGTATATTAACTTATTTTGTTTTTACTTTACATCATACTGTGAGCAAGAATGTTTGAGCAGCTTATGACACCAAACTATAAACTCTTGTGTACATGTTTGTGTACAGTTCTGAAAACCACCATTGCAACAAACAAAATACTGACGTATGTCCATGCTTGAAACTGTATGCACAATACCTGCCAATTTAAGTACTGTGAGAGCTTTGAATTATAAGGTCATGTCTAATTTGAAATACATAACAGACTTCACTATACTGTACAGGCAAGATATGTATACTCTTACAAAGACAGGCTTCAGAAGCACAGTTTTCACGCATGCTTAAAGCATGCATTTGACAGAAAGCTACACAATGAAAGTGAGTACTCAACCAGTTGGGTTGTGTGACTAAAGCAGCAGGCCATGGTATGCTTCTGGTCTCTTTACCCTGACAGTTCCACAGTCAACTGTATCTGCGAGCTGTACAGAGCAGTGCACACCTGCCTGTAGCATCACCCAGTGAGGGAGTGTACCCATCACACATGGAACACTTCCCTGGTCAAGCACCAGACACCTGCAGGCTGCCTGTGCCAGCTGCACAGAAAGTGTACCGATCGACATAGCATCAGGGCATGATTCAGAGACCACACTGCACTGTGGATTTCCATGGGAAACCAGTTGATAATACAGTTTCAGCAACTTAATTTTATTATGCAGCTTTTGAGGTAAATTACAAATCAACTGAATGGATTTGGGAATCTCAGTTTGTAAATTAAGCCTTGAAGTTTCCTGGTTTTATTGTCAGCAAAATTATTAAAAGGTACAAAATCATAAGCATAAAAACAAACACGTTTGCAACTTTCATAACTATGTTACAGTCGTATCCATGCACTGCAGTACCAGTTCAACGCACAGCAATGCAAGGTCGCCATCTGCAGGTGTAGAAAACAAACTGCATATTTCTCCTCGAGAGGCCACCTCAGGACAATAATTTATGCGAAAATTGCATCTGCTTGCGGGTCGTCCCTTGAATTTATCGTAAGGAGCTTTACAGTAATGGAGTCCAGCCACCTCATCCGCAAACAATGGTCAGGCCCCACCAGCACTGCTTTTTTTTTTTTTTTTTTTGCTCCACACGGCTTCATTTCAAGAGTATTTATTGGTAGCTATTCGTGCATCGTTTTATTTAATTGATTAAAGAAGTAAACTGTCTGACTAAAATTAAATTCCATACATTTTTATGGCAACACAAAATGCAGGGCCGTGACACACTTACCCGACGTCAATAAAACTCGCAGCGAGAAAAAATAACTCCATTTATGCAGGTGTCGGTGGTACAACTCCGAACCCATGGGAACAGATTACATTTTTGTATGCAGCAATGAAATTGGAATTGATTGGCTTTTCAGAAAATAGGCTGTCTTTGACTTGACACTTTGTGAAAACATCTGTAATGTTCCAGTGATTCAGGAATGACCATTAACATTCACTTGATTATTTATATGTTGCTATGTGTAATTCGTTCGGCGTCCGTCCCGAGGATTTAAAGCTATAACAGTATTGTCCCATAACTAACCTTTTGTAGGCTCTGCTGTAAATTCACTAAAACACTTTAACGACATTTACACTCATTAAAACACTCATTTGAACATATGGAAATATTCAGACAGCAGTTCTCCAAACGACATCGGTTAAAAAGTAGGAAAACCTGATCATCCAATTTCATGCAGTCACTCCCAAAAAATTACTTGCAATTTTCTTACCAGGTTAGTTAAAATGAAGTCTCAACCACACGATTTCCCTTTTGTCAATACAGTCTGACAAATATAGTGTTAATACCGTTTGAATACCAACATAAAACACTGTTAGACAGAGCTAAACGTACCTGTACTAGGAGGTTTAGTTTACAGGTGAACGCCCCCTTTACCCACCTCCGTCTAGAAAGTTTTCATTGGTTATCATATACGGGTCGGTAAAAGGGACAACCTTAACGGTGCAGGAGAATCAGCTAACTACCCCATTAAAATAAAGCCGCACCATTTATGTCCAGTGTAGAATTTCGACCACTTCAAATGTTTAAAAATGTATTATGATTGTGAAAATGTAAGTCAGCTGGTAATATTACTCGATCATATAAAAAATGTGCGTACAGATTCCAATTTACTAACTAGCGATAGCTAGCACTATAAAAACGCCATCTCTGAGCAGCAACAGTGAACTTAAACATGGCCGCGGTCATAGTGAAAGCTCAATCCTTCCAGAGCTTAAGAACAGTGTTACAACCGTAAGTGATAGAAATTACTTGTGACCCCATCCTTTTTGTGAATACCAATTTTTGCATAGTATATGGAGCAACAAGAATAAATCTTATCTGCAAACGTATAACGTTAATACTCGCTTTTAGGCTTGTAAGCTGGTATCTGCATCTCATTGAATGACGTAAGCTAATCATACGCCAGTTTTACGAAATTTACAACTTAATGAGTAAAAGTAAGCGTATTGACTGTACGAATGCTACGTTGTGACGGTTTTAATGTGGTATGCAGATTAGACGTACCTGAATTGTCAGCTTTAAGAGGTATCAGTTTTATTGGTAGCTAATACGGCATGTTAGCAATCGAGCTTGTTAGTTTATGTGCAAGGTGAAGTAAAGGTTCTTGTCCGCTAATATTTCTCTGGCTAACATTTAAACTGCATTTAGCAATCACTTGTGATTTGATTGCCTGGGTCTGAATAGGAAAGGAAACGTTTGATTGCAACTTTTAAAATTAAGTTGATAAACTTAACTTCTGCAACTGTTTATTAAATCATTTTGTCGTGTTTTTCCGTCGCTCTCCATTGAATGCAGTGTAGAATGTTTCATGCATACTCACACCAATTTGTTCTACGTCTGTTTTAGTAAATGGTTATGGACCAAAGGATCCGTCAGGTGTGCGTCTTTAGGTGAGGAACTACAAACGTGTTCCATAATGTTAACTATCCATAATTACAGTTAGAGTTCATGAATATGGATGATACTGATGATGATTATCAAAACAAACATGGGAAATGATGAACTGTGTGGTTATCAGTTAAGGTTCTTGATTTTTTTTTTGTTTTTGTTTTTTTAAAAGCTAATTGTATTGTGACTTGTTAATGGCATTTTCTAAGTTCTGTCCACAAGGTGACATCTTTGTCCTGCTACAGGCACAGGCAGGATCGAGAAGGTCCTCATCGCCAACAGAGGGGAGATCGCCTGCCGTGTCATGCGGACGGCGAAGAAAATGGGAGTGCGGACAGTGGCAGTGTATAGCGAGGCAGATAGGCAGGCCATGCACGTAGCCATGGTGAGCAAGTTTAACTGAAAATCTAGATTGTATTTGTGGTTTCTTTTTACTCCTTTGTCCAGTTTCTGGGGAACAATATGTGTCAAATACCCTTCTTTTCTAAAGCGTTAAAGGCTCATTGTTTTCTGTTCTCAGCGGAGACATTGCATACTAAATTTATTGAAAAGTGTATTGTGCATAATGTTCTGTGTTCTGTATGTACATACATGGAATAACTTGATTAACTCATATAATGTAAAATGCAGTGTTGAGTGACATGTGCCTGTTTGCTTATGCTTTGGTTTATTCTGTCTCCAGGCAGATGAAGCCTATCATATTGGTCCAGCTGCATCCCAGCAGAGTTACCTGTCAATGGAGAAAGTCATGACAGTTGCAAAAAAATCAGGTGCTCAGGTAAGTGGAGTCTACAGCAGGCTGCTGTTCCTGTAAGCTGCCTATAGAATCAGAAAAGCTACTCCTAAAGGCCCACTCCAGCCCAACTTACCTCCTGATTTTACCTGAAGGTGTACTCATAACAGAGTAGTTCACAGGACTAATTGAAAAAAGTATTGCCCCCACATCTTCTCATAACTTTGAATCAGATCCTATAGAATCAACCACAAATGTCAGGATGAATCAGGTGGACCTGTAAAATACAGTAACTATTGAATATCTAGAATTCAATGACATACCAATTGTGGACTGATGATTTTGACTGTGGCTTTGAGTGTGGTAAGCTAGACTGGTTACACTACATTGGCAGCAGTGTAATATAATTGTTGTAATTTGGAGCCTACAAATTCAGTTCTTAAGCTCTACACTATTTTCAGACAGGGAATTGTCATTAAACACTTGAGCAAGATATTTCACCATAATTTTTCACCATAAAGTTGAGTGTATATTGGGTTTCTAAACCACTCTGGACAAGTGTCTGTTAAATGTATAAATGTTTAAATGTTAACCATTTTAAATATATTTCCCATTTGCCTAGTTTACCAGTTTGTTCTGTCATCTCCATATCTATTGCTGTCCTGTCTATCTCAATGTAAATGTCAGATTTCCCTGCAGTTCAGTTTGTAGATGTTACATTATTTCCTCTTGTTTGTGTCACATTACCATGAGTAATATTCTCAATATCTGTATCATTTAGTGTGTGTGTGTGTGTGTGTGTGTGTGTGTGTGTGTGTGTGTGTGTGTGTGTGTGTGTGTGTGTGTGTGTGTGTGTGTGTGTGTGTGTGTATTTTGGAGTTGGCTATATTGTGTGTCTGCTGAGAAGTGTGGGCTTTGCTTATTGTAAAGCAAGATTTTAACCTTGCACATCTCAGGACATTTCTGACCTTTAAGTCCTGTTTTACCAACTTCTCTATGTAGATTCATGTAACTTCTGCTCATTGTGTAGAAGTTTAAACTGGAGGTACTCAATATGGGTGCAAATACAAGAAAACAAGAATTTACACCTGGCACTTTTCAGCCCACATGTTTAAGAGGAGGTGGTATGTGTTTCAGGCAATCCACCCAGGATATGGATTCTTATCAGAAAACACTGAGTTTGCGGAGCTGTGCAAACAGGAAGGAATAATCTTCATTGGTCCTCCATCTTCTGCTATACGTGACATGGGAATTAAAAGGTATTTCCCTTTTCATTCATTCAGCATGCTTCAGGTGCTTTTCATGTGGAAAAACAGTGCAATGGTGAACATAAAATATATATTTTAGGAAAAGCCACATGCTTTTGTAGTGCATGCTTCTGTTTTGTTCAGTGAGTCCCATTCTACCTGTGAGAGAGATATATGCGTGTATGAAATTTATATATTTATTTATTTTGAAAAGCACATCAAAACACATCATGTCAGCAGCTGGTGTGCCAATAATTGAGGGTTACCATGGTGAGGACCAGTCTGATGAGAGGCTCCAAGCAGAAGCTGCAAGGATAGGGTACCCTGTGATGATCAAGGCTGTGCGTGGAGGCGGTGGAAAGGCAAGTATACAGTGATACACCTAATGGGATGAATCCCTACTTTAAGGATATGGAGATTTTGTTTATGCAAGCATAATGCTACTAATTGTAAGTATTGGCAAGGAGCACTTTTTTAGAAAATGGTCAGTGTGTCTGCACCAGCACTAATACGGTCACCATACCCCTTAGCAGCTTTTGTATGAGTGGTAATGCTATTGTCATATCCCTACACAATGTCTGCATCAGTGCTAATGCTGACGTCATCCCCCATGAGCAGGGTATGCGTATTGCATGCTCAGAAGGAGAATTTCATGAACAGCTGGAGTCCGCTCGCAGAGAAGCTCGCAAGTCTTTCAATGATGATGTCATGCTGGTGGAGAAGTTTGTGGAAAATCCCAGGTGTGTACAGATTTCTGTGGAAACTCTTCTTTGAATAAAAGTTTTATTACTAAAACTTTGATCATTGTAGTTAGTATTCCAGGCTGAGCGATAAGGATGTTCAAAGTCTTTTCATGTCTTTCTTTGCTGCATCATCCTCTAAATTCTGTATTATTCTTGTACAAAGCTTGAGCTGTCTGAATAACACTCCAGCTCTGCTGCAGAGCAGTGCAGTCATGCTGCAGCCTAGCTGTAGAGCTGCACAGTCACCCTTGCACACAGGCACTCTCACTGTTTGTGGCAGCAGAGTACTGGTGCCCAGATTGACCTGAGAGGAGGAGGTTGCGTGATGAGATGAAGTTTCTGTTTGACAGTTCCTTCCCCTCCGTACTGCTGCTGTGGCCAGCTGTGTGCTGCTTATTTCCTATGCTTTCCTCTCCTTACAGACATGTGGAAGTTCAAGTGTTTGGAGACCAGCATGGGAATGCTGTCTACCTGTTTGAGAGGGACTGCAGTGTGCAGCGGAGACACCAGAAGATCATAGAGGAGGCACCTGGGGTAAAAACAGATTCGGTTAACATGTTTCCATTCTAACCTGTACTGTGTTTATTGTGGTTTGGGAAGCATTGTTATTGGTTTAGTTTAGTATCCCATTTCAGCCTTATCCCTAGACAGGACTGTGCTGTACTGTTTCTCATTGTTATGAATGTTAGTTTGATATTGCAAGCCAAATTTTACTTAAATTAGCTGTGCGCCTTATTGGTAATTCCAGCCATGACTGAAGGCCTGTTCAGTCACCATCCCACCTGTGAATCTTCCCATTTTTATTTGGAGAGTCCAGTTTTAATTTCCATCCTCCATAGTACTGTAGCGCAAATGGTGAAAGCATAAAAGTAAATATCTGCTCAAACCTTAGTCCATGTGTGTAAAATACAGCTGTTAGTCAAGTCTCCCATGTTTTTAGACATTAAAGCTGTCCATGCATCGTAGTACTTGCCTTGCCTTGTACTTTCTCCTGGCTAAAGTTAGGATTAGATTACACTGTGTCATCTGTCCCTGTGCTGCAGCCAGGAATCAGTGCAGAGGTGCGAAAGAAGCTGGGTGAAGCTGCGGTGCGAGCGGCCAAAGCTGTCAGTTACGTGGGGGCAGGTGAGAGGGCTGGGGTCACATCTGTTGTCTACGATGCTGCCTGCCACTGCACCCCTGCATGAGAACGCAGCACTGCTCATCACTGCTCCAAGAGTCACAGGGCTGTCTGCAAGTCTCCAGATATGCTACACACGTCCCTCTCATGAGTAACAAATTTGCCTCAGGACCCATAAATAGATTTTTCTGCCCTTTTAAATTTAAACATTTAAAATGCTGCCCCTTTTATACTAATTTTAGTTTGTGTCATCACAAAACCTGTGAATAAACTTGCTGTGTACTTTGACAACAACATAACATCAGGGGTCCAGCCCTAAAATATTTACCAGATCAAAATGCATGGTGGCACTGTAGTGAGCCATTTTGAGCCTGAATGCTCACCACCCTTCAACAAGTGGACAAGTGGACAGTAAGGGATTTAAGAGGCTGAATCAATTACATAGTAATGAGATTTCTGAGGAGGGTATCCTGCAAAAGGGAGATTTGGTGTGAATCCACAGCCTTTAAATCTGACCCCTGACTCCACACAGGCACTGTAGAGTTCATCATGGATGCCCAGCACAACTTCTACTTCATGGAGATGAACACCCGGTTGCAGGTGGAGCACCCTGTGTCTGAAATGATCACTGCAACAGACCTGGTAGAGTGGCAGCTGAGGGTGAGTGAGACACGGTCACAAAATCCAAGTAATATTAAGCACATTTCCCAAAATGTCTGTCATTGATGTGCTTTATAGTAGACCCTGGCTGAAACCCTAAAGCAAGAGCAGGATGACCGTGGTAAGGAGAAAAACTCCCTACATGGCACGTAAATGTTGCCAATACCACACAAATTCCCTTTGCCACTGCTGAAGTACTAATCATGCAGGGTTTAGGTACACAAAGTGCACACACTGGCATTCTGCAGCATATTAATGTATGATAGTCCACATCCTGCCAGTAGGCCTCCACTACAGGGCAGAAGTGTGCCAGAGTAACACACAGCACTGCTGAACATTTTCAGCATGTCCTTGAGCAGTGGTATTACATCCCAGTCCTAGAGGGCTGTGATAGTTGTAGGCTCCTCATACCTTTTTAATAAGAATAGAAAAACTTTGAAACTAAAATGATCGACAAGGAAAAAAATGTATAAATGGCAAGCAAGTAATGTGCAAGATAATGTAAACAATTTTTTTACTTTTGTATTTGACTCATGCCACTTTCATGTCCAATACTCTGTGACTTGTTCTCAACGTTGGGTAGAAGTTGCCCTAACGTGTGTGGGGTTTCCTGCCAGGTGGCGGCGGGGGAGGAGCTACCACTCACCCAGGAGCAGATTGAGCTCAAGGGGCATTCCTTTGAGGCCCGCATCTACGCTGAGGACCCCAACAATGACTTCCTGCCTGGAGCGGGGCCCCTGCTGCACCTGTCTACCCCACAGGGAGATGAGAGCACGCGCATTGAGACGGGTGTGCGTGAAGGTACTGGAAGCCTGCTTTGGCCCTGTCCCAGTGGCACATGAATTGGAGACATGACAATGCTGACCCTATCAGGGTCCTTTCTGCTTCTACTTTGAATTGCATGTACAATGCAGATTATGTGACATTGTCATATTGTGTGTGTAAAATGTGTAAGAAAACAACTTGGGAACTCAAGTATTTCAAAACAACTCAAGAATTTGTGAAGGTTGAAACTAATCGGTGATTGACTTCTTAATTTAAAAAAATAAATAGATGAAGTGAGGTCCTTTTATGACATACTCATGCACTGGGGTATGCGTTCCTGATTTAAATATTCCATTTGCTGCTTAGGAGACGAGGTGTCCGCACACTACGACCCCATGATCGCCAAGTTGGTGGTGTGGGGGGAGGACCGCTCTGCTGCTCTGAAGAAGCTCAGATACTGCCTGCGCCAGTACAATGTAAGCCCCAGAGCAACCTGGGAAAACACCCCATCATTGAACTTTTTCCCCCAATGATGGTGAGATTCCCCCACTTTCCATGTCTGCCTGTAATTCAATGAATTAAAAACAGAGCCTCTTTCAAATTAATTATTTTCCATGCATCATATAGAGCACTTTTTTCTGTTTCTGGCAGATTGTGGGTCTCAACACAAACATCGACTTCCTGCTAAGCCTCTCAGGGCACCCTGAGTTTGAGGCGGGGAATGTGCACACCAGCTTCATCCAGCTGCACCATGACCAGCTGTTCCCTCCCACACGTACTGTACCCAAGGAGATGGTGTGCCAGGCAGCACTGGGGCTGCTGCTCAGGGAGAGGGCCCAAACCAATGAGTACAGGGCCCACACCAATGGTACAGCCCTTCTCTGAACCCCCGCCAAACAGAGTGCTGAAATGACATGAAATGAAACACTGCTCTGATAGAATAAAGTACTTTCTCATGTGTTGGTGTTGGTTCTTCTGGCCTATTGGCTGCTTGTTTCCCTTTGCAGATCAGTACTCCCCCTTTGCTTCCAGCAGTGGCAGGAGGGTGAATATTCTTTACACCAGGAACTTGACTCTGCAGCTCGGAGAGAGCAGTAAGTTATTCCCCCTCCAAAATGCCAGTAACAAGGTCAGTGTGGTATAATTGAACAGGGCTTGTAACTTTAATGTTGCGAATTTGATTCCCAGGTGTGGAACCTCTGTTATAAACTTTGAACAAAAATACATTTCCTAAATTTATCTGTATACCGGGACCTGCCAAGGGCTAAATGCTTGTACATTTTCCCCTTGGCTGGTAAGAAAATTTACCCTGCCTGTAAGGATATGGATATATATACATGTATTTTTGGAGGAAATGGGAGTTGTGTAATTTCTCTAGAGTGTCTGTCAGAGGTACTGGAATGCAAGAGGGAGAGTGGGGAACTCATCCACAGCCTGTGTCCACAGCCTGTCCCCCATCCAAACTTTTTCAGTCATGCTCACACTATGCCCCATCACATTAAGAATGAATTGCAGATGCATTCAAATACAAGAGCCTTGTGTTTGAGGCTTAAAAAGCTTCTACAAAGGAAGCATTGCAAGCCTGACCTATGTAGGGAGGTATTTCAGCAGCTTTTTTGTACATATGTGGTATATGTCCAGGAAGTAATTGTATGCAAACATTAATATACATTAAATGTCTTTCCAACAGAAGGTGTCAATTTTCACATCCTTCCCCTATTTAAAAGTAACTTAATTCCAAAAAGGTAATTTTCAACAAATGAAATAGAATCCAATTTTAAAAACATTTACAACAAAGAACATGGAATATTACCATTTTTTTTTTTTTTTTTTTTTTTTTGTTATTTTTGCATAGCCTATTAGCTTACCTTAAGTAAAGATGTCTATAATGCTATAGGTGACTGTATTTGTATTCTGAATGTAAAATTGCTTTTCCAGAAGTGGAAGTGGCTGTTACATACAACCCTGATGGCACCTACAATATGGAGGTAAGTATTTAATACCCAAATTGCAGTGTGGTGCCCTCTTAGCTATAGTCTGTTGGTTGACAATATTACTTACAACACTTCTTACATTTTGCCATTTAAACAATAAGTACATCATTTGTGTGGCATTTCAGTTGTGTAAATACAGCTTTACTCATGTTTTGTGGAATACAATAGTTGATACTTTTCATGGTCACATATATTAACACAAAACACTGTTTCCTTTGAGGGGAAATGGAGTCACAGTGGTGTGTGACTGGGAGCATAAACAGGTTTGTGTAACTGTGTTTGTGTATGTTTTAATGGCTCTCTGACCCCTTCTGCAGGTGGGTGGAGAGGTGTTCCAGGTTTCAGGGGAGCTGTTAAAGGAGGGGGATGCCTGCTACTTGCACTGCTCTGTTAATGGGGTGCTATCCCGCCCCAAACTCGTAGTCGTGGACAACACTGTGCACCTCTTCTCCATGGTGAGACTCCCCATCCTCCATATCACTCCAAATCACTTCTACACCCTTACCACCTCCTGTAAACTAGGCAGAGGTCTGAAGGTTGTCATGGAAGGAGCTACACTGTGCTCCATTAAGCTCCTTTTTGCACAATGCCTTTTTTTCCCTCATCACTCATAGGGTGAGGGACAATGTGCGGCCACATCAAAAACAAAATGTTTATTTTCACTGTGGGTTTTACTTTGAGTACTCATGTCTTCTCACCCCTTGTTTCTTCATAACCCCCTGCAGGAAGGCAGTGCAGAGGTGGGTGTACCTGTGCCCAAATTCCTGGCAGGAGTGAGTGGCTCAGGAGCGCAAGGTGGGGCTGTTGCCCCCATGACGGGGACCATTGAGAAGGTAACTCTGCCTCAAGGATCATGACATCTGACAGGCAATGCACCTCCCTGGGCATGTCTTGCAACACTGACATACAGCGTTTGTGCATGTGTGTGCAGCCTCCTGAAGGGATGTACAGCTGTCAGGAAAGTGAGTCATATGTTCCTGTGGTCACTGACTGAGAGGTCTCTCCCACAGGTGCTGGTGAAGGCAGGTGACCAGGTGCAGGTGGGGGACCCCCTGATGGTGATGATTGCCATGAAAATGGAGGTGTGTCTCTTGCAAGAGGGCATAATTCATTAATCATAAATATGTGATGAAAAGCATTTTTTTTTTGTCCACTACCTAGTCACCTGATGCAGAATGT
Source organism: Albula goreensis (assembly GCA_022829145.1). Taxonomy (NCBI): domain Eukaryota; kingdom Metazoa; phylum Chordata; class Actinopteri; order Albuliformes; family Albulidae; genus Albula; species Albula goreensis. The sequence continues at coordinate 13,284,540 of CM040753.1, read as the reverse complement.
CGTGTCTGATGCCAGATGCCTTCCACCAGTATGAACTGGAGTTTTTTTGAAACATGCAGCAGCCTCTACCCATTCACCGAAATGCAATTTCCTCTCTGGTCCTTGTACTGTCACTTTGTTTTATATTTTAATAGTGAACTAAACACAGTGGTGCAGAACAGTATGACTGCACTAAATCCAGAGGTGCAAAACCGCAACTGTGCACTAGTAAGAAACCAATGGCTTCTTACTACCTCTGAGAACACCAGAAAACATAATGAGGAGAGTGAGTGGCTCATTCCCTTTCATCACTGAAGTAAACTCTCCTAACCAACCATATTCACCACCTTCACAAACTTGCTGTCACCAATCAGATTGCAGAAAGCCTATGCCATTAAAGTTGGTTATCCAGATGGTTTATGAGACATGTAGAATCAGTTGTGAAGGCTTGGACTTTGAGTCTGTTGTTGAGCATTGTTTCTCTCCTGTACCTTGCAGCACACTATCCGAGCCCCGAAGGCTGGCGTGGTTAAGAAAGTGTTCTTCAAAGAGGGCTCCCAGGCCAACCGACATGCCGCGCTGGTAGAGCTGGAGGAAGAGGAGGCCAGTGAAGCATAGTTTGTATTTTCACATGTATGAACAGAAGAACGTAAGACTAGATAACAATGGTGACTGTAAGAGTACCTTTTGTAGTGCTGTAAGTTGTATGGTTGCCTTCTCAGTCAGCTGCCTTCTCTTTTTCCTTGCAAAAATATCTAAAAAGGAGAAAATCAACACCCATATAAATTGTTTGTAATACTTTTTAACCCCAACCTGGGTGAATATTTTACATGGGTCTTTGTACAGAATCTGCTTTTTACCAGATGCTTGCACCCAGTAGCTCTGTGTTTGGTTGTGGTTTCCATGGTATCCCCATCTTTCTCTTTGACCCTCCCCCCACCCCCTTTGCTTTTTTTGGTCATTGGTAAAGGAAGTTTGTCGGTCTGTGTTGAGTGCAGCACACTTTCTACCATAACCCTCCCCTGTGTCTGAAATGGTCACATGACTTACTGAGCACACGCCAATCCTGGGCTGCACAGACTGCACTGGGCATGCTCCAGTGTCCTCACTTTCTACTAGTTACCAACTGCACTCAGAACAGACAGCAATTGTCTAACTTTTTAAATGTGTGTGTATGTCTTGTAGCATGCTTGCTGTGAAAAGAGCAGGCTGAGCGTTGCGTAGGTCAATGTTTTATGACCGATAATGTTTTCAGGGGAAGAGACTGAGCATGAAAGAAACCAGGCTGACTCTCCTGCATTGCCTTAATCAACTAATTTATCTTAGTTTGTACTACTTGGAAGGTTCTTCCCCTCACTGCTTTTCCCTTTTTCTTCATGTAAACTGTACAGGGGAACTTTTGTTTTTGAGGGAAAAAAAAGATGTTTCGCACTTGTTTTAGATAAATTGATGCCATGATATATTTAATAAAGTGATTTGGGGAAAAACACAACTATGGGGAGAAATTATGTCTCGCAAGTAAAGTTATTTATGCAAGTAGCCTTGTTTGTTTCAATAAATAAATATTCCATCTCTGATTTCATCTTTGTGCACTTTGGCTGGATGACTCGGACATTACATATGTTGCATTAAGTTTGTTTAGCCAACCTTATCCAGATGACTTGCAATGTGAAATGGCATAAGTGCATCAACAAGAATTAAGAGCAGCAGGGGTTCTTCTGAATAACAACCCTGCCAGACTTCACTGCAGGCCATTTGCTCCGCTATGGATTGGATGTTGCTTCCTCCATCTCCCTGGGGCTCTGGGTCTCTCTCACTTTGCCTCTGCCTCCAGGTCTCTCTGCCGGTGTCCGCACGATCGCGCTCCACCTTGGTGTGTGCCCCCTGGTTGTGGGGAGCTGGGACATTCCTGAACATTGCCAGAATTGTGTTCTGTTGGTCCTGTGCCAGGTGGGGGTAACACCATTACTCCAGCTATTTCCACTCTGAGCATCTATGCCCTGGCTCTGCTCCTCCAGACCACTTCCAGTCTGATCACTGCAGGCAGATGGACTCTTTGTCTTCACTTTGCCATGCTGTTCAGTCAGACCTTTGCTTCCCAGGCTCGCATATAGAGTGAGTCTCATCTGCCAGCCTATCAGGTGGAGAAGGCAGTGCCAGTAAATGCCGAATGCCTTGTCTGGCTGGATGAGGTTGTGTCCTTTTCTCTGCCTGCAAGGGGTCTTTGTCCACATGAGGTGCTCTGGAGCCTTGAGGCTACTGGTCTCTTCTCTGTGATGCAGAGCTGGTCTAGGCTGGTCTGTCAGGCCCAGTTTGATGTCGCAGCACAATGTTGGGGTTTGATGTCCCTCACGGCTGTATGTACTATGTTGAGGCCCAGCCCTTGTCTGCGAGCATAGCAGCATATTTAAGGAGGTCATTGACATTGAATGTGCATTTGTGGAACAGCCATTCAACTGCCTGGCTCAGACCAAAAGAACTTGCCAGAATGAACAAGATCATTCCCAGGATTCAGCAGAAGTGGGGAAAGCTAGAAATGTACAATTAGAAAAGGGTGAATATCATTTTATTTTAGGAAAATCTAGCTGGAATGTTTTGTATCTGCACTTGGGTTTCTCATATTACATTTCCCTTTAAAGAGATGTTCAGCACAAGGCTGCAAACTGACCCCCAGGCCCAGGTCAGATGGAAGCGGCTTTGGTGCTTGTGCAGTGTTATACAGTCATACGTTTAGTCACGTTTACACTTGTCCATGTGCTCCTATCCAGAGAAACTACTACAGGAAGTGCTCCTCCCAGAGGGTAAGATGAGTTTTTTGACATCTGCTGTAATGTGTCCATCTAGGTGTCTTAGGGCAGTTTGGGCAGAGATGAGGTCACAGGCCAGTAGAGTAATCACCCTCAGTCAAAACCACAAAGTCTGCCCCGTGGGCCATGGAGAGAACCCTGGCAGTAAAACACTGGGGTCGTGTCCTTAAAAAAAAAAAAAAAAAAATTAAATGCCTTGTCACACTGAAGATGAAGCACTGTAAGTCAGCACCCAAACCAAACCTCTGGCAATCTAAAAATGACATTTGAATTACAAATACCTGCAGGGTCTTGCTTTTTATAAGTATCAGTAGCAATTAAAGAGACTTATTTGTTACATTGCACCCTCTTCCAAGACCTTACCCATTTTATGAATTACAGCATTACAATAGCATGTATAATATGCAATATATAAGCATTAATGGGTTACCATTATTCCACATATTCCTATATGCAAACCCCTTACTGCAGGACAAATGTGGATCTGAAAGAGACTGTAAGATGTTGTTATGAGCAATATTGTGTAACATTGAAAACTTACAGTCACTCTAAGTGATACATTGAAGTTTCATTGAAGACAAACTCATAAAACTGAAAAGGAACTCATCTGACCTTCCCTCCCTCAGCAGTTCCACCTCAAAGGAAGTTTCTGGTTTTAAGTATGCTTTGATTTTCATTGATTCTGATAAAAACTACTCTCTCTTCCTCAGAAATGTGTTGAGGTTCAAGATCCTTTGTACCTGTTCTATAAAAACTGCAGTGGAAGGTCTGATGAGTAAAACTATTAAAAGAAAGCTATTTCGTTGTGATATTGGATTGGTTTATCTGTTGCCTTGGGGCAATTTCACATGAAAGACAGAAAACAATGTTGGGTAAACAGATGCATGATAGAATCTTGAGCCTGTTGTGGCTGTAAGTAACCCCATTGTGTAATAATCGGGGTGAATTCAGGGTCATTCATTTGCACACCCATAAGTCTGTCATGCTGCAAACATTTGTCATTGAGTGGGGAGGGGGCCTGGGGGTGTTTCATTCATGTATAGACCTATGGAAATCGAATATACACACACATGGGTCTGACACATACATTGCACCAGCTCTCAATATAATTAAGGATTTTCAAGATTACTACTGAATTAGACCTTATGTTTTGGAGAGAGATGTATTTGTTGCATTAAAATGACTTTTCAGCTGCTGTGCAGTCTTCCATTCATTGCCAAATAACTTTTTTGAATGAGAAAATGGCTTTTGTACAGCCTAATTTTTGCCAAAAACAAACAAAAAAAATGCATTGCTGTCTTGTTCTGAGATCAACAGTGACCACACTTTTATCACCTTTATAATGAGTAATTATTTAATTTAGTGGTAACAACATTGTTGCTGCTGCAGCTACAGTCAGAATGTAAGGGAAACTTTGGTAGATTTGGTACCTCTGCTTCGGGTCCACACATTGACAGCAGCGAGTAACGAGGTATCTTGGATCACAGTGAGTGAAACACTCGTGGAAACTGCGCATGCGCCAAAAGCGGTAACGTTTGCGGAGGAGAGAGGAGAGCGGAAGAGTCTGTCAATTATAAACATGGTAGGTGAAATTACACTTTGTTTTTGTTTTGTTTGGAATTTTTTGCCTTCCCGGAAATACCGAGTCGTGCCCACTTTACCTCAAATACTAGCAATGCTTTCAGCTAGCTATACTGGGTTGTTGTGTTATAGATATGCTAGTAAGAGCTTTCTTCTACCGGTTTCAATTCATTGTTGGAAAACCTATCTAGCTATAAAGCAGAGGGCAGTTGTAGATCCGAGTTCTACGCTGCGCACTGAAGTAGACAGAGGATACATACGCAGTCGAGGGCCGTGGATTGACAAGGCCTGTGTCCTAGCATTGCTATCAAGAGAATAATTACTATACATAAATGAAATTTTCAAAAACATTACAGGAAATAAATGACATTAGTATAATCAGTCGTGTAGGATCACAGCATTTTGGAGTGGATTCGAGTTGTTTATTGAACAAACGTTAGCTAGCTAACGTTAGCTAGCTAATGTAATCTATATCGTGTATTCTTCATGGAACAAGCTTTTGTTAACTTATTGTTCAAGAGAAGTAATAAGAATACACTCTGCCTGGCGAGTATAGTTTGTTTAAATTAGCTGTAGCTGATATATTTACAATGTGGCCCTAGACAGTAAAATCGGAAATAGCTCGCTTACTAATAGCATGATGTAGTGTTAGCTAGACGTTTAGCTCAGGTATTTTAACTGACGAAGTAATGTATGGTTGATTGCTGGCTTGCTGTAAATGTTGGGTGGCCAGCTACGCGATTATACTGTTAACGTTGGAACAGTGGAGGGAACTGTATTAGATAATTTCGCGGTCTTCTTACTACGAGGTCAGGAAAACCATGTTTAGTAGACAAACTGGTGTAATACTTACGGTTCAAAAACAGTGCTTGTTTCAGGAGTTTTTACTGTTAATTTGCAGTATTACTCTAAGTGTGTTAGTATCACTACAAAACATCACTAGAAATTGAATATGAGGTTTGCCAACGTTAATGCTGACTAGCTAGCCAGCTCAGTTTAGTTTCGAGATTTTGCAAATGCAGTTGATTGCAAGCCACATTTCCAGTAGATAAATTGTTCGCTAATAGGGTAACTTTTCTGAACTAAAGTTGTACTGTGTCACACTACAAGCTTAATATATAGTTTGATTTATTTCGCCGATATTTTGTATTTGCGCTGATTGTCTGAAACATTTCTGTGGAGTAAGATTAGTTTCCTTGCGTATGCGTAGCTATTGTGTTTGTCTTCCACAGAACAAGCTGAAATCCTCACAGAAGGATAAGGTTCGCCAGTTCATGCTGTTCACACAGTCTAGTGAAAAGACTGCAGTGAGTTGTCTGTCACAGAATGACTGGAAATTAGATGTGGCCACAGACAATTTCTTCCAAAATCCAGAACTCTATATTCGGGAAAGCTTAAAGGGAGTTTTGGACAGGAAAAAGTTAGAACAGCTCTACAACAGATACAGAGGTAAGTAATATACTGCTCGAAGACATCTCTAATTGAAGGCTCATTGGACTGTTTATTCGGTCAATAGAATTGCCTCAAACATCTACACTTGGTGATGAAGTTCATTAGAACTGTGTTTTTAAACAGCATGGAAATACAGGGTGATTCTATGCTGTCTATATTAGAAAATGATTGATTGGGCATGTATGTTTGGAAACTACCAATGTCAGATATCCTTAAATCTTAACATTGTATATACTTAGATTTACCTTTTATTTTAGTTAAATAACTGAAATCTTAAATAGGTAAAGAGGAGAACTGATGGAAATCAAAGCTGAGATGATAATGAAAATTTTTAAACAGAGGTTGAGAATTTGAAAATGGATGTAAAAATGATGCCTCAAATCATTTATTGCATCTAAAATGTATATTTGAGAAGGATGTGACTTCACTCCACTCAACCCACTCGCTATATTACTCCATTACTTTCAGCCATAGAAATGAGAAGTGTATCATTGAATAATTGCAAAACACTGTCCCCTTTGCCATATGCACAAAATGTCAATCTTTAAATATAATAATAATATAATTTCAGACCCTCAAGATGACAACAAAATTGGTATAGATGGAGTTCAGCAGTTCTGTGATGACTTGGGGTTGGACCCTGCCAGTATTAGTGTTCTGCTCATAGCCTGGAAGTTTCGGGCAGCCACGCAGTGTGAGTTTTCCAAGCAGGAGTTCATGGATGGAATGACAGAACAGGGGTGAGTGCCTCCCTGGAGGAGATCACACATAACTACATATTCTCCCCCTATTTCATATACACTAAATGTACAGTAATATTACGGGAATGAGTTTTCTGTTGTAAAACCATTTCACAAAATTCAGTGAAGATTGGTTTTTTGTTTTTTGTTTTTTGACATGGAATGACATTCCTGCGAGTCACTGTGTTGGCATTTAAATCTGCTGAGGGGTGGCATCGTTGAGCTTATTTGGGGTTTTTTTTTTTTTTTTTGCTCATAAGTGTCACTTGAGCTTAATAAAATGGGTACAAACTGTTGGTCTATTTTTCTTCTAAGGTTATGTGATGCTTTAATAAGCTTTTTAAACAGTTGTACGTTTGAGAGCACAGTATTACCAGCGTCATGTTTCCTATCTTTTGAAGAGTTATGGTAGTCCATGACAGCAGTGTGTCTGTTTGTCAGAGTCCTGTACATTGAGCCTTTATTTTGTAAGTTGTGACTAACATTGCCTTCTGTCTTTTCAAGGTGTGACAGCATAGAGAAACTGAAAGCACAGTTGCCAAAAATGGAACAAGAATTAAAAGACCAAGGAAAATTTAAGGACTTTTATCAGTTTACATTTAACTTTGCAAAGAATCCTGGACAGAAAGGCTTAGGTTCGTGTCACTGTTCTTCTTTACTGTACCTGGGACCTGTGATCTACGTTTTAAGCTACATTGATGCTATTTTGTATTGACATTATTATTTTAAGAACTTTTTTATTTTATTTATTTTTTTTACATTTTTGTCTTTCAGATTTAGAAATGGCCATTGCTTATTGGAATTTAGTACTTGCAGGACGATTCAAATTCCTAGACCTGTGGAACCAATTTTTATTGGTAAGATTATTTTACACCATTCGTTGGTTTTACCATCATTTGACCTCAAGGTGAATTGACTCATTAAATTTGGAATCTTTAAATTGTCCATTATGTAAAGTGTCTGACATTTACAAGACTTCTAAGTTATTGTTACAGGGGAATTGTATCTGATGAGAAATGTGTCATAGCTGGTTGTTTTTATAGCATGGAAACTAGTAGAAAACAACAATAAAGTGACATCTAATGTAAATGCCTGTGTGTGTGTGTGTGTGTGTGTGTGTGTGTGTGTGTGTGTGTGTGTGTGTGTGTGTGTGTGTGTGTGTGTGTGTGTGTGTGTAAAAAACAAATGTATGTCTGTATGCACATGTTGGCAAGCATACTCATCCAGGGTTTGCTACCACCTTCTGTCTACCAGATTTGACTTAAGCTCACTTTGATGCTCTAAAATAAAAGATAATTTTGTCACAGGAAACAGATTTTTTTTTTCACTTGTATACTGTGAACTGATGTAGTTAACCCTGATGTGAAATTTATGTGGCTGAAATTCAAATTCTTGTTGTGGTTTGTTTTCAGGAACATCATAAAAGATCAATACCAAAAGACACTTGGAATCTCCTGTTAGACTTTAGTACCATGATTGCTGATGACATGTCCAATTATGATGAGGAAGGTAAGTTTCCTTTACGTCACACAAAACTGCCTGCATACATCCAGACAGTTGCAAAGTATAAATCATAGGTATAATCATAACTGATTTGTTTTTGTATTTAGAATCTACTACTTACTGTTATCGGCACCTCATTCACATGCACAAAGTTCACTCTCCTTTTCATAATATGTGGCATGTTTTCTAATTGGGAAACAGCCATGTTTACTGAGTGAATAGTAATTACAATTTAGTAGCCCCAGGGCTGTTGAGCTCTGCTTTGGGCTAATAGTGTCTGCACCACTGCTGGATCTGGTGGGTCAGGCCTTGCTTCAGAGCCCTGTTTAAAAACAATTTAAACCCTCTGCAGAAACTGTGTTTACATTCCTATCTTCTGCACATTGTTAACATATGAAAAAATATTCCAAGCCCAAGTGGACTGTGTTAAAAAGCTTTGAACAGCCATTCCTGGCTACCCCAGACCTGTCTGCTGTGACTGTGTAGGTTTCTGTGGGACATGGCCTCTGCTAAGGCTTCTAAGGACATGTTAAAAAAAGAAAAATTCTATGAACATTGTTCCCGCTCTGAATTTTTTGTTATGCATTTCCAGGAGCATGGCCGGTCCTCATTGACGACTTTGTGGAATTTGCGCGACCGAAAATTGGGACAAAGAGCACGACAGTCTAGGAAGTGGTGCTGGAAGAATGTACATAATTGTTTGTACGAGCAGCTGACAGCAGACACAAGGCAGTGGGAAACACACAGGGCTGGACTAAGCTTGGGACACAGCTGGCTGTCTGTGGGCACATCCTCTCGGCCTTCTAACGGTGGTTTGGGCCTCTGTTTTAGCACAGGCATCCTTTTATATTGGCTCTGGCCCCAGCTGGAGTTAAGTCAATATTCTGGACCATCCTTACTGTTTTTTTTACCAGTGTTAGGTTGATGCTGTCTGCCGTAGTGTCCGTTACTCACACCAAGCACAACTGCGTCTTAAACCCCAGCGCCACGGTCCCTTGATGAATGTTGCATAACAAACCAGAAATTTGTTCTCGTTTTGATACTTAGTGCATCCCTGCTTTGGTATTTCTTCCAGTGTTTTAATTAAAACATACTTTTGGAGTGATAGACCAGTCAAAAACATTTATTGTAGCAAATACTGTCAAAAACAGCTCTTTTCCATTTTGACACAGTGAAGGCTTTCATTTGGCATAGCTGAAACTGATTGTTTTAATGGCTCTGCCATTGAGTATTTGTGCTTATCTGACACTTGGAAGGTTTTCTGTTGATGCCTTGATGTAACTAATGGTATGATCACGGGTTTTCATTTGTTTAGCCTATTTTGATATGTACAAATGACAATTCTGAATTTGTACCGTTTTTTAAAAAATGTGATTTTTTTTGTTTAAAGAGGAGGTAATGTGCTTGCTGATGTGGCACAGCTCTGGCTGCTGACTGCAGTTTGTTGCACAGCGATTTGACTTGCCATGGTCACTCTCAATGGATAAACAACCTGCCAGATAGACATTCTCAGAGAACAGTACAGTGGACTTTTGGGCTGAAAGGCCCAGGTGCTATCAGGAAGTTGTCAAGCACCTGCATGTTTGAAAACTTTAATTCAATTAATCCTTACTGTGCAAAGAGAGAATATCCATTTGAAAGGTGTGAGCCAAACCAGATTTATCCAGTCAGTAGTTTTGTGGGGTTTTTTTTCTACATTTATTGATACTGGGGAAACTAAAAGTAGAAAAAGAGCAATGGTAATGGATTGCTCAAACCCAGAGTTTTCAGTTGATGAACTTGTGCATTGCTTGGAGATTAGCAATGCATAATGCCTGTGCATCCCTATTAACTGGACTGTGCAGTGATTGGCTTGTTACCCTCCTTTATGTACACTGTCCTAAATGTAAGAGTCATAATCTAGCATCCTGGAAGATTCCTCTCAGATGCCACCGTTGTACACAATCATCCCTGATTGTTTTCGACCAAGAAAGTTCTTTATGTTGGCGAGTTGATGTGGATAACCCAATTTCCACCAAAGCTGCTTCTATATTAAGGTCTGTTCAGTGTGCTTATGACCCTTGGGTGGGGATAAAAAGGATTGTAATTGCATTTAATTTTTATTCATACTTTAAAAACAAAACAAAAAATAGTCATTGTACTTCTGTGTGGTATATGTGGTGAATGGTGGTCCAGAATTGCTGGCTGACAGAAAGACACCATGTTCATGGTCTATACTTATTGAGCTGTAAGTCCTCAGAGTAAATAGAGTGGTACTGCATTGTTATAATTACTATGTAATTATAAAAATAAATTAATTGAAGCTTGAAATGTCTGCTAACTGCAGGAATAAGTGATGTTATTCTCACTTCTCTAAAATGTGACTTTTACACTTTAGTTTGAAATGCAAAGCACAGCAGTTTCTTGTCAGAAGGGCAGCCATCTGGTGAAGTTTCTCCTGTTTCCCAGCTCAGAAATGTCATTATCCAGATACCTGCATTCTGTGTGTTCGTGTATTGAAGTGCATCAGCATCCTAATCCCAGGTAACATACCTCAGGGAGATTTAAGGTGGTACTGATTAAGATGATCTGCTTTTGCAACAAAAAAAGAGAAAAACTTTAAAATTTTGGTTCAATTCATCCAATGATTAACTCTAGCTGAGCACATAGTGAAACAGGAGTTTTTGTTTCCAAAGTAAAGCAGAAGACTTTCAGTAGTTAGACTGACTGAAATCCACAAAGTTCACTTGTTGGAATGTTTGTGATGACAAAAGCTAAAATGAGAAAAATTAAATATACAAGTATAATTAGATATACTGACCAGGCATTTAAGGCCATTAATGAACATTACTTTCTATTGAGCAAATGTTCAAAACGTTACTTGAAAAGCAGTGAGAAAGATCAAACTTCTGGATATGTTAAAGTTAATCTGATACTCCATTATAGAAGTGAGTCTGTATATTGTATACTATGGTTTATGAACCAGATAAAATCAAAACATTTTTATCCCTCCAAGTCTTTGTAAAAGGACATGGATGCTTGAGTAACTGTCCAGCTGCAGATCATGGCAACAGTGTGCAGTGTGACACCTTCATGTTGGCGAAACTACGGCCAACTGTGTGTCCTGTATGACACCGTCATGGTGATGAACTGATACCATACCTTGCGGCATGGTACACACTGCAACAGTGCCTTTACTGGATGGTACAGCTTCTGCATGCAGGTTTTGATTCAGGACAATGCTGTCAATTGCTGCACTCAACTACTCTTTAGCAGGATCTGCCACACAACATCACTGACTTTCTGGGGAACTTTAAAAAAAAAAAAGAAAAAGAAAAGCACAGTAATCATGAGCAATTTTCAAAAAGTTTTTCATGTTTTTTATTCGGTAAATAGAATTGTTCTCATATACATAAGCAATAAAACAACTTCACTGACAGAACACAGTTAACAGACTTCATTTGAGACTTACAGAAAATAAAACAAAACCAAGAAAAAAAAAAGATTATTTCAGATAGTGTCCGAGGTCCAGGTTGGTTTTTATTGCTAATAGTCAGTAACCCAAATAAAAATCCCTTCTGTGATGTGGCTAAATTGTGAGGAGAATTAAGTATATTTGAATTTGCTATAGATGAATTCCATTTAGCATTATGCTGATGTCAAGAATGAAATAATATCTAAAGAATTTACGTACCTTTATGAGAAGTGACCACTTCTTTGAAATCTTTGTCTAACGTAACAGAAATTTCCAGAAACAACAAAACCTCCCATTTTCCTTAGGCCGAGTGTCCTAAGATCAGCAACTGTGCCATGTATGTACTTCAGTTCTTTGGTGATTGAGGCAAAATCGTGAAAAACATCTGATTAAGTTGTACCTGGCACTTCCTACTTTTATACATCAGTTAATAAAATCCCATGTCTGCTATATTTCACCAGCAGTGCAGGGTTATGCATCCAGTTTTCTTTCTGACACAGCTTAGCTTAACATGCAACCCAGACATGTATTCAAAAGGTGAGATGTTGACTTCACCAATGTAATCAAACCCTCTGTTAACCAGAGTTGTGATGATATCTTAGAGATTGGAAAGGCGAAAAAACAAATGGCCATCGTAAGGTAAGAAGCCAAAAGAGTAAATCGACAACTAGTTTACAGTTATATTGCAATTTATCTTACTTCTAGAATCCACAGAGTTCAATTTGAAAACAGTCTACAATAACTCTTACAAAGGTTGTCGCGAATCAATGCCATCTTGAATGTCGTATGGGTCACTGTCACTGGTGGCCAGTTTAAAACGGTTGTCTCAGTTGCCTCCCGTGCCCAGCCACTCACCCTGACAAGTCCATGAACAGAACCTTCTGGAGCTAACACGGCTCATTCAACACTCGCTTGAGATGACTGAACAGACACAGTCACTCACTCAAACACACAGCACTGTGAATGAGTGGTTAGTAACAAAAAAACAAATGCACACACAGCAACCAGATAAAATGCTAATTAAATGGGAACAATGAATGAAGAAAACAAACGAAAAAACATGATGTGAGAATTAAACAAAAACCTGTGCAAGTCACATTCCAAAACCGTAATTAAGATGGATATGTGAATTTTCCTTCCATCACACTGAAAAATAGCACTGACAGCTATGCAACTAGCAATTTCAAGAACATTTTTTTCCAATAAAGCACCTGACTTGAGTGCTGATTTCTCATTGCTCCCATGTCTTCATACCTTAAAAATCAGGTACATTTAAAATGGAGTAATATGGCTTTTAAAAAGGACCCCTGTTTTCCTCAGGAAAGATGGTGGACCTTCAAAACAGTCACAGGGAAAAGCAGCAGTAGCTTAATGGAGCAAACAGAGACTGCACCAACTCAAGTCTGTCATGTCCAGCATCAGAAACCAAGTTCTCTTCTTTGGTGTCACTGCATTCCCTTTTTGTAATTAATAGAAAACGGTGGATGATACTGTTTTCTGGTGAATCGTTGGCCTCAAACATTCACATTCTTCCTTTCTGATTAAGCCTGGCAGCACTAGAGGAGGGAGTTGAGCTCTGAACAGAGCGGTCAGAGTCTGGGGGACAGACTCCAGGCTGCTTTAGCAGTGGGTGGCCTCCACAGGTGAGAGCGTCAAGACACTGCGGTCGTTGGAATAGAAGGGGTCCGGGTCGCTCCATGATCTAAAAGCAGCAAATGAACAAGGGACAGGAAGTGTGGGTGTCTGGACAATGAATGGGAAGGTTTATTCTCAGATTCTTTCTGTCTCTCTCTTCCTCCTGTCTCTCCTAGGGATTGTAGGAATGAGGTTTCAACCCATGAACCCCAAAATGGGTTGGCCCACAATTAGCTGATTGATTAAATTCAGGTAGGTACTGGTAGCATATGTTAGCTACCTCCATTTGTGAGGAAACCTCTTTCCGCCATCACTGTCTTTTCCCTCACCCTTTTACCTGCCCAGTAACCTTTGTCAATGTGGCTGAATTGGGGAACAGATGGGGAAGAGTGGGTGGACCTAAGGTCCATGGCAACATGTGCTGGGATGTTAGAAACTCCCACCCACAGTCCTGCCCATCCTGGAGCCAAATCCATAGCCCTGCCCCCTACTTCATTCCAACCTACAGAGGACAGAACAAATCAACTGTCAAAGAAACAGAGTGATGGAGAGATGCTAGTTGTTAGCATAGAATGATGTAACATGGATGGAGGGTGGTGAGTGAGGTGGACACACATTATCCATGAATGTTTAATCAGCTTGTACACATGCACTCATATGCTTATATTCCTACCATCTACACAAATATACGTGGGCCCATCCAATCAACTCGGATGGGCCCATGTGTAGCTTATTTTAGCATAACGTTTAATTTATTTCAGCACAAAATTTGGACCAACTTGAACTTGTGTCCTTGTAAGTCCTAAATAAAGGTTATAAACTCAATGTTTGTGACTGGTAATGGTCATAGCAGGCCCACCCCATTTGGCTCTAGACCTGCCTACGTACACATTTTCAGCGACATTAACGGGTTTCTTACATAGCTGAGTTGTCTTCTGCATATTTTCAGCTACCTCAACCAATACTAATGGCAAAATATAATTTCCCAGTATATAAAGAACTGATATCTGTACAGCTTATACAAAAATACAACAGAAAATATAGTTTTTTTTTTTTTTTTTTTAAATCTCTTGGCACTCTAAAAGTTTTAATATAGCCATGTAAAAAAAAATCATATATGTAGACATACACACACTTCACAAACAAGTACGTATACGTATGTACATATATACACAATATATATATATATATATTATATATATGTATGTATATAAAATTTTTAAGCAGAATGTTTCTTTAATAGCCCTTGAAAAAGACATCTTTCAAAGGTGAAAAGGCACGAGGGCCATACTTGTCCACACCTGCAATCTGTGCTGACCGCCCTCTCTAAGGTTTGTATCAAACATTTACTGTCCAACTCAATCACATGCAAACATCTACCATGAATATGTTGTATATATGAAAATATTTTGGGTGCCTATGGATTTTAAACAAGTACAAAAATAAAGATGATATTTCTTTTCTTTACTTCTCTTTGGATAAAGTGCTTAACTCTTCCCTTCATTCAACTCTAATCTTAAAACTTCAATCTGGAAATTTTTGCACTTGCTAATTGCTCATTTAAAATTGATAAATAATCATTTATCGTCCTGATCTCTTAAATAATCTCTTAATCAACAATCTCTTTTGATCTGCTTCTTGTACCAAGCATGACACACATTTGACACACATTTCACACACATTTGGATAATGCTGAACTCCCCAGGACTGGTACTCATGCTTAGGTAGGTACACACTGCATGGCGTCAGTCTAAATATGCAAATAGCCATTTACTATCTGGAAGAACTGAAGCCACAAAAAATTCCACTACAAAAGATAACTTATTTTATTGTTAAACCTGCTGATTTGATTTGAATAAATGAGGACCTGTGATCATGGAATTAGACCAGTGATTCATTTAGCTTCTTTGCTTTTCAGAGGGATGTTATTAATTCTAGATTGTAGTTTTAAGATTGGACTTGAAATGTAGCATTGTGTATGGGAACCCAAGACACATTTTGCCTTTACAGAACTTCCAGACAACCGTTTTAAGACCTTGTGAACTCAGCATTGTATATTCTGCAGTACATTTAAGGTCTGTATCCCTATTAAACACTGCCTATCAGCATGTAAGCTTGACTGTGAATATACTGGTGGATCTCCCATGGAGTTCCCATTATGAAAAATTAAATGCTATATGGACAGCACAGTACCCTATCAAACAGAACAAAGATGGACTAAATATATTTGTTGACTTAACTTTGAGATTGTAAACTCCTGCATTACCTTGATCAGCCAAACAAAAGGATGGAAAATGTTTCTCAAGGGACAGTAAAAGTGGCTAGAAAGGACCTGCGGACACCGTTTATAAAAAACACAGGACTTCTGATCACTCAGCATACAAAATACCAAAGGCAGACCCCATGCGACTGAAACGTTCTTTTCTAAAGCACCTATAAGGCTTCAAGTTTAAAGTAAAAAAATAGCTAAAGATGCAATATTCCCTTTGTGGCTCAGAAGTTTTCAGTGCTTTTTGCTTTTTCCTCTCAGTATGGTCCCATATCTGGGTGGCAAAAAACTCCCGAGCACTTGAGGGTTTCAGAGTGAAGCAACTGTACACTGAAAGTATGGCAGGAGAGATATTCAGCCTCCCTGTGTGATTCAGGAAGTTTCCCCTCCCCACCTCCAGGTGGCAGTGTTGTAGCATTAAGATTGGAAGGCATCTCAGCCAGAGCCTGGAGATTCATGATTGAAGCCCCAGTCCAGGAATATCAACCCGTTTAAGTAATGTCCACATTAGGAATTTCATTATTCCCCCTTTCCCACAGAGAATGCAGCAACCAATCCCCAGATACTCAGGAAGGAGAACAGCCACCCTTGATACTTTCACCCATTTACAAGTCCAAGAAGCTTGCTGTTTTTCAACACTGAAAATATGTCACCAATCACATATTTCCCATTTTGTTGGAGGAACACAATACCAATGCATGTTTGATTCACGTACCTGCAGGCACCTGGCCACCCAGGAGTGCCAGGTAGAGAGCGATGCAACACACATCTCCAAACAAATTCACCTTTTAAGGTGAAGACACACACCTCATTACAACCCACTTTTAGGTATGATTGATTTCAGGGTAGCATCTGTTCCCTCCCACAATGTGGTCACAGTGGAATTTTTTTTCTGTTTAGCCTGAACCCTACTATGCACTTCTGCAACCCACTGAAAACAGTTGCAGCCAGCCACTGATGCGCATGCTAATTTGATTGTGACTTTAAAGAGGACTGACAATGCAATTTTAACAGGTGTATGGGGAGAAGGAAAAGGCTGGGGAGGGAAGCACACTTAGCATGACATCTCCCCCTTTTCCATGGAAACAGCACAATGTACTTTGGCAAATCAGAAACCTGGGACAGAAGCAACCGGTAGGGAATGCTACATCTTTAACAGGAAGGAAATCAAAAAATGTGCAAAAGGTTTGCTTTTTGAGAAAAGATCATTCAACAAGGATATAAGTCAAGTTTTTTGGATGATAAATACGTTTTACATTTAATTTGGGTTGCGTATGGAAAGAGATCAAAACTGTTGTGTACTGAGAGGATCACACAGAATTTGTCACAGGAGAGTCATTTTAGTCTGAATCTCTGTTTCAGGAGAGTCATGAGTTAGAATCCATATACTCGAGACCTTAGAGTCTGAACTTGTGTGTTAGTGAGTCACTTGAGTCAGAACCTTTCTTTCAGGAGAGTCATTTGATTCTGAATCTTTGTTTCAAGAGAGTTCTTTGAGTAATAATATGCACTAAAAACCTGCTACGGGCACAGACAAGGCTCCCCTAAAGCCAGATGGTGGCACAATCCTGAAGAAAAACTAGACAGGTTTGGAAATACTGAACCGCTTATATCAACAAATGGTTATAAAGACACTGCAGGCATACCCCTTTTGTACATATGATACTGGAAAATATATGTACTCCAGGGACTCAGAAACCATGAAATATATTCTAAGCAATTATCATTTAAAATATAAAGAAAACCATGCATCTCCACTTTGGAATTGGCACCTGAATTGCATCATCAGTTTTGTATTGTCAATGTTTCATGACTCTGTGACTAATAAAGTTAATTCAAAGTGAGATGTGACTAAAACTTATTTCATGCTGTGTAACGGACTGATTTCACAATGAACATTCCATTGGCCTGATGTGTCATATATGGTTAAAACAAAAGCAATGGTGGTGCTGAAGTGCGAGAAGTGAGTTTTACCTGTGGTTTAAAATAATTACCAGATTTTTTAACAAACTGGTCCATATGGTCCAGAAGGCCGGAAATAAAGATTTTTTTTATGTAGAAAAACACATGGAAAATTGACAGGGGCTCATTACTTAAATGTCATAAAATGTCCTTGCTACAATTGGGACAGTGCAAATGCATGTCCTGTAAATGCATTGTCAGTTTTTGTGTGTTTGCTAAACACAACATGAGAATTGCTGAGACCACAGGTGCACACAATCCTCTTCCCTCTTCTTCTTGGGGCCTTTAAAGAGTGCTGTTTGTTGACTGAGCCATTTTTGAAGGGTTCTTGGTGGTGGAACTGTATTCCGTTTAAATCCTTTAAACTAATTGTTTTGATAGTTTTATTTTCCCTTTTCACCCAAAAAGGAAGAAATAAATGGCCTCTGGCAATTTTTTTCATTAACTTGTCTGTGATTTTCTTCCGCACATCACACGGTACAATGGCCATGCCTGCCACTGTCTGAATGTTTTTTCTTTGAGTAAGAGCCACCATTGTTATTGCTTAACCATCTATGAGAACTTGTTGCATATGGAGAGTGTGAAATTGACACATTTTCCAGTAAAATAGTGTTTTTGGAGTTAGAAGGTTTTTTTTTTTTTTTAATGATGCTGAAAATATATTAAATGGTTTCCATAGAAAGGCCAGCAAATCACCCACTCATGTATCCTACTGTGGTTTCTCCTCTCTCTCTAGCAGGCCTTTGGCAGTCAAGACTGGCCCCAGGAGGTGAGGCCAAACATCATACTCTCTCAGTGGCACCACCTACTAGCGTCAGACGGGCAATGAGGCAGGCTCATCCTGCTCCAGTTTGTAGGATATACGCCTGCAGCAGAGGCTGTTGAGAGAAACATCGCACCTGCTGACGCGCCCGGGGTCACAGTGTCCCATCACCCGCTCCACCAGCTGGCCCAGCCGCCCGCACCCCCTCTCCCCCTCCGACAGGCAGCACAGCGACTCCACACAACTGAGGCCCTGGTAGGTCTCAATAACCTACATAAACAGAGACAGAGGGGAAGAGGAGGAGAAAGGGAGAGAACAGGGTGCCAGAGTGGGACAGTAAGGGGGGAGGGAGTGAATGAGAGGGTAAACCAAGACAGTAGATTAGCATAGGCACACTGTCAGCTCCCCCTGAAGAAAGAAGTGATTTAAGTCACATTCCCAGGGAAATTGTTGCACCCCCCCCACCCCAACACACATACACAGAGTTCTTATGTTCTCCCAACAGCTATGGGGAATGTTCATGGTTAATGATACACAAAATTGTACAAAATAAAAACAAGAAACAAAAAATGTGGTAAACACTGCCATATTATCCAAGACATGGCTGCTCTTTGACTGCGTGCTGGAGCAGGAGCCAGGTCTCTCAGTTTTACTGAACTCCTCCTCAGTCCTTTCATTTGCTGCTCGCATTAACATTCATCTCAGCACAGTTTCAGTATAACAGAACAGTAAGAGAGTACATAATTAAAAGTGATATATTATATCATATTAAAACATGAAAGGGAAATGCAAGAAAAATGAAAACAACCAGGACAGAAAAGTAAAGCAATCAAACTGCAGTAGGCTGCATAAACTGAGAGAAAGTCAATTCTTCGATCTGACACTGCTCTGGTGTCAGCCCAGCCTCTGTATCGCTGAGCAAGCACTTAGCGGTGCCATCTCACAGAGGTCTGCACAACATGATCGTCCAGTTTGAAGTTACAGACTCAATATTCTCCTCCTCTACCATCCCCCTCACCCAAAGGTGAACAAGAAACTCAATTCTGTGCAAACTGCAAGGCTTGCAACAAAGCATACCCTTGAAGTGTCAGTACATTAGTCAAAGGGATTAGAAAAAAGTTATTAGAAAAAGGTAAGAGTTGTTAGCTAAACTAGCATTCAGTCTCATATAATGCAACCAACTGAACAGGTTAGCCTTGGGAAGACACATTATCAACACAGCATAAATTATTACATTCTAATTAGTGCAATTCATGACATTCTACTGCACAGAATTGCAATTCACTGCATTTGACTCCACTGGACTGCATTCTATTCTGTTCTATTCTACTGAATTGTACATGACTCAGAACTAACGACCTGAAAAGGAAGAAATGAGTGAACTCTGACTCCCTGGTTTATGGAATGATAGAACACAAGAGTCTGTTATACCATTTCAGTGTAAGATTGTGGCCTGTGCTGAATCAGACCAAATATTTAGTTCTGGACCTGACACACAGAGCAGTCCAGTGAGGACACCACAGTTCTGTCTGAACTCAACAGTGAAACAACACCAGTTTCTATGTCAGACCGTATTGAGAGAAATGTAAGATTTAAGTTTAACTACAGTACACAGACTACATCTGTGAGATGAATTGAATAAATCTGGTTCTGCTGTATTATTTGACATGATTTAATTTGCCAGCTGATGCTAAACTACCCTTGTGCTTATCGACCTGCCCCACAGATAACAGGGAACATGACACACTTCAAAGAATTAGGAACTGGGGAAAAAAGACAACATCTGTAGTTCGCCTGGGGAGAAAGCTATTTTGTTATCTCAGAGGGAAGAATTTTCATTTATAAAAATTTGTTGAAATTTTCAAGTTTTTAAATGTTTGTTTCAAGTTTACAAGGCAATATTCATTATCATTGGGGATTAACATGACAATCTGATTTAAGCATAAAATGGATTTTAACCTTAGTGGAACAGTAGATGACAACTTGAAGGAACTTAAGAGAAAGAAAAACTTGATTAATATAGGTCTTTATTCAAAAGAACAAGGCAAACAAAACTGAAATGACATCAAAAATTTTTCTGAAAATATATATAAAATAGTTTTTATGTATTCAGGTAAAAAATGTTGTTCTTGTAAAATCTTTCAAAACTGATATTCACACTGACAACTTAAAAGGAGCATTCTGGCATTTTCATATCAAATGGAATTGTGACATACCCTTGACGTTGTAATGCCTGCCTTTGTCAATATGAATTATTGTCACTGCTCATTATATTTAGTTATTGTCAGAATTTATGTTTAATATATTTGGTTGCATTTAGCTGGAATAAACTGTGCCTGATACATCTCAGTTATTAAAAATAAGTCCTCAGGCTAAATGCCAGATTACTCCTTTAAGCTTAAGAAGCTAGTCCTCTCATTTAGCTTCTGGAGCTGTTTAAGTTTTGATGGGAAATATTACACATGCATTTTAATTAAGGATGTGCTTACACTTAAGCCTTATCGTTCTTGGTTTAAACCGATAATGCCAAATCATTCAAGGCAATAAAAAACAACACCTTATTTTCATCCAAATCATGTATATTTTTGTATATTTCGTAAAAAACTATCAATGTGTGTAATATATTCAGTCCATTGTCTGCAAAATTATGAAGAAGGCATAAACTTGCATGATTACGAGTATAAAATAACATTTGGGATAGGAAGCTAATTTGGGTTAAGTGGGTCAATTACGTGTGGAATTGTCTTTATGGAATAAGTTTTGTATCTTATACACTGTTTTATCTGTCCGTCTGCAAGAACACTGTGATATTAAGATATTCACTGTGATATTCATATCCTTTTTGTGACCAAAATAACCAGCTTGTTTTTATGGGGTCACTCTGCATAAAACATCCTCAGCCCAAATATTAATAAGAGAGATTTAATATTATCAGCTCAGAGTAAACCGTAATCTAATGGATTTTGAAATAAAACTGTGTGTAGAACACAGACAGCGTCCTCTGTGTTTACTATGGAGTAGGATGCAGGGCACGCTCAGTGTGTCCTGTGTAAGTTTGCACAAAAAGCCTGGTAAAAGCAGTGAAGTTCAGAGCACTAGACAGACATCAATACTGCTTTATATTTGGGCTTCCTAATATCAATAAATTTCACAATATGCATATCAATACATTAGAATTAACTTTTCAACTATTCTGAAAGGTAATCAGAAGGACTGTAACGGTTCACATCTTTCAGACCGTTTAGAGAAGCTCAGTTTGGTGCAGTACAAGCAAATTTTTGGTCCATAGT
Source organism: Albula goreensis (assembly GCA_022829145.1). Classification (NCBI taxonomy): domain Eukaryota; kingdom Metazoa; phylum Chordata; class Actinopteri; order Albuliformes; family Albulidae; genus Albula; species Albula goreensis. The sequence goes on along the minus strand of CM040753.1, from coordinate 13,263,105 downwards.
GCAGTTGATAAAGCAGTGAAATAATATTAAAATCCACAACTGCTTTTTATAGGACTCTGGAATAACGTAACATATTAAATAAAGTATTATATCTTAACCTGTTTCTGTGTTTAACCTAAAATCCCAGTGTCACATTATTTTTCAAACTACTAACAAAGCTCAGGTAGCAAGCAAATTTCTCCACCATGGCTAATGGAGGACATGAGCCTGAACTGGAGGATCTTTCCGGAAATATTTCAGCTTCCTAGTCGGCTACATGTCCAGCCTCTGAAGTCTACCAGGATTTCATTTTCCCACATGCAATGTTGTTCTGCTATTTAAACCTGCCAGTACCCTTCACAGGTATGGCCTCACCTCCAACCTAAATGAAAGGAGTAAATTAAAATAAAGCAAGACAGTACGTTATATGGACAGATGGCAACTGGGTTAACATTACCACCAGCTAAGAAGCAAATCACTTATGTCCTGTTGTATGCATGGTGGTCTTCATCCAAACTATGTTTCCTGGACTGGTGACACACAAACACCATAGTCTGAATGCCATCTTGGTAATATCGAAAATGTTTGTGATCGACAACGAGAGCTTGCTAAATTTTGTTTCATTAACTGGGTGATCACAAGCAAGAACCAGACAATGAAATAGTTCACTTTATTAATTAATCTGGATAGATAACAATTATGGTTCATCAACCAAATGTATTGTTACCATTTAGTATATCTGCTTTACTGATAACGAACTGAACCATAATTGCAAGACTGAGGTTTATGCCAAACTGTGGGGTATGGTGTACCGTTATACCCATAACAATACGTATACAGCAATAGTAATTACATACGTTTATCATATAGCATAATGAAGGTCAAAACAAGCTGAAATTCAGTTACTTTCAATCCTTAAGCTCTCATAAATATTTAATGATGTAGCTTTAAGGGAAGATGGCACAACTGTTGCTTGGCAACATGAATTCAGGCAGCAAAATGGATATGGTGATATCACAGTATAAAAATATGATATGATTGAAATTCATTTTGACAGACAATAATATCATTTTATAGACAAGCCATACAGAAATCTGCCCACTTCTGGGATGTATTCATTAATAAAGTTAATGAATAGAGTATGGGCATACATGGGTGGAAGAGGCATTTCAAGCTGAAAAACATTGTATTTGATAGACAAAGACTTTGACTACTGCAAGTAAAACTATAAAAACTATATTCCAAAATTATTTCCCAGTAACTCTCTGTGTTACTCAGTCATGTGATCCATTTGGAAGTAGAATGTTCAATTTCAAATACACTTTGCAGCAGTCAGAGACCACCCTTTCATTCATTCCATTTTCAGTCAAATGACCATTAAACAAGTTTTTTTCGTGTAAAACAATAATGCAGGAAACATATATTTACACAAAATTACACAAAAACCAGCTAAAATTAACTATAATATCAAACCAACCAGGAGCAAGACAAAGAAAACCTTATCTTATATGAGACCTGGTAGACCACCAACACTAACACCATTAGATAGAACGTATGTAAAGCTTTCAGCTTTGAGAGATAGTTGGAAAAAAATAAAGCTTCACTCATGTGTCAGATCTGAAAGAATTCACAGGTGTTTCTGTTGATCCTTTCACTGTGAGAGGACATCCCAAAGCTGGGTCTGAAAGAATGTGTAGTTGTTAAAAGCTGCTACTGAAAAAGGAAATAGACAAAAGACAAGGGAATCTGCATGAGAACACAAATTGGAGACCTGTGCAGTATGATTTTATGGGCTACTGAGTCTAAATTTGAGATTTCTGTGAGTAGCATTATAATATGCCATCAAAGCAATAAAAGACTCTCAGACCCAAGTCGACAATCATCACTCAACTATGGTGGAAAATCAGTGCAAGTCTGGGACAACATCTAGAGTTGATTACTTGTTTTTGATTGGGCATTTTTAAAGCTGATAAATACAAACAAATCTTGATGCGTCATGCAAAATCCTATGGAAAATGCTTTATTTGTAACAAATTAATTCCACCACAAGATAAGAGCCCAGAGCTCAGCATCACTAAATGTATATGGGATTACTTGGATTGTGAGAATCAGAAAAAGCATCCAAGTTCTAAGACTGTATTTTTGATGTACAAGAAGTATGAAAAAATATCCCAGTAGACTTCTGTTTATCTCCCAAAAAAGCTAAGATCTATTAAAGACAACGGGTGGACACATTACATTATTTTTCCGTGTGAAGGTGTTCGTGTAATTTTATGTTAAACATTTGTCCCCTGAATTTTTTTCTGACACTAAAAATTTGTCAGAAAAACAATTTTCACTCAATGGCCATATTGACTGGAATTTTAATAAACGAAACAGTGGTCTGACTGTGTACAGTACTACTACTTTTATGAAACTCAAGCTAAGTATTTTACATAGCACAGAACGATAGTTTCAGAGAAGAATGTAAGCTGGTAAAATAGATGAGTGTCAGTGACAGAAATTGTACAGTGCAGCAGTTTGTGTTCTTTGATTGTTACATACATGTGTAGTTTTGTGCACATCAACTTAAGTAGCCCACACTACCAAAGTATCATCTGATATTGCACATTACAATTAAGTGAACCAAATGACTGAGCTTAATGACTAAACTTAGAAAATTATGCATCAATTTAAGAGAAAGCGAGATATATCTCTTTAAGACCCAGTTGTATACGTGAAGATATTTGTTGCTTTCTTGGAGAAGAAGCAAGGACATGGGGGCTGAAGTCTAATCAATGTAAAGGAGCACTGATTTGACTTCCCTAAGGATGCTGCAATAAGGCATTAGAGGGTGACTTTAACACAATACTTCTGCCAGACTTACTTTCATCTAGTGTTCATTTCTGAACACATTTCATTGTTGAACTGTACTTCATTAATTTTCCTGCTGAAATATTGCTGCAAGAATTTCTTTTGAGTGCTCCTCAAAAAAATCTAAGATTTCTGTCTGAAGTTAATGCCTGTCTGATTTTAAAGTTTTAAAACAATTAAATGAAAAAGATACATTCCAGATAATTTATTTAGTAAAAAAATCCAAAAACGACAAGGCTTAAAGTTCATACAAAAATATACAAAGAGTAGGGACAAATGTAGGGAAAAAAGAACAAATAATGGCAGACATCCTTGGGAGACTGACACACAAGGCACATTTTCCTTTGAGAACACGGACAAAAGCACAGTGGGGGTTCACAACATGGACGACAGAGGGACAAACATTCCAGCATTGTTTCTCCATGGCTAGTGACCCTGCCCCATGTCCCTATCTACAGTTTGTAATGATTGCGGTTGAACCCCGCAGAACTGGGTGGGGAGCATGGTTTGGGATGGGGATGCTTGGGTAATGCAACACTGGGGGATAGAACTACCTAGGGCTGGGCAGGCCTGCCCCACAGGCAGGGGCTTGGGTGTGGGAGAGGGTGGGCGGAAGCGGCTAGCAGTTGCCAATTGTCCTCCCCTCTGCTCCTGTTTTCAGCAAAGTCATATTCTGAGCTGACTGAAACTTTATCCTCTTCCATCTGGAGGGACAAAACAGGTGTGAGTCTCCTGAACACAGTGAAACTGGAAATAAACAGGGCTGTGTCTGTATTTGGAACACAGAAAGCCTTGCTGTCACCATGGTGCATGATAGGACCACATAGTGAAACTAGGCTGACCATAGTAAATCAAGCTTGCGGTTGCGCAATAATCCTCTGATTACATAAATTAATAAACTGGATGATACACTTTATTAGAAATTATGCTTGATTTTTCATGTCAGGAAAATAGAAGCAATTAGGGAAATTAGACAGGTCCCATGAATTAAAACCACAAGCTCATCAAATAGAGCAGCACAGGCTTTCCGGACACGTCCCATTTCAGTGAGTAGTAATCACTTTCACTGTTCACTGTACATCCTATATATATATATATATATATATATATATATATATATATACATTCATATATATGTATATATATGAATCTACATGAATTTAAAATGCAGGCTGGATTATAAAATCTTAATATACATTAATTAGCATATCAACAGGAGGAATCCTATCAAATTCCCTCCTGCATAAATAAATCCAGGCAGATTTATAGTCGTATCTAATGGAGTCAGACCTAGCATAATCCCATATAAATGTATGCAGTAAGCCATACACAGAATGGGTAATGGCCAAGTGCCAGATGCACTCTTGATGTTAGGATTTAAGGGATATGCATGCTGTGATAACAGGCATGCAGGATCTGCACATGTTGCAGTGAGTTGTAGGCACATGCAGAAGCGCTGTGGAAATTCTGCATGCAGACTGGCATGCACTACTGCTGCATGAGGGGGTTGGCATGCAGTCACTGTAGTCTGTCTGTCTATATGTCTATTGGTCTGTCTGTCTCCCACCCCTGAATGCTGGTTGGTTTGTCCTTGTCATGCACATAAGGAAGCTTGGGGAAGCTCTCCTACTCTACCTAATTTTGCCCAGCTGATTCTTGGCTCTGGACAGGGGCTGCAGAGCAATGAAGTCATCCCCTATAGCCACTCTGTTGGAGTACATCTACAGAGCAGAGGAGTGGAACACACAGCAGGTCAGTAAGGAGAGAAGAGACGTACACACTGGTCAGAAGCACACACTGATATACACACACACAAAATTTACACACAGAAACTCTCTAAGGAGAGAAGAGACATATACACTGGTCAGAAACACACACATAGACACACATGGACACACAAGTAAACACATATACTAGTCACACGCTGTCATTCACACACAGGTCAGTAAGGGATGAAGAGAGGCATACACTTAGAAAACACACACACACACACACACACACACACACACACACACACACACACACACACACACACACACACACACACACACACACACACACACACACACACACACACACACACACGAGCAGAGGCGAATGCCATTACCAGGGTTTCAAGAAAATGTCCGTGTCATGAGTCCAAGAAAAAGGTGTCTCTAGGAGGGGGGCATTGGGGCATGCCCCAGAAAATCATTTGGTAGCAAGCCACTACAGTATGATCGTGTTGCTACTACTAATGCTAAACTTCAGTCTTCATAAACTTTTACAGTAGTCTTGAGATCATTTCAAGGGGAGGCAGTCTCTGATTTGCCTGTGTGCTTCAGGGTGACAATTAACATCTTCAGTGAAAGGGATTTTGTTAAAAGGCAAGATAATCTCATGGCTTTACAAGTAGCCTTTTTGTATCTCAGACCACCACTTTTCTGATTTTTTAAATAAAGTCACACAAAAAAAACAGCGGACACAACCTTGGTGTCCTCAATGGTAGTTATGGCCATAGCAGAGGCCCAGTATGAGGGAACAACACATTGATAAAGCCACTTAATGAGAAGATGATCCATTTTACCAGTGTGATTCCCCCTGTTGGGACATCAAAAACTGCACACTAATCCTCCTTGGTCATTTGATTCGTCTATGACTAGAAGCTTGATGCAAACTGTGTCCTGATGCGCATAGCAGGAGCTAGTGTTCTCAATGTGATCTTCAGTTTGCCAAGGCACTGTCGATTTCCTGTTGTGAGTTGTGTTATCAATACATTTCAATCATCATTTTTATATGGCAGAAAAGTAAATGTTGCAAAACGGTAGTATTCATAGTGTAATGATCAAGAGAAAGAATATTATTAATCATTTGTGGCTGGTTGTGATGAATTTCAGGCTATGGACATAATATCTTTGAGGGAAGTGCAGGTCATGCGAGCCAGTGAAATCCGGCTGAGTAGGTGGTTCATAAGTAGGGTGACTCATAACTCAAATTTTCTCTCACATACTCTCTCCCTTTCTGCCTCCCAAAGTCACACAAATGACTGGAGGAGGGCTGGCAGAGACCGGAGTTTGTGAATAGTGACTGAACTGTGCCCTCTCTAAATGATCATTATTACTGAACATCCCTACGCTCCTCTTTCATTCAGATGTTATGGCTAACACAGCGTTATAGGTTACACATATCTAACCAGTCCATTTTAATTCAAGAGTGAGTGAATATCATATGGTGTGCAATTTGACGATTGCCTGTAAAAACCACGCTGAAATAAGGGGTATCTGTTGCCACTTGAGGCTTTGCGGTAAATGTTTGAAGGACCACGGGGAAAAAAAGCCTCTTGATCAGGTACATAGGGGCTTAGAATGCAACCTGCTAAAATAGGAATGAATTCAGCAGGGGCACTTTAAACCTTGCTGCCCTGTCACATTAACATTTATCAAACATTCTAATCCAGAGTAATTTGTATATCTTAAAGTGACAGCTCATATATACAGCTGGATATTTACTGAGGCAATTCAGTTTCAGTACCAAATCTCTTATTTATTATGGGTAAAAAAAAAAAAAACTCTGCCCCGCAAAAATCTAACCTGAACCTTTATCGTACAAACATGCTACACTAACCTGCTGTACCATGATGCATACAAAGCCAACCTCCACTCTTCATATCTTCTAAAGTCACAGTTCGTGAAGTTTTGTTGTAGAAATGGCAAATATTTCTGTATTTATTGTATCATATAAAATCCTACTTTCTCTTGGTATGGTTCATTCTCAGAAAGGTTCATTCTCGAGCACTGGAAGCAGGTGTAGATGTGAACAGGAATGCCAGTGAGCCACGGCAGGTGACAGAGGGCAGTAGGGCCAGGTGTGTGCAGGCGCCGCATGTGAAGCCATGCAGTGAGGAGAGAGGGAACGTTGGAGACATGCTGGTCCGGCCTGCCAGACAGTCTCAGCAGCTTTCTGTGGTGTACTACCGCTAGCCTATAGCAGCCCTGTGTCCCCAGAACACCTCCCCCCTAAAGGTCCCCTTAACAATGCAAACTTTACATTTCACATGGTATCAGCATAAGGGTAAGTCAGACTGAATAGTACATGACAGAGAGATGCCAACTGGCTGCTCTGATGTGTGAAGGAATCGGTCCCTTTATTTTAGCGGAGAGTCTCCCCTATGGGTGCAGCAGTATGTCTGACAGCTCTGGGGAAGGTTATGATGGGTTTACAGACAGTTCTTTGCTGCTTAATTTCATTATGTTTAAACTCAACTCAGAACTGTTGTACAATATAATCAGACTAAACACATGATACATGTAATATTTGCTACATCACTATTTCTTTGACAAAAAATTGTCATTTCCATTCAGTTTTCCTAATTACATAATACACATAAAATGCTTGGATAAAGCCCAGCTCCACAATAATTGTACTACACTGTAACCACTGAGTTACAAACCCATCTAGCAAAACATAACTCTTCATTACACAACACCAGATCTCTAAGAAGAGCTGTGGTAATGGTGTGGATCTGCCCTGTGGGCCAGTTTTCATTGGCATGCATAAGGTTGGTAGCCCATCAGAGCTTGTAAGGGTGGACCCACAGAGACTTGTCATGGGGACACACAAAGGCTCATAAGGGGGACACACAGAGGCTCGTAGTGGGGGACTTGCCTGGGACTTCTGGGTGCTGGTGGGCTGCAGGTGCCTGTACAGCACCTTCTTTATAACATCAGGGAACAGGCAAGTGAGGACGATGATGATGATGGCAAACCAGGCTGAACCACTCGACAGCAGCTGCACAAAGACGAAGTACATATCCTGTGTGTGAAGGAAGGGCCTGTATAGGGAGAAGAACAGAGTTCCAACAGGACACTTAATTTTACAAATTTGAACAAACTGCATACATAAAACATACATATCATGTATTAGGAAAATAAAATTAAATTGGTTCCAACATATCGATCCATATATAACAGTATTTCTATTTATGAAGGATTTCTGTATTTCCCTACAAAAATACAGTGAAGTGAATACAGTGAAACTATGAAGGAGGAACTGGAAGACCAAACAAAAAAAATTGCATCAGATTGTTGTTGATATTACGAATGGCTTTTTGTTTTGTTTCTTCGACAGGTCATCCACAGGGTTTAGTCCATGCTAATCGTTCTGGCACTTCAGACTTTTACACATCCCCCTCCCGCCACCCCCTGCCAGCACTTTAACACCTTCGTCCTGAAAAAAATGCACATTGTGCTGTAAGTCGCTCTGGATAAGAGCATGTGCTAAATGCCTATAACGTAATGTAAATCAATATCTAATGGGTCTTCAGTCATCAACCAGTAGATGAAATTTTGAACATCATAACTACATTTCTGTTTCTGTATAAAAAAGGTCACTTGTATACATCCATTGTTTGAGAAGAAGTGACAAGATACTTGGGGACAAGTTGCCCTTGTGATTTTACTAAACATTGGTGAGAGGGTAATATGAGCATACCAGATGATTCCCCCATAGAAGAGGGAGAAGATGAAGTAAAAGGCGATGGAGCCCCATGTGACAAAATGATTCATCCATGTCCAGAAGTGAGTCTCCAAAGCCAGCTGTGTACAGAGGAGAACAGGTCATCGTCTCCACAAATACAGGGCCAGAGCTCACATCATCTCCAAAAGTAGTGATGAACAAAGGAGAGCAGGTCATCAGCCACACAAACACAGAAGAGGCTCAAGCCATCTCCAAGATCAGGCTTAATTGCTATTAAACCAATCTCAAAACTCAACATGTTAAAGGTCTATGGTTACCTGAATCATTTTCCTTAAAGATTTCACTTACCTTCAATGTTACTGTAATGACCATTACTGTGAATACCAGAGTGCCAAATGTCCAGTTTCCAAACATCTAAAACAGGAAAAATAAAATCACTTTACTGAGGTTGAAAAAAAGACCTACAACTCGTCCACTCTAAATGGATTTCAGCACACAGTGCTCACTAATGAGCAATAGAACACTATGTTAATTTATTAGTGGTGGGTATTAACACAAAATGGCACAAAAATGGCTAAATTGGTGGAGAACAAAACAATGCCATCAAGCCCTCTGGGGAAAAGTATCTGAATCCAACTCATTTTCACACACAGATGAAAAACTAACAGCTCAGCAACACTTACCCCCATGGATATGAGGACAGTAATACATCAAAACCACCACTAAGCAGGAGACTAATGCAGTACGGAACACCAGATGACAGCGGCAGATGTTAGGCGATTATTTTACAGAGAGCATGCATCGAATATAATCCAGTCAACTCTTACCAGTTGTCTGTTAGCTTTCAAAATCTGAAGACATGCACAGCATGGAGAGAGGGAGGAGAAAGGAAAGATGAAAGAAAAGGCAAGAAGGGTGACACTGTGAAAGAGCTTATCCACCTGTACAGGGACTCAACAACAATGCAAGAACCCCCAAATAAAAGAGGGCAGCAGTGGGGAACAAGCCTGAATGGAACGGAAATAAAACAGATCATGCCACCTCTGTCCAGACCAGCGACTGCCAGCCTAGATCCTAAAATGCACCAGAGTGCTGTTAGTTTCAATAACCTTTAAATGCAGCAGCATCTTCTGCCTGGAGTGTGTTCAAAGGCTTGGACAGATTTGTCTGAATTTACCCTTGTAGACACAGGAGGTGCTGTTTCCCACAAACCCACATACTGCACCTTTAAAACTCAGCAAATGATTCACACCCAATAAGCAAGTGAAGTGAGTTAACTCTGTAAACTGCAGGTTAAATTATTCAATTAAAATCTTAATTACTCAAATCAACCTCATGCTCTAACAATGTTCCCACTCAGTATCAAATCTGATAATTAAATTACTACATAGAGGACTGTACAGATTACTTGGCTGAGAGTGTGCTGGTTGTTGTAGATATCGGCTCACTCATCTCCCGGAGCATTTCCACTGTTACCAAGACTAAACCAAGCCAACAACGCTCTGTACTCACAAAGCAGTGTGCCGCTCGCTGCAATGCAAAGCAGCCCAACCTACATATTCAAAACAGTGAGAGACACACTTGGTCTTTCTGATGCAGTAGTGCAAACTCAGTACTGGGGATCACCTGAGTATGCTGGCTTCTGTTACAGTCTCTGCATCAATTCATATTTGTTGGAAACAACACAAACCAAACTCTTCCATAATTTTCTCTTCTAACCTATTTAAACACATTAGATTTCTCATAACACATACTTTCCCAAAATGGTATTAGTTTCAGAAACCAGTTCAACACACTTTCAGAAATTAGAACCCCACCAATTTTAAAAAACAGATTCTACAATTCTACAATTTCACTGATTAAAAACTGTGACCTCTTTCAAGAGGAATCACCTTCTATCTACTAAATTACAGAAAACTGGAGCGTTGGTTGTTCTGATTTAATGCCCTCTGGTGTAAATATGGGACATTTATTTTTAATAGAATTCATAGCTACTTGGCCTTAAGAGGGTCAATAACCCTTCTAGACATTAAAACTGGATAACAAACTACTGGTTACAGTTCAGGATTGTAAGCATGGCTGGAGCAGTCCCCAGGACCAGGTTTGCACTGTGCTGGTGTAAGTGAAGAGCATGCTCACTGTAGCGTGCAGAACTATCCGCCCCCTCACCTGGCCATTGCCCATTAGCGACGTGTCCTCTCCCATCAGGATGTAGGACCCGAAGAAGAAGATAAAGGCGTGGCAAAAGCCCAGCAGTGTCCAGTACAGGAAAGTTTTAAAGGACAGGAGCGAATTTTTACTGATGTCTCTGAACATAGATGAAATAGGGAAGAAAAACATGTTACAGGCATATGTAAAATATCACCCAATATCACTGTCAGATGGATAGATTGCATTTGCCAACTATTTGCTAAATTTATTTACTGTGAGCTCAGAGGAATAGAATGAGTGGAATTGGCTTGAAATGTGAAAGGCCAAGTATTGAGAGTCAGAGAGTTTTTAGCACAAGCACTGGACTGTGTTTGGTAACTCAAATAGCATTGTGAAAAGTTTTGTTTGAAATTAATTTCTTCAACAAGCTGCATACAGGATGGTTATTTTCAGAGCGTAGACCAAAACTCTTACATCCCATTAGTCCCTGTGTAATTAAACAGTGTTCTACTTGTTTTTCAAAGACTGTGACTGCTGGATATACAGGTGCCCAATTACATCAGATTCTGGCCCAACAGCACCCTGTTTCACTGGAACAAACGTTCTACATGAGAAGCGAATGCCATTTTCTGAAATCTGAAATTTACATGCTCAAGTCAATCTATCATGGGACTGAAGCCTTTACCTTAGACTACTGGAGCACCTTTATAATTAAGAGAGTGAGTGGCTCTGTCTCTTCTGTAGAGGACAGGTATGTAAGGCTCTGACCCACCTGTACAATGCAGGTTTACTCTGGAGAACATGTGGATGCACAAGCTGCTCAAACAGGCTGTACACCAGGATAGGCAGAGATGTGAAGCAGATATTGTACAGTGTCAGATACACACTGTCGTACAGTGTCTGCAGAGTGAGGAGAGACACATACTGTCAGTGTGTTCAAGTCCCAACCAGACACCAGCACCCAGGGACAAAAAATTCCTCTGAGACAGAAGTAAACTACAGGCCAGGTGCAACCAAAAAACAGATGCTTTATGAACTGCATAAATTACTGCAAAACAAGTCACTTCCTCTTCATGAACAATTATATTGACATTTAAGAGCCCCACCAAAGGTAATTTCTCCAGTTATGATTCAACAGGTAAAATGTAAAAGCAGTTCTTATTCAAGACAACACAATGCATTATGAATTAGGATCATGATGACCACTCTCCACAGAGCAATAGAAAGCTCCACACAGACCATAAAACATACATCACACACATATAAAAACACACACATGTGCACGACAGAAATACGCACACATGCGCGCGCGCACACACACACACACACACACAGAAAGACACTTACTTGTTGTGAAAACAGACAGAAGAACTGGTATAAAAACTGGGGTGTGATGAAACACACATTCTAAAAGAAAATAAAAAGCAATTTAGAATCTCAAGAATAACCTGAGTCAAAGCTCAAACCCAAATTCACATTCAAACACTGACAGGACAGCATGCTCTGGAGTCTTACCTTGTAAAAAAAGTACTGCACAAGGGTGGCTATTCTAATATAGTAGAAGTGGCCATGGACCAGCAGTAATTTGGCCAGGAATTTAAACCTTGCAATTGCATAGTCACTGTTTCTTACTGCCTGCCGTCCCTCTTTGCCCATTATACCTGAGAAGAAATTAAATCCATTAAAACAATGTTACTTAAAGATTCAAACAATGATGTCACTTCCGCCAGCAGAACTGTTCTTTCATTATTTTCTAAAAAACACATAGCAGGAAACAAGACAGCACTCTTACAACTTCCACCGAGGACACGAGTGACGAATAAAAGCTGGCTAGCAGATTGGCACCATGATGCTTGCTTTACTGAGTGAGTTTCAGTGCTTACCTATGCCAACATGAGCCTCCTGAATCATGCTAACGTCGTTAGCACCATCTCCCACCGCTAACGTAATGGGCTTCTCTGGGGATGTCTTTAGCAGTCTCACCACCTGTAAAATCAGTGGGATCACCATTAACCAGGTCTACATGGCTACGGTGGATTCAATGACATTGTTCTCACACACATTTTATGCAAATAAACTGATACTGACATTGTCTGAAGGGGCTACACCCTCATACAGAAATATCATTTGGGTTAGGGGTTTTGCAAAAAGTTCTGCAAAATAAAAGCAAAAAATCCTGATTACAACTATTAATCAAAAAAGATGGCAATGCATATATAGAAGGCTTTTGTGATGTGAATACATTGATTGGTCACTCATTCTTTCAGCAAGATGCAATTCTAGCATTAATCATGCCTAGTCTGAAAACAGAGATGAAGTTTCCTCTCTTATCAAAGTAATCAATCCTTAGATTTCCCATCATTTGTTATGACATACACTGTTATAAGCTGTTTGACATATTCATTTTTTTCAGGGCTGTTAAAATGAATGAGTTGCCTTTTGTAATTGATTTGAAATGTTTGATAAGTAAATGAAAAATAATGGAATTAAATTACAATGATATAGTGCAAGGTTCTCCCAGGAAAATGTCCTCTTTCTAGCATCAAAATGAGAAATTAGCCACGCCATCTGATTTACCAAAGACAATTTGAAAATGTGAAAACAAAAGTGAAGAAGTTTTTGCATATTTTGATTAGGTAAGTGGGTTTTAATATACGATTAACCAATTGCGAATCCACTATCTGGTTTGGAGGACATATTGCACCACTTTGTAAAAACAATTTGAAAAAAAATTCCCCCTGATGTTTGGGACAGTGCGATGCAGATTTAGGGCCACAGTGGAGACAAACGGAAACAGATTTAACAGCAGCTTGGTACCTTGGCTTTCTGCAGTGGGGCCATCCTGCAGCACAGCACAGCAGAGCAGTTCCTACATACTTCCATGAACAGCTTCTCATGCTCCCTGAGTGCAAGAGACAGGCTGGAACCATCCACCACCAGCCCATGCTGGATCACATGATCCTCCTTGATCCTGCGGGAGGACAGAGCACGCTCAGTATGGATAAACACAGAGCATGCTCAGCACAGAGACAAATACATCATGCTCAGAAGTGACATGGGGACTGTACTTTTATAGTTTTAGTTGCATCCTTATGTATATAAAATGTGTATTATCATGGGATAAGGAGTGTTTAACCCTCATGTCACTTTCAATTATTACTTATTCTATTTAGTAATTATTATTACTGAAAGCATTCATCATTTCAGTAGTTTCATGCATGGAGTGCTAGATTTATGTTATAAACCAGTTTACCTCAGTAGTCTCTGTAGCTGGTAATCCAGACACTCATGAATAGTGAACGAAATTATTCAGGACAAAACATCAAAACTAGACTAAAACAATGTTAAAAAAAGGTAAAATAAATGATAAAATTCAATGTAATGATTATGACAATGATTTGATTTGAACCATATTTTTACAGATTTTGTGAAGGAGGACTAAGTACAGCAGGACCTTATTTCCACATGCAAGGAGTTCCAAAATATTGGAGCTCTTACTAAAAAAGTATGCGGACTGAATTTACTTTGATCTGTCTCTTGTGGAGATTGTGAAATCCCTTTTAGAAGTGTTTTATGGCAGTTGGTAAAATAGCCATGAGGTCAAGGAGCCAAGCAGTTTAGCATTTTAAAAATGAAACAAGCATCATCACTGATAACTGATGAGAAATTTGCTGTCTCTTTTTCCCATATACCTACACAACTCTATCATCAGTAAACATTTGAGTATTAACAGAGGGATGTGCAAGAGGCAGACCATTAATATACATACTGAACAGGACCGGACCTGGTTTAATGAATGTAATGGGGTGGAGCTTACCGCCTGGCCAGCCTCCGTAGCTGCTCGGCGCACTCATTGTCAGATTTCTGCTGCACCAGCTCCAGGATATTCATGGTCCTGTGGAAGTGACCGCACGAGAGGCTGACGCTGACTGCGGTCTCGTGTTTGTCCCCGGTCAGCACCCATACCTTGATCCCAGCCAGCCTCAGTGCTTCGATCGTCTCCTGAACCTTTTCCTGTAACCTGGAAGGAGAGGCCACGTCCAGTTAGTGTGACTGGACAAAGTTCAAGTAGTCGGACCACGCACAGTTAGCATGACTGCGGTCAGTAAGCCTGGTCAATGATTGCACTTGGCAGCTACAACTAAGCATGGTTAAAATGACCATACCCACATAGCACAACCGCGCCAGGTTAGCATCACCACACCAACACATAGATTAGTTTGAACTGACTAGTTATGACTGGTTATTCTGACTGCACATAGTAAGCAAAAACCACTACTCCTGCAGCTACTTTGCCCCTTTAACATGAGCATTATTAATAACCATAGCCAACAAGGGAAGGCCTCTCACCCTATTCCTGTTCTGCCCTAGTGCATGAAATCAGTGTTCATCTCACATGGTACTGTGCTCTGCTTTCTTCAACAAAGACTGTTTTGTTCAAAATCATGAGTAAGAAGTCCCAGATTATCCAGTGAATGCACACACTACTTAGACAGCAGGGTCAAAAATGTAAAATTATGCAAAGTAAAATAAGCACTTGAAGAAAGCAAAGCATTGTGATTTAGGCAAAGATGTGAAATTTTGTACATGGAAGGAACACACACACACACACACACACACACACACACACACACACACACACACACACACACACAGAGCATATGGTGTTTGCTGACTCATTTTGCAGAGAAGCACAAAAAGCTTTTTAATTCATATGCCAGCAAATCCGATGGCTCCCTGTCTCAGGTGTCTTGTCTCTGGGGGGTGGGATGACTCTGCAGTCCTAACTGCACCACACTGCTGGCCTTGCTCCAAGGGCCACCGCTAGCATTTGGCAGACTGGTTGTGGCTCTGTGGGTCTTGCACTGCTCAGCAGGGCCATTGTGGCCATGCATATACTGAATAACCAATCAAATCAGTGTTCCCTGGCAGGTGGTGGTGGGGGGGTGGCAAAGCCGAAGCAGAGCAGAGCAGGAGGTGATGCAAGAGAAACAGTGGTATTTGAGAAGTACAAAGGTGTGCGGTGGCTGTGGCCCATACAGTCCAAGGCCACATTCAGTCAGACACACAATCATGCCACCCATCACTCATGAGGTAATTTCATTGTTCTTCAGCATATACCCAAAAGGTGTTATATATATTTTACATCACCTTGAAATGTATAAACATTTCAGAGCTTCAAAAAACCTCTGCTGTGCTGTGTATTTCTGAGGTTGAATTCTACTCCCCAAAACATACTTGTCCTCCACACCAGTGGCCCCCAGCAGCTCCAGGTCTCTCTCGATAAAGGCAAACACCTCGGTCAGCCTGTCCTCCCGCTGCTGCAGGGCAGTGCGCGCCTCATGCAGCCTCCGGTCTACCTCCTCATACTCCTGTGTGCTGAAGCGCCTGCAGCCCACCACCAGGGTGCGCAGTCCTTTCTGCACAGAGAGGTACACATAAAAGCACACTGTCAGAGCACACGCACCCTCATGTACACATAGAGCCCTTACACACAGAGATACACACACAGATACACAAAAGCAGCTGAAAACCCTTAATGCAGGGTGTACCAAACAGAGCTTAACAGGCCTCAAGAATTCACAGCTCAATGCACCCAATGCACCATACAAAACATGTATCTGGAAACTCATAGCTGTACACACAGAGCTGCAGACACAGGCTCTTGTTCAAAGCTAAACACACAGAGCTAAACACACACTAAAGGATTTGGTTTTCCTAAATACACTGCAGCACAGATACTGCAAACAAATAAAAAACAAATGACATTTTAACTCCCTCTTTAGAAATCAAATATCCTGCTCCACTTCTGGTAGCCCCTCAAGCAGGATTCATTGCTTCTGACAGGGTTACAAACAGTAACCCTACAACTAATAAATACACACACACACATAACATGTTGAGAAACACTTACACACACACACACGCACACAAACACAGACAAAAAAAACACAAAGAAACACAAGCATGCACACACCACACTGGAAACTGAATGAGACAGATAACACAAACATGCAGAAATGTAAGGAATTCACTACTGAGACATGGAGTCTCTGGCAGGCATGTAAATGCTCTTTAAGTCAACAATCAGTATTATGGGTGGACACACATAACTCACACACTCAAGACTGTCTAATATGTGTGCAAGTGGATGTGGGTGTGCAGGTTCATGGATGTGTGTGTACAGGTGTGCATATACAGCTGTCTGTGTCCATGAATATGCAGGTGTGTGTGTATATGTGTGCGCGCTTAAGCATGTATGTGTGTGCGTGAGCAAGAATCTATTTGTGTGTGTGCGCATATCATTTCAAACTGTGTGAGTATCTTTGTTGTGGCTGTGTTCTTTTGAACACAAACACTCTATTGTTTAGAGCAATATGATGGTGAAAATCACCATAGTCTGGACATCACATGTTTAGGAACAGTACAGTACATCACTCTCACCAGTGCAAACTCATCCACGTGGAGCCTGGTTTTCTCTATCTCCCCGCTCTTGGTGTAAGGCAGAACAGACGATTCTGCTCCCTTAGTGAACAGCATCTTCTCCCCTGTGATGGTTAAAATTTGATCTATGACTTAATCATTACTGGACCAGGTGATGATTACTGCAGAATAGATGGGAGAAGAATACGCACCTGAAGGGGTCTGTAATATAACACTCATTCTTCTCCTGTTTGCATCAAACTCTAAAACATGAAGTAGCTTGTACCTACAAGATAAGATGAATTGTGTATGTTGAGGTTTTGTATGTTGCTTCAGCCCTAAAAACACAAATGTGCATCTTTCAACCTAAATATCTTAGTGACATCCACCTTCTACATAATCATTGTGTAATGAGTTTTAATGATTAATTAATATGATAATACATACACAAGGAACAAAAACATGAAATAACACTCTAGTTGTGTTGTAAACATTAATGCAGGACAGTGTCTGCAACCCATAACAGGACAGCATTCAAAAAAAAAAAAAAAAAAAAAAAAAAACATACTTTTCTGATTTTCCAAAGGTTTTAATTTCCATGCTTTCTCCGTTGCTCCCTGTAAAGGTTACTCCCATCCTACAGAAGAAGAGAAACACTTTTAACATCACATTCAGTAAGCACAATGTCAGATCTCTGTATCCAATAAATGGGGGGTGAAATTGCCAATTTTACCCTGGTGGGAGATCGCAAATCAAAAATCAAAGTAAAAGATGCTCAGCCAGACAACTTAATCTTACTGCTCATGCATTCCTCTAATAAATCACTGGGTCCCGTAGGAAAAACATCTCTATAGAGCTTTTCAAACTCCTAGCCTGTTTCACACAAATCAGCTGAAGCTGGGACTCATTAGACATGTAACTCTGTTAGTATAACCTGCCAAACTCATTTAAGAAACTATAGCGGGCTAACATTTATGTTACTGCTTTTTTTTGGGGTTCATAAATGCAACATAAATTATTATTACAATAACAACAATATTCCCCACCTTTTTGTGGCTTCCACTAAGGCCTTTTCATCAGGTGAGGAGGCGTAGTACTCCATCTGAGCAGAGACTCCATTGGCGTATGGGAAAGTGGTGGGGGGGCTGTCTGTCTGATCATAGCTGATCTGCACCGTGTGGCAGAGTGACACCGCCTTCAGGAACAGTTCCTCCTCCCCGCTCTGCAGCACCACACACACACACACACACACACACACACACACACACACACACACACACACACACACACACACACACACACACAAAGCAAGTGATTACAGCAGGGAAAATGTGGATGCAAACAAATGTGCACACACATGCACACAGAAACACGCTCTCTCACATATAGTGCTCACATACAGGTACTTGTCTGTGCAGTTTAGAGTACTAGGGGATGAAGGTGAAGCTTTAAGCAGTTTAGAGTGGAGGATGAAGCTGAAGACATGTGCATTTTAGAGGAGGCATGAAGCTGAAGATATGTGCATTTTAGAGGAGTGAGGCATGAAGCTGAAGATATGTACATTTTAGAGGGGTGGGGGATGAAGCTGAAGATGTGTGCATTTTATAGGAGTGAGGGATGAAGCTGAGGCTGTGTTCAGTTTTGTGTGAGTGGAGGATGAAGCTGAAGCTGTGTTCAGTTTAGTGTGAGTGGAGGATGAAGCTGAAGCTGTGTTTAGTTTCGTGTGAGTGGAGGATTAAGCTGAAGCTGTGTTCAGTTCAGTGTGAGTGGAGGATGAAGCTGAAGCTATGTTCAGTTTAGTGTGATTGGAGGATGAAGCTGAAGCTGTGTTCAGTTTAGTGTGAGTGGATTACCAGGTGAGGCACAGAACCGTCTGGGAAATCGTCAGTCATGCCCTCGGGGACCAGCTTGCCATTGATCTCCTGGTATTTGATGCCATTGATGGAGCACTCTCTGAACTGCATCTCGTTCTCCGTTAGGGTGCCTGTTTTGTCAGTGAAAACGTATTCCACCTGGAGTACAAACAGTAAAGAGCCTTTCAGCTGACTGCGGGCTGGGTCTGAAGCAGTACACACAGTCAAACACAAACACACACACACACACACACACACACACACACACACACACACACACACACACACACACACACACACACACACACTCACACTCACACTCACACTCACACACTCACATTCACACTCACACTCACACTCACACTCACATTCACACTCACATTCACACTCACTCTCATTCACTCACACTCACACACTCACACACTCACACACTCACACTCTCACACTCACACTCACACACAATCACAGGCACAGTTACACACCTGGCCCAGCTCCTCATTGAGGTCCGAAGTGTTGACCTGGGCCTTTTGGTCACTTTCCTCATGGTACAGGTCTAGATCCCAACCGATGAAAAAGGAACCCAGGAACTTCTGCATCTCCACGGTTACATACAGCGAGATGGGGATGATGAAATTGTACAGAACCAGGAATGCCAGGAAATCAGAGATGAACTTCAGGATCTGTGAGGGGCAGGGGAGGTAGAGAGAGGTCTAGAGGCCTCGCTACACAAATAGAGAGAGAAGTCTGGAGGCAGCCTGACGTGTGTTTTTGACTGATGGGGAATGTCAGGGTTGCAGGCAGAGACGCCAGAGCGGGAGGCGTTTGCTCTCATCCCCTGTCATAACGCTGTGACTCATGTTCTGGAGCTCCAGCGTGGGCGCAGCCTCCTGTGGCTGCCAGAATACAGCTTACCAAAACAATATTTAACGAAACACACTCAAACCGTATTTACAAAAACCATGTTTAAAACCTTGTTTAATTTCTCAACCAAAGAATAGCTGAATAGCTTTCCCTTGAACAAGAGAGTTTGAACAAGGCCAGGTATTGGCTTACCGAAGGGCTGGCTCTCCAGAACTGGAAAGGACTCATGAGTCAGTTATCATAGGAAAGAGCTGCTAATTGAAGCATCTATAGCCAAAATATTGACTGCTGATGAATAATGTTATAAGCCCATTTAATTATGATGAACAATGTAACAGAAGTGCATCTATATTTTATGCTCTATGGGGTGGTATGTAATGCAAATATGAGCACTCTCTGTGGGCAGGGTTCACCAAGAGTTTGCATGCATAAAATCACATGTAAAACTGTTACTGCATGCAAAAATGTTGTGTTTCCATTTTATTTAGCAAAATGTGGGGAGATCATGCAAATAGAATACTTTAGCATGTCTAATGTGATTTACTAAACCTGAATGCAGTTATGAGAAAGGTACCTGCATGTGTATTTTTGTTCAAAAAAGTATTCAATAAGATGAGGCTGTCATTGTGGTGAGAAGGAAACATCGGTATCAGGGAAACCAAACAGCCATACATCGTATCTCCTAGCAATGCCTTTTTTGGGTGAAATAAGGGATAACGTATGCTCTTCCAGTTCTGACCCATTCCATTATGAAGAGAACATCTGGGTGACACATGCAGTAATACGACTGAATGGAAAGCAGGTGCAATCCCTTCAAATGGGTGATCAGTTCCCAGCTCAGCCATCACCGGTTATGGCCAGAGGTCGGCATTGGTGAGGTAAAAACTGGCCCAGCCTCTCTGAGGAAAGACTGGGGTTAAAATGGCTGGTCTCATTGCTCTCTAGCAGCCACACTTGGTCAGCCAGGTAAACACAGGTGCTCAAACTGACTGTAGACTGAGTTTGTCATTCTTTGACAACTGGCAAGAAGCGAGAATTAGTTTTCACGTGAATCAGAGGAGTCTCATGTCTATAGCCCCTGCCTCTTGAGGTCTGCAGTCCAGCGTTGCTGCAGGTGATATTATTGCTATAGCCATATCGCTTATCCCTAAATGGCCTGAAGACATGTTTGCAAGTTTGGGAAATTCTTGTTTCACACGAACCTGACTGCTGTTCTTCTCCTGCTCAGTCTTCTGGTTGTAGAAAGGTTCATCCCACTTGTTTTCGGCCTGCCATGCGTACTTCAGTATGGTGCTGAGGATGGCCTCAAACAGCAGTATACCCAGGTAGATTATCAGAAATGTGTTCATGGACCTGAGAGAGGAGAGATAGAAATACATGATGTACTGTTGTACTGATGGGCTAGACTACTGGGATTCAAAGGAATGAAGCAAATGAAGCAGTTCGGGCTGCTGGAGCTTCAGGGTTTTCCACACATGGCACGCACTTCTCCACTGCTGATCGTTTCTGGGATTTGCACTTGTAGTTCAGCGCCATCTTTGACTCCATTCCTGTGTACACTGCCACACCTAGGACAGACAGCCAAAGAGAAAAAAATTCAAACCAATGTCAAAGTAGCATTTTATTTAGTTTTTATAGCAAATACGATTGTCTTTTTTTTTAGTATAGCATAGTGCAGCATCTCCTTGAAAGGACAACTGAGCCTTTTCCCATTTCACAGCATGTATGAGGTCCTTTCCTGTCTGCCTCCTTCTCTGCCACCAAACATACAGATTATGTAGCAAAAAATTGTGTGCTTGGCCCAATGGCATATTGCAAACTAAGGGGCTTCGATTTGTCTGTTGTACTCAATAACTACTTTAATCTGGCAACCCTTTCAAATAGCCTGTTGGCATGGATGTGGCATCTGATTATTGATCTGAAGACTTGCGGGTCTGCAGTTCTAAAACTATGAACCTAGGATTCTTTTTTGCCTGCCTCACCATCTTCCTCACTGCAATGGAGAAAACAGGCACTTGCATCCAATTCATGGCAAGTTAATCACTGTTCTACTAACATTAAATGTTTTTGTTTTACCATTGACCTGAACCTGATACATTAATGATAGTATAATAATGATATATTAATTAGATAATTAATGTAACCATTTGTTGGTTATTTATCAGTTCTCCTCCTATGTTCATGGTGACATATGACAAAATTTGCATGTGCGTTACTTCATTTTTATACCTTAGTCAAACAGGAGTAACTTAATTAGGATTCTGCAGCAGATTTATCTTACATAATAGTTTTTGCACCATAAATATATATAGTTTCCTAGCATTTTTCAATTTCATGAAGGGTTCCAATAATTGTGGAATCCAAAGAATTTGTGGAATTAACACTGATTATAAAATAAACCATGGGGAGGCAGAGCAAAAACTCACCATAAATTTCCTTTGTGTTTTTCAGTCTTGCTCCACGGAGGAGGAGGTTCTCTGGCCCCAACGGTCTATTTGGACAACAGCAATTGTCAGTAACATGTTATGGCGTGTTCACCTCAGGTGCTTAATATTTGCCAAGGCACTATATCCAGCACTTTTCAGTACTACATGGCCAAAAGGTTAGCATGGGGTTTTCCACTAGGATGTAAGATACTAAGATGTAGACTAATTACTGTGACAGAGCTGATGTATAGTGGTTCAACCTATCCAACATATTAATGCCCATCTCTAATGGGGAAAAAATATCAAATTTGTGAAATAGTTTTGTGATACGACCTTGCAGACAGTTGACTATCAGTGGCAAAAAAAGAACCAATTTAAGGTGGACTCCACATAAGTGTACTGCAACAAAGTTACCAAATATGGCAATGCCTACATGCACACCAAAAATAAGGCAAATAGTTTAAGGTTGTTATAGTTCCAGTAGAGAAGATGTTAAGTGTGGACAGACACAAGAGGAGATTGCTTCCTCATGAGTAAGTTATGTGAAAAAGACCTATAATCCAACTTATCTTACCTCACAATTTCCTCTCCTTGTTCTGTCACTGTTATTCGTCCGACAAACCTAGAGAGAGACAGAGAGATTTGCCTAAATTCTCTGCCTTGATTAATCAATTCCACAATCTACCAGAAACCGATAAAATAAAACCACTTGTGGGTGAAGAGGCTACCACTATAGAGATGCCAGTCCAATATGTCTTTGCTTGCCATAACTTAAGAGAGGGTATGGGCTAAGGATCAGTGTTTATGGACATATATTTATAGGCTCTGAAACGGTGATGTCTTTTGTTTTTGTTTGTTTAAAAATGCTTCAAATATTCAATGGGGTGAATGTTAGGGGTATCTGTGTCTGTGGGAGGTGCTCATATCACCTCTGTATTTTGATGCTTCAGCAACATACATTTTGCTTGTCATGCTAATGTACATTTGAGAGTGAGAGAGCGATAGAGAGGGGATTTTGTGCTGAGGCAAAGAAATGCAAAAAACTGCCACAGAGACTGAGGTTCTGCTCTGAGAGTGCTGTGCTGTGTGGGTGATGAATGGGGTGAGGGATGTACCTGTACAGGTCTGCCTCGGGCTGCTGGCACTCCACCACAGCCTGCAGGGCCTCCAAGCGTGACACAGACTGCGACTTGGCAGTCTCAGGCACCGCAATGTGAGTCTGCAGGAGTGAGGCAGCACGTTTAGTATGGATCAAACACAGCAACCTAAGCTAAGAATCAAAACCGCAACAAACCACCGGGCCCAGTCAGCTATGCAGCAGTCTCTTAGTGATGAGCTGATTTTTCAGAACAGTTTGAGATAATGGACTGACTCTTTTCCAGTGTTGACTATTTTAGCTCTACTCATGTACGGTCATCTTTCTTCTGATGGCTTAACACAATACGAAACAGGAAAAACAATGACTCAGTTGTGCTGGTGAATCAACAGGAACCACTCACTAAAAAGAGCTGTTCAAAAAGAACAATTCGTTCACCAACTGAATCCTACTTCAAAACATCTGAGGACTGAGCCCTTGGTTGAGATACTGCACCCTGTTTTATGTTGTACAATCCACTACTAATTTGATTTAAAATAAAAGAAAACCCAAGACATTCATTTGCTGCAGATAATTATGCCAATTAACCTACAGCAAAATGTATCCCTAGGCTGAAATGAATAAAAATCAATATGAAATGAAATAATGAAGAAAGGTTTTATAAAAAAGAGACCATTCTAACATCTCTTGAGGTTTAAAGCATCAAACCTTAAGATTAGTCTCTCCATCCAGACTGGCAGTAGTGATATGGCATGTGCCTTCTGCTCTGTCAGATGATAAAAGAACCAAATCTGCCGGGAATGTCTCATCTTTGGCAACTCTCACAATGTCTCCAACCTGCAAGGACAGCAACACACACCATGTCTGATTTATCAGACCAAACAGGACTTCAGAAACACCTCTCTGGGAAAACCTTTTCAATGAGACATGGTGAACAGCTAACAGTCACTGCTATTTTGGATCTGATTTGCAATGAATATGCCCGAATGCACTGTAGCTCCTCTCCTTAATTCCCCACTGCAAAATAACTTCATAGACATTCAGATATATTAATGTTTAATGAATATCAGTCATGCATTTATTGATACATACAGTGCCATGAAAAAAAGTGTTTGCCTCTTTGTGGTTTTCTTGCATCTTTTCCCCCACAAAGTTTTCACACTGATGATCAGATGTTTTTGTGTGATGCTGTTTTACATAGAGGAAGTCCAAGAGGTAAAATGACTCCAACATTAGACGGCTCTTTCTTTTTTTGGTGTGATGAAATTATTATGCCCCTAGTTTCCTCATATCAATTGAAGGTATAATTATGATCAACTGTTTCAATACATTAGCAGACAGGGAGGCCTGATGTGGAATAGACCTGCCCAATGTACAGTACCAGTCAAAAGTTTGGACACACCTGCTTTTTAATGCCTTTTTCTCTATTTTAGCTATGTTATTGGCCTTACAGCTGCAAGAAGGCCTCAAAGCAATGAAGTAATAAAAATCAAATATTGCAACCACCAAGAGAAGTGTTCAAAAAGTCAAAATTCTCTTAAATCTCTTCAAAATGGCCCCCTATTGCTTTGATGACAGCATTACAGACTCCTGGCATTCTTTCAACCAGCTTCCAGAGGTAGCCACCTGGAATGCTTCTCCATCAGTCCTGAAGGAGTTTTCACAAGTGCAGGGGACAAAATGGCTGCCTTAATCTTACTCTTCAGGGCAACTCATCCCAAATTAGCTGTATAGGGTTCAGGTCGGGGGATTGTGGGGGCCAGGTCATCTTTTTCAGCACTCCATCTCTTTTCTTGTTTACAAGATAATTCTTACACAACCTTGAGGTGTGCTTAGGATCATTCTCATGTTGAGAAACACATGGCGGTTCAACTAGACACTGACCAGATGGGATGGTGTGCCGCTGAAAAATGCTGTGGTAGCCATGTCGTTTAGTGTGCCTTCAATTCTATATAAATCTCTGACAGCATCACCAGCAAACCACCCCCACACCATTACACCACCTCCCCCATGCTTCACAGTGGGCACCAAACATAAAAACACGACACTTGGAGCCAATAATGTCTAATTTGAACACGCCTGACCAAAGAACAGATTTCCATTGTTCTTGTGTCCCCTGGCTGTGATCTTTTGCCCAAACCTTTTTGCCAATCTTTTTGTATTGTTTACATCCCTCAGAAGAGGTTTATTTGCATCAATTCTACCATAAAGACCTCTGTCTGCAACACGCGAGGTAACGCGTGATCTTCCTCTCCTGGCATGATTGTTATAAGAGCTAGTTTAATTGTAGTGCTTGATTACTTTGGCCTGTGCACTTGAAGAAACTTTCAGAGTTTTTGAGTTTTTCCTGACCGATTGGCCAGCATGTCCATATAGTAATTATGGACTGATGTTTCTCTTTGCAAAGTTCAGCTTTTCTTGCCATTTTACTAATTATTACAACAAAAAGCGAAAGCTTTCTATCAAATGGGCTTCTTGGTATCCACTCTACCTTGTCATGATGTAAATGATTATCTCGGGTAGTTAGACAAGGAAAGAAGGTTTTCAGGATAATATATAGTACTTGTGGCACCTGCAATCACTTTGCAAGCACTCTGTTAATATTTGGTACCTAAGACCTTTAAGACCTTTTGTACCTAAAGACTTTTTTTCCCAATAAAAACCTTTATTTTGGAAAAACGTTTAGCGTGGACATAAACTTGACTATTATAATTATGTGAGAAACAAAATTATTTTAACATAATCCTTTAGGTGAAAATGGCTATGAGAAAGATAAATATATGGTTTTCAGTAGGCGGGTCCAAACTTTTGACTGGTACTGTAAATATGACTAACTTTGGCCCTTACCATCAGGGTGAAATCATCAGTACACAGGTTCTACAGGCACATTATAATCTGATGAAACTAAAAGTCCACAGAAAAGTCAGATGCCTAAAAGCCTGGAAAGGGTTATAAACGGATTTCAAAGTCTCTGGGGTTCCACCCAACTACATAGAACCATCTTGTCCATATGGAAAAATTCTATGACAGCAGTGAATCTACCCAGGAGTGCCTGTCCTGCCAAAATCTTTCCAGGGGCAAGCCATAATCTTGTCCAGGAAAGTACAAACGACACCTGAATACCATATATGGATCTGGAGGCCTTTCTTGCAACAAATAAGATAAGTGTACACAAGCTCATCATCCGAATGCTATGAAGTAAATATCAGATTCAAGGCAGACACTACTGCTGCTATGAAGAAAACGTTTGTCAAAAAGCACAATGATGGATGATCCTCAAAAGTAATGGAAAGATGAGTCAAAAGGAATTTTGGAATGACTTTCTGGAAGACACGGGCAGCATTATGTCATGAAAAAAGCCACTGCATTGCACAGTAAGAACTTATAATCAAGCATGATGTTAGTAGGGTGATGATTTTCTGCATCAGGAACTGGAAGATTTTCCATCATCGAAGGAGCCATGAATTAAACTCTATATCTATTGGAGAATGCCAGGCCATCTTTCCGTTAGCTTACGCTATGGCACAACTGGGTCATGCAGCAAGACAATGATCCAGAACACACAAGCAAGTCTACAAGTCACAGCTCAGCTAGGGAGATGATCACTTTTTCCACATGGGGTCAACTTATATAACTTTCTTCACAAAACAATTTTAAGAATCAAACATTTGTATCAGAGTATCAAAATATTCTGTTATCTGTTCACTAAGCCATTAGGTTTTGGTTTAAGATCTGAAAAAACTGTCAATTTATGCAAAAAAATCAGACTATATACTTTTATGGGCACTTTTACAATAATTTTTCATAGCAC
The DNA here is from genome assembly GCA_022829145.1 of Albula goreensis. Lineage (NCBI taxonomy): Eukaryota > Metazoa > Chordata > Actinopteri > Albuliformes > Albulidae > Albula > Albula goreensis. Next base: position 13,236,198 of record CM040753.1, on the reverse strand, counting down.
TGAACACGTGTGGTCAAGTGTGATGTGTTTAGTATCGTAATGTGATGTGAACACTTGTAATCAAATAACTGAATTATTGTTATTATTACTGCAGATAATTACATGTTACACTAAAGCAAACTCAACTACAATCATAATGGCAACTGCCAGCTCATTGTAGCTCCATCCATTATGGGGTTCATTCTTCCACCCCTCCTCCCTCAATAAACAAAGGTAAATGTGTGAGTCAAACACTGTGCGTGCCCATATTATTACAAATACTAAAACTGCTCAATTTCAGTTAAGGTTCAATTTTCATGAAATTTTCATTGAAATTTACAAAATCATGATTTGAAAGGCCTCATGTGTGCTAGTTTTATAAAAAGTATGCCTTACTCCTCTGTCCACCCCACTCAGGCTAAAGCCACAGATGCCAGTTCTCAGGTATTAGTGGTGTATCCGCTTAACATTTCACAGGAGCTGCAGAGCAAACACAGCACACACTCAGAATGCAGTGGCTGCTGTTAGTGTTTGGATGACACAAGGGTCCCACATTCTTCAACTATCAGGCCAAGGGAGAGGCCCCCTGCCCAGAGGTGGAGAGACTGGCAGAGACTGCAGTGAGACTAGAGAAGACTGCTAGGAGACTGTTGGAATACTGGTGGAAGACTAGGTATATGGGAGGAAACTAGGAGCAATAAATAGAGATTTGGTCAATGATTACATAATTTTACAGAAATAGACTCAGAAATCAATGGCACCAGACTGTGCTCATGTATATAGAGATGCAACTGGAATTAGTGGGTTGTCATTAAGACCAGGTATTGTCTTTGAAGACTCTAAATGACTCAAAACAAAAGTTACTTTTGTCTAACAGTGATAATTTAGAATTAGTTTCAAAAGGATTCAAAATTTTCAATTTTCAGCATTTGCTAATGCTAAATACCCCTTCTAATGCTAAGGTAAATTTCAACATTAACATTTTTTAAAGGTATAAGGTGTGATAATAGTTCCCATAATTAAGAGTGTATAACACATAGTGAGTTAAGTTAAGCTATGTATAAGTTTTGTGAGTCTGTAAACCACTTTTCTACCAATCCTGTGTCATATTTTACACTTGATAATTCTCCAAGCTGGTATGGTAGCATCAGTTTTTAGCCAACAATGTCTACTGGTGCTTGAAACATATCACTAGCATATGGACAACTTTATAATTTAATAATCAACATTAAATTATTAACCGTTATTTGTTTAAAGCATTCACCGCTGAGAATGAAAAACATTATTTGGAAAACTTCAGCTACTGCAACAGCTTCTTTTTTTCATAATGATAGCTTATCACTGTCACATCATGTAGGATGCTTACACTAATTCAAGATGAAAACAACATCTTCCTTAATACCCACTGCTATCTGATGGCCCTGTATACAACAGACATCCTTTGAATTTGACGGCTAAAGGATCTGGAATGCATATCATGTTGTCTGCCCAAAGGTCTGACAATCATTATAACATGTTACAAGCTACCTGGCTATCTTATCTTTATTTTCTTAAAATAAACATTATGTGAAGAATATTTAAAGAAACCAATGTCCACATAATTCTCAATACAAATACAGTATATTTATTTTAATTCTCTATTCTCTACTCGGTAGTCTGTCCAGTCCCATGAGGAGAATGCTTCCCTGTATCATGCAATGGATTGTGGGTCCAGTCCTTTATGAGTTGGTCCGAGGGAAAGAGGAAAAGCGAAAAATGGTCACGCCGCAGTCACTCACTCTAATGTTCTTGGATCGGGTCTGCACCAGGCTGCCACTCCGAACCACAAACACGGGCGCTCCATTCACCTCATTATCAGCTTTGTGCCGCAACCAGTCCTCATAGCCCTGAAACAGCAGACAGAGTCACACCATGCAAGGCTGTTATTCACAGTTAAACACTGTGTATGCATTGCACTAACATGGGTTAAATGAGACCAGCCATGATCTTGTCCACTTCTCACCTGGATGGTGTAAATAGATGGTTATACAAAGAAGGGGAAGCTCCTGGTTAGCATGAACAAGCTTATAACAGCAAACTACTTCAACGGGTCTTGCTGTTCACTAACACTAACAGATATGGAACAGAAACAGACATCTTCTGCACTTACCTGTTTTATGGCCGTTACTGTAATGACAAAGAACAAAGGAAGTCCGCTGGTTACAGGTGAGGTAGGGGTATCTATCATAAGCTGAAAAAGGTGAAGAGAGATGTGGTCAGTTGATGAATCATATATAATCCTTTACTTGTTTCTGGAATAATTCAGTGATTCAGTGCCTTCTATGAGGCATACATGGTAGATGAGTTATAGCATTCCTGCAGCCATTGTTATGAGGTGTTATTGTCCAGCACTGCCTGAAGCAGGTTCCTGGCCTGTTCTGGGCACCACACATATAAGGAGATCCAGAGAAGATGGCATTCTCACACACCATGTCTCACGTACTCACTCAGTCTCAAGCAACACTGACCGCATACCCACCTGCACCAAAAATATTATAAGGAAGTAAAAATTGGCTATTCTTCTGAACTGCTCAAATAAATTCTTGGGAACAAAATTCCAGATGGTGTACTGTGAAGAGAGAAAAGGAAAAAGAGCACTGTGAAGGATTTCAGAGTGGAAGATTGAACACTGAGGTTAAACAAGAGTAAATACACTTGAAAAATACAGTTCATTTATTGCCTGTCGTTGGCAGACCAAACAGACTTACTGAGGTCAGCTTAAACGACACATGGAAGTACTGGGTAACAGGTTTTCCTGCCTTACCTTTGAGGATATGATCCTGTTGTCCGCAAACTTCTGAGGGACATAATGGCCATGCTGGGGGAAGCGGTTTGCTATGTAAACTGTTCTAGTGTCACTCTGATGGGGTGGGTCAAAGCCCTAGAAGAAGGTGGGAATATTAAAAAAAAGGTCAGATGGTTCCGATTCAGCAACTAAAGTACTTCCTCATACTTGTTTGATAACTCAAAACTTTCAATGATCTGGATACTCATGACCAAGATGGGAAATTACTTCACAGACATAAAACAATTATGAATACATTTATTTACAATAAATGCAAACACATTAAAGTTGTCTGAAACATGCAATCATTTAGATGCTAATACACACAGAAAGCAATGACTTGACTAAAGTGAACATCTGGCTGAAAATATCTCTGTGGCTGGCTAGCTGGCTTGTAATAGGAAAATAGTCTTGCTAGCTACCCACTATACCAACAGAGCAATAACAATCAATTCAGAGAAGTGTCTCTCAGGGGACATTGCTTATAAAAGAGGGTAAAGTAAATGACACAGCCAGCTATTTATTAACCAGCCATAATATACACAGCTAAATTGTAGTCAAGTCAGCATGATATGGACATCTCCCCTGCTGTTCCATGTTGTACTGCCAGCCTTGTGTTTACCATGAATACAGAGATAAATGTGGGCACTCTGATAAATAAACCATGTACTGACTATATCAGCTCTAAATATTCACAAGCATGTATGCTTGCATTAGCCCTATGTTTTCCTGTATTTAGCGGAGTGGGACTGGTGAAATGTCTGTGTTGATAGACATCTCACACTGTTATAACCAAGTAATCAGTTTCCCATTTTTTATGATTATGATTCTATTATATGGTTTTTAATAACAATAAGGTGGTTAGATGTCTTATTTCTGGAAACACTGGTCTCTATAATTTAAGACGCAACAATGTCACCTGAATCAAAATAACCTGGTGAATTACATCACAGCTTCTAAGACCATGGAATCATGTCAAACCATTTACACTAAAATGCATGGCTACTGAATGTCGAGTTGGGATATTCCCATTTTCCAGACACAAAACACTATTTTCATCATAACTAAACATCATTATTATTGTTTAAATGGTTAAAATGTTTTCACATGCACCACTTTTGCAGAACAGCTGCAAAAACATCTTCAAAACACTAACGTTTAGTTGCACATCAACATTCAGATAATTATTTAGAGTAGTCAGGTGGCTCATCATAATCCATTTGGAATATCCTGTATAAGCCCTTGTGTTATGCATTCTAAATACAGGGATATTAGTGAGCAGGACAACAGAAGTGCTGTTAACTGCACAAGACAATTAACTGTCTGTGATAACAACTGTCTGTGATAACCACCAGGGGTGGGGGCTCAAGTACAACTAAGAAAGGTGCATAGATTTATGAAGATGTTGACAAAGTTGTATAAACAAATCATGCCAATTAACCTTAGGATCCACATACTGTATCACTTGTGATATCTTCAGCCTGTACAAACAGCAGGCAGGCAGCTGCCTTTAGCCTCACTGAGGCTCACATCACATGTTCATGTTGGTTCATTAGCATGTTTTTAAGATCACACACACCATACTTCACAGATCACTCTACAGCCCTTTCAAAGAAACAGCCTTTTCATTTTTTTAATTTAGCTTTATTTTGCTGTAAATCAAAACCACTGTAGTGTTCAGCAATGTCATTCAGAGGGTAAGGGTGCTCTCATGTGCAATTTTTATTTGGTGGAGCACAGCCCACATTACTGGGGAGTAAATCCACTTCCACCTGAATTGTGCCCTGGGGTGCCTTTTTATTTATGTCCTTCTTGATGAAATACTGTGTGCTAGCTACAATTTATAGGCATGCATTGGCTTGAAATCACATTCCAAGAACTGATATGGATCATCATCCCATAAGACAAATACACAGGCAGCTATTTTTCACATAGCTTTTCCAAGCAATAACACCTGTTCAAATCACCATTTCAGACCTGAAAAACATTTGAGGCACTTGATAAAGCATGCAACCGAAATAAGCTGTACATACAGCAATATTGTGATCTCAATGCTGCTGTTGTAACTGAGCTACATAAACCTGGTTAGGCTGAAGTGGTTAAGCTGATTACAGAGGTGAGTAACTGTCAACAAATATGGAAGAAAAACTTTTTAGTTGTGCCTAAAAATCCTTATATCTTCAAGTTAAAAAACTAATCCTACTAAAATGAATCTAAAAATAATACTGCCCAAAGAGACATGAGCAGCACAATCACATATTCATAGCTAATTGTGGTAATGTTAGTTCAAAACCAGCTGTGTTTTAGTAGCTCAATAAACTATCACTAGTTTTCATATAGAGCTTTGTTTTCATATCAATATAAGCTATTGCTACTTAGGGAAATTCTAACTGCCTACCTGCCACACAAATGGCAAGTCTATAATTCATTTAATGTTAGCTCAAGCATCAGATGATATTAAGCTTACATTACGTATAACATTGTATGATCTATCTGGTTATCTGTCTTCACCTAAACTAGCTTACAGAGCAGAGCTAGAGCACAAAGTGCTAGCTTTGTGCTATATAACTATTAAATGTAAGCAACATAGTGCTTTCCCCAATGTGAGACTACTTTATCAACATATCTGTGCAAAGGCTGACATGTCTATATAGTTGCATTTTTTTCAATCAACATCTCTAATGTCCATCTCTTGTTAACTAAGTTGTACCTGAGCTTTGTGTTGCGTAGCAACCAGAAGGACATGCCACTTCTTGCATCAAAAAGTAGCTCTTGCTCTCTATGTGCTACAAATGTGTACTTTCACACCACTGTTTGAGCATAAGAAATATGTGTGCAGTGCAATCCCTGCACAAGATGTGTTTTCAGTCATTCAGGTTTCTTTTTAGATCCTCTCTGGATGATTAAATTAGTGATTGCAATTTTTTTAAAATGCAAATTGTCAGCAGGAAAACACCAATATCGCACAAACACACTCTGCAGGCTTGATCCAAGTGCTGAGGCCACGTTGCCCAAGCCTGATGGAAACACATGGTTTCAATTACTCTTGTCTGACTAGCTTGCTGTGTATTATGTGCATCTCTGTGCTTTTGTGTGTGCATGTATTTATGTATGAGTATGTCTAAATGTATGACCTAGTATGACCTAGTGTGTATACAAATGTTTGTATGTGTGTGTTTATGTATGTCTGTTCACTGTAGTGTACTGTGTGGTGATCCAACGTTATTTAGTTAATTGAAAACCTATGTCTAAGAAAGTCAAGAAATGTTACATGTAGCAACAAACTACTGATAAGAAACATTCAGTATCTTTAGACTGTCATACTGGTACTTCCTGTGAAACCGGTATTAAGAGACAGATAGCTACAGGTATAAGCTTAAATGTCCTATGCATTGTCTATAGGTTTAACCATGAAAGGGAGGGAAAAGAAAATCTTCCTTTGACACATTTGTTTCAAAAGACCTAAAGGTGTGTATTTTTAATGTGTAAGAAGAAGCAGTCTTTTCGTTGCATCTAGAGATGTAATGCCTTCTTTCAGGATACGTGTTAGGATGAGGCCTTAAACAGCCTGAGACGAACAGAAAATTAGTCTACCTTGCCCATTAAGGTATGCCAGAAGTAAGAGAATACAGCTAAATTTATTTTTATCATTTGCTTCCACCTATCTGCAGAACTTTCCCACATTACAAATGCCTAATTTGCAGAAATGACTTACATTTGAGCAAATATCACAATGCTGCATCAAAGTTTTGAAGAGAGTTTATAAAGTAATTTAAGACAATTTGCATCAATGGATTGGACTTGCGAATGTCATCCTGAAATCTGATACAACATTTCAGTTTAGTGATCTATTGGTGCATCTCAAGAGCAGATTGTCTGCTAAAACTTTCAGACTGGCTCAAATCGCTAAAAATGAAAAAGCCATTCAGAGGGCTAAGAAACAAGACATAAAAAACTTCTCAGAGATCACCTGATTTGAATTAATTTGAAGTGTTTTTTTCATTGGAATGATGGTGGTTACAATTTTTAGCAAGCTGCTCAAACACACGTGTTACATATCCAACAAAATCCAGTGAGGAGGGAATTAAATTGACATTTCTGTGTAAAATGGGACAGGATAATAAAAATTGGATTACAATTTCTGCAAAAACTTTACAAACAGATAGTTAGCATATACCTCAAATCTTCTGAAAATATAAAAATTTGGATATTAGTCCTATCTGAAATTTTGCTTGGCATTATTTTTTATTTGATGGCCTCGCCTCAGAAATGTTATTCTTGCTTTAAGCATATAATGAAATACCATTCTCTATGCCTAAAATTCTGCTTTAAAACATTTTTGATGTGGAAAACATTCCACTTTACATAATGCCCATGACATTCCTCTACTTATCAAGGTCGGTAGAAATTCATAAGTGTTTAAGTTTTAAACACTTATGAATTTATACTAACCTTGATAACTTTAAAAAACGTGAATGTCCTGTGAGTCACAAAAAACAACATTTGAATCTCAAGCAACAGGAGCACTTGGGATAATCTTACCAATAGTCTTTGTTAATGAGTGATGAAGACATTTCTTGTCATTAGCGATAGAAGGAGTTTCCACTATCTCAACAAGCAAGTCAGTGTCCCTTAAAATGTTTGTCAAAATCCCAATGAATGTCTCATTTGTCATGCTGAAAATGCCCATCTGTACATGTGAAGTACAGTACAGTACAGTACAAAAAAACAGACATGCCTGACCACAAACCCCACACATAGTACCAAATAGATACATTTACATTAATTTTTTAATGTAACTATTAACACACACACACAAAAAATAAACTTTTTGCCATCAGTCAAGATCAACACTTGGGCCTGACTCTTCTTAATTTAATAAACATCAGCACAGTCATTTACAGCCTGCTTAAGTTTCTCTAACATTCCTCAGAAACTATGGATCTGTCACTTTGGTTATCCGCTATGCTGTTAAAAATACATTTCAGATTTGAAACCACCCCTTTAAGCTGTGCAAGATCAGGGTGAGTTTAATGAGGTGGAAATGATTGTTAAGTAGGTAAGAGCAGCCGTTGGGAAAACAGGGCCCTACTAGAGACACTCTGTGACTGAGAGGTCAGCGCCCATCCCACGCAAATTTGGCTGCAGCCTCAACTGCTCACAGGAAATCATGTTGGTCAGCTCTCACTGAAACCGCACACCAAGCTGCATTACAAGGTTTCTGTAGCATACGACTGCATCATAACACACTATGTTGGCACTGTATCATCCAACACCAACACATCACAACACACTGCATCAGCTCTATAATACACTATATTTGCAAACAACAGCACACTGCATAACTGCTCTAACAAACAACATCTTCAAACAGCAACATGCTGCACCACCATAAGAGATAGCACACAATAAAGCACACAAAAAAAATACACTGGTCGACTGTAATGCACTGCACAATCTCAGCACATTACAAAGCACTACAACACAACTCAGCGTCAAACAGTAGAAGCCATTTCTGCTATTCAGAGAGCAAACAATATCCACAAGCCCATACAAAGCAAGTGGATATGAAAAAAGTGTTTAAATTAGATCTAAAAATTAATTCCATGGAAGACTGGCCATTAAGATGAAGTTAAATGGATTTCTTTTAAAAGAGGAAAATAACTTTTGCCTATATCTGATAATGCATTGTTGAATGGTTCCTACTACAATCCAACCAAAATGGGTGAATAAAATGAGGTCATACTCCTGCTCTTCAGTCCATGAGCTGACCTTGTCAGGCGACTGCGCTTGCCCATGCAAAATCCTGCCACCTGCTGCATCAGGTCTGGGAAGAGACAACTCTTTCAGTTTGCAAAGAGAGCCTCTTGTTCTGTGACACCCGTTTTGAAATTAAAACTGAAGCTGAACAACCTTCTGAGTGAGAGACTGAACTGACCGCAGACACATAGTTAAAGCTGTAAAGTGATATTTCAGCCACAGCTCCACAACACTACTTCAACACCAATCACATCTTTGTGCTGGAAACTGCAACCCATGTTACAAAAGAGCAGACCGTTCTCTCGTCTTACATCTTTCCAGGCATGAAACTATTGATTTTTTTGTGAATATTGAACCTTGTTTTCTAGTGGAATGTAATTACCTAAGGCTAAAACCAAATATGTGTTCTAAAGCTTGCCCATGTCTTTGGGGGAATTATACGATATTGGTGAAGTCAAACAGTTGATATTTTCATCATGATCAGGTATTTTTCCTATGTTTAAAGCATTTTACTGACAGTTAAACGTCCTTTGGACCTGAGTTCAGAGAAACCTCTACATAAATGTATAACAAAATCTTCTGAGCCACTTCAAACAAACAACATCTTGGAAAAGTAGCACAGTCTCTTACAATTTGAGGAGCCTAAATTCTTAGAAAAACATTAACCCTGCCAGACTGTAGTAACACAAAACTAGGACTTATTGATTCTGTGACAGAAGACAAGATTGCACTCCTGAGATTAACTCCTGAGTTGGGTAAATTTGATGTCACTGTCAAATTATGTCAATTGTATACTAACGTGACTTTTACAAAGAAACAGGGCTGCATGGCTATCGGTAACTAGTGCACAAGCGGCGTTGGCTTGTGTGTCCCCAACAGCAACATACGAAAATGAACCAATTCTGCAAAAAATGGCCTGACAACCGCGTGCTTATTTTAGCCATCAATAACCTATCTTGTGACAGTAATTCAACAGACAGTTGGATTGTCACAGCCTATCTTAAAGTTAACAGAAATAGTCAATCAACAAGTAGCCATTGGGCTAACATTAGTTATGAGCAGCTAAAGCTATGCCACTTCATTAATCTTAGCTATCCGCTGTTTTTATTTAACTAAGGGATTTAAATCATTGGAACTTCTGGCTGTGCCCATGTGACACAGATACTAAATATCAAACTAATCATAACGCAACTTGTTGGTGGTTCGTAGAGCTAATTTGCTACCATAGCTAACTAATTACACTAGCTAATGTTAGAAAACCTTACTCGGCAAGCTAAAACAAATCTACGCAAGGTAGTCCATCTTAACAATTCCCGCAAAAAACCAGAGATACTTAACTTATTAATGGTAAATATTTTCTATCAATACGAATATGTAAGTATCGATACAGAAGCGACGAGTTAATACCGAATAAACTGCAACCTAGTTATCGATAGCTAAATTAGACTAACATTTCTGTGCTGCAGTGACTGCAACGAGATGAATTTTGTAGGTATCAGTAACCACACGTAATTTTAGCTCTTAGCGCAACCCTTAAAGTGCACGACAGTTGATCATAACGTTAGCTACACTGATCATTTCATTAACCACTAAGAGGCAGCTGATATAACTTTTCAGTTCAAGTTAGCAATAGCTACTGATAGCACACGACTACATCACCTAGCGGATACTACTGTAGTTAACAGGTTAACCGTTTAACCAACTTGTTACTTCCTACTTCGACAACAACCTCCATAGCTTACTTGGCTGGCTAGTCCATCTAGATAACAAAAAAATGTTTATCACTAGCTAATGGGCCTAGCTACCATTACTGCATTCGATCAGGGCCAATTCTGTGCTTGCGTAGCCAGCTTGTCACTTAAGAAAACACTGCCACGACGCAAGCCTTGAACTCCAGTTTCTTATCTGTAGTGTCACCAGTACAACTATACTGCAGCAACAGCAAAGCAAATTCGAACAGCAATTGGAGACTACTTACCAGCTGTTGTCGTATCCACCGTAGCATCCTTCAGCAATATCTTTGCAAACGTCAGCCAGCTAGCTAGCTAGCTACGCCAAGCAAAACCACCCAGAACATAAATATATGCTTATTTACGGCTCACTGTATGTGAATTGTATAAATAAAAAACTACAGGCTGCCTGTTTGTCTTTTTAAAATGTATTTTTCCGGCCCATTACAGTGTGACACATATCCCTCTGCTCCGTGATAGCAGCGTCGCAGTCAGGCGGTCTCTTTACCGCCTCCTTCCTCCACCTCCTCTGTTTTCGTCCTACTAGAACGCTTACACTGCCACTGCCTTCATTGCGCTGCCTCTCCTGACGACATTCAGGAAATGACGCCGAAATCTGTTCTAACAGTGGAGTTGTCGTGGGTCACACGATAAGGGGATGTCGTGACCGTGAACATTTGGGAAATACCTCGATTTTCGTGATGTGAATGCATTATTGTACAACTTTTAAAAGACTTCAGATTTAGCTACAGCGTAGTTTTGTGTTATCATCAGTGGTCAGAGCGGTCTTTATTGTCTCAAAGTACGATACATTCAACACCATTTATTTATTCACAGTTTGAAAATGTATTGTTGTGCATTCTGTATACCTTTCTTTATTCTATTCTAATCTTTCCCATCAACTGTTTTAATTTTCACATTCCGTATTGTTAACTATGACTATATTTTATGCTGCAGTATGGTCTTTCTTCATTGGAAGACCTTTATGAGCTGTGTCCAACTTGTTCCACTTTTTGGGACCTCAACACACAGCAATTACATTGTGTGCTGAGGTTCCCCAGTGGTGCGTTTTCCAAGGAATGGGGAATGAATTCACTAAAGATGTGGAGCACATTTACTTTGTTGGGGGTAGATTGATGTTCAAATTTATGCTCAGAAAGAGTTTATTTGAAAATAGGAAGGATACGATTGTATCAACACCAAAAGGCATTATGTTTATTAAAATCCCTTAGCTGAAGGTAGTTCTTGAAATTAACAGAAAAAAATAGTAATCCTAAAGAACCTTTGGAGTGGTATTTAGTTGAAGAAGTCCACAAGGGCTGCAGTGCGTTTTCAATGCATCATAACATTTTTTTTTTAAAACTGTTTTGGTCTTGTCAGGAAGTAACAGTAACATTGATAGGAGATCAATGGTTATTTCAGCTGTCCAGAATTTGTCTCATGGCAAGGCTAGCAAAACAACTTTGCAGATAAATAAAGGTCTGAGTTACTTGAGCATTTAGCACATGTAAAACTGTTCTGCTGGTGCAAAATGAGCATATGATCGTTTGAGGTAATTTGTTTGCTCTGGTCACAAACCATGTCACTGAATTTGGATGTGCAAACATTTTAACATGTGCTAAAGGGTTTGAGAAATCTACTTTCAAATGTATTCACTTTTTACTCTTTTACTGTCCTTGTGGATTAAATCTTGTAACCAGTCATCTGGTTTTGTATTCATTTAATGACTTAAAATGGCTCCCTGTTTTCTCCATGTCTATTATAAGTAATATAAGGGTCAATAAACCAACACTATGAGAGAAAACTAATTTTCTCCATGATTGGTTTAATGTCCCCTTAGCAAGATCAAACCTGCGGTTTTCTTGATCCACTGTGTGCAGTAATGAACATTATAGAGGTTCTGATTGATGACGCCCACTGGACAACCATAGCATCCTCTGAAGGTTCTACAACATAAAGCTGTTCTACGAGTTGAGAAGAAGTAGATAAGCCTCTTGATTTGTTGATTCTACCTTCAGCCTCTTCATCAGATTATGCATGTTGGCTGGTGTCAGTGGTTTTTTCTTGGAAAAAAAAAAACAGCTGACCTGAGTGCCTTTTCAATTTCCAGGAATCCTGAGAAGAGGCGGTAGTTGGGGGAGAGGGGGGAGAAATTGTTGGCAGCCAGCTTCCAAAACCTGTTTTTTATTGTACACATCATTTGTCATAATATGATTTACATCAGACCTTGGCCTAAACACCTTCATGATTAATTTTACTTCCAAAACACAATTGGATCGCATGCTCAGAATATACCCATGGGCATCATTTCATTGTTACAAGGCTTGATGTCAGAAAAATAATGGATAAAAATCCCAAGCTATGGCTGTCAATAGCTATGTTTAGCTGTTAGGCTGTCTAAACTACAGCTATGTTTAATCTGAATTTGCCCAAGTAAGGTATGAAAGTCATCCAGTGTGAGTGCATCTGTACTTAAATAATAAAACCAAACAAAACATGTTAGGCAATGACTCTGAATTGATTATTTATGTAATGCAGTCCTTCTTAGTTACCCCCTTTCTGTTCTGATCGATAGATGATGCAATTACTTAGCTGCCTCATCAAATATGAATGGTACATGCATGTGCTCATTGGTTTCATGGTCAATGCATACTATCCTGCTGTAAAACAATGCTAAAAATATCAGAATGTATCATGTTTCAAACTGTTATCATAGAAATACTGCTTCCTTGTTGCAATTATGATGAGACAAATGTCACAAGAGGAGCCATTCCTATGCTACGTTTTTATTACCAGCGGGCAATGCCTACCGGTAAGGCATGGTAGGTTGTATATTTTGCATCTTGATGATAGGTTGTTTATCTTGTGCTGTTTGAATTTCTATGCTGGACTGGAGGTCAAGGGCACCCCTACTCTTTCTCCATGGGAATTCTAATCCCCGCAAGAGAGTCATGACTGGTATCTAAAATTTGTCATTTATAAAAACTAACCTAGTTGTCATGATTGTAGCTACTTCCCTAAAAGCAAATATTATGTGTCGCATTGACATAGCTTGTATGAGTTCTAACTGGGCGAAAGGTTTAAAATTTTATTCATTACCTTGCGTGTTACATTTCAGAGGCAGCTATCAAAGCCAATTAATATTAATTTACCTGACAGAATAATAGATATTGAAAACTAATATTTTAATACAGAATATTTTCTAAACACAAACCTCTGAGTTACAAGCCCAGCTCCCTAACTATTACACTATACTGCTACCATTGAGTTACAGGCCCAGATTCTATAGTACATAAAATAAAGGTTGCAGGAGTGAGCTTGATATAACAGCTTATCCCATGAGAAGCAACAAAGCAGACCTCGTCATGGCCTGACTCTGATTTGTGATTTTTTTTTTAAGACAGGACTGATTTGCTGCTCCTGTGAGTCTGAAGTTAATACTATACCTTATTATCTGTAGCTTGGGAAAGGATCACAAGCAGTTTAAAAAAAAATCCAAACCAAAGCCATTGGTTAAATTCAGAGTGGATCATTCAGTCATACATTCACATTCCCCATACTGTATTCAACACATGACCAAAGGTCAAGCCTTGTAATCCTGGTAAGCACAGATACCCCTCCAGCAACCCTACTGTGATGGTGTTCGGGATCAACAGATTAAACGGATTATTAAACGCACATTATTGGGCCGTTCAGCCAGGAAGAGGGCTACAGGAAAACTACAGCATAGAGCTTCAGCATGCAGCTGCCTGGAGTGGTTGTGTGAGACTGTGTTGCCATATGGCTGTGCTACTGCCCAGTGATCATGCTCTTAGTTTCAATGACCCACAGCAGTTCCCCACAGGACTTTTGCTGTGTGGATCACCATCAAGGGCAGTGGAACTGCCATATACATGATCATAACATGTACTCTAGTGCTGTATGATCTTTCACTGGCAGAAATAATACTGCAGCTGAGATGGAGTAAAAAAAACAATTACTCAAAGTTATTTATAGCTACTTGCATCATGGAGTTATAAATGAACCTTGCATTGTATGTGCTTTATTAATATTATTTGCATGCGGTTTGAGTAAGAATAATTTCTCCATAATTACATCTCTCTGTATCTCCTAAATGTGTAAACAATCAGATCTGTAGTATAAGAGATGCAGGATTTTAAACCCGGAGTACACTGTTCAAATTTCTCAACATTTAAAAACCTAGATTGACAGAATGAAAACTGAGAAATTGTGTTAAGAAGCATGTTTGGTTTGGTAATCCTTTTTGTGTAAACTGTTAACTTAATTAGATCAACAGAAATTGGCTTTAAAGCACCAGAAAAGGAGCAAAGGAGGGGAGGAGGGGAAAGGAGGAAAGAAGACAATGAGCAAACGAGTAGAATTGGAGTGGCTTATCTTTCAATAAATTCAACATTGAACTTGTCTGTTGATGAGGTAGCCCTGCTGTAATTTTATACTAATGCCAAAGAAGTCAATAAAGCTTCTATGCTGCAAAATATGAATAAAAATTACATTTACATTGCGTCTTCCCACTCTACTGTTTGATATCACCATGTGCAACATACATACATTAAATAAATAAGACTAAAGCAGCTATAATAACAAACAAAATTTAAAGTAGGTGAATTACAATTCATTGCTTATACATTTGAAAGACAAAACTGGTTTTTCTGATTAATGTGTACTCTTCTGGCACTTGCATTTGTGTGTTGGATTATATCTCATGCCATATTTTTGATGATATCATATGCTACAGGATGTTTTTAGTCTGTCTGGATGTTAGCACAATGATGTTTCCCAGAAATGTGACAAGACTTCTGCAACGAAGATACACTGAGGTATCCTCCACTGTAGGAGACTTTGAGAGGAGTCTTAAGATTCTTCACTCATTTCCTCCAATGTTGTGACACTGGAGTGAGGGAAGACACAAAGATAGGTCTCCAGAGTACAGGGAACAAGAGGACACAAGGTGGTAGTGAGGGACAGATGGGTAAATGTTTGGAGTATTGGGGCATTTTAGTGCAAGGGGGCTTTGTAACATACGTATGTCCCAAACTCTATTACCTTGGAACTGACCTGTCTTAAATTTCAACTGTTCCTTGAGGACAATATCAAACTGAAATTAATACATTTCAGAATATGAATGACACATACAGAGTTCCTTGTCCTTAAAGGTTAGTAATTTTGCTTGTAGCCCTCTGAGGGTAGGGTCAATTAAGTAATGTTCTGTACCTCAAGTTTAAATTGTGATGAACATTCATGCTATGGCAATAAAGAGGATTACTATGATGGTTTGACATATTATTGATATGACTGGCTGTCAAGGGTTATCCACTATCAATCACCTTCTATGTAATATATATGTATTGCTGTGACTTATACATGTGTGCCTGTACGTTCATTATTTCACTTATCAAAATGCAGATTGATCATATAGATGAATCTCTTGGGGCAATGCTTTAAACAGGAAACATATGGTACAGTATCTGTGGACAGGTTCTGGGTTTATCTGTTTTTGATGTATTTCCAAATGCTGTGGTGGTTGAGCGTATCTGTATAAGTATGTGTTTGAATTATGGGCAAAAGGCAAATGACTTAACAGGCTGCAGCAAAACGAAAATACCTTGGCGTAATTTGCAAAGCGGCATGTGCCAGGTTGCATTAATATCGATACTCATCTCTCTCTGCCTCACTGCACCCAGACTACTGCGGAGCCCAGAAATTAATCTACCACTCATTAAACCTGAAGGATCAATCAATGCCTGTTAAACCCAAGACACCGCAACGGTTACGGACAGTTAGATCCTTATTATGTTTCTTTTTAATGTAAGACTAATCTGTGAAAGCTGGGTAAAATCACACACACACACACACACACACACACACACACACACACACACACACACACACACACACACACACACACACACACACACACACACACACACACACACACACCTCAGCTCCACAAGTGAAACCACATACATGCCGTATAATTACTCCCGAGTGTCAGTCCCTCCACCCAACGTCTATTCTTGTATACGATTTCCCTCTACAGGACATAATGGGAAATGCAACAAAAAGGTACTGAGGCTGTGACCGATATGTTTTCCTTTATAAGACTTAATGATATGTAAATACCCATCGAAAATCTCAGGTAGGCATATGCACTTTACAACTGTTTAAACATTTATGAAACAATTATGAAGGGGCTATAACCGCAGCAATGACTAGTCTATTTCATTCAAAATGTTTGATAAAACAGAGCCTCAAAGTAATTCTAAAAATATTTACACCAGTGGAAAATGTTCCATGGTTTTACTGGACACCTCTGCTTTTTGCCTCAAAGGCAGTCGTCATCTTATTCATTGCTTCACTGTTAATACGCTACGTGTTTTTCGTTGCACACACGTACCTTTCCAAAAATGTTTTTGGGCTTAGTAAATCTCATTAGACCTACATCAGGCCTACCAGCATCTAAGATTTCGCCAATTAATGTAGGGACGCACAATATTTTGCTGATCAAGTGAAGGTCCTCTTTGAACCAGATTATCTGATCTCGGGTGATCTTTAGCGCTTGGATTTGTTTTTAACAGATTTACACATGATTTTGCACACGTAAGGCTTCAGTAAATCGACCAGGACGTACCATCGTCGTGTAGGTAGGCTCCCATTCTTCATGAATTTATTTAGCAAAAGACCGAATATTATGAGGATATATAAACGCATCCTCCTGAAGTTAATACATTATGATGTTGTGTCAGTCATTGCAATTCACGTTACTTTCAAGAAGGCCCGCTGTTTGACCAGAGATTGCACCTGGCAGCACTGAATGCTGAAAAATGACTGGGAACGATGAAATAAGGTGTTTTTTAGATTACAAATTGTCATCTATTCTGAACGCTCTCTTATTGTGTTGTGGGACGTTATGATTTTTAATACACAAGCGGGTAACATTTGTAATGTCACATTTTTTTAAACATTCTAACAGACAGTCGACATACTTTGAAAGTACTGCGGTTTTGGACGCTTCCGCAAAGTTAGCAAGATTTTCCTATCGTTTCCCCTTTTTGTTTGCGAAGAAGTCAAAAGCAAGTAGCTCACCCAGGCACACATTCTCAAAGAACACCCCACAACTTCAGAATGTTACAAATTCGCATTCATAATTGATAAACACACTAATTAACATTTCATAAACTCGAGTGACACTAAAAGAGCTTAACATGCTACCTCAGATAAAAGAGGGGACTCCTAATTACTTGTAACAGGACCTCTTGACCCTTAGCAATAAGCTTCCTTGTTCTCTCATCCAAAGCAAATGCTATCCTAATGAGGAAGGGCACGTAGTCTGTGCTGTTATCGCATCGCGCTTCTAACAAGGGAGGACTTGACAGCTGATAACGCACCACCCTCAAGAAAAAATACATTATCTTTGTCACTTTTATGCAGACTTTTTTTAAAACTCTAACACAGGTATTCTATATTTTATAACTGGCCTTCTGGTTATATACTGCAAGACCAGTATAGGTGCATGTCAGTACAGATGCCTGTAACCAAGCCAGATGCACCTCTTGTCTGAGATTAGGTCTAAATGTAGTGTACACAGAAAAGATGAGCAATTTCAAAATTGTGACATTTAAAAATATGAAAGGCATATACAGTGGGACTTATCTTAATAAGTCTAGATTAATAAATTTGCCCATTGCACTGTGAAAGTAGGATGGGTTAAGTGGCCTTCTGTTCCTCATGTATAAATTGTTAGGAACAATAGTTTAGTGCTGTCAGTGTGTGCTGTCAGTAAACTATGAAGCCCACAGAAACCACCCTCCCTGTTTGATATATCTGCATTGAATTTCTGCACTTCCTCAGACATTCAGAGTGTGCATTTGGGTGTGAGCACAGACCTCCTGACTTCCTCCAGATTAGACAAATGCAGAGCCTGACCCCGATCATTAGTCAGCACAGACACGCAGGCCTTTGTTTACTAAATCCACACACACTCCAATGGTGTGTGACAAAACCTGTGATATTTAAGACCTGGTTATACATCATATCAGGTATGTTGCTATTTCACCTGCTTTATTTGGCAAACCTGGTTCAGCATGTGATTATTTCCTGTTTTGAATGAAATCACAGTAGTCGTGTTGTACCTTTGGAGACTGTCCTAAATGCAAGTATTTACAAATAAATGTTTTTGGATGATGTGTGGTTTGGCTCATAAAAATGTATTTTTGTATGAGCATGGGATGAGTATGGGAGATAGATTTTTAGGTATTAGCAGGTTTTTAATTATCCCTACAAGTCTGTGATAGGAGATGTAGAGGCAGTTCATGGGATGCTCATCATACATGCAACAGTGTATCAGAGGGTTATTATTTTGTTTAGAAATAAAATGGGGGTTACCAGGAATTCCAGGACATTCTTATTTCCTGTTGTTTTAGACAAAACATTAAAAACCAAAGTCTGCTTAAGCTTAATTCAGACTATGCAAAGTGCTCCTCCCAGTGACTCCTCTGCAGGGTAACCGCACATTTTATGGTAATAAATGAATCACACTTAATAGAATATGCTCCTAATTGACCACTTAGGAATGCTAGTGTGCAGTTCCTGTTGCTTGTCATGCTTGGTTGCTTCTGACCATGTCTCAGGTTGCAGGTTCCAGGAGCCTCTAATCTTCCTCTTCCTCTGGGCTTGTCTTACAGCCACTGATCCAGTGAGGACACTCACCAAGTCCTGCAGATGCCTGGGCAAAGTGTGTGCGTCTGTGTGTGTATGTGTTTGTGTGTGTGCACATGTGCATGCATATGTGTGTACTGTGAGTGAAGCATTGATTGAGGAGGGGTTTAGTAAACAGACAGCTGGTAATGAGCTTAAATCCCAACTGGTTGATCATGTGATCATACCACAATTGGCACAGGGGGCAAGGCAGACAGGGGTCATTGTGTAGGTACAGAGTGTAGCTTGAGGCATTTGGTGGACATAGAGGATGGATGGAGGAATATACTGTGGACGGAGTGTCAAGGAATTTGCTTTGTTTTTCCAGCGTTTCTGACATGCTTCATTTCCTAAAAGGCATGTTCCAGCTTGAGGAGCAGAGTTTGGAACACAGGAGGCTGTCCAAAGTTGGAGCTGTGCTACTCGAGCAGGACTCTGGTGACTAACACAACATGGAGCTGTGCTGCTGTGCTGGCACTCTGGTGTCTAGCACAATGTGTAACTGTGCTGCTCAAGGAGTACTTTAGTGACTACCACAACATAGAGGTCAGGCAGATAGGGGAAAATGCAGTGTGGTCTATCAGAATCATTCTTTGGAAATGGTGTCAGTTGTGTTAAACTGCTTCTATATGCTGGTTAGTGAAGAGGTTTGAATTATATAGCTCAGCACAAAAACCTGCACAAAACCTGAAAATGTGCCTGTCTTATTGATGTAGCACACCAATGTTGTATTGATGTAGCAGTTACTTCCCACTCTGCGCTTTCCTCTGTTGCCACATGTGAAAGTGAGGCACAAGCCCCTGCTATCGTATCGTCCTGTAGATGGCGCCCTCTGTTCTCTTTTGAAGCCGACATGCAGGTGCCACACACAAAGAAAGTGAATTTTGGATACCACTCTGCTCCAGAATCTGAGATATTACTGGCAAGGTAAAAACCACAGCCTAAAAACTCTTGCTGATTTTAGAGCAGCATCCTGAAATGTACTGGTGTTGCATGTGAATGCACAGACATGGAGGACAGAGCCTAGGGAGTGGGTTTAGTGGCTGGCAGAGAACTCAGCTCATGTGCAGCTACAGGGTTTGTAACAAGGACAGAACTTACTGTTATGTGTGGGATTGTTGTGGGTTTGTGTGTATAGCTGATTCTCTGAGCCACACTAGAACCAGTTAGAACCACACTAGAATTCCAGATGCTCGACCTCTGACAGAGCATCCTGAAATCATGCACTGTGTCTTCGGCATAGGCTAGTTGCACACTTTTTGGAAGTTTTGAAGGGTGGATTGAGTTGACCCAGTGAAGATTGCCCATGTCTACATTTAAGCAGACAAAAAACTAGATACTTTATATCTCTGAATGCAGCTGATTCTAGTCCAAGTCCCACCTACACAAATTCATTATTAATCAGAACTTGTAACTGACCATTGGTTTATCAGCAAAGAAAATTCCACAAGCTGAACAATGCTGTGCTGTAACAGAGACAATTTTTGTGCTGTTGATGAGTATAGAATAACATGAGCTATGGAAGAACAATGAGCCTGATTAGTTTTTTACTCTGATGTGGTTTCATTCTGCCCATCTTCTGGGGATGTGCTTTCCAAAGAAGCTACCTGTGAGAGTCTATTTACTACCTCTGACATCCTGTTTACAAGAGTGGGCATGTAAAATGATAGAGGATATAAGAAAACCATTTCAACTCCCAGAAAATTGCTGGAACCCATCAGCTTGTAGGTATCCTCAGCCAGAAAAATAAACAGAGTGATCCAGAAACATCAGAGGTTAAATGGAGTGGAGCTGCCCATCTCTTACCTCACAGGTAGACAGCAGGTGCAATGACCTGTGACGGAGGAGACCCTATGACACTATGAGCGAGAGGGATACCATACTAATGTCCGGGAAAAACACTGCCTCTGAACGTGAATCAGACCATGGGACAACTGGCCACAGTCCACAGGGGGCTGTAGGCATTGTCATTTCAACTTGGTCAAATCAGGAAATAAACTTAAGTTAATTTATAGAAAAACCCTCATGGGCCTTAATGATTGTTTAGTAGTTCATGAATTCGGGCTTGGCAGTGTGGTTGAAATACCTGATAGAGCTCTGAATCTCTGAATGGAGGGATGGTGTCTTAGTCAGGTCTCCCACCTGTGAGCATCAACTTTAACTTTTCACAGCTGTCACACCAAGGAAACATCATCCTGTTTCAGACCTCTGCCCTAATAGATGATCCTTACCAAAACTGTCATGTAGTTTTTTTTATTACAGGGGTTGGACAGCTGTGTGTCTATGACTGTTTAATCACAAAGCTATGTGAACTGCTTTCACTTTCTGGTTGACTTAGAGTGAAGCAGAAGTTCACTTCTGTGAGCCTATGTGATTGGTGTTTGCGGGTTTCTGACACCTCGCGTAGCTCAGGTGGGCGGTGAATGCCATCTGAAGGCTCCACACTGTGACAGCCTCCAGCCTTCAGCCCAGATACTCCTCTCTGCAGGCTTTTGTTCCTTCTGTGCCTCAGATGGGTTTCACTGAAAAGTTCAATGCAATAAATCATTCATTTGAAAAAGAAAATGGAAAAACGCTGAAAGAGAAAGATCCCGTGTAATTTTTTCAGTGAGTTTTAAAAATATGTTCCAGAGCCAAATATCCAATAAACATTTGTGGCCACTGGGTATTTGTTTGTGAGAATGTGTGGAAAGTAATAACCACAATGACCTTCCCTATCAGTGTATGACTCAAGAGGCCATGCAGTGCCTCTTTTTGGGGATGTACAGGTTTATGTTTCCATTAGGTTTGTGGATAAATATTTGAATATGTATTTGCCTATTTCAGTGACTGCAGGGGCAAACATCAATAAAAGTTATCCGTGCATCTTTGATACAGTACAAATATTAATAAAGAGGTCCCAGATTAATGCTTTATATATTATATTTTATATTGACAAAATGATAAGGTACTGGACACACATTCAGGGATATCATTGTCAACAGCTGTCAAATGATTCTTTCTATTTTGTTGATTTATATTGTCTGTTGTTAAGTTTTACTGAAACAAATGGCACCACCACTGCTCATGCCTATGGCTGAGAACATTTGCCTTTGCCAGCTTTAGGCCTGCTGTCTCCACAGAAATCACCTTTTATAAAGGTGTGACAGTCATAATTAGAAGTTGTTATGAATTGTGGGCTATGACACTTTCAACACCTTCACAGCTTTGTTGTACTTTTCTTGTTGAAATCAGAACCATTGATAGAGAGTTGTGCCACTGAGGGGTTTGGAGGTCTAACACAGTGATGTGTTCATGGAAGCTCAATTTTTTTTTATCAAGCTCTAATGATTTATGATGATTTATGGTATTTATGGGGACCATAG
Source organism: Albula goreensis (assembly GCA_022829145.1). NCBI lineage: Eukaryota > Metazoa > Chordata > Actinopteri > Albuliformes > Albulidae > Albula > Albula goreensis. The sequence goes on along the minus strand of CM040753.1, from coordinate 13,213,825 downwards.
ATAAATGACCAGCTTAATGTTGTATCTATGTCACATCCATAATACACTTTCTACCTGTTTGCTAAACTATAAGCTACTTGTCTTTTTGACCAACAAATACACAACATACTGATGAATAGCTATCTTTTGTTGTTTACCTTCTTGTAAATAATGACAGCATCCTAGGTGTATATTCACAGTGAATGCTGAAATATTGAACACACTTGTAAGGTCAGCTAAACTATAGTTATTGTTAAAGCTGCAGGTTAACCTTCATTGGAAACTTAATTGGTAGATTAACCTATACACAAGTTCCCTCCTGTGGCTGGAGATGTACTGCGGATAGAATATAATTTTAAATGAATAAGGACAAAATCTGATTTGGCAACCCAAAGTAAAATCTCCAATGGGTCACAGCCCAGACTCTGAAAACCACAGTTCTAGATAAACATTCAGGGAGTTGTACAGAATGTGATGTTTATTTAAATGGAAGCATGCAGCATGCAGCTGTAATCCAGAAAGAGGGAAAGTTTGAGTATTTCAGCATCTGGTACTTATACCCTGCAATTATCATTTGGCTCAATTAAAAAGGCTCTCTCTTCAGCTCTGCGGCAAGTGCCCAGCAAATCAACACAGAAGATGCTAATCTCACAGAGCCCTTTTAAAACCTCTCTCTTAAGTTATTTGTCGTGACTTGCCTTTGCGTGGTGATCAGTTGGCCCCTGCCAAGGCGAGGGGATGGAGGGCCATGTCAGACAGCGTGGCGTGTCTGTTAGTACCTGCATGTCTTAATCCACTCAATTTAGCGCTTTCTTTCTGCTCAAGCGGCACAGAAGAATGCCAGGAAAGAGAAAGAACACACCTGCGTAGAGACCACAAGCCCACCCCCACAACGCCCCCCCTCCCAACCCCCCCACCTCAAACATTGCGTGTGGAATCTGAGAAAGAAAGTACTTGCTCTAGAAGCACAAACCAGCTATGTAGTAGGTCCAGGTCAGACCTATCATTTTTTCTGCTATTTTGGCAAACTCCCCTATAAATCAAAAGGGAGCACAATCCATTTGCAACTTTTAACAACAAAAAAAATAGAGAAAAGAGAAAGAAAGTGGTGTGGATGAGCCACTTGTCAGGCAGTGTGTATATATAGCCACATACTCACTCACTGTCTCACACACTCGCAGCCGTGCTGGGCCAGAGCCAGTGGGGATGACAAGCCAGGACAGCAGCAAGAAATCCACAGAGTCTCCTTCAGACACTGTTTTTACAGCATTAGCTGGATAAAAGACAGATTTCCAGTGGCTCATCCCGACATGAGTTCTGTACCGCACACCTGAAACAAACAATGGTTAGCTGCGGTTTACACAACCCAAATTACAGCCTACAGTGTCATATGTTTGCAAGGTTTTTCATCAATACACCTGTTATGGGTTTATTCCTGAATTTGCTTTCAGTGATGCTAAAGCTAACTTGTGGATCCCTGCTAATCCAGGGGAAAGCTGAGTCCCTTCCTGCTCACCTGTGGAAAGCAGCCCAGACCACCATGTTCGCTGCAGAATCCCAGTCGCAGCTCTCAATACTAATTTATTTTACTTCAAGATTTTAGCTTTTAGGTGCAAAACAAATACTTGAAAAAGAAACTATTTTACTTATTTTAATTATTTTAAAGTTACAATTCTGTATTGAGAAAATGCTTTTTTTCAGGAGCTCAGCATAACATTAGTATGGAATATCCACATTACATTATGACTTGCTGAAAGATTCAATCATAAACTATGGAGAAAAAAGTCCCCTTATTTTCCCTATTGTACAGGTCTAGTGAGAACCAAACACTGCATTCCCTTGTAAGAACCTCATACTGATGGTCTAGCATGGCAATGGTAGTGTAATCATTTGGAGCTGCTTTGCTGCATCACGGCCTTGAAGACTTTCCATCACTGAAGGAACTACTCTATATCAGTGAATTGCACAGGCCTTGAGCTGAGAGCAGCATAACTGTTATGAGTACTTCTCACAGAGGGCCACTGGTTGTTACATAACTTTCTATAATACATTTAATTTTTAAATTAATAACTTTTTAACTGCACTGTAATTTATAGTGAAGTTTTCTCCAGTGCTGGGGATCGGTGTGCATTTTTTAGAGATCAGTATATCTTATTGGGGTCAGTGTGTGTTTCTGGGATCAATGTGTATTTTTGGACCAGTGGATGTTAGTGATATCCGTATGTTTTAGAGATCAGCATGTGTTACTGGAATCAGTGTGTGTTATCCCCACACGCACACATGGTGTAATCCAGACCAGAGATCCACAGCGATCCCCACACGCACACATGGTGTAATCCAGACCAGAGATCCACAGCGATCCCGCCACACGCACACATGGTGTAATCCAGACCAGAGATCCACAGCAATCCCCACACACATGTAGTGTAATTCAGACCAAAGATCCACAGTGATCCCCACTTGCACACAGTGTAATTTAGACCAAAGATCCACAGGGATCCACACACGTACACAGTGTAATCCAATTCAGAGATCCACAGTGATCCTCCCACATGCATACATGGTGTAATCCAGACCAGAGATCCACAGCGGTTCACAAATACACGTGCTGTAAACTGGATGAGAAGCCAGGGCACATGTATTCATAATACCATTGCAAAATCTGGAATAAAAAGCAAAGTTTTAGCAACTTTTGATTTTAACTGGGTTCTAAAATAAAAGAAAAACTTTTGTTATTTGTAGCCTGATTTTCATAACACAGATTTCCAGAAAAGTTTTAACATTCTGTATATATGTCTGTCATATGATTAATTTCTTGTGAATAGACCAAAAATGCGATTGAAATTTTAATTGTCTACATCAAATGACAGTGAACACAATTTCATGACATAAAGATTATTTTAAAAATTGTAAATGAAAAAAAAAAACAGGACAAAACGGCAACTGCTTGAAAAAACGGACCTAAATATTTGTAACTACAAATATAAAGAGTATCTGACATTTACCTTTGGTTTGATTTTTCTTGGAATTTAAACATTTCATCATCTGATTTTAAAAATTAATCATATCATACTCCATTTCTGTGTTTGCATTTGAAACATGACAGAAGCCATAGTTTCCAATTTCTTTTTTGGGTTTCTTTCTCTGCAACAAGAAAATATTTTTTGTAAAACTGAAATGACATGACAAGCTGCCATAGAGATCACTTCGGGTCAGGGTCTGAACTTTGCTGCCTGTAGAGGGTGCTGTTGACCCACCAATCTGCCATTGCAGTGAGGGAAAGGGCAGCGCTATTTAGTAAGGTGGTTTTGCTTAAAACAGATATGCATGTGTGTGATTAAACTTCATTTAATGTAAGTTATGTGGTATATTTGGACATCTGGTGGTCATTGATAAAAGGCTGTCATAACCCCCGGCCCCCCAAATCTAGTTAAAATTGGAGATTTTGTTGATTTGGCTTACACATATTAATTTATATATTATATACTGCAAAATACAGCACTTAAAAATTTGGTCATTGCATTTTGCCATATTTAAAAAGAAATATTTGAAAACATTTATTTTATCTGTCATTTTTAGGCCAAATTCTGAATCCAAGGCATTCATACTTTGAACAATTAGAAAGCACTTATTTGCTTTTTCATGCATCTGTTTTAAGTCTGTCTCTCATGTTCCTGTAAAGTATATCTAATAAGTATGGTAAAACTTCCACTCGGTGTAAGATTTGACTTTGTTTGGTTAAATATTCTGCAGGTATTTTTTGGACGTAACATTTCAATATTATTGATTAGAAATAATAATTATGTTAAAACATTATTTCACATTTTATCATTCTCCCTTGATTGGAATGACAATAAAATTGTCAGAATTGCTAACGATCCAGTCTAAACAAAATGTAAAATATTTTAGAGAATCACACACTAGAAAGAAAGCATTGTGCTGGTTAATTGTTTTTCTTTCTTTTTGTTGTAAAAGTGACATTTATTGCTTTTCTGTGTGTGACAGGGTCTAACTGGCAATTGTGGCTCTTGACCTTTGACCTCTTACTGTAGCCATGTCGGTGCTATAACCTGTTGGTTATAAATGAAATAAAATGTTTAATGTGTAGGATAAAGGCAGTCTCAAAGAAAACTGGATGGATAGTGCTGTCAGAAACTGAGCCTTGCCAGTCTGTGTCTGTGCACCACATGAGGGGGGAAAACAAACACAACAGGTGAAAAGCTCACAATTCAACTCACCTGAAATCTGCTAAAGAGCCCCTTCACATTTTAAAACACAGAAACAGAAAGAAAAACATTCCACACAAAGAGCTTATTTCTCTCTCTTTGTGTATTAAATGCCCTTATAAATGCAAGAGGGCGTAGAAATACCAGCTCCCTACACATTAAACTTCACAGGGAGCCCCCTCATTCACAACTAAATGCACCTCAGAGAGCTCGTCATGAGAGCCAAGGGCTGTTTTTTACTGGAAAAATAATGGTGCTGGTGTGGATCAATGGCAGAATGTCACACACAGCTGCTCGCTCCCCCAGCTTTGCTAGACTGACATGACATAAATGGATAACTAGCCATCATTACGCCAAAGATTGTTTGCTCAGCTAAATTGATTTCTCAGCTGCCTCTGTGATGTTTAGCGTCGTAGTGCTTCGCTGAACATTTTGTATCTGCCACCGAGAAAATCCACAAGCCTAAATACATACATGTACCAGTGTATTAATGTGTGTGTGTGCATGCATCTCGTTTCACACATGGGTAAAATGCCTGTCTTCACACTCTGCACATTCGCACAAGCTCATGCATGGGCAGAGACAGTAATTGTCTTAAGTGCTCAGGTGCGCACATGGAGTTTGCTGGAGGTGGGCAAAGATCAAAAATTGCATACAGGTGTACAGAAACAATCGGCAGTGTGGATTGATGTTTGCCGCAGACGGCTTGTGGTTTAGGGCTGCGTGACTATGGCAGCTATCCCAGAAGAGGCAGGATGGCCCAGCAGCTGTGTGTATGGAAATTCTTTTCTTGTTTGTTTGCTCTTCGAGTGCATGTGAACTACTGTGCTCGTAAAGACACTAATCCCCCCCGGTCGCCAGCGGAAACTGGTATAGTTTGAACAGAACCCTTAACAAAGTCTCTGCCTGAAACTGCACTTTTGTAGATTAATTCCAGGAAGGCAGGGAAAGTGATGTTTTTCACCTGGCTTAGGCCAAAGGAAGGACAACTGTCATAAAAAATGTGTCTTGACCTTCTTACCTGTTCTACACTGCATATATGAATATTGGTTAATAAGGCTTCAAAGTTCCTCATGTGTAAAAAAAGGAAATCCACTGAGTTAACACTAGCCTTGAGACATTTATTCTCTCTTATGGCTTTTTCCAGAAAAACTTGGTTTCAACTTGTCATCTTCCATGGTTTAACAGTTCAACACTCTGCAGTGTTCCCAGACTATCTGATTCTTGATGCCTGTGTAAGATTTATTCCCTAAGAGCCTGTTGCTCTGAAAGGAAGCAGTCTTTTCGGCATTAGCGTGTGTTGTATACAGGCTGACTGTGAATGGGCTCCCAGCTGGGTATAAGAGCACTGGGTGTAAGAGTGCGTTGCAACAACAGCGCAGCGCTGAAACAAAAGCCGTGTGCAGAGAAATCTGAAACGTCAGGAAAGGGATGGGAGACAAATAAGCACGCTGAGGCACTAAAGCCAACTAGATTACAGCTACACTCCATTCATACAGACAGTGGATTAACTCTTTGAATGAGGATCGATAATTCATTTTCAGCTTTCAGTGCTGCATTTATGGTTTTGTCTTGATCCATCAGCAAGACTTTGATTGGAAAATGATTTTAGCATTTAAAATGTAAAAAACACAGATCTCTTGTAAATGACAAAAATACTATCAATTTCATTGAGGCCATTTTATTTCAGTTAATTGTATTTGGTACATTTTTCCAGACTGTTATTGACTAATTTGGTTATTGTTAAATTTCTACTTCTAAATTAAAGAAATGGCATTAATGTAACTGACCACAGAAGGAAAAATTAATGAGAATAAAACATGTGAATGATATTGATGTATTTTTTGTAAATTTTACAGTATCTGATTTGAATATATTGAATACAGCGTTACTTAAACAATAGTTGTCAGACTGATAAGCATTCTCATAGATCTCATTTCCCTTTCCCTTGTTCCTCAAAACAGTGATCTGTATATATATTTAAAAAATATTTTTGCCAAACAAAAACCAGAAATTGTCTTTTTTCTTCGTACTATGGTAGAACTAGATATAGAAGGCATTTTATTACTTTGTGTTTTAAATGGAAAGGTGTTCTCTACAGCTAGTAACATTTGCAACTACAAACTAATAACTACTGTCTGCTCCATTCGTTAACTTCAGCACTCAGTAGTTCTCTTTGCCTCCAAAGGTTTAGCTAAATATCCTCATTCTGTTTGTGTGGGATGCTCTCAGATGCAATCCAAGAGTTGTACTTTTACTTACAACCTTCATAGGGGCCCTCAGTTTAATCACCCACTGCAGGGTGTGCTTGAGACCTGCCAGGAGCAGCCCTGGGCAGGTAGCCACTAGCGTTAGTCCTGAACAGTGAAGGAATGAGGCACAAGCCTGGGGCTGCTACAGGCCTCTTCCCCATTGACACGTCATCCAGCTCTTTACTGACATGTAAATGGTATGAGTAACTGGATATTACAATTAAAGATTAATGGGGTTTAATCAGTTTTTTTGCTGCTTTGCAACACCATCTCTCTGTAGTGTTCATTCAGAAGTTGCACATCTGCCCTGTTTTTTTCTGTTCCCTGTTATTTACACAGGGTTTGCATTGTAAATGTGACTCTTTATCTGCCTCACACTGTACACAGTGCCCACTTCCCTCATCCGGCAGATGCTCTCTGACTGGCTAAACCTAGCAACATTATTTGTTACAGTTCCCTCCTAAATAGCAATGGGTTGGTTGTGCACAAAGAAATTGCACAAACAATGCAAGAGTTTACCAGTTTGCAAGTATATTATTGTTTGTTTGGCTTCCAATGAAAAGATTGACATCCACTGTGAATTAATAAAAAAAGAAGAATTAATACAGTTTTGGATGTTATATAATAACTAACAATTGGGTTTAGCCATGGTATTGTTTGGTCTCAAACTTTCATTTTATTTACAAAACATTTTTAAAATAATTAATTGTGGTCATTCTTTGGCACTTGCAGTAATAGTAAATTGCAGGGTGATCTCAAACAGCAGGTTACTGTTAAATCCAGATATTATAATAAAAAGGTTTTGTCTAGAGATACTATGGTTCTGAGGTTTTTGAAGAAAAGAATTTTGAGGTCCAATATCATAGCTATTTCTGTATTAACCTAGATATTTTAATGTTTCAAAGAGTCATTTCAAGTGTTTAATCTGAACACAAATATGTAACCATCATTAATTCCCATTGTAATATCTTATTTTCTACAAAGAATCAGTAAAAACTAGTAATTCCAGGACATGTTGGACATGTTGCTGCTTTGCACGATCTCTAAAGACTGCTTATATCCTTTGCGGCTGTCTGGAAAAAATGTATTCTCTTGTTAATGGTAAATTGTTGTATAGCAGTCTGCTGAAATGTTAATGGCAGGCTGGCCAGGAGAGGTCACTAGAAGGTGATGCAATTGATTAATTGTACTGGCTCTCTTTATGTTTTACCTCACCAATGTGGACCTTCTGGGGGATGTGCAGAGTAAAAGCACATTATCATGGTAAAACTATAGGATGTTCAACTGCACCATGAAAATTTTACTTTTTTCTGTGTTTCACGTAAAGACACGCAGCATTATTATACAGTACTCCCTCCCCCATAGTACTTACCAAAATAATAATATTCAAGAATTTTGTCTTGAGTATCAGTGGAAATATGCATCCTTATTACCAGGAATCTGCAAGAACTGTTCTGCTGTGTAAAGGTTTTCAGCATTTTAAATAATGATTTGACCCAGTTCCTGATACCTAGCAGCTGAAAAACAAGGCACTATGGGGTGGGTGTACCAAACACAGTGCACGGTTGGGTGGGTGCACTGCAGCTGCCTGGTGAGTTTAGCCTCTTTCCACTTGCTGGAAGGTTCTGGAAGGTTCTGGAAGGTGCACCACTGAAAATTTGGATGGGACTCCAATTGCATGGAACCACATTCTTTGGTAATTATTATAAGGCCTTTTTCAGGGTGCACAAGTCATGACCTCCACCTTGTCTTTGATGACACAGGACAAACCTTTTATTCGTATTTTAGGTACAGGTGAGATTAGAGGGTTAACAGTGTAAGAACTGCTGAGAGCAGAGCTTTGTGCAGATGAGTACAGTGTGTTTCCTTTGGACTATGTGTGTCCATATGCTATGCTACAGATATCTGTTAAAACAACAGCAACGGTTGTTTGTAGTGGTGTTTGTGATATGTCTTTTGTGACATTACTTAAACTTGTATAGTATGGCTGTAGCAGTAAGACAGTACATTGTGTTTTGCATTTATTACTAAAAGCAAGTGCTTTATTTTGTTGACTTGCTGCTCCTTTGCCAAGCTTATTTTTGCCATTTATTAGGCCCTCCACCAATACACACAAGCTCGGAAATGACACTTCTGATAGAACTTCGTTTTCTTTCATACTTGGAAATCCTGCCCTTGTTTAATTGAACTGTGGAAAAGTCTGGTCTCACATCAAGTTGACATACCAGCTTGTCAAACAATCCTATTGCCTAATTAGAAAATTTACATGGTTAAAACTCTGAAATTAGCCTGGAGAAATTGCTCTATTCATGTCTGACAACTTTGAAATAGAACTGGCCACATACTTAAAATTTCCTCATGTTGTAATTGGCCGTCAAAAATTGTGATTGTAATCACTATAATCATTATGCTTAATTCACAGTATCTTTTGAATTAAAGGATTCAATTCAATATAATTTCATGGAATCAGGCATTGTCAGTTGGGAATAATTGACAGTGGAGGATAGCCACAGACACTGTTCCTTCCCACTGTACTGTATTTCATTAATTTTATTCCCAATGAAATTTCTAACTCCAAACAACGCTTTCTGCTTTTCTGCTAGTATGTAGCACAGAGTACCTATCAAACAAAATGTAGTGACTGGAGACATGGATAATTATATGAAATATATTTAGCTAAGTGTATAACTAATTTGCAAGGGAAAGGATCACTGATTTGCATGTTTGTTACTTTTAAAGTCAAACAAATCAAGCCTTGTGCATCAGTGTGGCGAATGTAAAATATTATTAATATTATGAAACTATACCTCTGTTACAGCATTCCTTCTTAATAATCTAATATGTTCAGACCTTTTTGCTGTTACATTATTATAGTTTGGATACATGGGATATTGGTTTTATATGCCATGTTGTAAATGGATAGTAAATAGCTGATTCAAACCCTTCATACTCCTACCTGTCTTTTCGTGCTTAAACTACTGTTTATAAACCCTTACAGACTTAAAGTGGATTATATTTACCTTTAATGTGCCATTGTACATAGAAAGAACTAGCCCGAGGTGCATCCTTTTTTCCTCCTTCACACAAGAGCAGAGCTGGCAAGGGTCTGTGTTTTGAATTTAGTCAGTAAAGGTTGAACAGAGGTCATCCTCTTTGAAGCCACGTAAGGACAATGCATGGTTAAAATGACAGTTCATAATGCGCTTTGTGAACAGTAGCTGGAAGTAAGGAAAGTCTCTGCAAACACAAAAGCAGAACTCTCAGTGAATAAGCATCAGCTGTGGAGGCAAAAGCTTCAGCCACAATGGACAGGTTTGCTCTTTATTTATTTAAAGTTTAGCATTTGGCTTTTAACAGAGAATCAGCATTAACATCAAATGGATTGTTATGATTTATATCTTGATGAGCTGTCACAAATGACCAGCTTCATTATGTAATTTTCAATAGAAATTGAGGATCCTCCCGGGTTTTATTTGCTTGTACGTAACTCTGCTGTTTTTGTGGTTTGCAACACCCCTTGGTTAAGAGCATGCACTGAGAGATGAAAGGGTAGAAGATGTAGCTGGCCCCTTGTATTAAAAAAAAATAAATAAATCAAACACTGTCCGTTTGCTCACCTGGACCTGAAGTTTTTTTTTCCAGGCAGGGGTAAACAAAGAGCAGCTCCCGCTAAGAAAACACAGAACAGCTTTTCAGTGTGGCCCCGAGCCACAGTCCTCTTCTCCGTATACTTTACATTTATCTTCAGCCCTGTCCCTCGTGGGTGTGGGAGCTGCCGTGGAGCTCATGCTAAACAGCAGTAACATTCCATTTTCCCTGATTGGTGATTTATTTCCATTAATGGTCCATAAATGATCTTACTTCAGACAAAACATCTCATCTATCTGTTCATCTATTTCGTAAGCGTTGATCTTTGGCAGTGACATTGTTTACAGTTGTTTTTTGTTGTAATTTTTTTGTTTCTACTTGCATTTTGAAAAAAAAAAATCATTCCAAAAATGTTTCAAAGGAGATAGCTGTTTCAAAATATCAAAATACAACTGCTCCATATAGGTCCTTTACAATTGAGAGCAATGCCAAATTTACAATCGACAAATTATCCAAAAGAGAGAAGAATATACAGTTCCTTTTTCTCTCCCTTTGAAGACAGTCTCTGCCTCTTTGAAGACTCAGATATGTGTGGAATATGTGTGCTCCTCTCACTCTGCGGGTATTTTGTCTAGGTGTTTGAAGTGAGAGATGTTTTTAAAAGACCTGAAATGGTTTTTTATAGTACATGTACAATTTGGAGGGTCAGGCTTCAGTAATTAGACAGATAGGCAACGCATGCTGTATCTGGTAGGGTTTTATTCTTTCCCTCTCATGCACAAAAAAGCTCAGACTGATGACTGAATAAGAGTTTGCACATCTGGCCCAGTCAGCCTGTGCGGTAAAGCGGTAACAGATATATAGAGTATTGGGTTGATGTGGTGATGGTTTGTGGATTGTGGTTTGGAGTGAAAATTGTCTCAATTCAAAAAGTACAAGGTGATCAATAAAACATGAGACAGCATCTATTTTACCTCCTCCCCTGTCCTGTCCTCTCTGGTTCAGACACCTTAAAATATGCCAATGCCAGGAGCAGGTGAGAAATTTCATTTGTTCTGCTGGCAAAGACAAACTCTTAAGCAGGAGCCAATGCAAACACTGCTGAGGGATATAAGCGATGAACAGTGTACATTTGAACCAAGCTGATGGGAAACAATTTTATCTGGGCATTTTTTTTACTGATACATTACAGGCGAGATGAAAATCAGAAATGCTTCACTTACACACTGACTTGTAAAAAGGGCAAAAGACTGGGATGAGTCTGCAGCAGGGGAAGCTGTGGCAGTTGAAAGCTGTGTTGGGTGGAGTCATTGAATACAGACCCTTCGCCTCTAGCAATGAAACATAAGAGGCCCTTCTCTCCAAATCAGCCACCACTTCAGTTTAAACATTTACTTTCACTATCCATATCATTATCTAATATAGTGGAAGGGCCAGGAATGATTGCAAAGTGGGAGGGTGTGTTCAATGCGTGTGAGCAGGGGTGCGTGTTTGACCTTGCACATTGGAGAGGACTCACAGGCCAGAGGAGAAGCAAGGCCCTGTACCTGAACATTTTCCTACAACCTACAAAAATCTCCTTGATTCAACTAGATGGGACTTCCGATAAGAAGGAACTATTTGGCAACATGGTTTGGGTATCATGCATGTCATGATGATCTTTCATCAATCAATGGTTTAAGCAGAAATCAGTGAAGTCCAAAACTGATAATCCTGACACATCATGCCTCCCTTAAAGGTTGTTCATTTGATCAAACAGTTGTTTTAAAAAGTATGGCTACATTTGCAATATGTACCATGTAAGTAGCATGAGATACAACACTGTTTTTGGATCTGGAATAAGGAAAAATATGTAAATTAATAAAATCCTTGGACTTTGAAGTAAATTGTTGTTTATTTCCATATCAAACAGCAGCATTTAAAGGCTTCTCTATGCTCAGTATAATGTGGGAGTGAGAACAGTTTTGTTGAGGACATAAACCAAAGGCGCATCCAGAGGTGTTTATAGAGGTCCCGTGTTACCTCAGGGCTGTCTCACATGTGCTCTAAATGTTGGCCAATAAAGCAGTCCCTAAGGAGAGGTTAGAAGCCATAACCATCAGTCTTAATTGGGTGTGAAACGAAACATGGGTCTCAGCAGCGTTACTGACATGCTCATTCCCTAATGACCCCTCTGGGCCCAGGGTTAAGCCCCTCTACCTCTTACAAGGCCCAATCACGTGAGGAATTTCCTGTCCTAGGTAGCTTTAACTGATGGGAATAAAAGTGTTGGCTGTATGAAAGGGGACCTCCCTGTGAGTTTAGGGGGTTTATCATTTTAAGCTGATCTAAACAGCTGCCTCACCCACACCTATAATGGCACACACCATTAGCAAAGTGAATACATGCCAATTAGTCTCCAAACTTTTTAAATTAGTCCACCAGCAGCATTGAATAAGCTTATTTAGAGGTCAGTGTCACACAGGTGACATTATATCAAGGTGTGTGCACAAGGTATGTGACTGTTAAATTCTTGGGTGAAATAGAAGATGTGACAATCCTTTGCATTGATAATCTGAAGGAAAGGCCTGGAAGCATCTTTACATACTGCCTGGGGCAGTTAACACCCACAAATATATGCCTGTCCTCATGGAGATACATTTCAGTATTTAACATAAAATACTGTTTTATGCCTGCATTTTTATTTGTCTGACCTAATCTAAAGAAAATTGATGCCGAAATATCTTTTTGACTTTAAGATAATTCTTTTTGTGTTTGTGTCAATACATATACCCAAATACAGTAAATAGTTTCAGTAAGGTGTTCAGGGATTAGTTTGTTGTTAGAAAGTGTAGCTGCAGGCAGTATAGTTGACCCTGCTGCATTGCGGGGGTAAGGGATAAGCCCCCCACAATGTGAAAAAACTGTGTAAAAAATTGTATATTTATGGTATTAAACGATAAAATGTATTAACATTATACATATATTTTATGCATTTATGACTTACTAAACTTTTTTACATTTTCTTTACTTTTTGTCTGCTATGTGCCATTGTCTGCAGTGCTACACGGTTTCCTGCACAAGGCCGCAAAGCTCCCAAATAATTCCCACTTTATTGTTTGTTGCCAACCTGTGAAAAATCGAGGCCGTGTTGTGGCAAACCACAATGTGGGAGGGTCAAATGTAGTTAGAGGCTGTAGATGTAAGTAGTTGTGTAGTTACAGAATGTAGTTGTGTATTGTTGTGTAATTAAAGGGTGTAGGTCTGTGTTTTTGTGTAGTTGGAGGGTGTAGTTGCACAATTAGAGGGTGTAGTTGTATGTAGTTGTGTATTTACAGGATGCAGTTATGTGTAGTTGTGTAATTAGAGGGTGTAGTTGTGTGTAGTTGTATGTAGTTGTGTATTTACAGGATGCAGTTATGTGTAGTTGTGTAATTAGAGGGTGTAGGTGTGTGTAGTGAGAGGATGTAGCTGTGGTACGTTGTTTGTGTCGCAGTGTGGGGCCACTGCCCCAGAGACTGCGTCTGCTTGCCCCCTGTGCTGTAGCGACGTCCTCATTGCTATGCGCTGCTGCACGCACAGCCAAGCGTATGCTGATCCGCAGGAGTGGAGGGGGGCTGGGGGCTCTTCCATTCATTCCTCCCTCTCATTTACATCCAGAGTGGCCAAGCCAGCTCTAACTGTGTTTCTAACTTGAGCCAATAAAATGAAATATGAATGTGTCCTGGCCATGCTGACTCCCCTTCTCCTAACCCTGAACTGCAGTCTCTGAAAAGTCTCATGTCCATGAAACTTCTCTGCTCCCAACATTTTAGTTTTTTTATGTAATTTTCCACCCATATTTATCTTCTATTTTTCTTTTTTTAACATTTGATAAAGCATTGTGAAAGTAAATTAAAAGACGTGCACAGGGTGAGTGGTCTCAGATAGGGAGGTGGAAATGGCCTGCTTGCAGGCAGGTGCATCGTTCCCAAGCAGCTGTTTTGGGTACTCAAGATGAGGCATTCGGGCTCCCACAAGCACTTCATATAATCCTCTCATGCAATTCACACCGTAATTGCTAAGATACGAGCTGCCAGGCCCTGTTTTTCCCTCTTCCACGGCAATGTCCTCAGCTATTGGGGACCGGCTGTATTAATTAGTTACGTGTGGCCAGACAGCATTGCATCAGCAACACTTGTACCATCTCCCCCTTTCTCTTTGTGTGTGTGTGTGTGTACGCGTGTGTGCACTTGCACGTGTACCTGTGTGTGAGAGAGAGTCATGCTTCTGTGTGTAAATGTGGTGTTTGTGTGTATGTGTGATTCATTTCTTGGCCAAGGACATTTGTTCGAGCAAGTAGAATATTGCGCTGTACTCTGAGTTCCTTATTACAGTCGTGGCATGGTCAACAGCTCAGGATGAACTCTTTCTGTGGGTTGCAGGCAGTGAGGGTTACTGTTCACAATAGAGCCTTTTCCTCCAAGGCCTCATCCATACACTGACAATTAAAGGAGGGGGCTGAGCTGTGTCTGCCTCCTGCCTGCGTCTGAATATGCTCCTCAGCCTCCACTTTCACCTAAGCCATGACTGAAGGATGCAGTAAGTTAGTTTGCTTCATTGAATCAGGCAGTTTGTTTTCATTGAATTCACTGCTTTTGTCTGTCATAGAGTTGATGGCATTATGTTTGCTGTGCCATGATAATTCTTCCCACAAGACTTAAATGTTTTAAAAATAAAACTATTAAAAGTGAATAAACTCAAAATAAAATCACATTAATCCAATTTTTTGTTTTTTCTTTTCTATCTTGGTGTCAGACACCTCTATGTCACATTTGATTATGGAGCTGTGCATTTCAGCTTTGTGAATGTTTGCACATTGTGATTGGTGGGTTCGGATGGAGATGGAGGAAAGTGGGTAGAATCACCTGTAGAGTTTTTTTTTCCGGTTCGGTTGTTGTGGAAGCTGAGGCTCAAATGAAAGCAGCCTTTTGGAGCCCACACGGTGCCTGGCGTGGGTTAAGTTGTTTTCCAGGGCTCTGGCGTCTCCCTGAGAAGTGCAGGAATGTGCTGGAAGCTCAGGGAGAGGCCAGGCGTGGGTATAAGCTGTCCTCTTCGCCCGGCCACGCTGCCCCCCTCAGAAAGCCTCACCCATGACACAGCTCATTGATTCGCCTCTCTCATTAGCATTTTAGCAGCTCGCCTCGCTGCCTTCACAAGCAATCCGTCATGAGAAAACGGAAGAATGTGGCCCATTTGCATGAATCTGTGCCAGAATGCAACCGCCCCCCCCCAGCCGGTCAGTGTGATCTGTCCCTGGATATTCAGCTTTCCCAGGAAAATCACAGAAATCATATCAAAGCACTCAAGATTTAGGTGAAAGGGAGGGAGTGGGGAGAGGGAAAGAGAGGCAGAGAGAGAGAGAGAGAGAGAGAGGCAGAGAGAGAGAGAGAGAGAGAGAGAGAGAGAGAGAGAGAGAGAGGGAGAGAGAATACAAATCCTTGAAAACAAATGCTTGTTTTAAAAGTTCAATATGAAAATGCTTAAATCAAAACATATTTTTAATTGCACATTCTACTTAATTTGACAATTGTTTCCATCTTCAAATTTTTTTTTGCCAACTGTACCATTGTGAACATTTCTTAATGCTCTCAACATAAAGAAAAAAGTCATAAAAATGAAATTTGCATAGAAAGAAGTATATTATTTCTTTTAATCCTGTCCTCATTAACACCTTTGGTTCATTCAGTGAATTTAATATTTGAATGCCACACACTGTCAATAACCACCCACTACATGTTTAAAACATGCTTAACTAACATTAGGAAAAACAGGAATAACTGTTTAACTGAAAAGATTTATGATTTATTATATATTAACCTATATATCTATAAATATGCTTGGCTGAAAACTGATAGATAAGTAATCAATACAGTGATAACTGAAATGTGCACATACTAATTATTATTTACTAATATCTGCATTTATTGCATGTTGACATTTTAAAATGACAAGATTTATTTAATGCTAAACATTTTAAATGATTTGTAAAAGTGGAGATGAATGATTAGGCTTTGAAAG
The DNA here is from genome assembly GCA_022829145.1 of Albula goreensis. Lineage (NCBI taxonomy): Eukaryota > Metazoa > Chordata > Actinopteri > Albuliformes > Albulidae > Albula > Albula goreensis. Next base: position 13,197,741 of record CM040753.1, on the reverse strand, counting down.
CCCTGGGCTCACTCCCCAGCCTCTTGAGTGGTTATTGTAGTGGCCTTTCATTAATTATAGGTAATTGATTTAGCCCTGGAGAGGAGCTTGGGCTGCCTCCTCCTCCCTCTCTGACCCTGTTCATCTCACACTGTTGTCTAACCTTGTTCCTAATCCATCCCATCTGAGCTGATGGGAACCCTTTTTATTCTACCTCTTCTGGAGGTACAGAGGGGAACAATCTCCTTATTCAGGATAGAGCCTTGCCAGCCTGTGATGCACAGAAACCCTCCCCCACCTCCCCACCTCCCCCACCTCCCCCCCCCACCACCACCACCATCACCACCGCCCACCCTCGCCCCCACCCTGATTAATGGCTGCTAATTAGCAATGTTAATGACCAGGTGTCCCAGAGCAGTGCAGCTCCTCTCAGCATGGAGGGGTTTCTCATTGAAGGGCCCCCGAAAATCCACTGGCAGTGACCTCTCTCCCCCCTCCTACACAACTCCCAGTGCCCCTCCCTCTCATTATGCCTGGGAGAGGCTTGGAGGGAGGGAGCCTGAAGTGGGCTTGAGAGCCAGCCACACTCCTCCATCCTGCGCTCCCCCCTGCATCCTGCACCCCCACCTTCACCCTGTGCCTTCACCCTGCAGCTTAATCCTGCACTCTCACCCTGCACCCTACACCCTGCACCTTCAACCTGCACTCTCACCCTGCACCCTACACCCTGCACTCTCACCCTGCACCTTCACCCTACACCCTATACCCTACACCCTGCACCTTCACCCTGCACCCTACACCCTGCACCTTCACCCTGCACCCTACACCCTGCACTCTCCCCCTGCATCCTGCCTACACCCTGCACCCAACATCCTGCACCTTTGCCTTGCACTCTCATCCTGCACTCTCCCCCTTCATTCTACACTCACACCCTGCACCCTCACCCTGCATCATGCATTCTGCACTCTCACCCTGCACTCTCATCCTGCATTCTCATCCTGTACCCTTACCCTACACTGGGTTTAACCACATGTATTCAATACAGGATGCATGGAACATCAGCCACATAGTTTGTGGTGATGCAACAGACAAAAATTAAAGAACATTTGTTTTAATTAATTAAAATAATTGTTTCAATTGTTTTAATCATTTTCTGTGGTGTAAGCATTACATATATTACTGACTGAAAACACATCATTCAGGCTTCAGTTTAGTGCCAGAACAAAATAGACTTCTAGTAGGAGAACTGAAGTGTATTAAGGTAATTAAGTAAATTAAATATAGAACCTAAAATATAGAATCCTGCTATGACCTTATTGCAGGGAGGGAGTCATGTATGTACAGCTTACTTCTGTTGAATTCAGCAGGCATGGTTTCTGTGGGAGAACAACTGATTCAGTTGTAGTTAGGGTCAGGAAGAAAGGGAATGAAACAAAAAAAAGCATTTAATTCTTCACTGAAATTATTTCTCATTTCCTGAGCATTTTGTTATTAATCCCAGAGCTTGTTGGGGTTGTGTTCGGGTGCTTCCTGTTGTCGAGTGCTTCCTGTTGCCTTCATGGCGGCAGAAACTGGGGGATGGGGGGGGTGGGTGGAGGTATTTATGAAACCACAGCCCTCACACAAATGGCCAGGTTGGGTTTCTTGATAGCAAGCGCTTGATAGCACTCGGCTAAGATGGCCGAGTGGACTCACCTGCAGTCCCGGGCTGGGAGTGGGAAAGCTGAATTTATCACACAATGAGCCCCTGCGCTCTGGTTCCCACACACTCTAGTTACATCATTACTGAGTTAGGGTGCCCTGGCAACCAATCACACCTCAGGGTGAGGTCAGCTGACCCAGGTATGAAAACACAGCGGAAACCCAATCCTAGCGATGAGGTTTCAGGCAGGGCCTTCTGATAGCCGCCTCCTCTCTCCCTTCTCTGCAATTTTCAGATTCTGTTTCACCTTTGCTTTCATGCTAAGCTGTTGGCTCCCAGAAGCTGACGAGAGTGCGAGACCTGGTCCCAGAACTCTTTGTACATAGGGGCAGTGGCAGACCACCTCCTAGCTGACACTACACCATCCACTTTCCTCCTACCATTCAGTATATCTTTTGGGTGCGGCAATTCCAGGGCCCTGTTTTAAATGCATGCTGCAGTACAGTGCCTCTGCAAAGGGGCTGAAAATGGATGATTCAGCAAGCAGTGTTACCTAAAAAATGCCTTGGAATGGGAGAACAATGGTTTCCTTGAGTCCTTCAAATAGGGAGAACTTTGCTATTTTTGCTCTATAATCAAAACAAATACCTACTGTGCTGATTACTTTGACTTATGTACACTGCATTTTGAGGGGCAAATGGTTCTATATTTGTGTGGAGATACCTGTGAGGATGTGGATATGTTAAAGGATACATTTTAAAATCTCAATACATTGACTAGAGGAACAGAGCTACAGAGCTAAAGGGGCAAACACATTCAGCATGTGGTCTTCTGGGGTGGTTCATTTCATCCTCATAAGAGTTCATCTGAGTCAGGCTTGCTTTTACGAGGCTAACAGGCAAACCCTTTTATTTTCAGAGAAAGTGAGGCTCCATGAGCACTAGAGGGAACCAAAGAACAATATGAAGAGCTTCATAATTATTCTTGTTTCCTCCTGTTGAACCATTGGCTGATTTGGTGGCACATTTTAAAATAAAAATGTGGGAGGTACAGTGTTATGGTATCCTGGGTCTGGTTTACTGGAGTAAAACATGTGAGCTGGGGCTTCAGTATGCATGTCAACACCAGACAAGAAAAAATAAAATATTAGGTGTGTTGGTAGCTGTGGACACCCCACCTGGTTCAGTAATGGATTTACGCCATGAATCCTAGTCTGAAGAGGTCTGAGGGTTGCTTTTCAAGGTTAATCAGGAATACCCTAGCTTGCAAACCATGTCTTATTTGTGCCACACAACTTGAACACTTGACGTTGAAAGTAATATTAGTGGGTTATAATCTTCTGGTAATAATTCAGTGCTCCAGAGACTTGACATACAGCATAATCAAAACAGCTTTTATCAAAGGGCAGGCGGGGATTACACAGCATGTCTCTGCAGCAGATATTAGACAAACGTCCAGTGCAGGAGTGTTATTAGCACCCAGACTGCTAATAACCTGCCCCTTAAATCTATCTCCTCCAGGCGCACCAGCTAGCCAGCGGGATAAAATGGAGCAGGAGTGTGCTGCTCTATTTAAACACCAATCCTTGTTTTTATCCATATTTTTCTATACTGCCCTGTCCAGTTCTCTTTTTTTAAATACATGTTATAATTTTTTTTACATCACTGCTTTTATAGCACAAACACATGATCATATTGTTAATTTTGTGTCACAAAGTGAGCAACAACTTATCATTAAATATCTAAATTTTATTCACAGAACATCAGTGATCCTTTCTGCGGTCAGTGCAAAGTTAACAAGTGAGTGACAAGCATCCCTGTAATTAGAAGTGACACTGGATCTTAGGCCTCACCCATGGCCCCTGGCGGTAAGTTCACCTGACCTTGATAATTCCCATGCCACTGTGACCCAGGGGGAAACAGGATATGCCTGTATACGGAGGTCCTCAGCTCCATAATGCCAATTTATTACAACAGCAGTGCTTCATAACCCTAATTCCGCTCTTTACTGAAGGGCCAGAGAGCTGCCACATACATTGCACTGTTTTAACCTGTATGTGTAGTGAAGCATATTTGTCTGCTCCTCTGTTCACTCTTTGTTGTCCATTGCGGGTGTTGAAATGAGCTTGGGATAATAATGAGTCAAACTGAAATTTCTAATACATGAGGAAAAGGGAGGAAATAAAGATCAAGAACTTATGACCATAAATGTTTCCATTAATACATACATTTTTATACAGAAGGGTAAAAAAACAAACATTGGTCTTGAAATCATGGCCTTGAAATACTCTGGGGAAAATATAGAAATAGATGTAAGCATGTCAAAAATATAGCCGGCTCTCATATGGAACCTCTCAAAATAGAAAGAGCAAAATGAGTGATTTGACCTGGACGTGTTTGATCTAAAGATGACAGATTTAATCTTGTTTGTGATGACTAATCTCATGTAAGCTTGAAATGAGCATAAACCTAATACTCACTGATATTAATCTTTACCTGATGCTTTGATGTATTCATAGATAATTAAGAGAAAATTGAAGTTAAATAAATTCTCTGTGTGTTTGGTTACACAGTTGCTCTAGAATAACTAATGATGAAACTTGTTAACTAATTATAATCAACTAAGTATGATGAAACTTATTAAAACCAATTAAAACCACTGTGAAACATCTCTTGAGAAATATCTATGATTCATGTCAGCCTTTTAAATAAGTGATTGTATAAAAAAGCATCCCTGAGACTGTTTAAAATCGCACTTGTTTATTATTATGCATCTCCTGGTGCAGTGTGTGTGCCGTGGACTTCCTGCGGTCCCACTCAGAGAGCCCAGTGCTGAGCATTCTGCTCTGCTGTGAGCTAGACCCAAGCTCTCTTCGTCTCTGCAACTCACACAAATATGTATTTGAAGCTCAAATTGAATCTAAGCAAGCATGACACAAGCGCAAGTGCCTTAAACTGCGTGTGCGCCTGCTACTTAACAGTGGCATTTACAGATTCTTAAGTAACATGAACCTCTGTAAGCCTGCAGAGACTCTAACACGCCTCTGTGCCTCTTTGAACACGTGGAGCTCTGTGTTGGGATGAGCTTACTGCTCCTGTCTACTCCTCATTACCACAGTCTGAGCCCCCTCACCGTCATACGACAACAATATTTACACTCCCTGAGTCAAAAATCTGAATGATGCATGCTGCTCGGTTTTTTCATCAGTACTCAAAGTCATAAAACCCAGGTCTTCATTTTTAAACAGCTATACTCACAAGTACACATTTAAGCACACATTATGTAAAAAATGACTCAATATTTTTTTTCTAGATTACCAGACTAGTGTGTTTGATTGCATATGCAGTTAAGCTTTGTTTGATTTGCATCTCAGCCAAACTCCCATAGCTATTGCATAACTCCTGGGTGTATCTTTTTTATTTTCAAAGCATGGGCTATTGGAAGGAATAGCCTATTCTATTTTGTTACAGTAGCAACAATATTTATATGTCTGTTTACTATGACACTTTACCAAATTTTGGTCTTTGTTCTGGAATTTATTTATGACATATGACTTTTCCCTGAATATTTCAAAAGTTATAAAACTGACTTGAAAATGAATTATTAAAGGATAAAGTAATGTGCTTTGGGATAAAATAAAATGTCTCACCACTGGCTATTTCAAATTCTTTTCATGTAAAACACATCAAATATGAGAATAAAAAATAAAATATTGCATGTATTCAAATGTAAATATGCATGTGCATAGGACTGGCCAAAAGATTCTGTTAAATTTTTATTTTCTAAAACTTATTCAATACTACACATTCACATTCACATAGTTGGCAAGGGCTATGATTAAGCAGTGCTCAAACTGTGCCAAGCTGCTCTGCAAAATGGACTGTATTGTCATTTAAGTTTTTACATTATAAATATTGCGATGTACACTATTTACAATGACAAAACATTAATCAAATAAAAATCAACCGAGGAGCAGAGCAGTCTCTCCAAAATTGTACAATTTTTCATACTTTGTCATTCAAAATATTACATAGTATATATTCAATTTGTTTCGTTTTTTATATTTGATGTTTTCCTGATGAGTTAGTGTTTGACTTTTAACTTAGTTCTATCTGAAAGCACGGGGAAAAAAAAGGCACATCAGTTATTTTGGGTAAATGCATATTATGCAGAAGGCAAATTACTGATTCTTATATAATTGTACAAATCCAGTAATATTTTGGCATTATTACTGCTTAATGATGCAGAAAACACAGCCATTGAGCTTCTTTGTCTTGTGGTGAAAATGGGAACTTATCCTTGGCTTCACAATGCAATCTTTAATGTACTCTGGCTTTATCTACCAGCTTCAACAGCTATCAACCATGCTGCCCCTAAACTAGGAGAGAACATGACAGGTTTTCCAAAATCATTTTAGATCAGTGAATTCTACAGCAGCCACACAAATAAGATACATTCTTCTGCAAACATAAACATAATCACATTTACTCAACAATTAATGAATTAAGGTTAACTATTATTTAGATTTTGATATCATCAGCTCACAGCTTTGTGAAATGGGCTTTTCACCTCAGTTACACCTTCTGCTCTAAAGTTTCCTTACCTCTGGTGTGCCTTCATGAACAAGGTACAATTATTTTTTGTTTGCTTTGTCTTCTGAACAAGCAACATGTGCTGGTTTATTTAGGATGAGACGAGATGAAATGAACCAGGAGAGGATTTGGCTCATTCTGAAGATGAGCAATTTCAAGTAACATCAGCTGTGATGGAAAATAACATTTAAACTATCTGTGTTAATGTTCTGGTTTTTGCATCATATTTTTTCATATTAGGTGTTCTCAAATGTAGCTTGCCAAGCCTAACATTACCAGGTGTAGGTCCGATCCTGTATAACAGTAGCTACTACCAATGGCCAGGTGAATGCTAAGAAATGAATGCTAAACACATGCTATAAAGATGTTAGGTAAAATAATGGAAAAACCAAATGGGAAAATGCCTTATATGTATATTTAAATAACAAAATCACAATTTAATGGAGTCTACAAAAATGTTTCATATTCATGTTGTTCCTAATTACCAATATCTTTCTGATATATGTAAAAGATAAAATCAGAACTTTAATGTGAGAGTCTAATGCAACATCTAAGACTTTGAAATAGGTTAAATATTCCATATCTGAATTGCAGTTGTGTCCATCAAAGGAATAGTAAATCCATTTGATATATCGAGGGGAAAAGCACTGAAAATTTACATGGGCAAAATAAAGAAAATTTGGTCACAAGTCAAAGCTCACTGACAACAGTTGTTCTCTTGTTTCCAGCAGAGGACATTAAAGTCTAGCAACAACAGAACTGGTGACTGCTAAGAAAGCACAACCACCAAAAAAAAAAAAAAAAAAAAAAAAACTGAAAAGAGTGTTCACACTTTTACAATTGACATCAAACATTCTGAGGGTTAAAAGGAGATGGAATTAGAACTTTGCCATGTGTATTTATCTATTTAATTTTTTTTTTCAAATGAGATGATGGCCATTTCAAATTTTTATTATTATTTTGAACACAGAAGTCTGCAGGATTTTGTCAAATTGGTTGATGCTGTCAGGAACTGGAGTGTAGACTTCAATTGAAAGGTTAATTACATATTTGACCCTAAACATTACAACGGGGGAAGATAAACCTGCTTCCAATTTTATGGCAATGCCACTTTTACTGGTACGGTGGGATTGTCCTGGTCATGAGGCTTTTTGGGGGGAAGTCACTAAAACATCATGAGGAGATAATGGAAATATGGCCGCACAGAATGTTGATTGGAGGAATGTAATTTAAATTCTGACTTAACCGGTAACAAAGGCTTGATAAGCTAGCTTGAGTTTTGACATGGTGTTATGGTGCTACCTGAATAAATGTAGATTTTATTCAAAGGGTTTGTATGTGTGTGTGTGTGTCACACATGTGTGTATGCTTGTGTGTGTGAGAGTGCATGTGTGTGTGTATTTGGGGATGGTGCTCCCTGGACAAGCTTAACATTGCATCACTAGATTAAAAGAGCATGTCTTCTTCTTCCTGCTCTTGTCCATGAGCCACTGAATATCTTATTAGTGAATGGACCTTATCAATGAGCAATGATGAATGCAAAAGCGTGCTATCAACTCATTGATGTCATTTGTTTAAAAAGACCATTGATTGATGGTTTTATGGGTGCACATGCTTAAATGGACAAATTTGATTGTTAAAATATTTTTCTCATAGCATGGAATAATTCATGCTCAGTGTGGCTTTAAGTTTTTTGAAGTTACTGTTATTTTCATTTTAAAGCAGCTTAACTTGTAATAAATGCGCAAATGATTGAGTTGTTGGAAATGACACCAATGGAAATCAAATGATTAACTTCCATCCCAACAAGCTTGACTCGATGGTCACAAATTTATAAACAGGAAGGAAGACCTCACAATAAAATTATTTAGATGTACATTAATCCTCTTGCCATGCCTGACTTCCTGGTTTGTGAAAAGAAGTGGTTTAAAAAAACTTGACTGAAACAAGAATTTGTACATTATGTCAAAAAGCAATAAGGCTGCCCTGACAGACTGGCACAAATTGAAATTATTCTACCTGCCAAGAAAAAGGAGAAGCAGAAAATATTTACAAGCATTTATGAACTAAAGCACATGTGTGACACTAAATCCAATTCATCAAAACAAAATGCAGTGCAAAAGACATGAAACTAAGGAGCAGCTTATAATGGAATGCAACCTGACATAAGCTGGAGTGTCAGACTCGTCCTGCCTATATAAACACTGAGAGTAAAGCTGACCGTTCAGACGCGTCCTGGCAGTATGAACACTGACAGACATGTCCTGGCTGCCATAGTGATTAGGTCTCAGTATAGAAGGTCCATACTGTTCAGAATCCTCCTATAACCAAATACTCACCAGCCTACTTCACGCAGTCAAACTCAAACTCAAACCTCATGCTGCTCAGTTTTAGTGCCATTTTAAGGGAATGTTGAATAGCAATGGGATTTCTCTAACTGTACCCATCTGCAGCCATAAGGAGATGTATGTAATACAGGGACATGGCTTTGTTTCAGGAGAGATTCTGTAAAATTGTAGCTAAGCCATTATAAAGCTTAATTTAACAAACTCTTCTCCAGTCTCTCTTCTGCTCATACTGATTTTCTGTGGTTCCTGATAAAATAATACATTGATACATTATGGAGACAGAGTTAGCACAAAACACAAATAAATCCAAGTCATGAACTTCCACTGTGCTGCCGCTTTTAAGTCCAAGTAAGAAACTTCCACTGCGGAAGCCGTTGTGACCTCACTTGAGGCACTGCAGCTTCACCTCCTGTTCTCTAGTCTCTGTTCCACTGCTCCTGCTGGAACCAGAAATATCCTGATAAAATGATCCGTAGCACTCAGAAACAAATCAGTTGGATGTCACTGTGGCTAATTAGCATTTAAATTATGCTCATATCAAACTGTTATTTTAGGCTATTTTTGGGTTACATCTGATTGCAAATAATTTTTTTGGCTTTATTATGTCTTATTGCCACAGTTTATATATAGTTGTAAAGCTTGTGAAGATAACTATCAGAGTTTAAAGTCTGTGAACATGATGGAGTTGATAGTATTTTGGGTGCTAATCAGCTTGTTTGTTAGCCTAATCAACTCGTGATCAGGGGGCTACATAATTTAACATTAGGTAACTCTAGGTCTGTGAAAGGCAATGTAGATATCACTCGAAAGGATGCATTCTTACTGGCTAAACTTCTCACTTACACTTTGACCCTTGTCTGATTTCCCAGCTGCTGGCTCCATAAAATGGCAGTGTGAGTGGAAGGCAGCCAATAGCAGCCTCCCTGCTCTCCATCCTACACCAATCCATTTTTTAAAGACTAAAGTCATTTGAGATCACTAAGCGTGCTGAAAGTAACAAATACAAATATAGTCCCTTGTCATTGGCAAGGACATCTCCCTATTGTCTTTACTGAGACCTACGTCACTGATTAAAAGCCTATGCCAGCGAATACATATGGAAGTGCTCAGAGCACCATGGAATGGCAACCTGGAAAATATCTAAAATATCAACATGGAATGTCTAACAATAATCTTTTTCTATTCACAATTGCATTAGACATAAGATTAGGGTTGGGCTAGGTTTAGGAAAAATACAATGTCCCTATTTATTAATGTTTTGTTATATTCTTATCATCACAGTTTTAGAAAATGTAATTGCCTTTTTGAATATGAAAGATATCAGGGTTGCTCAAGAAGTGAAGCGGTGGTACATTACATCACAACTCCTCCATTAAGGTGCTGGTAGTTTGTTGGGTTGTTGGGAACAGAGGAACTGCTCCCAGCCAGTTTAGCTCCATTCCTCTTGTCTGTCTGTTTCACCTGCATATTGGGTCATGAATAATTAAAGATGCCATCTGCATGAACGGCGCACCTGCCCCAGGGAAGAGACACATAACTTAATTATTTAACATAAACAGTCTGTGGCTCATAATCAAACAGTGGGATGGTGTGACACAACAAAAGTCAACAGGCCAAATGCCATGTTTTTCTGCTTTTCCCTGTGGGTCACTATCTTCTAGAGGATATTGACACAAATAATTAACATTATGTTACCCAAATACATACACAATGATAATGCCACAGGATCATTTCAGCTTTTTTTTTTTAAAAACTCAATTCCATTTTCACTGTTAAGGCAAGAACAGTGCTGAGCCTGCATATTCTCAACAAAAGAAAAAAACAAAGTAAGGTCAATCAATGCACATACAGCATTAGTATAAAGCAAATACAGAGAAAGGCATATTTTCAGAAGGGAAGTTAACAAAATTTCTAGAAGGCATTTTGTGTTTCCGTTTACTCAAGACACTGTCTGGCCTTCGTTTCTCTTGTGATGAGCTTATCCTCTGAAATTTAATTCATTGACTCGATATAAAGGTGTCCCATTTGCAGCAGCATTTTCAGCTTAGAAGCACAGGCATGCTCTGTATAGAGGGAGGCTCTGATTGGCTGCTGTGTGAATGTTAAAAAATGGAAAACATTGACATTCCACAAATTGTTACGATATAATAAATACATGCCAGTCCAGAAATTCTGTGAACTGATTCAGAAATGATTAAACTCTACCATCAGCTAATTCAATGCATCGTAATTTTGCATTCAACACAAAGACCATAGGTCCACACAGATTTCTATCCTACAATAATACAATCAGAACCATAATTTTGTGAAACCTGCCACAATAATACAACTCAACAGAAACAACACAGCACAGCCTTAAAAAGCTATAGCATTCTGAAATAGCATAATATAAAGATGAAGTTTCATTCCCTGAACTATACACCCACTGAGCTATCTTTTTAGCAAGGACTTAAATCTGCATTCAATACTGATTTCTTTTAGTTTTGTTGGAAGCTCATTCCACAGAGAGGCAGAAGGCTGTGTCACTGATATATTGTGTTAGCAATCTTCTGTTGACTGAAACCTCTATTTTGGGTTTGGTGAATGTTTGTTTGAAAAGTATAACTTGCTTGTTTTTTTTACCCCAGAGTTACAATAACTGTCCATATTATCCAGGGATGTTATATTTGCTATTTTTGTAATTCTTCTATTTGGACTTCATTCTGGAAAAAAAATATATGTAGCTTTGAAGTTTAAAAGGTAATGCCATATTTTTACACCGTGACAGTTTCTACAAACGTTTCCTGAAAGAAAGTGGTGGGACTAATGAACAACTTATTCAACTGTAAAAAATCCTCTTGTCTGCGTCATTGGAGAAGCGCTCAGCACTGCTTCTCACTGATATTTCAAATGGATAAACAGTCAATAAATTAAAAGTCAGAAACACACAACACCTGACCACTACAGAAAACCCACAGGCAAACCTCTCTTACCTATGCCTCTGTGCTGCTAGCACTAAAGACACATAGTAACTACAGAACCAGTTCAGCTCTGGGTTGAATTGTTGAAATGACAGGCATTGGACACAAGCTTATGATATGAATACACCCTCTCTCACTCTCCATATAGCTTGGTGGAAATATGGTTTTCTGGCCCTTCTATCTCTGATACCATTTAGTTGGTATGTAACTTTCAGTAAGTAACTTCTCTTCTTATGAGCTACTCTTGAACAGGGTTGTGAACACACTTCCAAAAGCAAAAGCACCAACATGCTGCTGGAATACTTAAGATTGGTGGGACTATATTTCATTGTATGATCAGCTGTTGCACCACACCCAGGCCAAAGCCATATTCCCTCCAAATTCCACCTTCCGTCTCCTCTTCATCCACCACAGGTACTCGCATGCATGCACTCCTCAGTTCCCTTTGTTCACTTTGCCACATGTGCCTTTGTGAACACGTATGCCTTTGTCCTTCCTCTCCCCCTTACTTTTCCTTTCCCATTTTGTCTGTACTCACATCACCAATCCCTTCCTCTCTTATTTAATGTGTATCAATCAGTCTCTGTGCATGATCAATGACATTATATTGGAACCAATAGTCTATCTCAATGTTGTTCTAACAGTAAATTTAGCCAACTCGTTATCAAAGAACTCTTAGTTCCTAATTCAGTCCTGGTCTTATTTATCGTAAATATTTATTCTTGAATAAATTCCTATTGTAAGGTATATAGGAATATATTCCTATTCGTATTGATTTATCAGGTCTTTACAATTTCATTTAAATGAGATAATTAACACTATCATTTATTAGTAACGCTGTCTTACCCTGCTTGAACTACACAAGTGTGAATATCACAGTTCTGAAAAAAGGTGTGTCACCCTCTGGGATCAACCCCCTGGGTCTTACTTCCAGTCCTTCATAGCAAAGCATAGAGTGGACCCACAATCCCCTCAAAGGCTGGAGTAAATCTGTGGTAGTAGCCAACAAATTCTAGGAAGGAATGGACCTTTCTTACGATGGTTGGTATGGGCCTTTCTCGGACATCCTGTGTCTTCTGGAGACCCCATTGGCACTCATCATTAGCTGACCAGGTGGCTCAAGTGCATTGACTACTGACAAAGATGACACTTCGCTGGCTGTAACTTCACCCCATGGTCCTACAATTAGCCAAAGACCTGGTTTGAGGTGTTTTCCTGATTGGGAATCAAAGTTGTCCAAGCTGATGTGTAAAAAATTTGTACCTGACCTGCGATATAGCATTGTAATGTGGCTGGGGTATTTTCCAACCTAACAGGCATCCTCTCAAACTGGTAGATCCCATGTGGTGAAGGAAGTTTTCTATCTGTTCACAAGGTGGACCATCACCTGTCACTAGCTGCTAGCTAAAATCAAATCACCAGCACCTCATTGTCCCTCCTTTGAAAGAGCCATACTATCCATTTATTTAATGCATTTCCACACAGGGCTCCATCCACTATATTTAATATTTCTCCACGTGGGTTTCTATCCACCATGTTTAATGCTTTTCCACACAGGTATCTGTCACATTATATTTACAAGAAGCTTTATCATATACAATCAATGAAGTGGATAGGGACTGAAACTGGACAAAGGGGGCTGATGGTAAGTAATTTTTGGAGGAGTTCACCAAAGATCACCAGTTTGATGGGGCAGGGTATATATTGGACCTGGAACTCTTACTCGGTCAGCATTAGGTTTATTTCTTTCTATGAACATTTTTGATTCCCCATTGTGTTTTGTGATGATTATGGGTGGGATGTGAAGAAGTGGAAGCATCTTGGTGTTCGGGGGGCCTTGCTAAAGGGGAGAGCTGACAGGACGATAGAACATGATGCTGAGCCCCCTGCTCTACTGAAAGACCATCCTTCAGGTATCGGATGCCAAAGTTGAGCTTTCTGGTCAACCAGACACCTCCCAAGAGACCCTCCTGGGCTGAAGGCCCTGTGCCTCTGTGCAGGAGTCAGTGTCACCTGAGCCTGGATCAAAGTTCTGCTTTTCTGTCCCCCTTTCTCTCTCTTGCTCACTCACTCTCTCTCCTCTACTCTCCATCTATCTTCCTTTCTCACACACACAAACACACATATATGCAACCATGCACATGCATACATATGCACACATTTATGCTTTCAAACACACAAACGTATGCACAGACATATACTACTCCACAACATTTGCAATCAATCCCCTCCTCAAACAAATATTTAGTAGTAACCACCATGAAGAGAACATGGAGTGAACATGAGAATTGTCTAACTACCAATGACTCTTTGGTATCACATGACAGATTATGGCAACCCACACAGTAGAACCTCAAAAGCAATCATCTGACATTCTCCTGTTTTAGAAGGGGTTTTGGGGTTCAGTTCCTGAAACTTGAAAAGGCCGAGAATATAACAAATGTACCATTTGTATACATATTATTATATTTATTATATATCTAATACACTTTTGTCTAGCCCAATCATAGATAAAAGGGAAACTAAGTGAATGACATACCACAAAACCTTTATAGTCAAACATTCATTTATTTAAAAGTAATCCCACCGTCAGTCTCAATAACTAGTTATTCCACCGTGGCCTTACTATAACCAAACACTTCCTGAAACAGCTCAGTTGCTGATGGTCTTTCACTGTTGCAAACTGCCTCAACTCAGTGATATGTTGGTGCTTTCAAGCATGAACTGCTTGTTTCAGGTCATGCTGCAACATCCCAATGATGTTTCGTGAGACCATTTAAAAGTCATATTCTTCAAACATTCTTATGTAAAATTGCCAACTTGGGAATGCAGCAAAGCATTCCAAAACTTGCTACTGGTACCAGGTTCTTACTGTGGAATGCAGTGTTTGACTTTCTCTCGGCATAAAGTTCACTTTTGACTGATCTGTCCAAAGACGTTATTCCAAAACTCTTGAGGATCATCCAGGTGCTTTCTGGGAAACTTAAACACACTGCCATGAGCCCCATTTTTGCCCACTGTCTTTCTGATGATGGAGTCATGACCAGTGATGCTTGCTGATATGAGAGAAACCTGCCAATCCTGGACGTTGACGTTATTATCATTATTATTATTATTGTTATTATTGTTATTATAATACTGTATACTGTTTTTCATCAATGTGTGACATATAACATGTTTCCCTTTTCTACTTGAATGGATCTTTGTAAATTGGCATTTAGGATTATGTAAACCAAAATATTTCCTAGTTTCATCCATCTGAAAAAGCAGAAGAATAAATTCTATATTTAGGGATTGACATTATAGTTTTTTTGTTTTTTTATACCACTGATTAGGTTCAAGGGATAATAGTAATAATGGAACATAACATACTTTCATACAAGTTCCAATTTAGCAGAAACAGCTAATCCAAGTAGAGAAACTGCATTAGCAATTTAAGAAGGATTAAATGGAATTGTTCTGGTTACCCTTAGCAGTCATATAACAACCAATCAGAAAAGTTAATATTGTTTTTACATTGCTGTACACATGTCATATTAATAGTGACAGTTTGCCCATTTAAGCTGCCTAAAATTAAGATAGTAATGAGCCATAAATTCATGTTTTTCATCAAGCAGTTATGGGATTAAGAGCATAAGGTATAAGATACAAAACTAAATCTTTTAATTTAGTTATTTTTCACAATTAAACATTTACTTCAAGTTATTTAGTATCGATCGTTCACAATCATGAGAAGTATTTTTGCCTCACAGAGCTTTACGCAGGGGTGCCTGGGGTGCTGTCATGGATATAGAAGACTGGAAAGATGCACTCAGTTACTCAAGGGTTAAGGTTGACCAGATAGGAGTAATGCTGTAACCAGGTCCACAATAAAGAGGAAAAAGCACAGTATTAAAGGAAACCCAAGGGAACAACAGCACCACACATCCAATGTTCCTATTCTAGGGAATATGCCTTACCAGAACATCTGTTAATTATCCTTGAAATAAAATTCCCCCTAGAGCTTTGATTACTCATTTTACAGTATTTCATTTATCCGAAATCATATCCAGGGCTGCTGCATGGGCAGGAAAGCCTGTGTCCGTCTTATGGGAAGTATTAAATTAACAGGTT
This sequence comes from Albula goreensis, assembly GCA_022829145.1. NCBI lineage: Eukaryota > Metazoa > Chordata > Actinopteri > Albuliformes > Albulidae > Albula > Albula goreensis. The sequence goes on along the minus strand of CM040753.1, from coordinate 13,182,107 downwards.
GACAAGTTGGGGATAGTGAAATGGGACAGGAGCTGTTTATAGTATCTTGGGGCTTTAAAATGTGTCAGTTATCAAGGGGATTCTCAAACAATATATGGAACTGGGCAGGGGAGTGACCTGGGGGTAGCATTACAGGGTGGAGATGGACTGCTCGCTTCCATGCTGTGAGAACCGAAATCTGCCACAGCCTGAGGGTCATGAGACGCAGCGACAGAGGAAATCTGTGCCAGTCTGTGAAACAGCCCTGCAGGTACCCCACTCTGCCCTGCAGGTACCCAACACTACCCTGCAGGCACCCTTCTCAATGCTTTAGGTACCCCACTCTTTAAACAGGTACCCCACTCCACCCTGCACCCTGCCCTGCAAGACTTCCAGCTTAGTAAAGACCAATAATAACCAGTATTGATTAATTATTAATGAATTATTGAAATAGTTTTCAATATTTAGGTCCCAGACCGATTACTAAGAAAAATTTCGGGATACGATATATATTAAAATATTTAGGGCAAACACCAAATGTTTAAAAAAGTCTGGAATGACCTAAGGTACAGTTTGCCAGTAATTTCACTGAATATTGAATAAGTCATTAATTCCCGTAAACTGAATATGTTTTTTTAAAAGGTGGAAGTTAAAAAGGATGTGTACTCTAAAAAGGATGTGTACATACAAATGTGTGTACCTGTGGAACAGACAACACTGACACCTGCTCATGGTGGCAGGTGTGTCTTGTGCTGAGCTTGTTTGTCCAGGTCTTTACCTCCTGTGGACTGGGCCGGTGGTTGTGGCTGATGTATCCTGATCTACAGGTTCACACTGACACTCCAGCAATAAGAGAGAGGGTCATAAAGATTCAAACGAGGTTACTTTCCCTCTTTTTTTTAAAAGGACACCCACTTATTTGTGTGCTACTAATTGCAACTAAGCATTATTGAATGAACTTCTAACTCACACTTTGCTCTGAAATTTATTCTCAGTTTGAAGGGCCAGCACTATTTCCTGTCATAAGAATTTCAGCTGGTATCCTTTTCATAATGACTAAAACAAGGTTTGATGACACTTTTGCCCACTGATGACATCTTAAATAAACTGTTACTGTTAAAGAGAGCCACTGACACCTAGTTACAATGCTTTTATTTAATAAACTGAGGTCCAAATAATTGATTCTATCATCTTGGATTTAGTGGCATCATTTTGGTTTGAAATCTAATCAACTGCCAGGGAATTCAGGGATGCAACCAGGTCTGTGACAAGACTGGAAAGATTGGAAAGACAGAAGGAGATAAACTGAAATGTAACACTAGATTACCTGGAAGTCTCCTTACAAAATTATATTAATTTATTAAATAAAAGCATGGCTTGGTGATTCTATACTTAGATCTGGCGTTGTAAAAAATATAACACTAACATCTATTATATTTGCTTTTTTAAATTCAAAGCCAGCATACTTGAAAATGCACTTTCATGGAAGTTTTAAACTACACATCCAATGTGTGGACAGGCTTACATTTTTTTTCTTAAAACCAAAAATGTCTTTATTAATGACATTTTGCCAAGAGCACATGTTGGGAATGTTACTTTGAAGCTAAGATGTTGATATTTTGCCAAGAGGGGCAAAAAAATTGGTCTTCTTACTTCCAAGCTGACACACCACGTTTTAAATAGATGAGTGTACAGTTTCATTACATTAACAGCGTCAGTCTGTGTGCTTTGAAGCTCTGCCCCGGCACTTAGTAATTTGGTAACAGGTTGGAAATGGGCTGTGGGGTAAAATGAGACTCTGTTGTCCTGGTAACAACTACCCACCTCTTATTTTTGAATCAGGCATGTAGCATAAGGTGACATTTAGCTACGGGGGATATACAATTCTTACCGCAAAAAGAAGCTATTCCACTGAGAGTCACAGCAGTAAACAAACAGTACAACAGCTGGGTTCAAAGTAAAAGACTGTTTTTGGATTTTTATTGTGCCAGTCAAGCAACTGTTTTAGTTTCATTGACACAGCAATTATTCAAGGTGAATTTACACCAAAATGGGTGGATGGTAATACTATGAAATCCATATTGCAGTACATGTGGAAAATATTGGCTCAACATGTAATTCAATTTGTACCTTACAGTGAAAGTCACTTGGTGCGTCTATCATATTGTGTACTGCAATCAGACACGGTCATTGGGTTCCCTTGTGATAAGGGTTTTTGTAAAGCTTATTGCTGGTGAAATTATCATTGAGCATTTCATAAACATGAAGTCAGACACCTGAGGCATCCTTCCATCCTGCTGAGATTCATCTTTCAGGACACAGTCCTGGTGGATCATGTGTCCCAAATGAATGCCCCAGGGTGTCATCCTCTCCTGGAATATAATTTTGTGACTTTCTGCTGCAGCCTCCCACCGTGCTCTGAATTCGAGCCTGGTATTGTGTTTTTATGGAACAATGGCATTTCCGCTGTGCACCAGATGAAAGATGATTCACAGAAATGTGGAAATATAATCTGCTGGAATATTAGCTGGACTCTGCAAGCCATTGAGTACCATCAAAATCAGCATTTCCAAAACAAAACTTTTAGACATCTATATTTAAATGCAAGTACGATTATACTGTACAGTATCTAATTCTGTGACATTTTCTCACCTTGCCGTTTGTCCACGGTTATCATGCAGTAGGTAAGAGCAGAACTAATCTGTAGGGAAAAATCCCTTCTGAACTGAAATTCAGAATTAGAAATGAAATAAGCTGGCACTGACATTGGGGAACTTATTTCAAGGATTTGATTGAAAAATAACTGCAGTCAAAAACAAGATTTTCAGACATTAACATAAATATAGAGTTTCATTTCATTGCTCTTTTGATAGCATTTCAGAAAGGTGTTCTGAAAAAAAAACATTTATTAAAAAAACAACCTATAGATTAAGATGGGATGAATACAGTCCTCCTCTGACATTTTTGTTTCTCTCAGCACAAAATGTGGAATATTTCAGAGGGACTGATTGTGTGTTTAAGCTGTCCCATCCTGCTCTGTGTGACCTGCCTCCCTCACACCGGTATGCTGTGCCCCCCCACTCAGGAGGGGCCAGGGCTCCCATCCCTCTCTGGCACTAGAAACTGCTGCTCCTCACAAAGGGTTTGCACTGTATTGTGTGCACCCCCGACAGGGCTGACGTTGCACATTCTAAGAAACTGCACAGTGTTCTCAAGGTGTAGAATGTGCTTTTACTTAGCTACTGTGTAACTGTCACACATGGCAGTTTAACAGATCTATGTTTGGAGGTGGTGGGGTGGTTTTTATCAAAACTTTGACAATTTAATTTCACAGTGCTGACAGTGCGAGATCCAGTATCTGCATATTTGTGAGATTTTGTAGTATTAATGAGGTTTTTGTTTTTTTGTTGTCTTGTTTAGAAGTTTCTGCTCACAAGATAATGTGAGTTTATGCTCCCCCCACCTGTGTTGCTAAAATGGGGCACCAGTCTACTAAGCTGCTCTCCTAATTTGCCCACCATTGCTGGGAGAATATCGTAGCCTTGTCCAAATTGATTAGGAAAACATCTGAAGCAGTGGCCTGAGTGGAGAGGGGTATTGTGGGTAATTAGAGATTAATTACAATCCTGTAGTTTGTATCATGGTACGGGGTCAGCTATGGGTCATCGCACATGGCAAACTTAAGGAGCTGCAGGCTCACAGGCGATGCTGGAGCGGAGGGGAGCAGCACAGCCGTCCTGGGGACAGCGAAGCGTACAGAAACATGGAGCCGGCGAGGCGGGAGGGGGGCCACAGCCACCGAGGCGGCGACAGCGCTGACACTGCTCTGCAGGAACCGTGCTGATGCTCAGAGAAATTAACAAGCAGCTGCACCTACCGCCACAGTGCATTCCAGACAGGCTGCGTCACTGACCCACTTTTGGTTACCCCCCCATCCACATCCCCCCCACCAAAACCATGCCTGCATTCCCCTTCCCCTTTTCCAAGTAAACTGCAACATGCAGAAACATCACACAACCTGCAACATGCAGGAACATCACACAACCTGCAACATGCAGAAAAACCACACATCCTTCAACATGCAGGAACATCACACAACCTGTAACATGCAGAAACATCACACAACCTGAGACATGCAGGAACATCACACAACCTGTAACATGCAGGAACATCACACAACCTGTAACATGCAGGAACATCACACAACCTGCAACATGCAGAAAAACCACACAACTTGTAACATGCAGAAACATCACACAACCTGCAACATGCAGGAACATCGCACAACCTGTAACATGCAGGAACATCACACAACCTGTAACATGCAGAAACATCACACAACCTGCAACATGCAGGAACATCACACAACCTGTAACATGCAGGAACATCACACAACCTGCAACATGCAGGAACATCACACAACCTGCAACATGCAGAAACATCAAACAACCTGTAACATGCAGAAACATCACACAACCTGTAACATGCAGGAACATCACACATCCTGTAACATGCAGGAACATCACACAACCTGCAACATGCAGGAACATCACACAACCTGCAACATGCAGGAACATCACACAACCTGTAACATGCAGGAACATCACACAACCTGTAACATGCAGAAACATCACACAACCAGTAACATGCAGGAACATCACACAACATCAAACCCTGAGAAACTGATCAATGGGAATGATTTCCAGAATGGGAACCATATTGGTAATAAAACTAGGGTAGCATTTGTGAAGGGTATTTGAGGACTTGTCCTGTCATATGATTTCACAATATCAGGTCACATTAATGCCTGTAAGCTCATCTTCATCACCTTCAGCATCCCATAAAAACCTGGCCATAGTATGTGCAAAGATCAGCATTTTAGAGATGACTGAATGTATGCTTTCTTTTCTGTGCACCAAGAATACATACCATGAGGCCAGATTCATTTGGAATTTGATTAAAAAAATTTACTTGCTTCTCCTTATTTTTTCCTTATCCCTTTTTCATTACCAGACACTCTTTTACACTCACGATATCACACATTTCAGGTCTTTTAAAATTCCCAGACAACTAATCAGTCTTATACAAGTATGTATTGTGAACAAATGGCCATAGAATTTTATAGCTGTCATTTGATCGATCTGTTGAACCATGTCGGAGAAACTAGAGAAAGACTACTCTGGTTTCATCGGAGTAATTAGGTTGCCCAGTCACTAATTACCTGCAGGTATTACAAGGATGATTGACTGTCATTTACGCATTTTAATTTGGAGAATTATTTTCAGCAGCGGCTATTATCCTTCTTTTGAAACATTGATGCCATGATTAGATATCTTTATCGAGATTAAAATCCTGTGTGTTGAACACAATAGGCAGTGTGAAGCAGTCAATGTTGTTTACTCAAAGTTTGTTTATTATGTTTCAATAGGGAAATCATAAAATATTTGGATCCATCTTAACACTTTAATTGCTGCATATTAAATAAGACTATACAATGATTATTGCCATTCTCCTGTAGATATATAAAACCACAGTGCACAGCAGAACAAGCATATTACAGCAGATCCTGCCAGTTGTTTCCTTTAATAGACAGCAGAAAAATTATCCGGAATGAATTTTGTAATTGAATCTAGTTAAATGATTGTTCACAGTGTTTTGTGTTCTTAATGTCTGGCATTGTATCTATGCTGTACCTTATAATGCTGATGACATCCAGCAGTCACAATCCTCCTGCATTTATGGAGCCAACTGTTCAGCACTGGTGGTGCAGCGAATAGGCCATGACTCAGGTCTGGGCTCTGCCACTACAAAAGCCTAAGTTTGAAACTCAAGTGCTTCACCATCATTATTAATTCATTCACTTCAAACACATCATCTCAGACCTGAAGAGGGGTTAATGGAGGCAAGGCTTGGGTCTGTTGTCAAAAGTGGCTTTAACTGTCTATGAACTTGTTGGAAACAAAGCTTGCAGCTTTCCCTCTGTTCTTAATGTCACCAACATCGGCAAACCCCAGTACTGTCAATGGTAATCAAATACCTCTGAAGCCATGTGCACGGCCAACAAAGACCGCTGTCAAAACCTGAATGGGATCAATCTGTCCCCAGCTAGGATAATTTCACCTGTGTGGAAAAATGTAGCTATGTGGGATTAAAGAAAAACAGCAGTATGGAGAAGATAAACCTCAGAGTCACGCCAAGCCAAACAATCTGGCGGCGGAGGAGCCACTGCCCCATGTGCTGTGTGTAATTCCTAATGTAGATGTAAAATGACTAACTTTAGTTTGTCAATGGCTCACATTTAAATCTATGCTCTATGGGCTGAATTCAGACCTGCGCATAAGTGCTTTTTCCGCATAACTTATCATTGCGAGAATGGGAGACTTATGCTGAAATGCACTTAAGCGCCTGTGTGAATTTGGCCCTGTATGTATTGTGGATTACTTAAGAAATACTGTGGAACTAATGCATTGTGACATCATTATACACATCGTAACATTTTGATTGTAAAGCACATTACATAGCAGGTAGATGGTTTCATCTGGAAAATGTTATTGGACTGGTTCCTGTTTGTGCTGGAGTTGCATGAGAGTGTGAGTGGTGCGTGACAACAAATTTATAACTAATGCAGAATTAATTATACAAAGATTGATGATATTAGAATCATGGAAACAAACTCCAGAGATCTAAATGAATAATATTTGACCAAAATCAATCATTGTCAGCTTATGGTTCTTTGAATAGGTAAAGGTCAGACAGAGTTCAGCAAAACCTAACCAGAAATATCAGTATCTGAGGACTTCCTGAACAGAACAAGCCGTACATTCCTTTCACTGAGCACCTGTTTTTTTTTTGCCAGGCACAGGGAATGAATACAATTTTACAGGGTGGGTTTGCACCAACAGCTCTGTTTGCGGAAAGGAGTGGCCTTTGGATGCCATAGCAGTACGAAAACATAGATTTTTTTTTCAACTGGCACAGAAAAATAAAAGCGTTTGAAAGCCAGATCAACAGGTGTGATGTCATGCTGCTTTCATTCTGCTGCGGTTTATACATTTCTGAGTCATCCTTCATTTCCTCTGTAATGCTGAAAGGCTTCTGTCATGTAATCATTTAATCCTATAAATAGGTATTTACCTTTAGTTATTTGATTAGACATGAAGGAGCAAATCTCAGAGAGGTCATAACGCTCTCAAAATGAAGTATTCTAACACAGAAAGCCGTAAAATCAATGTGCAGGTATATTTATCAACTTAAATACAAAGGAGTTAAGAGGACTCGTGAAACGGGCTAGTTTTGTGATGTAGCATCAGTACATTCTTTATGCAGACATTGATACTAAATGAATACTTTAAGTATTGCTGTTAACAGCTTTTGGTAGAAGTTATACGCCATAATCCCTGACATTCAAATATTTAAATGTAGCAAATATAACTTTGAAGTGATAACTTTGATTGCCAAATTTTTTTGTGAGTGCAAACAGTTGGAGCATGTCATCTTCAGTGATCCCAGACAGCAGAACACACACACACACACACACACACACACACACACACACACACACACACACACACACACACACACACACACACACACACACACACACACACACTCACATGAATACTCATTCATTCATAAACAAACATGGGAGAACAGTTCAGCTTGGTTCCCACAGGGCAGCTGCCAGACAGCTTCAAAGCAGAGGAATCCCACTGCATTCAAGACAGCCATGTATCTGAGACTAGCACAATGACATCTCACCCATCATGGCAACAACATACCATCTTCACATTAGTTAGGCCTTATCAGTGCCTTTTAATAATAACTTAGCATTATTAAACCTGCTCATCATTAACACTGCACCGCACAGTCAGAGAGGAACCTGCTCATCATTAATACTGTGCGGCCCAGTCAGAGAGGAACCAGCTCTTCATTAACACTGTGCGGCCCAGTCAGAGAGGAACCCGCTCTTCATTTTCACTGCGCTGCAGATGCGCTTAAGATCTCATTAATCTATGCACAGTCAGAAAGGAACCCTTTAACACTGCCCTGCACAGTCAGAGAGGAACCCGCTCTTCATTTTCACTGCGCTGCAGATGCGCTTAAGATCTCATTGATCTATGCACAGTCAGAAAGGAACCCTTTAACACTGCCCTGCACAGTCAGAGAGGAACCCGCTCTTCATTTGCACTGCGCTGCAGACACGCCTGAGATCTCATTAATCTATCCTCTGGGAGCTCTCTGTCCCTCTCAATAAACGTCCCTGGATTCCTCCAGACACTCTCAAGGATAGAGAGCTGACTTCCTCTGAACGCAATCCATATCCCCAGCTTCTTACCAGATTAACTTCACAATCCTTTAATAACAATCTTTCAACCCCCTTCCCCCAACTTCATTTTGACCACTTTATTTCTGGTGGCATTAATTTTGCTGAAATAAATTGGGGGTGTAATGACACCACAGTTATTAATTAATTGCATGTGTAATTGCAAAATTAAGTTTTGGAAAGTTGGTAATGATCAGAGGAATTACACATTATATATTATATTTGGTCACATTCTTAGGAAGAGGGGTGACTTTTGACTGTGGCGTACACATTTTCCCAGCCCACAGAAGGGCGGGTGAAAGCCCTCCAGTGTAATCCGTGGCGTAATGCTCTCTGGTCATTAGAGGTTTTGTCTCCCTCCGTAATCTCGTCAAGTCCCTGTCATGGTCATCACTCATCTCTGACCATCGGGTTGTTGGAATCGAGGACAGGGATAAAAATCCCCATTGACTTAAACTCTACCACTTTAATTAACTTTCCTGCAGATAATGGAGATCTGAAGGAAACTCTGCAAAAGTTTCTGCAGGAAACTGAATTCTCATAATTTATTTTTGTCAGACTTTGTCAGAGAATTGGATTTGGATGTGAAGTCTGAATTGTTTATTGTCTGGAGCGTTTCTGGAGGAGATGCGTGATATTTCAGTGGTGCCTCGGTCCTGAATGCTCCCATTGTTTGGCCAAGTGCTGTTTCTTTGGTTTGGAGGGCGCGGATGTGTGTGATCAGGGATGGCTTTTGCGAGTGCCTTGTTCTGTGATGGGTTCTCTGTAGCACTGCTATGTGGAGTGACGCAAATATCAAAGTATTCGTACAGATTTTTGTAAAGTTTCTAAACATAGAGCCCTGAAGAAATGTATAAAATTTTTGATGCTATCCCTTGGAAATTAGACCTTTTTTTAAATGGGAGAATCCATGTAGATGTAATATGTGCATTTTGCTGTCAAGGTATTACTTGACTTTGTTTCAGTAGGTTGAAGTTTATCATTTGTTTTGACTGTGGGGGAAGATATGACCTCATTCTTTAAATTTAATAATCTTACATAACAAGGCCTGACTTTATATTTGAATCTGATATCAAAACCTTTTGTAAGATTTAAAAATAAGATTTATTTTTGTTATCTGTTTAATTTTTCTCATTTTCATTCCCTTTACAAAGCTTTTTATGACACCCTGTTTATAAATTGTGCTTTGCTACCATAAAAACTGTTTGATACATCAATGAACTGATTGATTGATATTTTTATGTATATTGAGTGAACTGGTGATATGTTACCCATAATCAGGACTACAGAGAAGCAGCTCTCTGGGTTCTGTGGGCCCCTGCTCTGATGACCCCTGTGGCTCAAGGGCCCTTCACCACAACCAGCCCCAACCCCCCAAACCCCACCCGTCCCCACCCATGCCCCCCATGTTCCAGGCATCCCACAGTGGCTGCAGCTGAGTCAGGGCTCAGCTCTGTGCTCTCTCTCTCTCCTCCCACCCTGTCCTGTCCCAGTCTAATGCTGAAAGAGTTAAGCGCCATGCCCCTGATAGTTTGGTGCTGAAAGGGTTAAGTGCGATGTTCCTGATAGTTTGTATGTTTCTCATGCAGTTCTGTTTACCTGAGAGAAAGGCCTCCATTCAGGGCCCTGTCTCATCTGTTTGTTTCCCAGGAGTGTCCTCCTCTCTGCAGGTACAAATGACTTGTTGTTCCGACGTCCCGGCTGCCTCCTTGGCGACGGACAGATGAGAAGCACCGCGCGAGCGCTGGGACTCTAATGTGATCTGGGTCAAACCTGCAGACAAAACCACCACCACCAACAAACCATGAACGCATACACACTCATGAACATAAACAGACAGCACACTCACATGGTACACAAACTCTTGCACATGTGTACACACACACACACACACACACACACACACACACACACACACACACACACACACACACACACACACACACACACACACACACACACACACACACACAAATTTTAAATCTGTTCGCTCTCCTATGTTTGGACTTGCACACTATGACTGGCTTGCCATATGTCAGCAGCCAAACAGGTTTGTGCTATACCTGCTGGATTGTGGCATGCCAGGGCTTTTCATGCTGTTATGGCAGTGTGTTTGTGCTGTCCATGGATGTCTGTTGTTGGTGATATTTTTAGAGTCTACAGTAGATCGATATTCATTATATATCCCCAAAGGGCTGGGTGGTTAGCATGCTGTAAGCTGTCTTATGGGAAGGTGTGCAGTGGAAGCCCCTGCAGACAGAGAAAGGGGCCAGCTACAGGGGTAGCAGTGTTTTTTATGTTTTGCTGATGTACACTGGCTTTTGCAATGTTTAAACACTGGATTTGAAAACTGGAACCTTGAAGTGTCTCTTCTAAAGTCATGAGCTGTGACACCAAAGGTTCCCTCAAGAGCTCTGTGCAATGTGTGTGGTGGTGGTGACTGCAAACACGACCGATAGGAGATTAAATCCACATACAGTCCATGAATGAAAGTTCTCCACTTTGATTACATTTTCAAGGTGAAAATGTGTTGGCTCAACTGTGTGTGTCTTCCCTCTAATGCTACTCTCCACCGCTTTCCCCAGCACTGAGCCACAAAGATGAACGCAGTTAATCTGGAGAGAGGCTGAGCCAGATCTGAGAGTTGTGATATAGGGACACTTGATCACATTTGTGTGCAGTTTACACCTTTTTTTCTTGGTCTTTGAGCTGTATGGAGATCAGGTTTCCAGTGAAAGAAAGAAAAAGGAGAGGGGGAGAAGCTGGGCTCTGTGACTGCTGGTCTGGATTGAAAACAGAGCTTGGTGCTGACAGGTAAATGTGCTAATTTTCTTCTGGGAGCTGGCTTTGTCTTACAGGGGCAGTGGGCGAGCTTTGGATACTTTAGAGGCCCTGTGCCCCATCCAGCACAGTGATGTCAAGCCCCAGTCTCAGCACACAGGTACAGAAAAATTTGGCTTATCTCTAATTGACAGGACAGACAGTGACAAAATGTTGTGGTGTGTGTGTGTATGTGTGTGTGTGTGTGTGTGTGTGTGTGTGTGTGTGTGTGTTTTCATTTTGGAAGCATCTGAAAAATGATAGAAAATAATGCAGCATTGCTCAACATAGAAGAAGGTCCTGAAGAAGGACCAATGAAAAAGCCAATAATTAGTTTTAAAAACCATTTTAAACCAGAAAAACAGACCACTGCACTGTGCTCTTTATCTCTAGAATGAAAAATTCAATATGAAGGGAACAATCCTCAAGGTTCTTTTCTATGTGTTAAAGTTAAATAATTACAGCAGTGGAGTCATGATTACCTATAATATGAAGGTCTTATCTTCCTGGCTCCTGGGTCATTACATCCACTGTATACCTTACAGTGAAGTGAAACCTGAATCAAAGGCCTGCTTTAAATGTTAAAAGCTATTTTGGATTCATTAAAACATGTAGGACTACCCCCACAAAGCTGCATTCACTCTATTAAAAAGTAAAGACTCAACTTGTGGAAACTCAAAGACATAACAGGTTGGAATATGGAAAATACCTGAGTAAATTGTGTTCTGATAATTTCCTATATTACCAGTAATAGATGATCTATGACATTTGAATTTAAACAATTTGTTATTGAAATGCCTTATGGAAAAAATACCACCTTTGCCTCTTACAGTATTATGTGATTTCCATGATTTTTTATATTGCACAAGTGACCTGAATATGAGATTCAGAAAAACAGCTAATAAACTTGCAATATTTCAGGTTTATAAATAAACAGCCTAGGAAAAGATGTGAGCTTCTTGATAGTTCCTGGTTTATATGTATATACGTCTTAAAAGGTATGAAGTCTATAAACTCAAATTGTTTTCAAGAAATTGCTATCACTTCCACTCATGTTTCACTAGGGGGCAGTACCACTGCATACCCTTTGAAAGGAGCATGCAAACTCAGTAACTGATCTGTGAAGCTCTTACTTGTAATTCATTTGTAGAATTAGGAACAAAAGGACTAAAAATCTGTTAATATCCAAAGTAAGTTGAAAGTGGAATTCTTCCCTGCTATTAGAAATCACATGGGAAGGACTAAATAGAGACTGTATGTTGTAATTTCCAATTAAAAGTGAATTCCCCAGACTACTGCTTACAGTGGGTTGATTTAATAAAGGTTATTGTGGTTTAACACATTATTTATTACAAATAAATATGACCCTAAAATGAAGTGTGATCAAATACGTTGCACTGGGTCTAAGCCTGTGAAATGCCTTAAGCATGACATGCTCATTAAATGATGAATACTAAGGCAGATACCGTGTGTATCTGAGTTCATCACCAAGTGTTTCCGCAGGTGCTGAGATTAGCTCAACATCGATGCAGAGGATGAAAGTTCAGCTATGAATGGATTATTGTTTACAGTCTGTCAAGGTGACTGAAAAATAAGGAACATGTCTGTTTAATACAAGTACAAATTAATACAAATACAATGAAATAACCCCTTTATATAAAAATACAAAATTGCTTGTCATCTTAATTTTCCAATAATAAGTAGTGATAAATTAATTTTGGTCGTATGATTTTTTTTTTTTCATTTTGGCTGGAAATTTAAAAGAAGGCATGCTAAAACTTTTATCTTGATTATGGCAAAAATTGAAACAGTTCATCACTTTAAAACAAATGATTTTGAAGTAAAAAGCCACCACTATAACACAGTGACCACAAATTTTATTTGTTTAGTGTTTGTTAACTGTTGTTTAAAGCTGGAGAACACCTGCATTTTATATGTGGAAATAACAATAAGTGAATCTCAACAGCTCTGTCCATAAAAAGGGTGAAAGTGAAAAGCGCTGGAACACTTGGCTACTGCTCAGCTCTTATTTAACCGGTGCAACCTGGCCCTTTTTTCTTTTTCCTTCCGTGAACTTGCTGGACACCCCACATGGTGACATCATTCTTGCCACAGATGTTTTCTTCACTCTTAGAGCACGGGACAAAAACGCCAGTACACCAGGCCAGCTTGTGGTGAGGCCGTTACCCACAATGCACCTCAGTGTCGGATAGTTCCCACTAGGTTCTGGTCGGCTTGGAAACAGCAGCTTATTAATCTTGTGATACAGGGCCAGCTGCTCTGGTGGCACTTACCATATTTCACCAACAACCTGTGTCTGGATAGCGCTCTCCTCTTCTGTTTACAGATTCTATCTTTCATTCTCTCTTTCTGTACTCTAAGATTAAATTTGTGTATACCTTTTCATCACAAAGTAGAAGATGAAAAAGAGCAAAAACAAATAAAAAATTTTGAGAAGAGTTGTGATGGATGTATGATGCATCATTCTTTTCTCCTTTTTAAAAGCATAGTGATTAGGTTTACTAATTCTGAAAGACTGCTGCTTAGTTTTCCAAACTTTAATGATATTCCCCCAGCATATCGGCACGGTTGCCTAGAGACGGGATTTGAGCTCAGCCCCTCATTCGATTCCCACACAGCAGACCCTGAAAAGCAGTTTTTTCTCCTGGAGCTTTTGATTGAGCGTCCTGTGAAAGCTGCCCCCGCTGTGGCGGGCTGGGTGGGCAGAGCAGTGGCGGAATGGGACAGGGGCTTGAGCAGAGCCCGTGGGCCACTGGTCACACATCAGGACCTGGAGACAAAGGCCCCGGGAACATTCCCCACCAATCAAAACTGTGATCACACAAAGGAAATGTGTTTTTAAAGCTCCCCCCACCCCCACCATGATTCGCACACAAGTTTACATGTTCATAAGCTTTATTAGAAATTATGCATGTCCTTCTGAAGGACTGTACATCTGACCACTATTTCAAGCAGCACTAAAACTGGAAGGGTGGGATTATAGAAGGCCGATTGATAGAAAAATACTTGATTTTATATATAGCATATATATAAGCACAATAAATTCACACACTCAGCCCCAGTGAAAAGAATAACATGGATAGAAAGGTTTCATGTGTGATTTAACAACACATTTATATCTGCTCAGAAGTCAGTGCAATGCAACGTGATTGTATGACTCTGATTTTGGGCGCTAAAAAAATAAAAAATCAAAAGAAATAGTTTCACAAAAAGAGTCTCATTATCTTCAGGTTGATCCCTGACTACTTCCACACAACTGTGAATAATGTATAAATTGTTGAGAATGTTCCTGCCACTCATATATGCATGTGTAAGTTTCATATTGCAGCAGGAAATAAAGACTGCATTTGTGTGTCTTATCATGGCCAACACTTTGTGTAGGCCATGTAAGTGATAAGCTATGACTGGACTGCAACAAGGGCAGCCTGTTTCCATCCATTCAGCAGGCCCAGTGCGCCTCCTCTGTGAAGAGCTACTCACACGTCATTTTATTTCCTCTCTGCTACGATCACTTGGCGGATAAATAGACAGCTGTAATTTACAGGTAAAGAGATGGCCATGGTAGGGGTAGAGGGAGAGGGAGACAGAGAGAGGGGTGGCGAAAGAGAGAGCGACTCAAACATTTCAGCCGTTTTGTTCAGTAAAGGCATGTGCTGACACCTGTTTCCCTGTTGAGGGTTTGTTTCGTTATTTGGGTGCATGGAGGTGAGCACTTTTATTTTTCTGGATTTGAGACAGGGCTCAGGCTTGGGCTCAGCGTTGTGGAGTTAATTATATGGGTTTATGCATTGTTGAAGCATCTTTAGCAGCTGCTGAGTGTTTCCCACATACGCAGAGCAGAAAAGTCAGTTTAATCACATGAAAGAGATTCACCCAATCATCAGGTGCCAGAGGCCCCATCAAAAGAAAATATTTAAGGCTCGCATTGCATTGGACTGATACATAAATGCAATGGGAAAGCAGAAAAAACAAACTCCTGGAGCTCAACACAGGCTTCAATGGTGACTTAAGAAGATGAAAAAATCCCTTTCTCTGTAACCCCCAAACTTTAATGTATCAACAACATTTCCTCAGTAAGGAAATGTATTTGTGAAATGGGCAGAGCTGTGCTGCCCCACTCCTTACCTGGGTAGTGTGCAGCACAGTTGTAGGTGGGAAGCACAAGTACTTGAGCTGGATCCACAAACTCAGACTGACTGGGGCCCCCACTCCCCAGCAGAGCCCCCCACCTTGAGATGCCGATAGGCTGATGTAAGACTCTCAAATGAGCTTGGTGAGGAGGGCTCTGGATTAGCCCTGTTGCCAAGCGCTAGCCACTCCAACCACTTTCCACTCCACTGCATTGAGCCCCCTACACTGTGAAAAGCACCATTTAAAATGAATTAAACCTTTTCGGATCCACCACCAAATCTCTCATCCTGGGACCAAATCTCATTCTGCCTCGTGGTTTGTTGTAAAGGTGATGGAACGTATTTTAATTTTTTTTAGTTGTGACTTGCAGTCATGAAATAAACACTACTCGAACAGGAGGGAGATATTCTCCAAAGTTCATGCTGTAAACATCCAGAACAGTATAAAGTGGGTCTTGCAGGTTACGCAATGAAGTAGCATTTAAGACACATTGCCAATAAAGCAGAATTTTTCTGAAGAAAAACATAGACAGGCATTGGGTTATTTTATGCTGCAAGCACAAAGGGGATATATACATAATATCTGAATAAAAATTTGAATAACAAATTATTTCTAATCACCCTTTTTTCTTGAGCAAAAGTATGATAACCTTTTAAGTGATCACATTTCAATGAGAAAAGTTTATCAGTTACTCAGCAAATTATATTACTAAACAGTGTGGTCCTCAAAAAAATTGCACATTGAAACAAGATATTGTATAAACATCCCATGTTTAATCAAAAATGTATTCAGTCATTACAAACAAAAAACTAGCTCCTGTCAGAGGCATAATGAACTCCTCACAAAAATGTACGATTATTTTATATTAGTGCTCATAAAATAAAATAAATACTAAAAGCACATTTGCTTCCAATATCTGCATAATTCTGCAGTAGTGTATTCTCTATAATTGGTATTTCCACATCAGAATCACCACAGTTAGATTATTATGCAACATTTTGTTTATTGGCTTGCAGTTTTCCTGTCATTTCATAATAAAATACTTTGATTATATCATCTACTTCTGTTTGGGTTAATGGGATTGTAGCAGAGATTTTCGGCAGCACTGCCGTGTTTAGTAATTAGGTGATACTGTCAAAAATAATGACACATTGGCAGACAGAGAGGTTCACAACCGAACCCCACCCCAACCACAAGCCAACAAATAAAATGCATTTGGAGAAATAAATGCTGAATCCAAGTCATGAACCATCTTTATCATGTCAAATATAAATTATGGTAAACTGTACCTTCAGGCAGCAACTGTTTATTGAAAGCACTCTCAAGTCCCAACATAAGTCAAATGTCATTATGTGAAATGTAGTCTACCAATGTCATTGTGTAAAGCCTAATTTCACAGAGCAGGAATGGTAATGTGACTTTGAATATTGATTTGATTGTTGCCTGAGGTTCTTCAAAGTCAGTGGGTACAGACAGGTATCAAAATCATATCATTTTTATACAGTATCTACACTGCCAGGGAACACAAGAAGCTCTGTTTTTAAATCCAATTCATCCTTTGGAGGTTTGTTTTAAAATGAAGAAGGGAAGGCTGTATTTATTAGTGTTTTTTAAAAAATTATTTATCAGTGTTTGCCTGCTTGTCCCACTACTACATTAGTGAAGAAATCAGTCCATGCTGTAAAGAAATTAGCCATGTAGGTTGGGAGGATAAAAAGGTATTTTTATTTCCCACTGCCATATTGCATATTTAAACAGTTGCACATGCATACATAAACACAATACCCATTTGCAGATTTTTTTTTTTTTGCTGTAGGTCTATGTATTCCTTTTTGAATTGACTATGTGTTTATGTGGTTTTTCATTCTATATGGGTGAACTATAACATTAAGTTCCTACAGAGTTCTATTTACAGCAGAGAGCAGAAATATCCCTTAAGCCACACAGACATTTCAAAGCTGGAGTGAACTTTAAGAAATATCTTAAATTAGCTTTTCTTATTACTTGAACTGTGAGATGTGACCCTTTAATGATACTGTTTTGTGGACCGGCCTGTATGTACACTCTATAATTTCTGTAAATAGTGAAATATCATTTAAATTCACCATGCTAGATTACTGTGCAGAACTAGGACAAACCATGCCAGATTAAAGTCAGATTGGAAATTTCCTCCATAGCCTAGCAGGGATAAAAGATTAAAGATTGCATGTATTCTCAAGAATCCTGAAGTCTGTTTGCCAAGCAAAATATTGTGCATTTTGGCATGGCTTTTAAGTCTCCCACTAAACAAAATCTTATTTGGTCAAATTTGTTATACTTGGTTTACCAAAGAGCTGCCACTTAGTCTCAATCTGCCAGCTGTAAATTAACTTGAAGAGATAATATGCATGAACCTATCTAATTATCTTTGTAAGAGAAATGGTTTCAATATTGTGATTTCTGTCGGTGTCAAAATATCTCCTATTCAGCAGGTGAACTGTTGAAGGGAAGTATAGACTATACTATATTCAAATAACAGTTATGATCTCAGATGTAAAACACATAGAGCAGACTAAACCACAAAGCTTTTTAATACAATTTATACATTACTGAAGGGATGTGTGTTAAAATCACACCAGTTTTTGAGTAGAGAAGTTGAGTTGAGAAAGTTGCTTTGCACAGATCAAACAGAAAAAACAACAAAAGTATCCATCCAACATGACAGTTCTCTAAATGGACTCACTAGGAAAAGGAAAAACCCCACACACCTTAACATTCCCTTCTCTCTCTCTCTCTCTCTCTCTCTCTCTCTCTCTGATGTTTACTGATACTATCACATCACTGTTACAGGGGAATTCACAGCACAGTGTGGCCCTCAACCTTGTTACCCCAACTGCAGGTGTTAGAGTTGGGTCTTTAACCTAGCACCACACACACACACACACACACACACACACACACACACACACACACACACACACACACACACACACACACACACACACACACACACACACACACACACACAATGTAAAGTAAGATGTGTACTTTTTCACACACATACTGTATCTTTTTTGTTTTATTTTGCCTTAGGCTTATGATTAAATCAAACTTGTAAAATGTTCTGGCATGTGATTGTGAAGTTTTTGTGGGTGTCAGCAGTGTGCAATGCTGTTTAATAAAATGTACAATAAAATTACTTTGGTCTTGTGTTCAACTTGTGTACGTTGGATTGGTGGTATGTCTAGAGTGAGCTGGGACAAAGCTGGTGGTGCTGCCACTTCGGGGAGATGGATTCTGCAGGCCACACAATGGGTTACTGAATCTGCACAGAGAACAAAGAGATATACTTTTCAGCAGTTAATTACCCATTTAATCAACACACTGCCACAATTAGCCAATGGTGTGACATCTTTTAAAGTTGAGTCACAGTGCCTGGACAGTCTGAAGACACTGCAGTTTGGAACTCTCTTGAAGAACTTTCTGGGATGTTGCTCTAAAATGAAGTTCCTAAAACCTGCAGTTGCACTTGTGTACAATTTATAACTGCATTTTGTTATTCTCGTGGAGATAAATCAGTGCATAACAAAAAAACATGAAAGAGCAACACATTTTACACTAAATATATAGATATACATATATCATCATGTACATATTCCACATTTTTCCTCATTTCCACATTTCCTCATTTTCCTCCCATTGTTTTAGTTATTTTAATACGCAAATGCATTCAGACATCAGACTGTCCTTATTTTCTCAGTTATTAACATTTTCTTTCAGGCACATAGCTTTTCAGTCTTCCATTGGCACACTGCAAAAAGTTTCATTATTCAAGGTAATTAATTTTAATGTAAATTACAGCTTTCAGTGGCAGCATTAACATGACTGAGTGTTATTATGACAGAGAAGCATGCAGGTTGTCTTTAAGCTTGAGTTTCTTCTGTTTAATGACAAAGATATCATGTGGAGCTTCTTTAAACACGACAGTGACATGTGGCACTTATTCAGTCATTCTCGTAACCATTAAAATCGCTCTATATGACACTCTTTTATTTCATATGATATAAACGTAGGTTGCTAACGATTAATAATGAATTTTTGTTAAGATTTACTCTGGCTTCTGAAAGTCAAACACAACAAAGGAAACAAAGAGCTATTGTATATATACAATTTAATCTGCTTTTTCTTTGTGGCAGAGTGAGTCAGTTTTGAAGTCTAAAAGTCATATAAAAGACCTATTTTCTTGTAATTTCATTCCAATCAGAGTCTAAAACAGTTGAAATTGGCATTTGATGTGTTTATCATGTTACAATTGAATATTATTTTTGGCTGAAAAGTTTCAGTCTGGAGAAAGTAAAGGAACTATTGGTGCTACTTGCACTTTTCCTGGAAAATAAAACAGTTCTAATCATAAAATCATGTGGCTTACCAAATTCCATCATATTTATAGAATAAGATCAAAATTATATACATTATTCTATTGGTATCATCATCATCGTCTTTTAATCAGACCACACAGTATTTCTCTCATATATTGATAACGGCTGCTTTGTCTGAACTCAAATCACAAAGGTGAGGGAAATGTCACAATACCTTTCAGTATGTATCATGCTTTATTGTGTTGGTTTATTAAGGTAATGCTAATAATAATATACATTATTAATTATTAATTATTGTTATTAATTGTAACTATCAGTTGTATACATAATATATTTGTACATAAAACAGGGATTACCTCTGATATTTTACACACATCATCAGTGATGTTATCCAGGGTCACTGGGTGTTTCGGGTCTTTCAACATCCAACCCCTCACCTGGTTGATTAGGCCCCAACTTGTGTCTGTATAGCTTTCTGCTACGGCTCAATCCTCTTGATCCACGGCCACCCTGAGGCTTGCCCTCCTGCCTCTGAGGTGTTTCTGAAGGCTTTCCTCCTGAGAGCTCCTGAGATGCCCATCCTGCTGTAGGCTCTGCAGAGGGATTTACCAGCAAGCCCTCTGCAGCCCACCTCTATAGCCACACAGCGTGCTCTCCACCCCTTGCTGCAGCATTCCTGTACTATACCATTGTACTTGGCTCTCTTCCTTTCGAGGGCCTCTTCTATCTTCGCAGGGAACAGTTAGCTCAAGCATGATCACCTGTCTAGATGACTCTGACTGCAGCATTATGTCTGGTGTGGTCATGGTGATCTTGGTGAACCCTTGGTGAAGATGAACCAACAAGACTGAAAAATGAAAAAGCCATTTAATGAGCTTTATTCTATGTGCAAAAATGGAAAATTATATTACTCATATATATTCATGTATAAAAATAGTTCATATCCATTGTGTTGATCCACAAGTATTCAGTTAAATTGTAAGTATAGAAAAGATGATGGGCAACATTATTGGCGCCATGATGTAAAGCTTTGCTGGTAAAGTCCTCTTAAGTTTGTTATTTGGTAAAATTCCAATTAATCTGAATGCATCAGCTTCAATTATGACCCATCAAGATCATGAGACTCATGGTGTATCCTTTCAAAAAATGGGTGCCACTAGAGGGATGCATACATAAAAAGTACATATAACCACATACTGTACCTAGTAGTGGTGAGTTGTCATTGATGGTTTGGGGCTGTCTTTCTGCCACTGGTCCTTGGGTTCTTGTTAGGACCAATGACGGCATGACCTGTATTAAGTATCAGGGAAATTGGGCCAAAAACCTGGTTGCCTCTGCCAGGAGGCTGACACCTGAGCACAGGTGGAACTTGAAGCACCAAGATAACCCCAAACGTGCCTCAAAATCAACAAAGAAAGAGGTGGCTGGAAGCAAAATCAACATTTTACAACTGCCATCTCTGACTTCAGACCTGCAGTCTGAATAGAGGAAGGCAGTCCATAGACATCGACCTAAGATCAACAAGAAAAACAAAAGATTCTACATGGAGGAATAGTCCAAGATCCAACAAAAAGTGTTGTTCAACCTTATGAAACATTTTAGGAGTCCTGTTTTCTTTACCATGGGAGGCTGAACCATGGGGAGACAATCATTTTGACATATACAGTATGTTTGAAAATTTTATTTGTTTTGTATTTACTTGTACAGCGGACCGTTTTATTTTGAATCTGACACTGTTGTTTAACATAAATTATTATTATTTTTTAAATATTTTTAAATTATTATTATTATTATTATTGTTATTAATGTACAGGTCCATGAGATCAAAGCGTGTGCAGGCATCTCCAGCCTGAAAAGCTGGAGATAAATAATGGCATAAACATAGCACACAGTGTCCCACTTGTTTTGTGGAAGGTTCTCATGAAGGGGTCCAGAGTGAATGCAGTTTTGTGTACATTTCTCAGAAATCTGGCACTGTAGGGATGTCCCCCCGAGCTTTGGGCCCCGAGGGGCCCCACCAAAGCCTCGAATAGCTGGATTAGGGTACTCCTCAGCTGTCTCTCAGGCAAACAGCTAATTAACTTCTGCAAATCAGCGTGCCATGTGAACTCACTGGAATACGTGGAGAAACTGCAGGAGGGGAAACAGAGCAAACAACAAAAAGGAGGACACGCAAAACTTTGTGTCTTCATTAGGAAGTGAAGTGCTACACAGTTATTTCTCCTTCTATGCCTTCTGTGTAGTCTATAACATGTAGTGCTTGACCGCCATCAAGTTAATTGGTAATATTTTATTTTTTAAGTGGTCTTATGTGTATTTGCTTAACATTTTTGAACATCAGACTAGCCAGGAAAATGTAAATGAATTTAGTTTGTATCTTTCATTTACCTACTTTAGTTTTCTTTGTTCCTATGTGTGTGTGTATGTGTGTGTGTGCATGTGCATGCGAGTGTATGCCTTTGTGCAGTTACGAGATTTTACCAATAATATTTAATTGATACACATGTAACATACGCTTCTTTCCTCCTCTGTGTTTTGTGAATCACAGCATATCTGTTTGTCATACATTGTCAATCCTTGAAATACTTGACACAAAGATTTCAGCATAATGCTAGGAGAGGATGCCTGGGACAGAGGCTGGACCACACTGGGTCTAGCTCGGCACACTGGTTTGGGTCCTTTTATCTCATCAAGAATGTACAGATTGCAAGATGGCAAGGGTGTACCCTACCATTTTCATGCCAAACAAATCACACAAACACTGTTCAGAGCTGTATACTTATGCCAGCATTATACAACCAAAACAACAAAACAGGGACTGAAAACCCAGGCTTGAAAACGCAAAAAACAAACAAACAAACAAACAAACAAAAAAGGTCAACACGTTTTACAATTAGGTATGACTCTGCAAGTTCCCACCAAAATTACACACCAAGACAGAAAATTATTGTAAGTTACTGGTGAAATACATAGATGAAAATGAAAAATTAGCCATGGATTGGAGTCACTATTAGTAATTTTAAATGAAAGCATGTGGTATTTTTATAATGCAAATTTACATTTGCAGTACAACTACATTTACATGGTTTTACACAAAATGTTGGGACAATCATAGTTTACACACACTGGAACAGGACCTTAACAGGATGCAGACCATGGGGCCCATCCCACAACTGACACAACGCCTTAGCAGGAAGCTTGTCAGATATCTTTTATGTAGCCATACAGCAGGGCTGTCCTCAGGAATGAAGGGCTAAGGTATTTGGTTGGATTTTAACATGGCTGAAAAATAAACAGATAATTATAAATTGCAGCAGTTTAAAATAATGCTAATTAAATGTTCTGTTTGGGTTTAAGGAGCTTATTTTACAGGTGCACTCCTCCCTGGGAAACGCTGGAAGGAAAAACAGAGATAAGAAAACAGGAAGTAATTTCAGGCAATGCTTAACCCCTAATTAATTGAGTGCATTTCTTAAAGTGAGTATAGAGTTCATAAATCCATAAACAGCACAGAATTTCACTAAAAAAACATGAATTTATGGCTTAAATTGAAAGTAGGAATGGTGTTAGGGGCCATCCATGGCCATTGTATCACTCTCTACAATGGAGTAACAACGGTGAAATTCAAAATGAGAGCACCACCAAAAAATCCTGATCATTTTAATCTTTCATTAGGAACGCAGAGGACCCTGTCAGATTTAGGAGATTAAGACATTGCATTGCATTTTTCCAATAGAATATTTTCAGACATCTCCCCTGTTGTGGTGGTTTTTGTATGTATCTTTCCTCCTCCCCTGTGTTGCTTTTGCATTCATTGGATTTGAATGTATATCATGACTGTCGTTCCCTGGCTGCAGTGTAATACAGGTGGCAGGTGACCTCAGCTGCGTCGTGAGACAGGCACTGGTTGACCCTGAGGGGCATCATGCTAATCACTCGCTCTTGCAGGTGTCTACAATAGAGAGCTGGAAACGGTCCTCATGTCACTGCCAAATTTACCGAGACTTTGCCCTTTACTCCATCTCAGACTTCTCTTCCCACTCAGGATTTACTCATTGGAAACCATACCACCTGATTCCCCTTTACTTCATTACCACATCGGTACAGCAGTAGGCTCACATCAGTCATCTAAATCAGCTTGTCAACTTGCTCCACCTCTATAACAACAAATCAGTTCAAGGTAATTTACAATGTGTGAATCTGTACCAGGCTTTTGTCAAATCACTTCCCCCTTAAACTGTTAAATGGCTTTAAGATGAGCAAATAATCAAATGTGTTAGCAAATGCTGTTCACTGGCCAAGGAAAGGAAGCAGAAAAGCCATCACTGAAAAAAGTGAAGCAAAGACATGTTACATGTGCACCTTGACTCCCAGTTAATAAGTGTCACTTTGATAAGAGAAACACTTGAAAATCCCAGAGTTGAAACTTATTATTGTACTGATACTAGCTGATAGGTTCCCTTTTAGAGTTTTTAGAGACATACAGTTTTGTTTATATGAGGGGGGAATCTGAGTGAAATAACTGAGTGGAACTCTGAATAAGGCCTTTGAGATTTTGCTGGGCTATGGTCTTCTGTAATTTGATATCTCTATAGTTTTTTTGGTAGAATAGTCTGATACTTTCTAATTTGGAAGAAAATAAAAGACGGTCGATATCATGCTTTACATCCGTGTGCTCTGTGCGTGTCGTCTTAGGTTTTTCCACAACATTCAACATTTGGCTTCTTTCCATTGTATCAAGAAAGAGATCTTTGCCAAAACATGAAGTGACTTCAGTCAGCTTAAACTGTCTCCTGAAGCAAACTGGCATTTCTTCAGAGAGCTGCAGAAGGATGGTTGTGCTGAATGACACACGTCTTTATGTGTAGTTTTTTTCTGTCATGCTTGTTAACTGCTGTTATGACACAGATTACCTTTCTTAGACCATTTGGCATCCCGGTGTCTCCCCTGACAGCTGTTATACATTTGGATTACCAAATAATTGGGCAAAGGGGTCTTATTTCCTTTTCTTTTGCTGTCTTTTTTGGCAGCTTTCACTTCCTGCATGTTCAATTTTGTTTCTTCCGATGGGCTGGTGACATGAATAAAATCGGACACCTGATTTCAGATGCCAAACTTTTTGAAAATGAACACATTGAGGTGTTTGATCTGTCGTCAGTTCTGTCTGCTTAGAGGAAGGTATGTGCTCTTGTTTGATACCACACACCTTTGTGTCTGATTCAGCCCTATGTCTAATCATACAAGCCCAAATACAGGTGCCTGTCAACAGCGTTACCACAAGTTAAAACTGTTATGTTGACACATTGCCTGTATTTTTTTCTTGCTTTGAATCATTGTATTGATAAAAAGCTGTCCAAAGTGATATAGTAGATATGTTAACCCCTTCACACTTACACATACAAATCTAAACTTTTCAGCAGAGATGGAAAACCCCAGCTTTAGAGATTAAAAGTACTACCTTGCATTTGTTCCATTCATACTGTCAAAATAAAAGTGAATCCTTTGGCTATTATGCTTGACTTTCAAACCTGCAAATAGGATACAGGACTAGGATATTTAGTATAAATATTATAACAACCTATAATATGCGTCCTCCTGCAAAGTTGTGCCATTATTTTCCCTTTTTGTCTCATCTGATTACTGCACAGACACTTCTGTGATACTCAAAATTTACCTTGATGCAATTGCAGTTGGCTTTTAAAGGGAACGCAAGATGATACTCCACCCATAAAGTCCACCCATTTTGATACTTGGGCTGGCTGTTTTGCTCCAACTAAACCATGTCCAACCATGTCCAACTAGTAAAATGTATTGTGTAAAGCACAAAATATTGTACACATTTAACTTAAGATAAAATGAGTAACAGTACTTCTGGAGAGTTTATTTAGTTATTATCATAATTCATCATTATTTTATTCATTCACTGCCATGCTTTAATAATCATTATTCTGTGGAAAACATATTTGGCAACAGCAGGACATGTGGATCAGAAGAGAGCACAGCAGTACGCCTTCAGTGAGTAAACCTGCTGTCATTTATAGCTCTCATTTCTAACAGCCTCTTGGAACAGAGTGTGAAAGTTCATCCATAATTTCACAGTATACTTTACTAATTGGATAATAATTGGTGCAGGTGCAGTTTGGCGGGACGTTCCCACATTTGGTTGGAAGGCTGGAGATGTAATGGCAGGGAGCCAAAGCTCGTCCCTCAGCTCCAGTCCCCTGTTAACATGTGTGTGTTTGTTTTTCTTCACCTTCCCTTTCATTGCTTTACATTGCGAATCACATCCATAAATCCTGCTATATTTGACCTGTTTGAGGATGTCAGATGAATCCTGTGCACTTTTGTGTGTTAAATCTACTTCTTTCACTAAATCTTGATATGCAAAGTATCAAAAGCATGCATGATTTGCTTATGGTGTACATACTCAGGGACAGCAATTTTTCTTCAGTATATTTCTTGGTTTTTCCTTTTCTGCAGTCAAGGAGAAAAGATACAATGCCCGAGTCCTTGCTTGTTTTTAGCGTTTTTTTCTACCATCTATGCAGTTCTATTAATCAATACAGTGGAATGACCCACAGCTAGCAGAGACTTATAGTACCATCCCACTAAAACAGACATGAATTCTGCAATTAAATGTCTGAAGTGAAAATGTTCAAAAATGAAGTTTTACTGTGAACAAGTGATCTGCAGAACAAGGGTTCATAGACGTAAACTAGTAAAGAGTATATTACATCCTGATATCAGGAAGTATTATTTTACAGTATTATGAACAAAGAATGGTCAAAACTAATAACAGATTTCCAGGGCATGCAGAGGAGGATACCCTTAGTGTGTGTTCAGTCCAGCCTTGATGCAGTACTGGATGCTCTGTAGAATGTTGATAAATGGCTAGCCTAGTTGAGTAAATTGGCCTTTCCTCATCACCATAGGTTCTTATGTTCTCATGTCACACCCTTAATATACAGCACACATCCCAGAACAGAATGGAATAATATAATTACAAGTAAAATCATTTTTGATTAGTCTTTTGTGAGTTGATGTCATTTTTATGCATGTCATATTTATTATTATTATTATTATTGTTATTATTATTATTATTACTACTGGATCAATGGAACACTGAAACATTAGAACACCAACACACTGAACTCTGGAACACTGAAACATCAGAACACCAACACACTGAACTCTGGAACACTGAAACATCAGAACACCAACACACTGAACTCTAGAACACTGAAACACTGACACACTAGAACATTGGCTCTGGTGGTTGTCCAGAAACAGTTTATTTCCCTCTTGAAAATCTCAAAAGTAAAAAATAACTTATTAATAATCATTATGCATAAAAAATTGCCAGCATGTCTTTTCATTGAACTCAGAATGTGTTCCATTGAGGAATATAAGATTATATTGTTTGCTCTGTGCAGCTACAAATCTTAAAATACAGTGCTCCAACCCAGAGTAAACAAATAATCCACCATCCTCTGCAAAGTGCATCTCTCATCGATTTGGATTAGATGCTTGGGAGAGGAAAGAAGAATGTTAGCTTTTATGTCTGAGGAAGACCTGCATTTTAACAGTTTTTCCTGAATTTAGTGCTGCTCAGTGAAATTATCACTCAATAAAGACAGACAGTAAGTCTTATGTGGAGTATAATTGCAGCATTTTTGGAATTTTCCTCTGGTACTTTATAATGTAGGGTATTAATGAAGGTGATAGGAGCAGAGAGGGGGGATTGGGGAATGGGTTGGGGGGGGTGTTCTTGCCAGGTAACAGTTCTGCATTCCCTTTCACAACCTTTTTTCATATGGAAATAGAGCCTCATGTTTCAATTGAAGGTAGGGGATGGGGGAACGAGACTGGAGACGCGCTTAATGAACCTGGAGATATCTCTGCACCCCCAAGGTCCTCGGTTTCTCTAATCCTGCTTTTCTCACACTAATACTCCCACAAAATCCTTGTTGTGTTCTCATAATGGAGTGTGTGTGTGTATATACATATATGATATATATGATAAATGTTGCGCATTTGTTTGCTACTTACCAACAGGACACTTTCTCCCTCTTTCCCACATCATATCTGAACTTACGGAGGACCCACCTCTACTTCTTTCACTCTTGATCAATTAATCTGCAATTCATCTGCAGAAAAACCAGGTGATGCGTGTGTGAAAGCTGCCCATTCGTTTGAACTTCTGTCAGCACCTTTGATAAGACAATTGACATTCATTTACCTTCCACTGTAAATGTAAAGAGAGATACACCCTGTTTTCTCAAGCCTTATCAACAGTCAACACAAACAAACTTTTTTTTTTCAAATTAAAAGACACATCTGTGACAAATGAACATTTAATGCTTACTGCAGTGGGTGGGGGGAATTAAAGGTGGAAGAGCTTTCAGCTGATTAATAATGTGCTTTCATGGGAATTCAAGTAGACAGTGCTCTCAAAACACTGTTCCCATTACACAGGTAAAATACATTAGAACTATTCTACAGCCTTAAACCTCTTAGTTACTGAAACAATGATTATAACTGGTTTTATGCTTATTAGACTAAGGTTTATTGTTAAAGAATGGAAATTATGAATTTCCAAATATAAAAAATTTCCTGATTTCCTCCATTCTATATTTTTTGAAATGGAGTTTGTTGTAACAAAGTTTGAGAGAATTCATTTTCAGACAACCCATTTCAATCATTTCCGGTCTCCTTAAAAGTATAAAAGCGCCATGTATCTCATGTCCCATCGTGCTTTGCATCTCTGGCATCCCACCTCCTCCCCATCACTGCCTTTTCTAACCGTATTTCCTTCCCACAGGGGGGTCCTCTCCTCCTCCAGAACAGCACCACTCCTTTCCCCTTCAGGACTTCAAGCCCAAAACTAGTACTCAATATTCTTTTTTGAAGAAAACCATTTTCAAAAAGTCCTTCTATCCCCACTGTTGACTGAAAATGTTTTCTACTCAGATGTTATACTGCACTGGGAACTAAATCTCCATTCATATTCACTTACTACTTCATCTACATGACCAGTTATATAGCACTTAATGCACGTCCCCAGCTCTGACCAATTTACTATGCAGTGTGAGAATATGTAAAGCGGACAATTGCATATACTATCCCTTCCATGTTTTCCCTGCTCATGACAATTGTAGAAGATAAATTAATCCTTTGTGTGATAAACCTTGGCATTTTGTTCAAGGAAATTCAGATATATAGTCCTGTGTTCCTGCACAGTTTTCTGATCCAGGCATTCCACCACATCAGGGAGGATTCATATTGAGTTTGTCCTTGATGTTTTTCTTCAGCAGTTGATATTGGACATGGTCATATCACCTCACAGCTAAACTTATGTCTTCTGCCTCTTATTAAAGCCTATACTCTTAATGACACAAAATATCAGTTGAATTTGATAGATGGTATTACCAAGCTTAAGAGTGTGATACTTAAACATATCAGATGCTTCAAACACACCTTCATAACAGTGAAGTAAGAAAGATTGAAGAAGGGAAAGATTGAGGTGAATATGGGTTACCTCTGGGCTTCGATGCTTTGCAAGCCCTTTTTCACATTGACTACTTATTAGCAGTTATGATGGATAGTCCATTCCACAGAAAAACACTGCTTTGTGTTACATTGGTCCAGCCCATACTTGACACTGTGGTTGCTGCAGAGGGTGATGATTATTTCTTAACTTAGTGATGACAAGGTTGTCTTGGTGGTTTCAAAGGAAGGGCTACTAAGCTTTTTGGAAATGGTGGGAATCCAAAGGGATAAGTGGAGATTGGAGATCAGTGAAGGCTATATTAATGTGCTTAAAGTAGAGTGGAAAGTAGTTCTAGGGAGTAGGGTGTAAGAAGGTTTAAAAATATCTGAAGGGGATGAGAAGCACATAAGCATCTTGGGACTAGACTACGTGTTCATGGATAGGCCTTGTATGACAGACAAATGAAGCATTGCAGAGAGATAGGGTTGTGCCACGGCTTAGTACAGTAGCAGAGTTACTGAAAGCTCTGAGTGACCACTGACTTGGTCACAAAACTATGACTTTTAAATATTCAAGAGTTTGTGCCAGTTAAGGTGAAGAAAACAGATTCCTACTCTAAATACGTGACACACATATACTCATGTATATTTGGATGGACAGAAACAGACATGTCAACACACAAATGTATACAAATGTGTTCACATGCATGTACACACTCACACACACACACACACACACACATACACACACAGACACAGACACACACACACACACACACACACACACACACACACACACACACACACACACACACACACACACACACACACACACACACACACACACACACACCTTGTACAAGTACACAGGTGTAGACACAAATACGCACAGACTCATATGCAAATGTATAAATGTAAGTGTGAAGGAACTAATTCACACATTTCTCATTTAAAAGCTTTCTCCATTGTGACCATGAACTCAGAAGGGAGAAGGAGATTACAATAAAGAAACAGATGAACAAACAAGGACAGGACACTATTGTCAGTTTTGCAATAAGTCAGCTTATGTTCCATGCTTGGAGAAAATCTGCAAAGTACCTATACATGACAAAAAGATTATTGTTGGGTGAGTGGGTATTCGTGCAGCAGCCGGTGCTACAAGGTCAGTCTCATTAATGGTGCAGCCATCTAAAGAGCTCAGCCTGAAAAGCCCCTGACACTCACACAGGGCTGTCGAAAGAAAAACTGTGTACGAGGACGACTGAATATAGTATGAAATCTTCCTCCCCACATTCAGCCCTATCTTTTTATTTGGCCTCCAGTTTGCTCCTTTGTTATTTTCTCACTCCATTCTCTATGTGTTCCTCTCAGTTAAATTGAGTTTTTAATTACCCATTGTTTTTCACACTGATTGACAGGGTTGTTTCCTTTAAGTGCAGCTTTTTGGATCTTAAAATCAGTCAGGGGAAAAGGCACCACCTGAATCAAGAAAAATACATTTATGTTCCAGAGCAATTAATGCAAGATATACACAAAAATTATATATGAAGTGGTACTGAATGTGATGATGGCTTTGTGCTGTCTTTACAAGACAATAGAGTCTCAATTCTGACCAAACTGACAGAACCTTATTCTAGGGTGATCTGCACTGCAGATGAAAAAATGCAGTAATATTAATTATTTTATTCTAGTAAGGTTATGTTTTTTTGTGTATGTGTTTGTATGCATGTTATTTGAGAGCATGTGTGCATGTGTGTACATGCATGTGCATAAAGCAGTGGACTTTATTTCCATTGTATTGCATTCATAGCATCTGCAAGCAATTTCCAATTAAATATTTGATAGCGGAGATTTTGGTGGACAGTTTTGCAGAATTTATCAGGACATTTTTCTGAAGACTTAAATTGGTCCTGATTTGATGACTCCTGTGAAAGCTGTGCATATGGATAAGAGCTGAGAAGTTGACTGCCCAGAGGCGGCATCACCACCTAACATTTGCCCCTTTTCCATCCCTGTGGGGTCCTTAAACATGCACCTCATGCATGTATCCCTTTTTATGGACTGCTTTAGCCAAACATCAGCTCAAAGGTTAGCATAATGGTTGGGCTGTCCCAGTTTTTGCATGGTTTTCCTGACGGGATGGTTCCAACTATTGCTGAAGCCAGTGCTGCCTCCTCAGAGGCCCACAGAACCTGCAGGTACACAGGGAGTTTCACAGAAATTTGCAGGCACACTGTGACCTTTCACAGAATCAGCAGGCACACTGTGAGCTTTCACAGAACTTGCTAGGACAGAGTATGTTTTCATAGAACCTGCTGGCACACGTTGAGCCTTCACCAATCCTTCCCTCAGTGTAACATAAAATATATATTTTGTGATGAACTGGATTCCATTATTCTGAAATAACTTGCTGGGGCCCTGGAGGCAGTAGGGAGCAGGCAGTGCTGTAGATGTTGGGGAGGGAGGGGGGGTGGTGAGGAGCCTTCAGTGGTCAGCTCCACTATGCTTCACTCTCCCTTCTGTCATGTGACTTGTTGCAGGTTTGTCCTGTCAGAGGGGCCACCAGGAAAGACACAGTAGAGCGGAGAAGCTGGACATGCACCGTGCGTCTTCGCTAATCTCCGGATTATTCTGTCTGCAATTCACTTCCTGACATAGGCTACACCCACCCAACCCTACCACCAACACACACACATACACACACACACTCGCTCACACTCACTCACATAGATAGACATATGTACATACATACACAAACAAACTGTCTCACTGTCTCTCTCTCTCACATACACACAAACACAGACATGCACAAACACTCACACAAAAGTGGAAGCTATATGTGACTGTGTGAGTATGTGCGCGTGTGTGTGTCAGTGTGTGTGTGTGCGTGTGTGTGTGCGTGTGTGTGGCCATTAACATTCTGATCTCAAAGGTTCCTGCTAGATGTCCTTGCTCTTAAAAGGTTCATCATAATAACTGGTCATTATTTATGGCTAAAGGCTTTCTGGAACATTAACATAAGATTTCCTTCTGTGCACTCTAATTCTGCTCTTGTCCGTACTTCACTGATTTTATTATTTAACTTTTTACACACATATAATTTCAGGATGAAATGTACACACATAACAATTTCAGGATGAAAACACAAACATGCTACGTAGTCAGAATGTCAGTGAACAAGCTGCTGCTAAACGTTTCCCAGGGCTTCGAGCTGCTCAGAATGATATCCCTCCCACTTAAGCAATATCTTAAATCTTAAAAGCCACCTCTTTCATCAACATTACCTCTGTGAATCACCCCTCTAATCTCTAAACTTAGACTCAGATTACCACTTACCTATTTCAATTTCTTATTAGCAGTGCTCAAGTCTAATTGAGCTTGTTTGTCTTGTGAAGGGAACAGAGGTTAAACAATCAATTTATGTAACCAAGGGACAAACATCCTCTATCTCATCCAGATAAGACGAGTCCACTGAGAGCTCTGCACAGCCAAGCAGGAGAAAACACTGCAGTGGAGACACACAGGCTTCACTTGCAGCCTTTATTCCAGATGTTCTCTCACAGCCCTGATATTTCCCTGCATCGATGGCTGTTGGCTCTTCCTTGCTGTAGCACTGTGGCATGTCTTTTCCACAGTTTGACTTTTCACCTTTTAAGTGGCTTAGGGAAGCAATCTGCACACCAGGCGGAAATCATCTGAGATGTTTAGGTCTTTACAATCATCTCTAAGATTATTATTATCGATGCTTTTGATGCTTTATATTATTTTTTCGATGCTTTAAAAAGTTTTCAGCAGAGGCCAATTCCCCCACATTCCCCACTATTAAATTGAGATATGAACTAATTTGCCTTGAAAACTATTGCAAAATGTACTGTTGGTAGACGGTCGCATGTGCAGCAGTTCTAAAATCATAGGTTTTCATCTACCGTATACACGGCTCCCAAACCTTCAAATAAATGCACATTACACATTATATCCTTGTAAGAAATAGAAATGTCATTCCATTTTAGTCAGCCTGCAAATATGTAACACATAATTTGAGTTACAAATTTGGTGATTGCTGACAGGTAGAACACCACAGGGTCTAATTAGATATACAAAGTCAGATTTTTACTTTCAGATGTATACACACAAGAACCAAGAATCATTTTTACCTCATATAATAGAGAATATGAAATCCCTCATGGCATAACTTGGTGTTGATGCACCATTTGTCATTCAACAAACAACTCTGTATATGGCATGTGTGGATAGATAGTAAAGATCCCAAGTCTGCCTCAAATGTGGGCAACTCAATGACATCCAAAAATGGTCTGAAGGGTTAACAGGACGAGCCACCCAACAACTCCAAAATACAGACCTAAATATAAATACATGACAAAATGGAACAAAAGTTTTCAGGAGCTGAATGTAAAGTACAGTAAAAAAGGATTTAAAGTACAAATTGCCCCCGATCAGGCGTAAAACACTACTAATATGAAATGAGATATACAGAGATAAATATGTACGCACTTCTGAGCCCAGTGGATGAGCGTGCATGTCTTGCACTGATGTCATCATTTACATCAGCCAACCCGCAAGGCCACATTTCTCACCAGTGAGGGCGAGGCTGCCTGAACTCTTAAGGGAGGAGTACAAAAACACAACTGTTTACCCAGCATGCCCCTCTCAAGTGTGACATTTAAACCACAGAAGTGTTCTATACACTGAAAGCCAGCTGTCAGAATAAAGTATGGTTTGTTTTTCTTGCCTTTAAGGAGTGAATCATTTATTGCCTTTCAGCTCTTGATCTGTGTTCATCTGTAAGGTTTCTTTTTATGACAGTAAATAATTATCCCTAAATTTGAACATGAAAGGAGCTTGTTGAAGACACTGAGACTGTGGTCAGGCAAAACCAGCATCTGTCCTTAACTCTGACCAACAAATAAACATCTTTAAAAAAAGGTGAAGGTGATCATGTTCATTAAAATTCATGTTGTGACCACTGAGCTCAAACTGTCAATGACAGCTTACACTCAGTTTAATCTCTTCGTGGACTGGGCATTGATCAAGGGTGCAACTGTCACAGGAATATCAGGGTACTTGTTTCATGATTATTGGGAGGGATGTATCCCCCTGGTATGGTCATGGTATTAGCTGTGTGATAGCAGCAGTTCTGTGATCATGGATGCTGTTTTGCTGGTGGGACTATTCCCATTAGCACACATTAATAAAATAATGGCAGACTCAGTTGCATTTTGATGGCAGAGGGAAAACATCCTGGGTAGTGGGACCATAAAGGTCAGAGAGGATTGGGGTTAGAGTCATATCATCCAAGTAGTCATTTTTTAACAGATTTCCACCTGGTTCTTTCCTTCCCCTGCCTTGCATTGCCTTTGCTTTCTGAGCCACTGGGCTCTGATTCAGGGCTGCTCTTACAGTCTCCATGTACATTAATCACCTCTCCCCCCCGTGCACAGGGGGCTGCCATACGAGCTCTCATTACCCTGCCTTTCACATGCAGGCCAGTTCAGCAGATCTCTCTCCAGCTCTGCTGCCCTCCCTTAGCATAAGAGTATATTCATTAGGGAAGACAAAAGGCCCATTTCACCCCCTTAATCAATCATTTTGCATTCTTTTCATTTTGGTCCAGCCAAGTGTATGTTTCTAACAGGTGTCCCCCTTTTTGGCTATGGTAAACCCCTTACAAATATTAGCACTCCTCAGATGTTGCCCGGGGTTTCCTGAGTTTTACTAATTAATTGAAGAGAATAATGGAATTGAATCAGACAACATGTCTGTGATTGATAAGGGCCGTATTTTAAAAAGCAATGAAGACATAAATGACAGAATCTCACCGTGCTATGCAGCATCTCTACCACTTGTTCTTGTTGCTAATCCTTGCTCACCAAGTAATTCAGTCTTGAATGATATTTATCCGCTTCACTTTATCCCAGTTCTGTGACATGCAGCTGTCGAACTGCTGAATATATGTGATTAGCAGCACCTCAGGCCATGGCTTTCATTGCTTATTCCTTACATTTGTATTTGGTAGTTTTGTGCTCAAGGTCAAATAACTGGAGAACAAAGTGGGTTAAAATGTGGAAAATCAGAGTGTACCTAATGGAGTCCCCCTCCTTCTCAAAGCGTTTTCACACTTTTCAATGCCAGGATGACCTTCCATTTTATCGTCTGCTCGCGAAACCTGACATTGTGACTCTCACATCTGCAGATTTCTGGGAGAAACCCCACTGTTTTTCCTCTGTTACGGGTCAGCAAATGTACTGGAAGGAGGAGAGATAAGCAGTTATATCAGGAAAATATTGCACAAAGAGGGTGCTGATAAGTCAACATTACCAAAGGAGAATGTGTTCTTTTCAAAATTTGCTCTATTGGCAATGCCACTTTTTCTATTAGGCTGTCATCAATATCAGTGATGGCCAACATTACTTAAGTGTGCACAAACAGGAGATCTGAGTACCTGTGTTTTCAGAGAGCACTGCAATACTGTTCCTTTGCCTGGAAGGAGGTGTGTTGGGGGTTGGGTGGGGGTTGGGGGGCCGGGTTGGGTACAGGGGAAGCAGTCCTGGAGACAGCCTGTAGTTCGGCTTTGATTGACCACCGTCAACATTGACTTTTTCTTTCAGCACTGATAAAAGCACACACCCACTTTCAGGACAGGACCAGCTTATCAGCATTGTCTACCTGTGATTAAGACACAGGGGCAACTCAGGTGCAATGACAGTGTTCATAGTCCTATGCAGAGAAACTCAAGCAGAATTATAGCATAGAACACTACACGTAAATGTAAGCATTTAGCAGATGGGATTTATCAGGGAGATTTATAAAAGAGGATCTGACAAGTTTAGACAACAAACAGACATGATGCAACGTTGTTAGAGTCACATCCAGTAATAGTCGTTTCATCAACCCACAACATTTCTTTAAGTGCTACAGTTAGGATACAAGAAGGAAATTGAGTACACATATAGAGATTTAGAGATAAAAAACACTTGAAAACTATATTCAGATGGGAAGAGATGATTAGGGATCAGGACAAGCTGAGCCAGGATACAATCTGAGCTGGTGCTTTTTCAGTCTGCAGAGGAAGATGGAGATTCAGCTGTCCAGAATAACAGATTGATATGTGTGATGTATGGTGTGACACATCCAGTATCACACTGTTACAATGGTGCTGAAATGCCACTCAAATCAAACCACAAACCTCAGTCTGTAGTCAAGCACCCATTTTATTTTAGGTGATGCATTCCATTTTGGATCAAATGATTTCCTGCTGTATGTGACTTGTTGCTCTGTTAGGTTTCCCCAGTGCAAGTTTTGCTGTAATTTTCACCAGTAGCTGTCCACTATGTGACAGAAACACTAACATGAAGAATCATCACATGTACACCAGGCCCAGTCCTGACTGGCAACCATGCCATTGGTGTGCAAGAGGCAAAAGAGCCAAAAGTGGTGTAGCTGTCTCAAAATGAAAAAAACATCCATGAGCTGATAAATCTGGCTTAATCTTCTATATTTATTATAATATAACTAAAGAACCCATACCTAAACTACAAAACCATGTATCAGTTTTTCAATTGAATGTTCAATTGATAGTTCTTTGTCATATCATTTAATACCGGGATAGAAGTTGAAGGTAAGAGAATACAAGCTAAAAATACAAAAGTTCTGCTAGGGAACTTTAATACCATGAAATGTTTTTAACAAGCAAAAGACTAAATTCCTAAGGGATTCCCAGAAGTTCACTGAACCTCCCACAATTTGTGTGAGAGAGAGTGTGTGTGTGTGTGTGTGTGTGTGTGTGTGTGTGAGAGAGAGAGAGTGTGTATGTGTGTGTGTGTGTGAGAGAGAGAGAGACAGTGTGTATGTGTGTGTGTGAGAGAGAGAGAGTGTGTATGTGTGTGTGTGAGAGAGAGAGAGAGAGACAGTGTGTATGTGTGTGTGTGTGAGAGAGAGAGAGTGTGTATGTTTGCGTGTGAGAGGGAGAGAGAGAGTGTGTATGTGTGTGTGTGTGTGAGAGAGAGAGAGACAGTGTGTATGTTTGCATGTAAGAGAGAGAGAGAGAATGTCTGTGTGTATGTATGTGTGTGAGAGAGAGAGAGTGTGCATGTATGTGTGTGTGTGAGAGACAGTGTGTGTGTGTGTCTGTGTGAGAGAGAGTGTGTATGTATGTGTGTGTGTGTGAGAGAGAGTGTGTGTGTCTGTGTGTATGTGTGTATGAGAGAGAGTGTGTGTGTGTGTGTGTGTGTCTGTGAGTATGTGTGTGAGAGAGTGTGTGTGTGTCTCTGTGTAAGTGTATGTGAGAGAGAGAATGTGTGTATGTGTGTGTGTGAGAGTGTGTGTGTGTCTGTGTGTGAGAGAGAGAGTGTGTGTGTCTGTGTGTATGTGTGTGTGAGAGAGTGAGTATGTGTGTATGTGTGTGTGTGTGAGAGAGAGAGTGTGTGTGTCTGTGTGTATGTGTGTGTGAGAGAGTGAGTATGTGTATGTGTGTTCTCCCTCACCTGAGCTACAGCAGTAGCACCACATAACACATAAAGTATTCCAAACACCCCGTTGGAGCTTGTCTGCTTGTCTGCGGTGGGCTTTTAAGATTCCAGAGCTGGCCCGTTGCAGAGCAGGGAGAGTGTGTGGAGGTTAGGGCTGTCATGTTTGCTTTGATTTTTGTTTTATTAATAGGATTAGGTTTCTTGGCACTGAAACTCTAGCTCAGCTCAGTAAAATTACCTGAGCTCTCTGCTAGACAGGGATCCTGTCTGCACTAAGAGTTTTCCTGCCAGAGATTCCCTCTGAAAACTCAGTCATCTCAGCTAAACCCCCAGTCTCCCCTCACCCGGATTTCACCCGCAGCTGTAAATTATCACTTGTCAATTGAGATAAAAGACAGGAGAGATACAGCTAGACGCTAAGTGAATTAAATCTGGCTGGGATGCAGGACAGTGAGAATCACAGTAGTCAGAGAATGCGTTATCCCCCTCCCTTTGTCTGTCATACCTTGCGCATCCTGTTACAACTTTTACTGGGTTTTTTGAATGGTCTACTTTTGCAAACTACATATATTCATCTTATCTTTTGTAGAATTAATCTTTTGTTATTAATTTACTCATTTTCAACATCAAAAAAAAAATAATACCCATTTAAAATGCATTGACTGACCTCCTCTGTGCACCTGAATTTTATTTGAATTGACAGTATGAAATAATTTAAAACCTCTTGTTGTCACTCAAAGTGTCAAAAACTGCTTTGACATTTGATTTAAGATGTACTTTTTCAAGCAGTATGTGCAATGAAAAATAATCAGGGTTGCTATCTTCGAAGTTTGAAATTTGACAGATGCAGCTGTTCTGCTCTGCAAAAGCTCAGCTTATCGGCAGAACACAGTTTGAAGGCTGCTCTTAAGCCATTTATGAATACACTGAGGTAATTTCCGTCATGTCCGTTCGGGTTTGTATATTTAAACCCTTGCTGGACTTTCATTTTGACTACCGAATGGCCAAAGGGTTATTTTTACCTTCTGCTGATGAATTATTGGTACAGAGTTTTTTTTTCTTTTCTCCCTTGTAAGAGCTGAGCTTATTTCCAGACCAGTTGTCTTTAGCTGCTCATTATCAAAGTTTTGCGTTTTTAGGAATTTGTAATATAAATGAGATGACTCAATAAATGTAATACATATTCTATGCCACATGATTGGTTTCATGTATGATTTGGGCACTACAGATGCTGGAACTGTAGTGCACTGTTTTATTTAAGGTTTTTACCCCACCTCAAATAACTTTTATGTGGCATGTCTTGGGCTTACCAAACTTAGTTGGCTTGTTTTGATGTAGAACCAAACATCTGGTTGTGCTACTTGGCACATAGCAATATTATGACATTTATGAGCTTTGCACCCACACTTTCCATTTGCCCACTATTTTAAATTGGCCACCATTTTGCATACATTTACTCATCAATTACCGGCTGATTCTTATGAAATTTGGTATACAAGTAAAGGATACTTCCCAACTACTCATTTCTAAACGTGGTGTAGATCAGCCACTTGGTTGCATGATCAACTGAAAGCAAAACCAATCAGTTGATGGTTCTATTCAAAAAGTCTATAATCTAACAAAAGGGTATAGTAAAGCTATAGACCGAAAGTAAAGTCTGCCACTCTGTGTTCTCTACCAGTTAAGAGTTTTCTGAAATCCTTTTAAGATGCTACTCTTCCCAAAAAAGGGTTTACTTTTGTAGAGTTAATGTCAGAGGGTGACAATTCAATGTTATCCAATGTGGCTTTCCCTATTGATGCCTATAAATCTAAGAATGCTTTGTGATATTCAGAATTCCTCACAAATGTTCACACATTCATTAAGATATCACTTCAGTAGCAAAAGGGTTAATCAGCCCACCTGGTGACATTAAAGAGCTTAGACATTGAGAGTCCTTATTATTTTAATATAATTATTTCAATATTATTTTACAAATTCACAAAAAACAAATCCATTCATACAGTCCTAAACTGTACACAAGCAAAGGTACAAACAAATGTAATTTAAATCATCTGGAATTGGCCCCCAGCTTGAATCTCACAAAATAAAATAATAATACTTCTGCATACTCTGACAGATTTGGTCTGATGGTATATCACATCTTTTAGATCAAGCTCCACAAATATTATTTACAAAAGACACACAAAGTGCCTGGGTGGCGCTGTAGAGCTCCGACAAAAAAATCACTAAAATCTCTGCTGCATCACACAGCGTAGTCCTTATGTAACATGTATTTATTTATAGTGTTGGGGTCTGCTGCTACAACTTATACAAATACAGTTGAACAAGGTTCAAGCAAGCAAGCATTCATGTATTTATTGCTTTGCGAATGAATACTGCTTTTTTCACATGTAATAGTTGATCATTTCGATCCTAAAGGTTAGGTGTTTTTTTGTTTGATGCACTAGTTCTTTACACTCCATCTTGGTGGGCTGCAGTGGAAATCCTCTCTGTATTTTTAGCCCTGACTGTCATGTCTCAAATTGCAGATGAAGTCCAAAGGAGACAGAAAAATGCAAATCTTCAACATGCCTGGGGTACATACATTTCCTCTTTGATTCTGGTAAATGTCCCAGTATATTTTATGGAGAGCAATTACATTGCTTGACTAAATATTGATGCACTGTTGGCACATTAAAGTTGAAAAATAATTGAAGAACATAACTACAGGATATCCTAGACAACCCAGAAGAAAACGAAGTAGAGAGGCTGTGGCAAATTCGATCCAGACCAGGAGCCCTATAAATTTCACAGCCTCACGATGGGAGGTTTCTGAAGTCAGATATGCCCTATTTCTCTCTCTTTTTTGAGGGAAGGTGATTTGATAGACACAGGATTACCAATCAAATATATACAACTGCAGTTTCATTTTCAATGAGAAATATTTTTATTTGTTGCATTTTAGAATATGTGTGTAAAATTATTGTCACCCTTTGTAGCAAATGCGTGTAATAATTAGAAAATTATTTTTTTAATCAAATCCACTTGCGTCCAATAAATGTGCTATAAAAATACATCTGCTATCAACCATATAGATCATGACTCTTACGATGCTTCCCCTGAAAAAGCGTTTCAGCTTCAAACACAAGGCTCATGTATTTGAATGCATCTGTAAGTCATTTTAGCTGCACATGAGATTGAAAGGGCATGATGTGACCAACATTACTAAATTAATGGATGACAATATACTCTATAACCATCACCTTGCTGTCACAGTGTATCACTATATAAATAGGGGTACTTTAAAATAAGGTTCCTTCTGGTTATTTTACCATTGAACCCAATTGGACATCAGCTGGGCAGAATCCCACTCCAAAGTACCACCACATCTGTAGTGATGCACAATGACACCAGAGTGATGCTTTAGGCTGGTATTCATATCTTCTCGTCTAATCCAGCACAGCTGCTGTGAGTAAGACGTCTCTGTGAAGGTCCTTATCTGGGACAGGTAGGTGTTCGAGTGGGCGAGGTATGTGTAACAAGTCTTTTAATCAATGAGTGTGTGCTGACAAGCCCACCCAGTACAGGGAGACTTAACTGTGAGGATACATTCCTCAACTGTAGTACCATCACTGCCACAAAGGTCCACACTCCTGATGCAGCTTATTGTTCATTTCCTTCATACAAATGGCCTGCAGGATGTCATTATAAGGAAAAAGGAATAGCCTTTCTTAAATGTCAGCCAAGAGAAGAGAGACTCCTGTGGTCACAAATCCAGTCACATTACAATGAGGCCAAAAAGTCCAAATGAACAGATTACTACCAACACTGCAGGGACAGCAGCAGAATATCTCCAGGACTGATGATACTGTATGTGTCATAAAGAAAAACCAGCACTGGTGGTTCAGTGGGTGTGGATGGCGTGTTTCTGGGTTTAATATTAGGCCATTGTGGTTATGATCGATTCATTTCATTTACCATGGGAGAAATAAACCTCAAATTATACTACAATGTTAATACTTAATTTCTTTATTATCAAAGAAAACAGACAGTCACCTATAGCTGTCTCCCTCCTGACCTTGTTTGGCCTCTTCCTTACTTGTCTTTCTTCATTGTTATCCCTCCTTCATTTTATATTGCAAGCTCTTCCGCTCCAACGTCTTCCTTTGTATGGAGCCTAACGTTCGTTCTGAACATGTTCTGCCTCGTGTGTTCACTGACATCAGCAAGGCACCCGAGGCCAAATTCGAAATGTGAAAATTAGACAAATTACACAATGTGATTTGTGTGATGTTGAGCCTTAAATGCTGACAGAATAAAAAAATGTTCCCTTTTGGCTTCTGTGGCAGCATCTTCCATCCAGAACCACCTGTAACAGATTAATATTAATGACAGTGTTTAACTTCCCACTTTTTTTCCAGTTTGACACATTGTTTTGAAGTGGGGAACATCTGTAGAAGTGTCCATTCACTTACATATTGTACAACAATTATGGTAGTAGTGGTACATACCTCAGGTTGATCTGTATATGTTTCTCACAAACTATTTGATTTCCATATATCTAATAACAGATGCAGCCAGAAGACCACTGCTCATGTTTAGAAAAGATTTTTAAAAAGTTTTAATGCCAAACACTTGTTTGGTGAAAATGAAGAGTGTCTCTACACCTTTCCACTGTCTGTGCTCAGCAGCTCCACTATTCTGCCTCTGACAATTCAATAAAAACATTTTTCTCTTGTTTCCCTAAGGGTTACAACACATTTGCACAATGGGGGAGAGAGTGCTATGTACTGGGCTGCCTCCTCTTTTATTTATAATGGAGAGATCTCCAGCTGTGATAGGATCATGGGTAGAGCTGGGGATGACAGCTTTCTGTATGCTCTCCAAACACCAGGGTTTAAATTAATAAACATATCTGGCAATCTTTTGGTAGCTGGAGGGGCTGCGATGACACTGTTTGCAAACCCTGCTCTTCCATTTCCCTTGGAACCAAAATTATTTAATGATTCAATTAGCAGATGAGAAACAGAGTGCTTCTCCTGATGGGAATGATAATTGATAAACGTTTTAATCCACTTCTGAAATGATTCCAAGGCCATCTCTACTAGGCTTTATATCAGACTGTACAGAATGATATGGAAATTTCAGATGTAGGGAAAAGGTTGTTGACTTATAGGAACAAGACTAACGATATAGGGACATGGTTATTGATTTATAGGGACATGATTATACTCTTCAGAGGCGAAATTGTAATGAGCTGGGGTGGGAGTCTGAGATTACTCCATACTCCAAAACGGGAAAACAAAAATAAAATAAACACAAAACAAAAAATATCCTTGTATGTTTTGTATTTAGATGATACATGAAGTAATGGATCATGATCATAACTTGCACAAGCTCAGAGAAAACAAAGCTAAAGGCTGGTTGTCCTCTGCTGCCAATGTTAATCCAGATGTCATCTCTGCTTTCACTGTCACTAAAACCTCTGTACTAATTGAGAATTAATGAGGCCCTTATCTAAGGATCAGATAATCAGTTAAAAACAGATTTATGAAATCCAGTGCACAGAAGCAGCATGTAACAGTACCACGGTGTTCAGTCAGCCCTCCTTGATCCTCCTTGTCGGAATTACACACATTGTGGTATTGAACTGAAAAGAGTTCAAAATCAGATTCACTGATTTGTGAATTCTATTATTGATCCAGTCAGCCTCTGTCAATACTCTAGCAATAATATGCAGTTGTTTTCCCCCTCTTCAGAGCTCACTCAGAAATGCGCACAGATTCTCTTGTTCATTCATAGTTGTGTTTTTTCTCTGTGTGTATGTGTCTCTCTCCCTCCATCTCCCTCTCTCTCTCTCTTTCTGTGATGAGCACAAATTTGCAGTTATTTAGGAGCAGGTCCTAATGGCAGGCCCTGCCCCTGGCCTCCACCCTTTCTGCTTCATGCAAAGGGAGCAGTCTAAACCGAAGACCAAGCAAACAGAGGAAGCCACTCAGAGCCTTTAAAAACTTTCACTTCCTGCCTCCATCTCGTCATCTGGGGGGATTATGGGTTGGAAGCGCTAGGTGACCTGCAGGTCACAAGCAGCCATGGAAACATTGTTTACATCTGAAGAGTAAGCAGATGTTCTACAATAATACAACAACAAACTGGGATTAGTTTGACAATAAAAACAAACTGCAAAAAATAAAAGAAAGAAGAAGAAAAAAGTTTCTCAAACCTGTATTGAAAATAGCCATAAGTGTCATTGTTTCATACGGAGAAAATCTGCTATGTTTTATCAATATTACACTTACATCACAGACTATCATATTAGCCTACATTGTAGCTCAGTGTTTTAATTTAGCTCAATGATTTAAAAATGATTCCCTGTTTTCTGGTTAAAATTAAGTTTGACTATTTTTTTTCAAAGAACAAACTACATCTAAATAGATGTAAGCTTCATAAAGGTATTTCAATGTTCTTATGCTTTATATCATTTTGATGGATAAAACATAGACATTGGACAAATCAGAGGTCTTCCAATGAAATACTAAATCCTTCATAAAACCATCAATGTCATACAGTATGTTTTTGAATAGTGCTGTACTTTGACAAACAGCCCTTTTGCTTGATCAGCAATATAGTTTTACAGTAAAATGTATGAATTCATAGAAGTAGGGGGGACACTTAAATATCCAGCCTGTTCCAGTGCTTACTCCATGAGGCCTAAAACAAAGATCTGTCTATATGAGCGTTTTCATGGCCCAACATTAAACACGATGGGTGGCAGTAGATAAAAAGGGGTTTCTGTTAAACTGCTAGACTTTGAAATCCTTACGGTCCAAAGGGCCGCAACCTTTTAACTGCCCCAACTTAGCCTTTTGATCTGAATTTTGTACTGATAATACCATCCACTTAATCCTCTCAGTGCAGAGATCCCCAGAGACAGAGCCCGCTCTCTCACGTTAAAGCGGAGAGTGCTGCGTAATGAGAGAGAGGGGCCCAAATGGGCTCTTTCTGCAATCTTCTACCTTCAGTCTCTCAGACAGCATAACTGCCAAATCACAAAATAGTCCTAATGCATTTTTTTGTCATTGTAAGTATACAGTAGCCAAATCACCTCTCTGCACCAAGAATGCATTATTCAATAGAACGGCACTTGTGTATGCGTTTGGGTGAATTGCACCTCCATGTTTTTTCCCCACTGCTGTCTCTTTTGGTCTGTTTTATTTACATGCAATTGTGCCAGTAACCAGCATTTCTGCACTGC
The DNA here is from genome assembly GCA_022829145.1 of Albula goreensis. Classification (NCBI taxonomy): domain Eukaryota; kingdom Metazoa; phylum Chordata; class Actinopteri; order Albuliformes; family Albulidae; genus Albula; species Albula goreensis. The sequence goes on along the minus strand of CM040753.1, from coordinate 13,137,263 downwards.
ACTCTAAAGACTATGTAGTAGATGATACATTAGGGTTGTCGGAAAGTAACGTCAAAACAGAATTACATTCCACAAAAGGCAGTGAAATGGTTCAGATCGTCCTGGCACTCAAACAAACAAGAGAAGTCAGCTCCTGTCCTAGTTTCATGTCAGTGTCTGAATTTTTTTGTTGTCATTTGTTTTCCGACATTTATGAATATAAAATATGTTTTGGTCATATTCCAAATGTTCACTCTTCAGACTATACTTGGATGTGTTGGGTGTTTAACCATGTTCAAAATGTGCATTGCTATTAAGTTGCTCTGAATTCCTTTTAGAGGAGAACATATTTAAGCAATTTGGGCAAAGCAAACATAATTTACTCATTATTGACATTAATATGGGATATTAATATGACATGCATCATTCAGCATGAAATTCAACTGGAAATTAAAAAATGTAAGCATTCTGAATTTATTCTACTTTCATTACACAAAGTAGCATAAATCCTAATTTATTTATGTTATTAAACCTGTTTCAAAACCTCTCTCCTCTGTAATGATAAACACCTTGTAATGAGGTGTAAAGGTGTGTGAGCTCACTGAAACATACAGTGAAGAGCTTCATAGGGAGATGGCTGCTGGTGATTAAATTAATAGCCCCTCCTTGTTTCAAGTTGTATCCACAAGCTCACCAGGATTAGCCACATTTCAGTGCAGAGTTTATGTTTATGCAGGGCTTTGTTTTCTGCAGAGTCGACCTGCCACATTTTGAGGAATGGCTGCCAGGTTTTATACTGATGGACAAACAGATCATCTGCCTCTAATACCCTGTTTTAGCTTTAATAACATCACCCAAGCTTATTATGGGTTTGTGTGAAGTTAACTAGTCACAGAGGCCTTGACAGATGAGCAGGGGGACTGCATGGTATTTGCGGTAATCAGGTTAGTGCAGGCTGGTGATATAAATAATCTAATTACACTGCCAAACACTCGCTGTGATCACCTTACTGCCAGCGTCTCCACACGGAGCACGCTCATTAACACTTTCAGCCAGTTTATTTGTGTTGACAGCTCTCTATAAACGGCTGTGAGAGGTGCAGGTTAGCATTTTCCTGCTCATGCTTGGCAGACACCAAATTTATGAGGCTTGTAGTATGCAGTCATAATAACAAATTACAGCTCATGAAGATGGACTGAAACAGACATTTCAACAGTTACGTCGAGATTGCAAAGGACATAGGCCATATTGTACCTCATTCATTTAAATGTGTCTTTTAGAGGTTTCCTATTTCAATTTTACAGAACTTTAAGTGTATGGCACACTACTGTATCTCTGTGACTTCTTTGACTGGATCTGTGTAGTTCTCCAGGTTAATTACTGAGCCAGCAGGCAGTGTCTGGATCTGTGGAGCTGCTGCCCAGGTGAGGGGGGCTGGGGACTGTAAATCTGAGACCCAGGGTGGAACAGAGAGCCAAAGTGAAGGGACCCTTCCTGCAGACACAAGCAAGACATTAAACACAATGTTTAGTGCATTTTCAAAGAGAGTGTGTGATGTGTGAGTTCTCTAGGGTTATGCCATCTGTGTGTAAGCTGCTGAGACTGTAGTGCTGTCTGACAGTCTTACAGAATCTAAAATCCAACAACAGAGTGAGTGCAAGAAAAAAAAGTTACAAATTTCAAGAAGGGGCCTAAATTTGCATATGAAATTCCAAGAGGGTTCTTCTTTACTGTAAAGATTTAAGCAAAGAAAAGACATATTTTACATGTACACAATCCATGTTATGTTTTGTGATCAAGATTGTTCATTTAAGCAGTCAAAGTAGCAGTTCTGAAATGTACCACATTATTGGTTTTTCATTATAAAAATGGAGGGAAAGTGAAAGGCAGAAAGCATGAGGGAAGTACAGGTGACAGCATATGGTAATGCAATATAAGGTTACCAGGGTGAATTGTATTGATTCACCCTTAAAATTTCATTTGAAGGTGTGACACATAAGGCCTGTAATACAGCCAATTTATGTCCATGACTGATTACCTGTTAATGTTCACAATGTTTTTATTTGCTTGAAATTACAAGCTCAATTGCTGTGCTGTGTGCTAGTCTTCTGTCAAGTATTGCAGGAATATTTACTGCCCACAGTTACGGCCCCATTTCTACACCTTTAGGCATTTGCAAATTAACTTTTCTGTTCTCTGTGACATAAACACTGTTCTTTAAATTGAAGCAATTATGTTCAAGAAAATAATAAAGAAATACATGCTTCACCAAAATGTAACGTTGAGGTTTTACTATTCTGTATTTTTTTATTTTAAAAAATGATGATTTTGTGTAGGGTAAAAAAAATACATTTAAAGAGAACATTGTGAAGCTAATTTTGAGAATAATGTGGCTAATTGAATTAGTATATTGAATGTATTTATTATTTGTGTGTTGTGAATACAGTGATTTGACCATAATCACACAAATAATCCCGTTTCAACTGGGGAATGAGGGAGGGGGGAGGGGGGTTTGTTTCTCTTCACAGCAGTGCATTGTGGTCTTTACGTTTCCTCTGTGCCACGCAGGAGTTAAGTGTGTGGAGCATGAGTCTGGCTGTCATTAGCTGTCGTATCCTGGATGATTACCAAGTCTTAAGGTGGACCACACCTTAGATAAAGCTCTAATGCTCCAGTCTTCTGCAAACACCTTCCCTCCAGCAAGCTGCAGCTTGTTCCTCTTACACTTTTGCATGCCGCTTTACTCATTCGGTATTTCCGGTGGCAGGTTTACTCATTTGGTATTTTCTGTAGCTGGTTTGCACTTGGCTTGTGTGCCAGACATGAATTTGTTGATGGAGAGGGATATTTTCATTTGAGATCCCATAAGGAAACTGAAGTATCCTTTAGGTTCATGTTTGTTTGACCCACTGACAGCAGTTTGGAAAACAAAGTTTGATGACATGAAAAGAAAAAAAAGGATTGTTATAATATATAATAATGAGATAATACTGACACAAATACATGTATACACAAAATACAAATAATACATTTTATGTATATATTAATACAATGATACATAAATATATTAATGTATGAACATTCAAGAAGAAAACCTCCCTTCTTTGAGAATTGAAGGTGGTGGTAATTCTACTCTGCACTCTACATTACAGAACTAGTTATAAAAGTTCGATGATGCTTAGATGTGGTGAGTGGGAAGGCCATGGAAAGCATTCACTTCATCCTGGTGTTAATGACACGCACCATTTTCTTTATCAAAGTGTATGAAGATGTTATGTTAAAAATGATAAAATTGACTAGGGAAAGTTAAGGTTGTGCTTCAAATGCAACATTTCACAATTTATTTACTAAGATCCCAAATATGCACTATTATTTTGCATGCACAGTCAAAGCATTTGCACATCTTATTATTATACTCTTTGTGAGTGATAAACTTAGAGCTATTATGTAAATGACTCCAGCCACAAACAGTCATATTGAAATGAGGGATTTTGTGTTTACTATTCACTGTTACTCTGGATGTTCACCAAAATGAAGCAAAAGGCCGGAGAGATCAGCATGCATGCTGTTAGCATCACATAAAATCACTGTTTGTCATAATAGATTTGAGCATTAGCTAGAATGCACCACTCTTATTTTCACTTCATGATTCAGATCATTCAGTTAAAGTATTGTAGACACACCTGTGAGTCCATAGTCACTAACAGCCACAAAGGATGGAGGACCAGGGACTAGGAGCACCTGGACTGGGGTAAAATTAAATGACTTAACACCCTTCATGACATCCTCATTCCCAATGACCAGAGCAATGTGCCGGGGTACTCCATGGTTGTTGTCATATGGGATGATGTTAGTTTCCACTGAGCTGCTGTGGTCCATAATTAGTTTGACAATCACCCACGATTTCAAGTTCTCCCCCTTCCACCTTACTCTCCTTTCCTGAACCCTATTGAGGAGTTCTTTTCAGCATAGTGTTTGAAGGTATACGACCACCAAACCTACCAATGCGCAACTCTCCTCCAGGCGGTGGAAGAGGCCTGATGTGACACCGATGTGGAAGCATGCCAGGGCTGGATATGCCACTCAGGACTGTACTTTCCCGATGTTTGGCCAGTGAGGACCTGGCATGTTGATGAGGTGCTGTGGCCAGATGCCAATCAAAGATGGGATGGACTGTATTACAATAAGTCAAGATGGTCAATTTTAAGGAACAATTGCTGAGCCATGGTTTCATTGATTTCTGCTTGGGAAACATTTTCCTTTTGAATGTATAAGGTTATGTCATGATTTGAATGAAATCAAACCATTTTCCACAAAGGGTTGCTAAAAAAATTGTGAACATCATAGTTGGATTTATGTTTGGCTTAGAGTTATGTCACACAATTATAGTACATTAACTGATGTTACTAGTCTTGAGTGCCCCTGCTAATCTTGCACCTTATAGTGTAGAATCATAAATGTGCAGGCTTGTTTGATTACAGTTAGTTATTATGATATGTTGTCGGCTATCAATGTTAGCCAGCTAACCAGCCTGGCCAGCAGCTGTGCACACGGAAGACAAGTCATACATGTGTAAGGTTTACATGTAAACCTTCCAAAGAAGGAAACAAACCATTCCACTTTTTCTGATTTGCATTGTACACTTTCTCTAGAATGTGCAGGTGTGCTTTCATTGTGACAAGGTAGCTTGTTCAGTTGGCTTAAGTCTTACATTGTACATTTTAAAAGAGTGTACCAGCACCCCCCTCCCTTCAGAATGTCAGTCTTTGGAAATCATCGCTCTTCATTCTGTTATTACTTTTGTGTTTTGAGTAAATGGCTTCAAAATCCAGACAGAACTATTTTACACTAGAGGAGGTGGGATCATGCGTGAATCCACATGGATTAAAGTAGTGCACTTGTCAGTTTAACCCTTTTATTTTTGCACTTCATGAAATACCATTTGAATATGGCTGAGTAAATAAATAAGTCTTATGATGCTACTAATGTGATAGATCTGAACAATGAAAACAAAGCAATTGCCAAAACCCAGTGTTTATATTTTAATTATTCTGTGTGATAAGCAGTAAATGCATATTGACACAGCTGGCATTGGATGCTCTTATTAGTAATGTATGAAAATCTATTAGTTTAACAATGACATATTTTGAACATTTTGATGTGTGTGTGTGTGTGTGTATATATATAAAATATATATATAAATGAGAAATGAATAAAAGAGACTTTGTCCAAGAACCTAGAACCCAGACTTCACTAGCATATTTCACCTGGGATGATAAGTGTTTTATCCAGGACCTCTTCGCCAAACAGTCTATACAGTTGTTGCCTTTTATTCTTTCTACACAGCAGATGGTGAGTGTGTGTGTGTATGTGTGCGTGCGCGCGCATGTGTGTGTGTGTGTGCGTGCATGTGCCTGTGTATGAAATTAATGTCTGTTTATATTTGTATTTGTGCCAGTGTGTATGTGTGGGTGTATGCTTATTTTGTGTTGGTGCCTGTGTATGAGTATGTGTTTTTTCAGCGGGTATTTACATCCTCTTTGTAAAAAGCTGCTGGGAACCTTCATACTCCAGAAACCACTTCTGTTTAGTTCCTAGACAATGCACACAATCGGCTGAAACAGCCAGAAAGGAATGCCGATTTACTAGAACCCTAGTTCTGTTTTGAAGGTAGCACAAAAACAAGTCAGTGAGCGGCTCCACCCCCCAGCTCACAGGAAATGACCTCAAGCCATACAGGTACAAGCTGGTCAACTACAGGACACACAATAACATTAGAGAAAGCAGGGAGCTTAAGCATGACAGTGGGGTTTTCTCACTGCCGCATTGCTGTTTGCATTAACAGTTCAGCCAGGGAACATGAAAAGGAAGTACTCTGGTATGTCTGTCTGTGATTTGAATAGAGGGAACAATTGACCCCTAATTCCAAATTTAATATGCTTTGTTTTGTTAATCGTAGCACTAATTCAAACTGCAAGTCAAGACAGGGCCCACCCAGGTGAGAAAAGGTGAAAGCTGCAGAGAGGAAACAAATGCAACCGTTTGATTTTGGCACATGACACTGGTAGCACAATAGGTTTTTGAAGGTGAGCACACAGATTCCTCACCACATACAGTTGGAGCCCCTTTGAAAACTTCTCTGAATGTGTCTGGGAAAGAGCGTTATCAGAGCACCTTATAAAGCAACCGATGTGTGTTTGTCACAAAAAATTTACATTTCTGCACTTCACTCCATATTACTACTGCCTTTAATATTGGAGGCCTGCAGATTGATACCTCCTTTGTGTGATCACCTGAACAGTTTGTTCTCCTTGTGATCTTATTGCTTGCAAACATGGAATTTTTGGCACAAAATTTTGGGACACTCAATACAACTTGTGGAACATGCTCTCTGATAAGTCAAAAAAATTCACTGACTTGATTGGAACCCTCTGATTTCAGCCAAATCCACATGTCTTTGAACTGTGTTTTAATGGTGACAGTAAAAAGGCATCACTCTGAAATTCTGAAGAAATAGCAGTAAGCCATAAAGAATGACATCCATGTATTGGGCAAATTAAACTGTGTCAGTATTAAAGTAAATCAGAAACTATTTGTTCTACAGTAATATCATTTCCTTTGTCAGGTGTTTCACAGCCTGTACATTTTATTCTGTACACCTATGAAATTCCTATTTTTCAATGAAAGTGGGACATCTTTTTCCCCGTCGCTTTGATGAGTGTTGGGTCCCTGGCTGATTGCAGAGCTCTTAGCAGCTGGTGAGGCATTTTAAGTGTCATGATTACTCAAATGCTGCTCGCCCTGGAGCCTGATAAACATCAATGCGTTAGACGGATCAGTGCCTGTGTGTTTTTGAACCCTGCCAACGTTGGGGATGGAGGGGGGAGGTAAAAATAGGAAAGAGATTGTTTGTTTTGAAGAGGCACCCAGGATACGGCAGTGCCACCATGCTGGAGATTCAAAGCGAGGCAGATGAAAGGCAGGAGGCTGGCGAGGCGGCATGGCGCGGCATGGAGCAGCGGTGAGATGAGCACGGCAGGCATGCGTGGTGTGACTGGCTGTACCTCCACACTGCACCTGAAGAAACAATTCTGGGAGCAGATAAGATCTCCAGCAGCAGCAGGAGGGGGTTAAAAACGACTTCAGTCTCATCCATCATGCCACGCTCTGCCAGGACTGCCAATGTCTCACGTGCTTCTCTGTCACAGTTAGGCTGCTCTGACTGTCACCTTTTTGAGCATGTAGCATTCTTGTATTGTTGCTGTGATTTCAAAGTGGTAACACTGCCACAGTGTCTTGGGCACATTGCACTTATACTGGCACATTGTCATGGCAGTGTTGTTCTCTGTCACTGGAACAGCATCATGCCAGCAGTGATTGGGTTATATGTCTGGTTACTGGCCACCTTTTTTGTCCCACTTTATCCCAGCAACATCTTGTGCAAACCCCTAAAACTGTTCTGGGAAACCCAGCCCTGCTCAGGCAACACCTGCTCAGGTAATACCTGCTCAATGAAAGCAGTTCTACTCAGGTAACACCTGCTCAGGTAATACCTGCTCAATGAAAGCAGTCCTGCTCAGGTAATACCTGTCTGTGACGTCAGTTCTGCTCAGAAAAAGTCATAGTAAGTACAGCAGTACACAGCAATTCCTTGCACCTCCAATCACACGGTCCAAACTGGGCCTTGGCTCATACAAAGCCTTTATTTTGTACTCAGATCATTTGTATGCCATTATTTTATTGCTAAATTTTCCCTATATTTCCAACCGATGGTTCAACTAGTTCACTCGCTTCAGTATCCATACTGGGTAGGGAGTGCTGGGCACATGATGAGAATTCCACTTCTTTTCCACACTGCAGCTACACCACTAATCACACACTGCCTATGACACCAGAGGTGGCAAAATTACTTTAGACTGATTTTTAAGATTTTTATACTGACGTTTGTGCTGCAGCAATCGTTCAGCCTGACCAGTATTGGCAGCTTGAGAGATCTGAGACAAACACACTGACTTAACCCCCTTTCCCCAGGGGAATGTAGACCTCCGGCCATAGCTGGTGAAGGCATGGCTGGGATTTGAACACACAGCCAAAGCACTCCAAGGAAAATGTCTTACGCTTTGAATTTTACTTTTTAACCAAGAGAGTCCTGGCCAAGAATGCAAATATGATACCAGTGTATAGCAAATACATACATAACATTAATGAATGGGGCAGTCAATAACAGGAAGATGTCTTGGTCGCAGTAGATTAGATTTAGCCTGTCAATTCGTCTATGGTCACAGGTAAACACATCCATTTTTGAACGGCAGCATTTTCCAGCACCACGAAGCGTTGGAATTTGAAGCCATTACCATCAATGTTTGAAGACATTTTGGGAATGTTCACATTTAACCAAACAGCAGCTTAACAAGTAGTTTTCCCAATGCTCCTGAAACACTTGTACTAGCTGGGGAGCAGCCCTGGTCCATTCTGCACATACACTAATGGAATTAAATAAAGCTTCAGTGGGGGCGAGAGGCAAATCGCCTGTGTTCAGTCGAGAGGCTAAATTTGAGCTGCCACGTCGCAAAGATTAATTTCTGCTCAACTTAAATCTTAGTCTGGCCAAGGCTGCTTAAGGCTTACTGTTCTGTGTGCAATTATATGAACAGAATAAACCTTCTACAAGACAATACGTCAACATGAATTTCCAGTGTTTCTGCAGAAAACAGGGCATCTACAACACTTTATGTTCAGTATATGAATTTATATGATATAAATACCAACTGTGCAAGCTCATGTGTGGAGTTTACACTTATTGTGGTTCCTGGAGCCAATAACAGCAAGTTATTGTCATTCCATTGGCTCCGAGTCTTGGTCCTGACCATACAGTTTGTACAAAATTTAAAGTAACAACAGACCTGGAAGAATTACCCCCAAGCTCCAGGAGTTGTTTCAAGGTTATATATCTCCAGTTTAACTCCAAATCAGTTCAAGGATTGTGAAGGGAAACAAGATTGGTGACTCCCTGTGTGGTCCTAAGCATCTCCCTGTACAGCTGCTCTCTCCGATCTGCACTCTTGCACGCTCGACTTCTCCCCCCTATGCCACCCCACCCCCCACAGCCAGCCCAGGCAGCCTGCTCCAGCCTGTCAACAGGAAGTGACTCCCACCTGCATCTCCCTCCACTCCAGCTTTCATCCTCTAACCTGCCCAGAAGCATAAACACCCTCCCCGCTTCAGCACCTAGAGCCTGTGCTTGAACTCGCCCCCACCCCTCCACCGTCTGTAACCTGTGCTTCAGCTCCCTTCACCCCAACCCCTCTCCACTGTCGGGACCCTGTGCTATGTCATTCTGAATGTGATTGCATGTGTGTTTCTTAAGTCATTTCATCTTCTACATTGATTATATTTTGTTTAGCTTTTAGTGAGACAGCGCTGTGCGTGTCAGACTTGAGTCATTTCGGCAGGCCTGATGAACTAGCGGTCCCATAAGCTCCCAGCTCTCTGTGCTCTCTCTTTCTCACTCTTGCTTTTTTATTGTCAGCACTGGAGAAATTGGGCTTTTAGTTTTGTTTAGCAGCAGGAATTGGAGAAGCGTGATCCAAGCACAAGGCGAGAGGCATGAGGCATGGGGGTGGGGGGGCTGATAAGGGTGGGAGAGCATGGAAGAAATTGGATGTCCTGGGATTTTTAAGTGCCTTAGCAACCAGAGGAAACGGCTGCCCCTCTTGTCTCGTGCTCAATCTGCGTAATGAGTTTCGGACGGGCCACATAAGCTACTCAGATATGAGGGACAATTTTTAATGTTTAATCTAATGCAACTCCCTGTACTTAAGGCTACAACGTCCTCATTTACATACCGCTAAGCCTCTTCTGAAAGCCCTGAGTGCAGCAGAAAAGATATCTGACCTCTGGATGGGGCATAAAAAATTGCATTGCCCCTTCATAACATGGGGATTAATCGCACGTATGATTACACATTAAATTACCTGGGATGTGAGCATTTGTGCTGTGCTTTGGTGTCAGCACGTCAAGGTTTTTGCAAAGTTGGTAGCAACTACTTCCTTGCAAAAAAAATCCTTGTAACCAATTGGTTTTTGACTGATATAGACTGACATTCTGCCTGGCTTACCCTTTTCTTTACAGAAAGGAAAGATTAAGACAATCCGTTGCAAGCCACCTCGACTTTGCAAGGTGCTTCAGGACTAAGAGTAAAGAGGATTCCTCTGCTCTGCTGGCTGAGGCAAGATGCTGTGGGATCCAGAGGCATTAGCTTTTAGCTTCAGCCCACCTGGCAGCCAGTGCCAGACCAGGCTACCTCTGGCCTCCACTCAGGACACCCACAAAAAATAAATACACCTCTCTGGCCCTGTCCCCAATTGCCTCAGTAGTTTGGTTGAGACCCCAGTCCTGGCAGCACCTTGCCCTGCACCCTACTGTTCTTGACCAGGCCATATCTCTGCCAGCCCATTTACTGTGGAAAACACAGCATCCATCCTCAAACAGGATCTAATACCACGATAACAGCAATCCCCTTGCTCTGTTATCTGCTCTATTTATTTTCAAGGTGTAAACCTGATTTGTAGAAATACTTCTCCGTCAAGATAATTTACGAAACAGACCTGCATAGGGATTTTTTTTTCATTTAAGCCGCCTTTTTGCTAACTGCTAACTTTAAGAGAATAATAGCAGAAGGCTGAGGAAGGTAATGTGGATTTCAGTGTTATGTAAGCCATACAACAATGCCCCCTCTAAGTTTATTCCACATGTCTGAGCTCCCCCCAAAATGTTACAAAATACAACTTTCAACATACTCTGCCTACCTGCTCTGAGTGCAGAAGGAACATTATGACAGAAACTGCCATCAAAGTAACCTCATTTTCAAGTAGCAGGTGTCGTCCTTCATGGAACCCAGACACCGCTGAATTCCATGTGAGTATGAGAAATAGGCTGCATGGCTGCATGGTCACCATAAAAAACTGTACCTTGAGCTACAATTTCTTCTTGTTATTTTCTTTCTGAAAATAATGCAGAAACCATCTGTGCTGGTAAAATAGCAAAGATTGAGTAAAGTTCATTGTGAGAAATGTTTTGTTATGTTTCTGTCCCCTGTTTTCTTCAGACCCCAAGTTTTAGAATCTGTGATGTTAAGGTAAAAGGATACCATAGGATTCTACAATTGCCAAATCATGGGATTCACCTTTATGTTTGTGCTTTATACCCCTCCAATGAGCAACATATTGAGAGAGTTGTAAAGAAGCATAAGGGGAGAGAGAAATGCCCTCAGCATAGTGACATTAATGGGCCTGATTTTTGTTCTGTAGACCTGACTTATGCACCTCAGTATCAATACGAAGATGATGATGCCCGCTGCCCTGTCAGCTCTAACAAAGTGACAGCTGGGACTGTGTCATTGCCGCAGGTGTGAGCATCAGTCCCAGCTTTTAAAGTACACATTCGATTAGCAGCTTCCATTAAAATAAAAAAAGTGCTTCAAAAATTATATGCCATTCATTTTCTTTGGCAAACATGAGCTAAAACATGATACTGATTTGAAGAATCATACAGATCAAGCAGCTTAATTCTTTATCAGTTTAGAGAAGGGTGTGTGTCTGTGGGAGGGGGGACCTGCTCAAAGACCATAATTTATGGTGAACAACATTGTATCAACAGATTCACGAAGAGGAGCGAGGAGAAGAAATAGAGGGCCCCCTCCAATCTGTCAGAATGACCTGCCTGCCTGCTTGCTGTGCCCACTCCTTCATGCCAGTTGCCCATTTCTGCTGTCTGGGGCTGCTTTCAATCACCCATTTATCAGAACTAGGGTCCCCCAGCCGGGCAGATGGCACTGCCACCACTGCCAGGGGAGCATGCCAGCACCACACCAAACGCCAATGCTAAACGGCCCAGCTGTATGCACATGGCATTAGCATATAGTTGACCTGTTTGGAAAGTTCCGTGACACCCTTGAGCTGGAGCCAAGCCCCTCCTTAGTGGGGAGATGTGTTTATGGGACCAGTTGGCTGAAGGGACCCCCAAACAAAGCCCCCACCCCGTAAATAAATACGCCTTTGAAGGAGTCAAACCCATTAAATATGTCCTTTCTCTCTATAGGCCAAGTATCCACTGTGCATTGTGCCCCTCAATGCAATTTGTTTTCCATTCACTAAATACTGTTGCTCTCCAAAAGCCAAGACATTTGTGGAATTTCCAACAGGCCATATGCTACAGCGTAATACAGTTTTAGAGATGCCAATAAAGTGAGACTGGGTAGGGATAAAGCACAAGGTGTGCATATTTATTCAGGTAAACATTAGTTAGTTAGAATCTCCAGTGGTGAGGTTGAATACTTCCTGTAAATGGTGAGGAGGTTTGGCCTGTCTTGTAGCTTACTAATAAATTTGTATAATTCATAACCTCTCATCCGGGAAAATCATATTGGCCCAATGTATGGTATGTACATTTTGCAGGTAACATTTTATCATGTTCAAAAGAAGGATTATGAAATGTATAATGTATAAGAGAGCTATCACAGACTGGATGTGTATAAAGTATAAGAGAGATATCAAGGGGTCCTGAATAATTAGCATTATTTAATTCTGACACTAAAGATCTGCTGTGCTTGTGCTCAGTGAGGCACAGTGAGCAGTTTAAGCTCAAAGAGGAGTGGTCAGTCTGAATTACAGAGACTGGCTTTCTTGGGCTGGAGGGTCACATCAAATAACGGTGATACCCCAGTGCTAAATTCTTTGATATAAAGCCTTTGTAATTGATATATTAGCTGGTAACAGACACATATTTTGATCACACTAATTGCCTCTGGAAGCCCACCTGATTACAACTGCTGCTGCTACTCTTCTGATATACCTTTAATATAGTTTTCTTGGTCAAAGAAATGGGAAGTATACATCAAACATAGTAAGGTGAAAAATTAAAATGCCTTATATCCCAAATTAAATACAAACATTTATTTATGTACTTATTTTAAAATAACTTTGAACTGTAATTGAATTTTCCTGCTACTGCTAAGCCTTTTCTGGCGGAAGAATAAGAATTTGAAACAAATGTTAAGTACCAACACAGTTTGTTTCTAGTTTGGGCAAAGTTTATTTCTCACTTTGCACTGGAACAAAATCATAGCTCAGTTAAATTACAGCATTCTTACACACACTCTTGTTTTCCTCTCAGAGTGCTCTGGGTCTTTCAGCACAGAAATGTCTTTTGACTCTTATAATTGATATAATGATGTACTGATGATGATACCACACAATTACCTGTTTTTCACAATTGTGAACTATATAGCTGTTCTTCTTGAGCCCTGAAAGAAGAGCTGTGGACAGTAACTTTGCTGTAAACAGTAGACAGAGCATGTCCTGCTATCTTTCAGAGCATAATTAACTACAGACTGACGAAAGCAGCAGGCAGTTCACTTGCCCAGTGACTCAAATTATCAGGCTGAAGTTTTTTGGAAAGAAATGATGGCATTGTTCTCTGATTTTACGAGTTTCAGGGACATCTTAGACCAAAATCTCTTCAAAAAAGCTTTGCACTGATCAGACAGTTTATGTGGAGACATAAAACCATCCTCTTGACTGGCATTTTTTAAAAATGCCTGGAATTAATTTTAATGCAAGATATTTAAGTAATGTATTGTAATTAATGTTGAGTTCTCTTATTGTGTCATAACTCATAAAAATAGATATAACCAATAAGTATTACATGTGTCGTATAATATAAAGAAAACAAGCACCTATGTTTAAACACTTTTTTTCCCCTAAAGTAATGAAGGGCATGACTGAATTGATCTGTCTATGGTTATGGAATAGAGGCAGAAACACAGGGCAGAGGCACGGACAGTCTGCAGACCTCATCCACTGTCACTCACGGCCGACAGTTGAAAGCAATATTAGAAGAGATAATTACACATATCTGTCCACAGCTTTTGTCTCAAGGCATCTGAGCCCGGTAGAGCATCAGGTACAGGGAAGCTTTGTCTCAGGCAAGACTTGAGGCGATGGCAGTGCGCACTCTACCTGCTCCACCTGACAGATGGGGAACGGCACTTCATTTCACCCTGTCAAACACTACAGTCAGTCTGCCACATTTTGACCCTGTAAAACACTACAGTAAGTCTACAATGTTCTGACCCTGTGAAACAATACATTTCACTGCCATATTTTGACCCTTTGATATGTTAAAGTCAACCTGCCACATTCTGACCCTGTTTAACGCTACAGTTAGCCCGCCACATTCTGTGAAAAACTACAGTCAGCCCGCAACATTCTGTGAAAAACTACAGTCAGCCTGCCACATTTTGACCCTGTTTAACATTACAGTCAGCCTGCCACATTCTGACCCTGTGAAACACTACAGTCAGCCTGCAACAATTTGCCCCTTTGAAGCTCTACAGTTAGCTGTCTTAGCTAAATGTCATCATCTGAATAAAGCTTTTTTTTCCATTTGAAAGTAAGGGGAATCAAATGTAGGTAAATCAGCGGATTTTAAGGGCAGTATTGGTGAAGATCCGTTGGCCAGATCAAGAGTGAGTAATGTGGGAACATGACAGCAGGTTCAAAACCCTCAAAACAGTGTTCATTGGCAGAGGTGTCACTTGTTTTTCACTGGCTGTTACTCAGGTAAAGCCCCTAAAACAGACAATGTAAGGCCACAGGGACAGCTGGCCTGGTCTACACACACAGCCTAAAGAAACATTGTAGTTGCCTCACACACACTAAAGCGTGTGAGTATGTGCATGTGCTGTTTACACCTCACACACGAATGCATGTGTGTGTATATGACTGTGTGTATATGTGCATATGATGTTTTCACATCATAATAAAAACATTGACTGCTGAAAGGCTTGCTTGTATATTATGCATTTGTTTTACACTTGGAGTGTTTTTTTAAATGATAAAATTTTTAACATTTACTGTATGTCTGAACAGCTTTTGAAACAAACTGAAGAAAAGCCCACACAAAATGCTTAATCACTCCCATCCAGGGCTTTGTCTTTGCACTTGATTTTGTGGTTAAAATGGGAATTCCTCATTGTGAGTCATGATATATCTTTCAGGAGTAGAAGCATTTTTTCAGCTTTGGTGTTTTTCAGTGTTGAGTTGTTATTGGAATGATAGTTGTTTTCTCTGGTGCCAAATATTATCGATTTTTCCTCCCTGTTCCTCTGTGTGACTCATTCTGTACCAGAAGTAAGAGAAAGAGTAAGAGATGGATTTTTTAAAAACTTGATGTCAGAAAAAGATACATTTGAGTCTTTTTGTCCTTTTCACCTTGTGAGGGGAATTAAACCGAATCTTCTCAAGCACTTGACCCCAAAACATTTTTGTTATCAAATAACTGCATTTTTCAAATCTTCAGCATTTCTTCTCTCAGCTTATGCTTTATAGCCAGGCTTTTTAATCAATAAGCTTTATTTTCAATGCCAATTTCTTAATAAATACAACATAACAATGCAGAACCAGGCTTCACAGTCTACTGCATATTGAACCTCCATGAAGGAGCATGTTTGGTGAATGGATTTTTAGTCTTTTCATCTCACCCAAAGGCAGCCTTGAACCTGTAAGCTCAAGAATAATTCCTCTATTGGCGACAACACCTTTGTTGAAATTAATTGTAGTTTCATCATATTGGGTAGTAGATCACACAATGGTGAGAAATACTGTACAGCAGCATGTTCATCACTTTATAAAGAATACCTGTCCATGTAAAAGATATTAGAAGGGATGGGTGATAATTAGTTCATAAAAGGAAGAACTCAGTTTATATCATTTGAGTTTCCTTGATTCATTCCAACTAGTAGATTGTGGTAAATAAAATGATGACCTGAGATACAGTTTGCAGAAAGTGTCTTAGTAATGAGTCAATATTTGCTTTTAGTTTAGTTTGTGTATCTCCCTTCCTGGTGATCAGGCTCAGTTGACTGATAATGGAGAGGGGTAAAAGTGAATGCATGTGAAGCCAGTCTGTCAGAGGCTAGTGATTCATTTGCCTTCTGTCATGCTGAAGAGAAGTCAGACTGGGTTCCCCACAGTTTGGGCCAGCCGTGTAGAAGTTACGCATTCTCAGATATATATATATATGCAATGACAGGTTAAAAATTAACAGTAATAATAAACATATATAAAGTATGAACATATTTGTATTGGCAAAGGGGTAAAAGACAAACATAGGTCAATCATGATCAATCACATTAAACCCAAAAATCTTATGGTGCATTGAATGCAATCTGTGTGTTTAGTAAATGAGACTCTCTGCTTTTGGCCCCAGTCCCCACAAAAGCTGTGATTTTCCACTGTTTGTGGTGTAGAGGCAGTGTAGTGATTAACTGTTCTGAGTTGCCTGAAGTGACACAAGCCTTTTATTGAAGAAAACAGAAAACATTAAAAATTATAACAAAATGAGCCACCTATTTAAATATAAATATTAATGTTGTAAGATCTTCTAACAGTAGTGTTATTTAGTTTGTAGAATCAAAAATATTAAGATTTCATTTTGTGTATTTTGTGTATTTGAAAAATAAGCTGCAAACTGATGCCAACTTATGTTCAGTGAACCAGAAAAATCATCTTTAGGTATTCAATCAGAACAGGTGTCACAATATGGCAAAGGAGCATACATTTCAAATGAGTTCAGGGGATCAATGAAAAATAATTAGCAAAGTATTTTTAAATATGAGACATGAATTCATAGTTACCGCCATTGTAAATTATATGTTTTACCTAGAACCTTTTTACCTACATGGAGCTCATGGTGCTAACTCAAATGCAATTTGTGCAAACTCAGATTAGCTAGTTTCAGAACTATGCAGCTGTTAGCGGTAGCCAATTTTATAACAAGACAATGATAATATAAGCAACAATTTCAATTAACCGGGTAAAAGATTGGATTCTTGAAATCACTTTATTTTGACATCAGTTTCTTTATAAATGGCACATGTAGAATGTACTGGTTTTTACTTGTGTACAGTAAAATTCTGGCAGTGCAGAAAGCTAAACTTGAGAATGCTTACATCTCAGACTTGTGCCTTTTTCAAAGAACTTGTCTGTCCTGGAATGATTAGTGCTACATTTGGATCAATGACAGGCAATTGTAGCAGATAAACATCTCACAACATATAAAGCTTGAAAAACAAGTGAGAGGTTGCCAATGCTAAACATCACTTAAGCAGGCATATTGTATTTGTTTCACCCTTTAAATAACAATAAAACAGTTGTGACATGGATGTGACTGCAACAACACTAGGTTTTAGTTGGTCTTACATGACACAGTTGCTTTCCACTGTATCAATCAATCAATCAATCAATCAATCAATCAATCAATCAATCAATCAATCAATCAACTTTTATTTGTACAGCGCATGTCACAAACATTTGCCACAATATACTTTACAGTAAACCCTGGCCTTAACCCCCACAAAAGCAACCCTGCAGCAACAAAGGCATGGAGAAGCTCCCTATGTGGAGCAGACAGGAAGAAATGTTGGGAGGAACCGAGCTCGAGAGGGGAAGACCATCCTTCTCTGACTCTCCCAGGGTATGAGACACAGAGATATATTCTCTCTGGCTGTTGTCATGTCAACTGGACCATAAACATTTTATCATGACTTGTGACATATCAATGTGTCTCATAACAATTACTAACAGTATAGCATTTGTCACAAACTGAAATTCACTACCAAGACAGGTTATAACAGGTGTTATGTTGCATCTACGATGGTGTTATGTAGGCTTTATAGTTCAAGCACTGGTGCTTGAAAGATAAAGCCAAGTGTTACCAACACTTCTTTTAAAGTCATCAGACATCCACGGGCCTTTGCTGGTTTCTGCACAGTTGATTAATTTCAAATATTTTTCACCCGGGTGTGAGTCCAACAGTTCATGAAAATAAACTTTAGGCTTATGCTTGGTGTATTGGTGTGGTGAATTTGATAGACATGTGTTTGATTGGTGCGGTAAGTCTAATTGGCTTGGTTCATGTGGTGAGTTTGTTTTGCATTGTGAGTTTGGTGATATTTGTTATGGTGGATATTTGACTGGTGAGTTAGCATGATATTACAGGGAGTATTTGTAGCTTTTCAGGAACACTAGAGGATTAAAGCTGATAAGCTTAGGAAAAATAAAAGGCATTATCAGATTGATCTGTCTCCCTCAAACAGTGTTACACTTAAATTATGGCATATATAAACTTTTACACAGTAGGATTTCCTAATGAAAATTCCTTTGTTGGATCTCCACAGGTTTTCCCACCATTTTTCTCTCTGATGAACCTGAATCCCTATGGCTGGCCAGCAGAATTATCTTATTCTCAACCAATCAGCTTGGGAGCTGGCATTTACCTCACAAAAGGAGAGAAGGTGGCCGCATCCATGGCAACAGTTGGCTGTTCTGTGCACATGCTTGGATCTTCTGACATCATGAAAGCTGCCATTGCTTTTCGGATGATTAATCTTTTCCCCTGTGAAACTGCTTGAATACATTAACCAACCAAGTATGATGAATTTGTTTATCCCAAGACAATCATTAGAAAATTACTTGCAAAAGCGATTCTCATTGGAGTGGGCTTTATGAATAGCAAGCCATATGGTGACTGAAAGGTACCAGAAGTAATGAAATCAGCTGGAATCTGCAACAGGTTCCAAAGTTTCCAAATGATCAATTTACTGCAATAAAGATAAACTGGATGTAATTCTGTTGCTTCAAAGCCAGTTAGAATTTAAATGTAGTTGACATTTGCAGACTATTATATCACATGTCATAAAATATGTTGGTTACCCAATTTAGGATGAGGGAGATTGGTTGTCTGAGTTGAGAAGGGAAGGTGTTGCTGTGCTGGAGCATGAGAGTAGCTGAAAGTCTCTCTGCTTCCCCTCTACCTAAATGCCTCTCAGTACTGCAAGGCTTCCAAATAATTAATTATGTAAGAGGAACAAATTTTGAATTTGACACCGATTGGGGCAGTTCAAGTTTTCAAAATACATCCTGCATGAATTATTAACGGCGCAAACCCAATATGTGAGCACCAGACCATACAGGTTTAATCTACAGGAGTCTGGGCCGAGCCCTGGGTGCCTCTCTTCTCCTCTATCTGTCTCCGGGGAGGTTCTGTAAATGCAGTCCAGCTCCAAGATCTGCACTCTCTGTTTGCTGGCCTTTCTGTCAATGGCTCACAGCACCCTCAAAATGCAAGGGTTACCTGTGCTGCTGGAGCACAGCTTAGCCCGATAACTGTGCCTATGTTATATCCTCGGAGATGGATTCCCAGCCAAATCAAATTCTGTTCATGGGATTATTCTGAAATGATAAATTAAAACAAATAAATGCCAAAAAGGCCAAGTGCATATATGTTTGCTTGTATACTGTATTTACTTTGTTATAAAAACCCCAAACCAATCTGTATAGAAACACATATCTCACAAGATTATCCAGGAAAAATATTAGCTTGCATTAACCATATCATATTTCTATATAATTTTTCTAATAGATGAACCTTGGGGGTTTTACAGGTATTAGCATAATGAGGAGGTGAATCAGAGTCATTTGGCACATTCCCCTCCTCCTTTGTATTGCAGAAAGCTGGGGCATGCCTTGTGTTTTACTGGAATAATCTAACAGGTGCATTCCTGCTAAGAGTCTCAGATTAATGGGTGGGAAAGTCATGTACACAGTGCCTTTATCACCGTGCACAAGGCGTCTCTCATTACCCAGGGGATGTGCCCTCTTCCACTGTGTGTTAGGTGTGCATCAATAGAGGAAACGCTGTCATACCTCAGGTACAGCAATATGCATATGCACACACTTTACACCTAGGGTGAAGGAGCTTGTGTTGTGTGTTTTGCTCCATTTGCTTAGGTTTATCTCTGCAAAGCACAAGGCACTTTTACCGGTGACCTCAAACACTGAGACACATACAGCTATGCAGGATTTACAACAATAGGGTTGTGTACGCTCTCTCTTTTTCTCCCTCTCTCTCTTTTACTCTCTCACTCACTCTTTCTTTTTCCATCTCTCTCTCTCTCTCTCTCTCTCTCTCTCTCTCTCTCTCACTAAACACACAAACATGCACATGCACGTGCACATTCACATACACACACACATACACACACACACACAGTGAGGAATACAGCCATACATGCACACACACACACTCTCTCTCTCTCACACACACACACACACACACACACTCACTCACACACTCACTCACACTCACACAAACACACACACACTCTCTCTCTCTCTCTCACACACACACACACACACACTCCCTCTCTCTCTCTATCTCTCACTCACACACACACACACACACACTGTCTCTCTCTCTCTCACACACACACACACACACACACACACACACACACACACACACACACACACACACACACACACACTCTCTCTCTCTCTCTCTCTCTCTCTCTCTCACACACACACACACACACACACACACACACACACACACACACACACTGTCTCCCTCTCTCTCTCACACACACACTCTCTCTCTCTCTCACACACACACATGTACACACACACACACACACACACACACACACACACACACACACACACACACACTCCCTCTCTCTCTCTCTGTCTCTCACACGCAGCACGCACGCATGCACGCACGCACGCACACACAGTTTCCGTCCCTTTCATAAATGCACAAACCCCAATGCCTCTACAAGCTATTGTGAGCTCTGCATTGCTGCCATTGTCACCTGAGACAGTGTCAGTAATGTCCGATGGAACTTTTTTCTCCAATTCAAAAATTTTTGAGAATATCAAGTTCTTTTCACCAATGAGCACTTTGACCCTTCACAAGGAGGAAGGATCTTTAAAGTCAGAAATTCAATTTGGCTGAATGCTTTCCTGTACAGACAGCTGTCCTTGAGGGACACAAACCCACGTTCTGCTCCATTCACTGTGCATCCAAAGAAACATACATTCTGTCTTCGCAATTGCAGTCATTTTGTTTCATATATTCTCAACTTGCCTAAGCATACAATATTTTGCATGATCGTTTACATGTACAAGAAGTTTGGAAATGGGGCGAAGAATGCAAATTTTATTTATTCATTTATTATTATTTTTTATTTATTTGTTTTACCAATTGTTTGAAATATAATAGGATGGGAATGATGAAATGGAGATGCAAAAAGTCTCAGACTATTCTAAGGTCAGCATGGCTACTGGAATGACAAGTAGAAAAATAGAACAGGAATGGCATTGAAATGTGTTGTTCTGTTACAAGCAAATATGCACTTTCTGTTACATTTAATGTTCACAGTTTATTACACTCAACCCCTTTATGAGTGGCACACAGTGATTGAAAAAATTCAAAGGCATTTGTTGTTCCCTTTTTCATGGTCGTCTATGAGGATCCATTGTAATTGTCTGATTGAACAGTCAATGCCAATGTCTGTGCACTGTGCATCCTCTACACAAGACTTCTGAAAACATTTGAGGAATTTTTTCTCACACAGAGTAACCCTTTCTTGCTGCTTTCTGTCATATCTGGGACAGTGTCGCGATGGGTCAGGATCTCTGAAGGAATGAAGCATGCGTATTGCTGTTAGCAGAGCAAACAATTGATGGCTGAGTCTTTAACTCAATGCGGGTGTTGGTGGGAAAAAAAAGTTTTTTAGATGTTTAGATTATCAGGTAAAATTACTGAAGAAAGTGGCATTATTCAGTTTGGGTGCTTCATGTTATATTAAGTTTAATTTTTAACTTAAACTTAAAAACTTAATATGAAATTGTTCTGTTACATTGATAATGCTTTCAGGATCAGATTTTTTCGCTACAGAGCTACTTTGGAAGAGGGTCGAATGTGATGTATTTAAAGTGTCTGCAGCATTTGATTTTTCATGTATTGAAATATTTTTGTTTGTAAATTTTTGCAATATAAAACTATTTTGCCTGGAATATTTGAAGATATAAATTTCTCTAACCATTGAAATCTCAAAGCTCAGTAAACCTTACATTCATGCACATGTAAAACTAGCACAAAAGAATTCAGCAAAAACAAAGACCACGGTCTATGAGGTGACTTTTGGCACTTCACTTCCATGGATCTTTTTCAGGCATTAGCAGTGACAGCTTTGTAGATTCCACCCTGTTTCTCACCCCATCAGAGGAATTTGGACAGAAGTGTCTGCCTTCGTGTTACACATGGGGGTCTGTTCCTACTGTACCATGTGGAGAGATTCAGGCAGAGATTCTGGGATCTAATAACTATCAAGTGAATTGGTCAGGTCCTATACTGTTTTTGTAAATCGTCACAGTGTTCAGGTCTATCACTAATGCTATACATGTGCTGGTCTAGAGCCTGAACATTTTTAGATGTTAGAAGCCTGACCACCAAAAATCTCTGTCCCACCACATCTGGAGATATAGTAAATGACTGTATATGATATCCTGAGGAATTCATATGACAATGCAAATTTAAATGTAATATTTGGTGCATTTAATGAAAACTACAGACATGCTGAAAAAATATGGGAATTCAGCCCACTGCAGGCTACTACTGATTTTCAATGCTACTCCAGCTGCTGGTGCTGCCTGCAAGGCCTCACAATACACAGTGACCCTTAAGAAAGGGGATTTCATTGACGTTTTAAATTCATAAACAGGTTTTAACAAGGTGAACCACAAAAGATTTTTCAGGTTGTGATCTATAGGCAGAATATTGAACTAGAAACAAAATTTTGAAATTGAAAAATTACAATATCGATCAGATCCTTCTTTTGCAAGCCAGATTAGCTAGAAAATGTTCACTTGGTGTGGATGAAATAACATGACATCCGACAGTGATATCATATTTACTTTACCATACCACTTCAATCTGAAGTTATTTAGCTGGGTTCACTCTATTCACTTGTTTTCCATCCCTCACAATGGGCTATTCTAGGTGCATCCATCCTTTTTCTGAGGTAGCAGAGTGAATGCATCAGAAGTGGAAAGTTTCCTATTTGCAATGTCCAAGTTCCGAGCTGTGCGAGCTGTCAACAGCGAGCTGTGCGAACTGGCATACACAGTTATGCATACCACAAGCTCTGATGCAAAAAGGAGAGCATTAACATTAAACTGAAATGTATCACATGACTATGAGATTTGGGAGACATGAATGACCTCTTTAAATCTGATACATTATATTAACATCTGTAATAACATCTGTAATATGATATAACATCATTAAAACAGATCAAAATAATCTACAGGTCTTATTATAAGATTTAATATCTGATGTCAATTACAATGAAAATGGCATCCATCAACATGCAAAAATGGCCAGTTATTTCTCTCAAATAAAAATGAGCAATTCTTTTTTTGATGCTGAAAAGTGTGTTTTTAAAAAGGATCATAGGTGTTTGATTTTTCTCTTTGTGGATCTGGTCAAGGTTGGTGACTATCCATCCATTTATATTTATGTTTTCACTTGTGCTTGAGCTGAACTGTATATGGCATAGGATTGCTTCTCTGTCCAAATAATTATCCAGACATGAATCCTTGACCTTTCTGTGCAGACCCACTCACACAATAAAAAAGTCATTTGAAAGTTTTTGATAAGCCCAGTTCTACTGATTGTGGCACAGTTATTGTATCATGTATCACCTCCCTATGTGAGAGTATTGGTGACTTTAGAGGCAAAATGGATCTAGGTAACACTAGCGGAGAATACTGACAGGAAAATTATTCCCTGTCATTGGATTGTATTAAACAGACTGTTATTCTTATTTCATCTAGGTGTTTGTTCTCTCCCTTATAAGGCTTCCTGCCTCATTGGTTGTGAGATTTGTGAGCAAAGTGGTGTTTACGCAGACTTCTAAATCAGCGCTCACAATCTAAGAGTGGTGTGAAGATATAAGACCTGTGACTTTTGGCCATTTCTCCACTCAAGGACAAGAGTTAGGCTCATGGTTTTCAATGCAACCTCTTTTCCAGGTAATATGAAGTGTGCATGACTCAATCAGGACGAATGGAGTAGGGGATGAAGAAAGTACACGCACGCATGCATACACGCAAACATGCAAAACACACACCAACTAATATGCACGCACACACGCACACACACACACACACACACACACACACACACACACACACACACACACACACACACACACACACACACACACACCAGGATTTAAATTTCATCAGGAACCTCAGTAATGGTCTGAAATCTGAAGCTTTGCTTGAACTTTTATACTAATTCAATAATTACTGCTGTGCCTGAAATGGGCCGTTTTCCAGCAATTACACAAGCTGCACTTTCAGGCAGTAAGGTTAACACCTGAGTTCAGATTCTAATTAGCACATCAGGTAGACTTTTGTTTAAGACTCTCCCTTCCATGGGGGTTTCACAGAGTAAGGTTTCATCTGTCTGGCCTGGGAAATGGCAGCCACAGGCTGATGTGCTCCAACACTACACTCCAGGGCCCAGTTCACTTATCTCCTCATGTAAGTGACTGGCCTTCTCTGCAGTGGGCCTGCATTTGCTTCTTTTTTATAACACATTTCCTTTTGAGGAAACTCACTGATCTATTTTGTATTTTTTCTTTGACTTCCATAATTTTGTGCCTGGTGAGGTAGTTCCACTCAGTGCCAAAGAATTTGGATAACTTCATTCAATGTGCTCTCTTGCACTCATAGGCTGTGAATCTGGCCTCACAGAAACATAAATTTTAATGATCACACAGGATCTGATTTCTGTTGAACATTTGATTATTTGGGTGGTTGCTTATGTTATCAAAAGGGCATACTGTATGGGGAAATATCAGGTTAGCTAATCTTTACTGTATGAATGGCAATCACAGGAGATACAGAGGCACCAGTGATGTGTAACTTGTGGAAACCCAAACAGAAGATGTAGTATGATAAGGGAGGATGCTTTTGTGCAGCTGAGACCAGCATGTCCTGAGAAAGTATGACCTCATGTTTTCGGCTCCCCAGACAGAAAGGTTGGGTGGAACAAAATCCATGACATTTTTCATTCAGTTTATTTTGTTTTTTTGGCCACTGAAAGTGCATGAATTTCATTTGCACTCATAAAGAATCTTGTCATTCTATCTACAGCAATACTCCTTCATGAAAACATTATTTTAAATTATTTATGAATTGTTGGATATATATTGAAGCAGTATTTATAATTTTCATATTAAATTTCAATAAACAAATAGATATACAGAGGACCATCACATTCAGCATTTTCAGTAAAATTCTATGACATGGAAACTCACAGCTAACAGCTAACTGAGAACACCAGGCAAACAAAAATCAGACAGATCAGAAAATCTGCTGAGGAATTAATACCCTTCTGGTACACCTGTAACATCTGCAAAATCTCCCTCTGTTCTGAGTTTACCTCACAATTTTAAGACAGATATTTAGCATTATTTAAATACAGCAGTTGCTTTGGCCAAGTAGAAACTCAGTTCTTCCTGACTGGCAGAGCCTTGAGAGTAGGTATACCCAGCTGACCAATCAGAGTAGCTTGGTCTTTGACACTCACTATATGTGCATCCTGGTTACACAAGTTGCAAATGTTCTTAGAGTACTTTTCTTTAATTTTCCGAAGAAAATCGCACTTCTTAAGGCTTCACATTATGGTAAGCAGGAGTAGGATGACTATAGCGACTACATAGCTCACTGAAGACGTTAAACCCATACATGTATGGCCCATGGCCCATGAAGCCCATGAAGTTCCTTCTGGATCATAGAATTCAGAAATTTCCTTTTTTTGCTGCACTACCTTGTTAGAGCTTCTCTTGCCGTTATTGTTATTATTGTTTTTAAGAGGTGTCCAATCTAATCTGTTTCCACACTATTTTAAATGTTTGCATTTCATGAATTTAATCAGGCATAATTGTTCCCATAATTAATTTGTTGGTGAATTGATGTGATATTATGGGGATTAATTCAGATATATTCACATAGTGGTTTCTATCAAAGCATTAGGCTAATGTTTTTTTCTGTCTGTTCCTGTATTAAGAAATAAAATGCTTTACCTGCATCTACTGAGCTCATTGATGAATGAAGAGGGCGCCTTGGAAATCGTAGTGTCTGAGAGCTTGTGCGGCTTTGTGATCAGTGGTCTGTGTCAGCCCTGAACTTCCCCGCCTCGTCACTAGTTCACATTTCTGATTCAGACATTTTTCTCCCATCTTTTTCTTTTCCAAGTTCCAGTCCTTTTTTTCTTTTCCAAGTTTCAGTGCATTTTTGCACTTTTTCTCCTTTCCCTAACTGAATTGAGTTGCTCATTAGCATATCAGTGATCTTCAACTTACCTTTACACACTTGCAAGATATACTATGTAATTGATTACATCTATTGAAACAATACAGATATTTCAAATGAATTATTAGCTGTTAGGATTTTGGCTCAGTGTTCAGACTGGGCTCTTTCTACATGGGACACATTCAAATCTATTTCAAATGGATATTGAGAAATTTGCTGAATCATTTCAAAATGTATGTAGTATATAATACTAAGATACAAAATAGAATGATACCGATAGTCATGATTTCTGCAATGAGAGGATATAGAACAGTAAAAAAAAAGTAGAAAAGCTAACACTGTAACATTTAGGGACCATATAACACATTTGTTCCCCAGAGAACAGAAATGTATAAAAACTGTACCCCTCTTTTTACTGAGGGTGTACCCTCACCTCCCACCCACTCTGGTTGCCCCCTTATGCTTTGTACAGCTGTGGGGAGGGCCTGCCCCATTTGGCCTAGCAGCTGCTTCCAGCTGCACCCCACTGTAGAACTGTCATAGGGCATCTCTGTCTGCCCCCTCACGCCTCCGTCGTAGGGTCCCCCTTTCTGCTTCGCTGGGACATTGTCACAAGCTGTCACGTTGCTGCCATTGCGTTATTCTCTGACAGCCAGTGATGCTAACGGCAGGAGAAAGCTCACTGGTGCCAGATATGGGTTTTTTCAGCCCCCACCCTCACCCAGGAAAAGTTTTGTTGGGTGGGATTGGTAGATGAAAATTTTGTAAAATAAGCAAAAATCTAATTAAATAATTATTAAACATTCAGTACTGTTGACTTTTGAAAGAAAAATAAAGAAGGTGGTGAACAGCATGAAAATGCATATGTGTTTAGTGGTGTCTTTTGAATAACAAGTTTCTGCAGTTAAACTTTGGGGGGCTAAAAAAGACAGACAAATGAAGGTAGAGGTTGATTCAAGAGTCAGTTTCTCTGTTTTAAAACAAACAAACAAACAAACAAACAAACAAACAAACAAACAAACAATTAAACAGAGCTGAACATTTCTAGATGTTCAATGGTCCTGGGGTCATTTCATTGTGTCCCTACTCACTCATACACCCCCCCCCCCCATGCTGCCGCCACTATGTGACAACATATGTAGGATCAGATTGGAATGCCGTGATGTAAACCCGAAATGGATTTATGCACTCTGTCAGATTCAGCTCTATTACTTTTAACAGAAAGAAGTCTGGTAAGAGCAGTGTGTTACTTCTTTCATCTAATTTATTACTTTTTTGCCTCATGTTATAGATCATGCAACTCTTTAATTACTCTATAGACTTCTAAAGAATGAAAATGTTCTCAAAACAATTATTATGATTATTTCAATGATGTTTTGAAGTACTGTTTTCTGGATTGTTTGTTTTGCCTGTTTTGAAGAGTTGCTTTGGCTGATTGTGATAAGGTAGATCCCAGGAATTGCTGGGGTTTCTCTGCTCAGGAGTGTTTGGGGCTTAGAGCCATGAGCTTCCTAGCCTGGGCACTGTCAGAGCTTGCTGTTCGCAAAGTTTGCATAGAGGATTATCTCACTGACTTCCGTGCACATCCTGCCAAGAGGCACTACCACCATTCCAGCAAATTAGTTATGAGAAAAACATCCATGTGTGCTCAGGAGCCCCGTCTGACAGAACCTGTCAAACAGATAAGATCTCCAGCAGAATTAAGACAAGGGGAAAGGCCAATCCCTTGCAGTCATCTTGCAGCGATTAACATCAGGATAATTATAAGTTGTATGGCTGTGGGAAATTGGCTCTACCTAAGGGGGCAGAGCTACCGGGAGTCTCATCACACTGATTTTAATTGCCAGCACTTCCAGTGTCTGTTTTTTTTCCTCTGAAGGCAGAAACCCCTTAGATTGTGAAAGTTTTCGTCATTCAAGTAATATTATTCACAATGATAGTACAACTCTTTTTTTTACTAAAATGCATGCAATCATCAACTGTAGTAATTCCATGGGTAACACAAGAAAAATAATAAAATCACAAATTCAGAGCGTGGGAGCCACAGAGCTTTTCATGTGGAAATGGCAGGCCATCATTACTGTGGTTTAACACGTGCACAAGTTTCACGTCTGATGGAGTTTTTGCTCGTCACCACTAATGTGATGGAACAATATGGTGAGGTCTACATACTGGTTCCTTCAGTGCAATTTCTGTTACACCATCACAGGGGTCAAAGGTCATTCAAAAACCATGGAACTGTCATGCTCCATTACTCCCCACAATGACAGAGAAGTGCGGGATTTAAAACAATGGGAAGTTAGGAGGAAGTTTTTTAACAGCCCCGACCCCCTACCCCCACCTCCCCTTCAACCCCCCCCCCCCACCCCTATCCTCCAGCCATGCCTGTTCCCCCTCCATTGAAACTCATTACTGTCATTCACCACTCTTGAGCGACACAGAAAATAAGCAGATTACCCAAAACTTCACTGTATACTGCTCATTAATTGAGGTGTGATTTTTTTTATGTTAATAACCTTGTAAGTACAGATATACTAAGGTCCTCTGATCTTAGGGTCCCTCAGAGTTGTGCAGCACAGCATTAGGGGGCCTACAGGGAGGGCAGTGGAGCCAGTCTAAGAGTGGCCACTTGGTCCCTGGTCCCCTGCACCTGGTCCCCAAGCACCAAAACCAAGGTTTTCAGGCACTACAGTGACCATCTCAGAGAAATTATATGTATTGGAGCTCAGAGACATGCTGACCGAATGTGACATCACCCCCAAGAAGTAGTAAGAGTGTAATTAGTTCCCTTGGCTGAAGACCTTGGTCTTCAGCTCAGCAGACAACTCATGTACCCTGAGTAGAGAGTGATTTAGACCACCACGTGAAACTTGCAGCAGTGTTTCATGTCTATTGCGATAGCAGCCCCTATCTGTGGGAAAGCTTAGGTTCTTTGCCTGACCAGCATCTATGCATATTAAGAAGAGTAGTGGAGACACACAGCCTGGGTAATTAGAGGTCCAGTGAACCTAGTAATACTCAGCACTGGGGTTCTCTTCTGTATTAAGGGGAACAAATGAAAGGAACCAATTTCCTGCCTTTAAACAATATAGCAATCAACTGCCATTGGTAAACCCTAACTACTTACTCAGATGAAGGCTCACTATATAAACAGTACAGAGCTCCAGAAATGCAGGAAAACATCCCTGATTCCACTGCTCAAATGCATTTCAAACAAAAAATACTATGTGAAAGACATTTCTTACTCAGTGTTTGAGAGAGTACCAACATTTCTGAGCAAACCTGTGATAACATTAACTTTAGTATCTTACTGCCTGCTCATATTTCCTCATTTTTAGGCTGTGTTTGGTAATGATCTTTCAAAGTCAGGTGTAAAAGTACATGTTCAGTATAGTTTCTGTGCACATTTTGTCAAATTCTCTTTGCTTTTTGAGTATTCTTCTCTAAACTGCCCCAAAGCACAGCCCATTTCAAATGTTTGTGCTGTTTGTCTTGAAATGGTTTGACTTTGTCCCTGTGCTCCAGGTAAGACCTGAAGTATGCTTTGTAAAATAAACAGCTTGTCCATAATGCAGGACTATCCTTCAGAGTGATAAAAGATGTGTACTTCTGAGAAACCACTGGAATGATATGTGTTCATAGCACAGAAACACATGCTCACACACATATACACACACTGCATGTATCTAACAAATATACACACATGCGCACACACACAAACACATACACACACAGGACAATTTCTGATGACCAGAGATAGGTAGCTGCTGAAACCTGAGCAACTCCAGCAAAATCCAGCTGCTAAACTGGGTTAGGGGATTTATGTGTATCCAATCAGGGTATCAGCCAAGCAGAGAGAGACAGAAACTTTATTGTTGAAGTCTGTGGTTACAATATTGGGGATGTCATTGAGTTGGAGTGTATGCAGGACAGAACATAGGAGGGACAAACAGAGGCAGGAAGAGCAAACACAGAGCAGTGATATTTATAGCCTGAAGCCACCTTCAGAGGTGTTTTTGTACGTCATCTAGCATCTTGTCAATAAGGCCATTTCATGAGCCAGCATCAACCTTGGTGGTATCCAGATAAAGCGAATGTGCATGTAAAAACACTGTGGGTCTGATAGCCAGCAAGGCTGATAAAGAAACAGCCTCTTGTGGGTGTTCCACGCAGGCAATCTTTTGTTTAGTCGTGGTCTGTTGCTGAAGCTACAGCAGGGAACCGGTACAACCAGTTACACAGCTCTGTGCTGTCTTGACTCTGTAGACTCTGCTGTGTGGCCTCTTCACAGGGTGGAGAACAAACATCTAAACTTGATCAAAGTGCTCACTGAGGTTATAAAAAATATCCAGGCTCTCTAAGAGGCATTGGGTGTAGACCAAACCTGCCTGAAAAAGGCAATTCACCATACCACCTTGAAAAAGGCTTTAGGTATAGACCAAATATCTCTGAAAAAGGCACTGGATAAGGACCAAACCTCCCTTGAAAAGGCACTGGGTATAGACCAACCCTCCTTGAAAAAGGCACTGGATATGGAGCAAACGTCAAACAGGCACTGCTCTGAGAACCCAGCGGTCCCTTGTGGGGACCCAGGCTATCAGTCTATAGAGTCCAGGCTCAGCACAGTCCTAGATACCCTCTGGGTAAATGATGAGCCTAGCTGTGCTGAATAGTCTGTTCTCATCAGTATGTGTTCTTACACCCTTATGGTGTCATAAGTGCAGTCCTGCCCCCTGTGGGCGGCCAAGTAACTGGTCTGTGGAAATACTGGTCCACTGTTTGTTTAATGGTGGATTGGTTCAGGATTTTTGTCACCTATACACTTTTTCTAATTACCAGTGGTGCTGTGTATCAATGGGTACTTTTTTCCAAAATGTCTGTGCTGCCATTCATATAGAGCACCAGCACTGGATAGTATTTTCCACATTTGTCTCAATGCTAAGTGCAGATGCAGAGTTATAGAGCTCAGTCAGTCCAAAAAACAATTAAAAAGGCTTCACAGGACTTCAAGTTGATGAAATGGTTTGCTTGCTGTTCACTCAGATGATATATTAAAAATAAAAAAGTAGTCACACCCAGAGATGAGCTTAATAGCTTTTTAATTTTATTAAACACAAAAGAAAGAGAACAAGCAAGTGCAACAGCAAGCCAAAACATTTCAGTCGAAGAATAGTCTTGCTCACAGAACACTGAAATGTCAAAGCTTGTGGTTGCACATTCATTTATCAATTCATTAACTGATTTTCCATTAATTTCCTGATTTGACTTGCAATTGAATTGACAACATCCATCCTGCATCCTGCTATCCTGCATCCTGCATCCTGCTATCAGTCATATGTGTTAAATGTGAACCTGAGTGATGGTGTGACAGAGACAGATCCAAACCACAGGAAACATGTTTAACTGGAGACTTGATGTGCATGGTAAATAAACTGCCCTAATGAGGCAGTGGCATGGCCATGTCCAACATCAGTATGTTTTAAGGTTTTGAATCAGAGACGGTTACAGACAAAGGAGTGAACTTCATTCCTAGAATGAGATATACTGGTACATTGATGTTATGGGGTTGCTCTGTTGCCACCGGTCCAGAGGCCCTTCTTAAAATTAGTTACATCATGTACACAATGAAGTACTGGTTTGAACTGACCAGTCGTCTGAGCTAAAGAGGGTAGTCCATGAATGTAGACCTAAGGACATTAAGCATCTAAAAAGATATAAGTTCGAGCATGTATGTTTCAGATATGTTTTTGTTAATTCTGGAGTTGATGTAAAAACATACATATATACATGAAAACACATGCATAAATGTATAGTACAGTATGATTTCAACTTTAACCCAACAGGAAATGGAAAATTTGGTCACTGTTCTAACAGTTGTAACCCTTGTAGTGGAGTTATTTTGAACTCTGGGTGTGTATTTAGACTTGATCTTACCTCAGTGATTTATCCATTAGCTGGAATTCATTGTTTACCTTTTGGATTCTTATCAGTGCTTAACCTCTGTTTGCCTGTGATTTTTCACCTGATTGCGTAAAGCTACACTGTTTTCAGTGCTTTCAATCTGTTTGTCTCCCACTTTCTGAGTGATGCCCTTCCAAATGCAAGTGTTGCTCATACAAAAAAGTTAATTCTCAGAACACCACAAATATTTGATGAATGTATAAATCATTGTTGCTGCTCTCACCAAGATTTTAAGTAAAAACTTGTAAATGTATTACTTTGAAGATGGTTTCCCAGACTTGGAATTGTACACATTTCATTTTATCAACTTTGTCTTACATTATAAATGTTCCATTACCAATACCACTGTGCTGCGTAATTATATGGGACAAAGCTACAGATATTTAGATTACTGATATATGAAGGTGATATCATTTGATAAATGAGAGTATATCTCTCCTCTCTCTCTCCCTCACTCTCTGTCTGTGTGTGTGTGTGTGTGTGTGTATATATATATATATAGTACTTGAATCATTAAGTGCTTGTAAATATTCCACCAAAATCCTTTTAATATAATCCCAACCATGTCAAATGAAAAGATTCATTATGAGATGAGTAGCTTTAGCATACTCTTCAGGATTTTTTCACTTCATCATCAATTTATGTGTGCGTGTGTGTGTGCGTGTGTGTGTGTGTTTATGCATATGTGTTATTTATGCTAATTCGCATGCCATTTTGTGTTTCAGTAAAACCAACATCATTAGTAAAGCAGTAATCCTGAAAAAAAACCGATAAGAGCTATATTAATGAGTCTAAATGTGTGAAACATGGTGGTAGATCTATTTGAAAAGGGATTTAGACATTTTTTTAAAAGTTCCCAGCAAATGAGCTGGCCAGATAATGCAGCGAGGAATGATATAATTACTTTGGGAATGGAGTTGACACAGCAGAGCAGGGTGGAACTGCAGAGTTGTGTTTCAGGCTGATCCCTGAGTGAGCTGAGGTCTGGGCCAGGCGCTTGTTTGAGGAGAGATTATCTTGACAAATTGGATAAACATCTTGTGCATGGCAGGATGCTGACGGGGACTCCACTGTGCATGCACACCTGGTGAGAGTTTGCTTAGTGTGTGACCATAGGTTCACAACTCACCCAGGTTTCTGCCTTCCTCTCCTCCATGTTTTGTTTACCTGAGACAGGTAATGACAGGCACAGGGCCCAGGCCCTACCAAATAACTGATGCAGGTTTCCAGAATCTTCAAGGTTCCCTTTCCCCTTTTGGCTTTTTTAAAATAATAACTGCAGACCAGATGAAGGGAAAAAGGTGGAGGTATAGGTTAGTGGCAGGTGGCACCACCGGAGTCCCCAGGCAGGTGGACACTGGCAAAGACTAGTGCTGCGCTCCCATGGGGGTCGTCCTCTCGGCTATCACTCAGCTAAGGCCAACCACCTCAGCAGGAAACATTAGCACTGACTTCAGTGTTGAAAATCGGCCATATAGTCAGACCAGAGCCTTGGATTTTTTCAGAGGTGACCTATGGTTCATGGAAAAAAAGAGACAGAATGCAGACACATGCACATGCACACACACACACACATGCACATGAAAAAACACACACATGTATATATATATGTTGTTTAAAATTAATAAAATTAATCTTTTTCTGTGTGAAATTGTGCAGCATGAGCTCCCCGAGTAGAAACTTTAGAAAATCCACAGGGTAGAGGGAAGAACCAAAAGGTGAACAAAACCATGTCCAGGTTTAGGTTCAAAGGGCACATCACATTACATGTTTATCAGAAAATGTCCTCTTGAGTAACTTGAGTAACATAGGTACATTCACCTGATTAATATGAGTAATAGTGTCAGACCTGCCTAACAACATTTCCAGTATATATGCAACATGACACAGGATACAGTCTGAAAAGGAGAAAACACCACTGTTATACTACTTCAAGCTTAAAACATGCAGTGGCTTTTCATGTACTTCATCAGATTTAAGATTATTTTATTTCTATTATTTTCGGTCAGGTGGTAAGCATATAAGTCATATTATCAGGTAATTTATTTAGAAGCAAGTTTTCTTAATGAACTACTGTATGTAATGTACAATGTGCTCAACAACATTCAGAAGTGTCCCATCGTTTCTGTCGCTCTGTACTCTGTGGTACAGAGAAACGTCCCCTTTTCCATGAACCAGTTAATTCTGTCCCTGTTTATAACCAATACAGAAAAGCCATTTTATGTTATACGTCAAAAGCTAATGTATGTGAACGAATATTCAATTTAAATGCTAACATAATTATAATCGTCACATTACTCTTCATTACTGGAATTCCATGGAACGTTAAATAACGTTCCCGGAAGCAGCAACAGTGTGGTTCTGAGCTAGCTATGTGTGCATTAGAGGACTTGTGTTATCCCAGCTTGTGGACACCATTCCCATTGGCAATCAATTCCCTGCACCATGGACACCCCTCCCCCCCATCCCCTGCCACCCCACAGCACAATGAAGGCAGTCTGTGCTTTACTAAAAATAATCTACAAGCAAATAGCACCCTTTCTGCCTGTGAGCGTGTGTGAAAGGGCCGTCTAATCAAGTCACAAAGGGATTGGAAAACAAGTGCAGAGGAAATACAAGGCAGGCCGCATAAAAGAGCTTTGTGTGGCATTCTGCTTTCCCTCTACCCTCCGAGTGTATCATAGCTGACATTTCCACTCTCATTAGTGAGATTCCATGAATAGGAACTCAAGGACGCAGGGCCTGTAAATGGATGGAAGAGTCCAGCCATGTTCTGGGCATGTCACCTCATCCTGGTACATAATCATTCTTGCAATGGCTGATCCAGGTTCTGCCAAGCCAGTGTGGATCCAATGCAGTTTCGGAATTTAGGTTTCATCGGGCCAGACTTAGCCCTCTCCTCTGATGCACTGATCTTAATATGCTAAATGGCCAAGGTTCTCTCAGGTTCAGGCAGGCTACTAGCAGCAGATTGTTTCAGCACCGAGCTCCAGTGCTTGATCCTGCTAAAGAGTTAATGTCTGAAGATCCGGCTTTCATTTCCCCCAGCATCTCATGGCTAATTTCCAGATTAGCAACAGGAAATGTATTTAATCCCTCTTTGCTTCATTAAACTGAAGAGGCTCCTATTCTTCATGCTCTGTCCTTCTAAATACATGGCTCCCAAATCTTATTTTTTATTTCTGTATTCAACAGCCAGTAACTGAGGAGTGCAAAAAGTGATCATTATTAGGTCCTGTATTATTAATGGAAAATATGTTTTCTATGATAGTACCCTTGTATTTGGTTAGGGTACTTCATCCACAGGAGTAAACCTAATTTGTCATTAACACAGAAGGCCATAAATATTGTGACCCTGCAAAGCTTTTAAAAATTAGAGAGCTTCTGTAAACAGCATTTCAGCCATTTTTATTATCATTATATTATTACTCTAAGAGCTTGGTCTCAAATGTCACTAGCACAAATAATAAAAAAAACAGCGGGCAAATCCAGGGCTGAGGTGATCCTATGGCTGTTTGCCATGCACCATTTCATTTCCCTTCTGTTTGTGCTTTACTACCTTGGCTCTCCCTCTTCTTCTGCAACTATCCAGAGTGCAAGGGTTGGCTGGCTTGGAGCTTACTCATTGCTTTCAGTGGCCCTGTTTCCTCCAACTGGGAAATCAGCCCTGATTGTGGGCTGAGAATGCAGAACAAGGTCCTGTGGGTGCCGGTAGACACAGATTGCATAGAACAGGGTGTCCTCAGAGCTTCCCTGGGGGCTACACTTAGACAGGGCTGTGTCCTCAGACCTGACCCGGGGCCACACTAGAACAGGGTGTCCTCAGAGCTTCCTGGGGGGGCTGTGTCTACACTTAGACAGGGCTGTGTCCTCAGACCTGGGGGCCACCCCCTGCCCCAGGGGCCACACTTAGGGGCCACACCACAATTAGACAGGGCTGTGTCCTCAGAGCTTCCCTGGGGGCCACACTTAGACAGGGCTGTGTCCTCAGACCTGCCCCGGGGGCCACACTTAGACAGGGCTGTGTCCTCAGAGCTTCCCTTGGGGCCACACTTAGACAGGGCTGTGTCCTCAGACCTGCCCCGGGGGCCACACTTAGACAGGGCTGTGTCCTAAGACCTGACCCGGGGGCCACACTTAGACAGGGCCGTGTCCTCAGAGCTTCCCTGGGGGCCACACTTAGACAGGGCTGTGTCCTCAGAGCTTCCCTGGGGGCCACACTTAGACAGGGCTGTGTCCTCAGACCTGCCCCAGGGGCCACACTTAGACAGGGCTGTGTCCTCAGACCTGCCCCTGGGGGCCACACTTAGACAGGGCTGTGTCCTCAGACCTTCCCGGGGGCCACACTTAGACAGGGCTGTGAGCTTCCTGGGGGCCAGAGGGCTGTAGGCCTCAGTCTGCTGTGTCTCTGACACCCCTTAGACCCATGTCCTCAGAGCTTCCCCTCGGGGCCACTGCCAATGAATAATGGTCATTTACAAAAAGACAACATCCTGTGCCGCCATGCTTACATTTTCGCTAAATAGGCCTTTTTTAATCTTGTGTTATCACAACCCTAGACAGGGCCATGTCCTCAGAGCTTCAGGGGCCACACTTAGAGGGCTGTCTTAAAATTAAATATTTTAGACCAAATTTACATAACAGGGCTGTTCCATATAAGTTTTTCCTGCACAATAGCTGCTGTTTGTATCAGTCTGCTGCTCTGCACCGCCTTTGGCTGCCAATGAATAATGGTGATATCCGTTACTTTTTTAATCTTGTGTTACTGCTGTTGTCTTAAAATTAAATATTTTAAACAAATTTACATAACGCTGTTCCATATAAGTTTTTCAGCACAATAGCTGCTGTTTGTATCATTGCCTCGACTGTGAAGTGATATCCGTTACTGTACAGCTGTTGCTCAATCACCCCCCCACACACACACACACACACACACACACACACACACACACACACACACACACACACACACACACACACACACACACACTGTCTGTTCTCCCTCTATCAACAGAAAGAGGAATATATGTAGTATGTAATATTTGAACATTTGTTATTAGTAAAGTAGCATTAGGACAGAGGGATTTCTTGAGTGTATTGTAGAGTTTTAGATGTTACTGGGTGGTAATCTTTCTCCCATTTCAGTACAGTTCAGATTTCTCTTTGAAGAAAAGAACTAGGGTTCTCCTATTCACTCCGTTTGTATGCCACACCAGAAGGCAAGTGGTGGTGTGTATTGGAGATAGGATCAGCGGACTACAAAGATCTCTGTCGCACTGTGGGGCTCCTGTGAGTGGCCATTTCAGCTGGGCCTTAGCCACAGAAGCAGCAGAGTCAGCAATGATACTGAGGAATTAAACCACCTTCACAGACCTCAGCACCATTCACAATGGACAATCACAGACTCATTTGAGCGTGTCATTCACCCAAACTCAAAATGGGAATAAGACACATGAATCAGAAAGCAAATCCTAAACTGGGAAGGTCAAACATTAGCACATATAGATTACCAAATCAAGTGTTGGAGAATGAAACATTCCACCAGGCACTGTATATGTATTAAAATACCTTATTATTCACTATACAGTTTTACTTGACAAAAGCAAAATGATGACCAGTCTTTAGCAAAAGTCCTTTTTGGCCAGATAAAATGGAAAAAATAAATGAGCAAAGACATGATTCTTTTTTGACACTTTTGCAACTGATAAATTTGCAATAGTATGAGCTGGTCACTGGGGTTGGACAATTCTCCAGTCAGGCCTGAACACTGGCTTCCACTGTGGGCCTTTCCCCCGGCCCACTGCTCCCACAAGAATGTGCTCAGTCATCTCCCAGCTCAAAGGGCATTTCCACGCCTGCGTTACTATCAGAGTGCTCAGAGCTGCCATCAGTTCCAGCTTTACATGCATGCATTATTATACAATTACAGAAGGGCAGTAAACCAATGATAAAAGTTGGATTAATTTGTCCCATTACTTGAATTAGCTGGATGATTAACTGAATGCAAATTTTTAAAAATCTTTGTCTGGCTTTGGTTTTTGTGAATGTGTCAATTTCTTAACACCTCAACAACCTACTCCAAAGTGCAATGTCGAATTAAAGTTATGCCAAATGCATACTGTGCTCACAGCGTTTTGAGTTATAAAGTATCAGCTATGTTTTATAATTGTGGAAATAATAATAATAATCATCTCTGCTATTGTTAGCGGAGAACGCTAATGTTGAAAACAGTGACTTTATGTAACATTGGCAGTGGGAATTTAATGTTTATTTCCTGGCTTAGGAATTGGACTCCTCTGTGTTTTTTTTTTTTTTTTTTTTGCACACACATCATATTTCACCTTCTTCTATAACAACCCTAGCCAAACCCTATGGGCTACAAATTATGTAACTGTTGCAGAATCCTGTTGACTGTTTTTTTTTTGACAAATTGAAAGTGCCTGAATGTGTCCCTAAAGGTTAGTCTGTGGCTGTGGTTTTGGGAAAGGGGAGGGTGTGGAATTGATCTGTTCATGGTGGGAGTGTGGAGCGCCAGAACAGCGGAACAGCAGAGCAGCGTGCGCTTTGTGGGGCCGGGAGGCCCAGTGACCCAGGGCAGGAGCACTGTGCCTATCTGCTCCTACCTCATTTGGATAATGGTGGGTCATGGATGAAATTGAGTCTTATGCAGTGGGATTGAAGTTTTAATTCTGGCTCCGCTGCTCTAGGGCACCTTCTCTGGCTTTCCCGCCCCCTCCACAATCAATCAGTTAAGAGAAAAAGACATGGCGCACCAGTTTGAGAGCAGACAGCTGTGGGATGGAGCCTGTTCTCCTATACACCTGCTCTGCTCCATTCAGTCTGCTTCACTGATACCCACCAGGTAATCACTGCTCTCTACAAACCTCAGTGAAGCATTCCCACAACACAAATGTGTCTGTTTCCATGGTGTTTCCTGAGCATTAATTAACTGATTTTTAAAAATTTGACACAGGATATATATAAAAAAACCTGTGAATGGGGGGTTGTCTTTGCAACAGGAATCAAACCAAAATCCACACCATGTCCTGGAAAAAAGTTTTCTGTTAGAAAAGAAGTATACCCAGATATCAATTACTGTTTTCAGAGAACTCTGCCTTTAGTTTTGCAATGTAGTTATGTACTATGCTTGCAAGTATGTTAAATGCATTAACCATACAAAATTTTTACCAGAGAGGCTGGCAGAGACAGCATTTTGTATAAAGTTGGTATGCAAGTAGAATTATAGGACTACTGTGTAACGTTATTATTATAGCCAGCATTCATTACGAGAGGTGGCAAATTTTTTGTGTTTTTTTGTGGCCCACAGCTACAGGATCAGATGTTTCTACAGCACATCACTGTTACCTGTGAAGTCAAAATTGTTTGGCTTGCAGCTGATTTCGAGCACATTCCTGGCTCTTGCTAAAGAAAATCAGCCACTGAAAGACAGAGTAGGCAGGATTACATATGTGCAATGAAAAGCCCTGGGGGAATATGTCTGAGCCAGTGCTTCCTAACCTCCAATCCTGCCCCATCACTTACCTTAGTTCAGGTGTGCTAATTACCCTAACTCCATAACACAGGCCAATACTTTCACTCCTGCCATGCTACCATATTTCAGGTATGGTATTTACTTCATTCCTGTTTTGTTATTTCAGCTATGGGAAACCAGATATCAGTTCACAGAGCTGAATTCAGCATGAGTGGCACACATCCTGCAAAAGCATCTTTTCATGCCCAAGTGAAATGGCAGTTAATGGACAGACCAACAACAGAGGAGACCAAGGCCTCATGAGATGGATGGATGTCTCAGCTCACATTTACCAAACTCTCAATGCAAAACTCTCTTTTGCTGTGCAAGTGCTGCTGTGGGCAGGAGCAGCCCAGCGCTCTACAGGTTGTGACTGTGTTTGACCTCTCTCCTGGCCATAGCTAACATGGCTACAGCCCCCTGAAAGGACTGGGGTCAGTGCGCACTGACACATGACCTGCCACGGTTAATTCCTGCTCAACAATGGGCCGGGCCCAGCCCAGACCTCCTCCTATTACACTTCCATGCCAAATTAATTGTTTGTTTTCATGGCCGCCACTCGGCCTGACCTTTCGGTCAACTTGCTTAATAACTTTCTGAGCTAACCTGGAAACCTAAGGGTGCTTTAATTGTGTTGCAAACATATGGGCTCTTTAATTACTTTTACCAAGGTGTGTTCCACAGTATCAGCAAATTGCTGTTAACTTTGACTGTCTATTGGAAAAATAATGACTTTGTGTGAATGTGTATGTGTGTGTGTGTGTGTGTGTGTGTGTGTGTGTGTGTGTGTGTGTGTGTGTGTGTGTGTGTGTGTTTGCATACTGTATTAAAATGCCAACTGTCCTAAATATCTATGGTTCATGGGCAGGGACCTTAGTTATATGACAGCCAGAGGGGAACGTGGAGTTATAAAAATAAAAATAAATATTTCATCATATGCTTGAACTACATGTAAAAAGTAAAATAAACCAAATATGGTGAAAATCACACATTTAATCAGTATATGTGAGTCATATAATTGGTATATGAACTGGCCATATTTCAAAGGCACATACGCAGTTATAAGCATCCTGTAGGATCTTCAGAATTGATACAGTTGTCATGATAGTATTATTCTGCAGCCTCAGGAAATTTGGATAAAAGACTATTTACAACAAGCATGCTTTTGCATATTTGGCCCAAACAACAAAATTGGTCACTTAAGACTGATATTTTAACAGTTGTTGTGTAACACAGTGAATTCACACTCACAATTCATCATTCACAATCTGGTTGGAACATGAACAGCAGTAGTGTGTATGAGAAAGCATGCCTGGGAAATGAGTGTGAATATAACACAGTTTCTACTCCTGAGGCTGCTGCAATGACATAACATGAAACGTATACTGTAACAACCTAGGTATGAAGTTCTGCAATGTTTTGTGCAATGATAAATTAAGGTTGGCATATTCAATATATAATTAGGTCAGGATATCAGTGGGACAAAACACCCCTAATACTACTCCCTGAGACCCATAACACTACTCCCCATAAACCCCAGACATTTTTTCTTACTAATCCTACTAAACACACACACACACACACACACACACACACACACACACACACACACACACACACACACACACACACACACACACACACACACACACACACTCCCCAATGCACACCTTGACACGGGCACACACCCCACACTTACTTTCCCCAGTACCACAAACTTCCACACACACACAGATGGTGTGAGAAGGTGTGCGGAACAGAGTGGTTAGAAATGTCACTCCTCGGTCACAGCCCAAGTATTTTGCCTTTCCACTCCACACCCTTTTCCGTGCTCCACTCCAAAATTGCTCACCATTCACAGAAAAAAGGTGCCAGTCAAAAACACAAAAACAGCCCTGGCTATATGTTATCCGTACTATAGTATGTGTTATAGTACTTCCGTTCTCTTTGTCTTTAGGCATTGATCAGTCTCCTTTCCAAAAAATGTAAGATGCTGCATGGTTGGTTAATTTAGCAGATTGCTGTTAGGGAGGAAAGGGGGAAGCAGTGAGGCCTACTGGACTATATTTCTGTCAGCTCATGAGCAGAGTTTGTCAGTGAGTGGTACTGGGGAAAAACTGGAGTAGGAGCACACAGAGATGCTCCACGTGTTTGAAACCCTGTTCTGGAGTCCAGTGAAATTAAGCCTGCTCCACCCATACACACACACACGGTTTGGGCCATGAAGAATTAAATATGTAGTAGAAAAAAAAGAACATATTTTAGATTCATTTATTTACAACTGCTTGATTTGGTCATTACACAGAATTAACACATTTCAAATAGCCCATACATACTGTACTGTAACCCTGCTGCAGTGCTTCTCCAGTGCTTGTTCCACAGATGTGTGCCTTCATCAAACGTCCAATCCCAGCAGGGTGATTACTTCTTTTCCATGTGGAGTGAGGTCCCTCTGTGCTGTTATTGGTTCTTCACCAGTCAGAATCTGGTCCCTCTGTGCAATGACTGGTTCTTATCAAGTTAGTGTCAGGGGAACTGTATCATGATTGGTTCTTTTCCATTTAATGTTGGGTCCCCAAGAGCTGTGATTGGTTCTTCTAATGTCTAATAACCATTTCCATGGAGCCCCAGTCAGGAATGTGGATGTGCTGTAAAACAGAAGTAGTCAGACAGTCATTGTGTGTCCTGTTTTAAAGTGAGTCTGCCTGCTCTATGTTTAAGAAACAGATCACTTTACAGCCATTCATGATTATGTAACTTGTACATGATTCAA
The DNA here is from genome assembly GCA_022829145.1 of Albula goreensis. Classification (NCBI taxonomy): domain Eukaryota; kingdom Metazoa; phylum Chordata; class Actinopteri; order Albuliformes; family Albulidae; genus Albula; species Albula goreensis. The sequence goes on along the minus strand of CM040753.1, from coordinate 13,094,788 downwards.
ATTTCAGCCATCACTACCCCAATTAATATAGTCAACATTACAACCAATTATGTCATGATTATGTTTATGAAAAAAGTAATGAGAAAATAATTTCAAAGAATTTTGTTCAATAATTTGTTCCCAAAAAAGTAGTCACTTTAAAAGTCATTTTTTAATAGTACAATTGTTTTTTTTGTTTTTTTCCATAAAAGTGAAAATTTACTTCAAGCTCATTTATATACTCAGTTTAAGTTGCTCTAATATTATTTATCAAACAGTATCTAATTGTAAAAATTATTGGGGTACTTTGTTCAGTAAAGGCTGCACGTATATTTTCAGAGAACAGTACTAGGTGCTCTTTAAACAAACTCTCCATGACCTGAACAAGTAATTATAGCTGTCTATATCCAAGACAATGTAAAAAATGTTTCCATCACTTAATGGGTCAGATTACTCAAGCTGAATATGGAGGATAGAAAAGAACCAAATCCTCCAGGAACAGCAAAGCAGGCAAGAATTAATCGCTTGTCCATAAACCCTACACCAAGAAAATTTATATTTTCTTCTGCCAGACGTTTTGGCAGGCGTCATGCTTTTTTTTGCGTCTGCTAAAAGGACAACAACAGACGTGCAATGAGTGTGCTGTTGACATGGCACTGTCAGCGAGTGCTGTGTTTGGCTTGCTGGCAGATCTACGACGAGGCACAATATGCTGTGGCCACAGAGCTTCTGTCTGTGGGGCCTCGAGAGAAGGAGGAGCACCCAAATGAGCTTTTACACAAACTCTGGGCCCACAGGTGTGTGTGTGTGTGTGTGTGTGTGTGTGTGTGTGTGCGCGTGTGTGTGTGAGTGTGAGCATGCGTGCGCGTGCGTGTAATCACCATTTCCCAAGACAAACACTCTGATTGGGAATTTAAGCAGCTTTGGCAGAGATGAGAGGCGCTATCTTAGCCTGGCAGAAGAGTTATCTTAATGTTTAAAGGAAGTCACACTAGGGACCATAAACACAAGCACTCACCATATCATTACTGCAGAGCCACTGCATCACTGATTCACAGCCCTGTGTCCACCCATACCCAGGGGCCCCGCTCTGGCCCTGTCTCACACTGAAATATCTGCGAGGGCCAGCCTGTTTGTGAGGCCCTCACACAAGGCAAGTCATTCCACTTGTGGAAATTCATTTTAATTGTTTGAAAATAACACCGCACAGGGCACATACTCACAGCAAATATAATGGAATACATTTTGTAGTCATACGAAATACTTGTTTTCATATGTAAAGTCAATTGACATAACCTGGAAAAAAGAATAATTTATGAAAGTAACAACATTTTCAAACTCAGTAAAACTGGCCCTCCTTAGGCCAACTCTCTGGAGTGTGTTTAGAAAATTAAAAATCCTAATTTTTTCATAATTGTCCATTTTATCATTTTATTACAGTGAGCTTACTCTGATGGGCTCCCATTATAATTTATGAAATACAATTAAGCGTGACTTATTTCAGGCCCCTTTACAGCTAACTGTGAGTGTCTGCTCAACTATATTTAAATAGCCTTAAATAATTGGAAAAACACAAGGAAGGAAACCAGAACGTGTAACTGAAGGGCAAGAGAGTGCCTGTGGAGTTTTTTTTCCACAATAAATATTCTAGAGGTTTCTATCATGCCAGAGCTTAAATAAGAGAGGAAATAGCGTCTAACTGATACAGAAACTAATTTAGGATGGCTTGTCCAACGAGATAGTCCTTCCACTGAGACTGAATGTTTGGGCAAGCCAGTACCTTCGGAGGAAAAAAGCACTAATGAAGTTGATCTCTTAGCCATTTGAACTAATTGCAGAGTTGAGATTATGCGGTATTCAGGCAATGAAAAGGACTGTTAATTTAAATGGCACTATATGACGCTTATACCCTACATAAGTAAGGATAGTAATCAGTGATGAGTCCCTGGGCTGTGGGCTGGGCCAGACCTGGCTCCTTCACTCTGTTTGCCTGAGCCTGCTATGGGCTTGGTGTGGGTGCTGATGTGGGAAGGGGCACATGGGAAACCCCAGCGTAATCATGGCAAAAATGACAGCTTGTTGACATGGTTGAGGCTCACAAGGCTTGTTGTGTGCCTCCCAAAACAACGTGGAGGGTGTTCCATTTTCACAAAGTTCACAAAGTCCTACACCCAGTGACTTCCTGCGCTGGAGTGACTGAGCACACAGACACATGCTCTGTGATCACAGCAAGGATGACATGCATACATTCATTTGAAGCAAAAAACAAATTTATCTACAGCAAAATGCCTAGAAATTCTCCTCTAACCCCCAAAAAAACAAAAAAAAAAACCAAATAAATCATGGACAACATTCTTTCACTGTTCCTACAGACACAAACAGACTGACATTGGTTTTTTCACAAACAAAATAAGACTCCTTACTTGCATCATACATGTAGCACTTTCTCTCTGTGTCCACCTTTCTTTCTGTCTATATTATACCCATTTCTTCCTTCCTTCTATCTATCTTTATCTAAGTCCATCTCTTTCTTTCTGCCTATGTTACATCCCTTCCTTCTCTCTCTATCTTATCCCCCTTCCATCTCTATCCCTCTCCCTGTTCCACTGCTATAATGGAGACAGCACCATGGGGCTCTGTAGTTGCTACTGAGAGTCCTGCTCTGGATTCTGTTTGGGGTCATTGTTCTCAGTTAATCAGCCATGTCAAATGGAGCCCTCCAGCTCATTACATATTCTCACTTTGAGGTGACCATGGGAAGTTCCTGATGCCGGGCCCTCTTCAAAAATTACCTGCTCAGACACCTTGTAAATACCTCTGTCCTGCTGGTCCAGTGAGACTCCTTGACCACAGACATGACTGGGCTGTGTGTCTCAGACTGAAAGTCATGTCACTGGTCCTCACTATGTCTCTTCTGTGCTGCACACATTCACACACATCTGCCCTGTCCATTTCAGTGTACCATGCCGAACCCTTCAATTGTCCAGTACTTTTAAAATTATCCTCATCCTTCTTTGATTTAAGCTTGTGATATATTTCTCAATGAATCCTATCTAAGAAAGACTGGCCTGCAATTTAAAATGGGGTAACCTTAAAAGCGTGGAGTTTGGGCCTCTTTTCGCTCTTTGGTCTGAATAAACAGCTTCAGAGACTGCTGATGGGGAACACAGACACTCCTTCCACAAGACTCTGGGATTCTGGGAGAATGAACCAGCTGGCTTGGTTTGGAGTAGATGGAGTGCTTTGGAGAGCGCAGTGTTTGATTTGCCATGTTTGAGGGGCATGGGATTGGCCGTTGTGGGGGTTAATATGACAGTAATTAGACTTGACTTACCCATCCTGGGATATAATCCCTGGATAGAGTGCACTTGTACAGGTGTCCAGAAAATCCCATTAACATGACCATAGCTGGTGAAAACTAAGGAGAAAGAGAAAAAAAAGCATGACTACAAATGACATTACAGTCGGCATCATTTTTTTTCACAGACTCAGAATGAAATCCACACCCACTGTCTCATTCCTCCGCTGAAACACTGCCTCAGTTCAGCAGGCTTGTGTGGAAAAAAATCCTGTGTGTGATACATAGTTTACCTCACTTTTATCGAAATCACTTCTTTGTTTATTCAACTTTTACTCAGGTTGCTTGTTGACTTATTTTGTAATTTGCATGTGAGTGACCTGCTATGGTGCCAGTTCAATTCATACTTGCTCATACATTAAGAAAAAAGAAAGAGAAAATCTCTATTCCAACTGCTTATAAAATTAGATGTGTGTTGTGTTTTTGGAGGCATTAGGATTGCTGGTGCTAACCAGGCTGCTTAGCTGAGAGGGCCCTCATTCTCTTCCACATTTAATCAGCTCATCCCTCCAAAATATTGTTTATCTAAAATAAATAAGGCTTATCCCATGCATTATTAAACAGATTAATGCTTTTCATGCCGACAGAAAGAAGTGCTTAAGTGAGAAAGAGCAAGAGTAGAGCTTGGAGGCCTTGGAAGAACTAAAGCTGAAGATAAAAAAATGTCCATGCAGGATAAGTGACCAGTGTAGTGGGAGAGAGAGAGACCTACAAAAAGCCCAAAAAACATCAGAGCGCAGAGGGAGCTGTCTTCCATATATGTAAAACAATCCAGTGGGCCAATCCACAGCCCTGGAATGGTCTTTTTTCTCTCCTTGGCTTCTGCTGGAGGGGCGGGGAGCTCAACTCCATGTGTCCTCTCTATGGAGACCTGCCCCCAATCCTGGGGACAAAGGCCTACAGCCTGGGCCCCTCCTCTAGCCACCAGGCCTCCTGGAGCCCCATGCTGGGGCCAGCAAGGAGGAGACCAGTGATTGGTGCCTGCTTGCATGTCACACACACATATACACATGCATGCATACACACAGACACACATATGCACACACAAACACACATGCACGCATTCACATACATGTACACATGCACACACATATTCATGCAGATACACATACTCACATGTGCATGCACGCACACGTGCAAATATACACACGCACCGACTGCACATGCACATACACAAATACATATACACCCATACGCATACGCACACGCACATACACACATGCAAAATCACACACACAAGACAACATCAACTTATTTCCTTGTGTTAGTTAGTTCTGTTTGAATTTCCACATCAGATAAATATCACTCTTTTCCCAAACTGAATGCAAAGTTGATGTTCTTCAACTTGTGATTAGCAAGAGTTAACATATTAAATAAGAATGTTTTTCTTAGAATTTAATGTTCACAAGTGGAATAGTGGTTGTGCTATTAAACTGTGTACATGTGTATATTGCATTCCTACCCTACTCCATTTAGATGCTTTCATTAATTCTTGATTGGGTCTAAATTGAGTCTTACTCTTTGTAACTAAGGTTTTAAAATTAGATTAATTTATATTCAAATTGTGAGTCTCCTTAAATCACTGCGGTAATACAAGATTCATTATTTCCATTTAAGATACTGTGATATTCTAAAGTACCAATCATCATCTTCATTTTGTACCAAAAGCCAGCTTAACTCTGCAAAATATGGAAACAAGCTTAGTATTTAATATTAAGGAGCTTCAGCACCGTGAATTTAAAACAGATACCCAAATTGGTCATATACTTTGAGGAGTATTAAAGATTTCTCTATAAGAGAATGTAATTGTTCCTGAGTAATTCCTGGCCAAGATATAGATCCTACTCCCAAGGCCCTCATGAGACAGCAGGAGAGAAGGAGAGACAGACAGAGAGAGAGAGAAAGACGGAGGACAACTGCGCAAAATGCTAAGCAAAATGCACACAGCCAAACAGGAAATACATTACATTCCATGGGGAGCGAGTGGCTCTCTCTCGGAGGGCCTGTCAGTCCCTCTGTAGAACAATGGCACTCCTCATCCGGGATCAAGAGCCTTCAGGAGGGTCCCTCTGCAGCTCCATCATCTGCAGAAAGACCAGCGGCACTGTCAGAAACCCCATCAAATGGTGATTGGCACAATCAGTATAGATGAAGGTTCCACGATGCCTTGCACCTCACTGGTAGACCACAGGAACGATAAGGGGGAGAGAGGAAATTAAAGTTGGGAGGTGGGGTGGGCAGCTGAAACCAGCTGTACAGCGACTTTAACCATGACAACGAACTCCAAGACATCCATGTGTTACAATGCTTTCTCCACATCCTTCTACCGTTCAGATCAAGCCATGTGCATTGCATGACAAAGGGACCATTTTACATATTAAACAGTGATTACCTGGACTGTAAAAATTGCTCATTGAAATAGGCTACCATAGACCAAGGCTGGATCAGCCATAAGGCTTTACTATGAGAATAAAGTGTAATTTACAAAGCTATGCAGAGGAACTGTACCCAGCACTACAGCCAGTGCACAGCTGTAAATGACTCTTGGAATACTGGGCGAGGCATTCTTTTTGTGTACACACTAACTTCTTATTATCTTTGTTTTTTGCTTTTCTGTGGATTTTTCTGGATTCTGTCTTGGGAATGGAGCTAAACGGTAGGAAATGTCACTCCTCACACAGGAGGCTGTGTTTAGCTGAGCTGTAGGGAATATCGCTCCTCATTCAGGAGGCTGTGTTCAGCTGAGATGTAGGGAATGTCACTCCTTATTCAGGAGGCTGTGCTTAGATGAGATGTAGGGAGCGTCACTCCTCATTCAGGAGGCTGTGCCTTGATGAGATGTAGGGAGCGTCACTCCTCATTCAGGAGGCTGAGCTTAGATGAGATGTAGGGAGCGTCACTCCTCATTCAGGAGGCTGTGTTCAGCTGAGTTTTTGGGAACGTCACTCCTCATTCAGGAGGCTGTGTTCAGCTGAGTTTTTGGGAACGTCACTCCTCATTCAGGAGGCTGTGTTCAGCTGAGTTTTTGGGAACGTCACTCCTCACTCAGGAGGCTGTGTTCAGCTGAGCAGTTGGGATTGTTGCTCCTCACTGATAAGACTGTGTTTTGGCTCCATTCCATTGCTCAATATACTTTCTCGCATTCCACTCCAAAATTCCTCAATGCTAATAGGACAAAAGATTTTGCTCAAAATTTTACTTTTATACATGTTTCCAATCGTTATTTAACCTAGACCTTCAAAATGATAAAAGTGTGTATTATTTTATTTATGTTTGTCTTGAATTAAGGTGATGTCCTCAAAGCAAAATTTTAAAAACAGGTCTTAAGCGATGCAATACGAATAAAAAGAATGTGCTGCAAAACAGCTATCTCAATCAAACATAGGACCTAGTTCTGATCAGAGTGTCAATGATGTTTAGTAAACCTCAGGGGCTGAATCTTAAGGGGTTTCGAATAAGTTTGACGTCTATGTTTTTGAGATAAAATAGTATTACACATTTTAAAAAACCAATTTTCTTGTCTGTATTGTGCATTTTGCGAAGCTGTTTTTGTTCAACATGTACAAGGTACAAACAATGTGACTGCACTCAAAGAGTACATGGAGAGTAAGACATATTGTGTGGGAAGATGTCTCAATGCAGCTAGACAGCTCTTCTTCTACACATTCCAGAAATTGTGATGTATTTATTACACACAGGATAAAGTTAAAGGAACAAATGAGAGGAGAGGAGACCCTTTTCCATCTGCAGGTAAACAGTCCCATGGTCTCCTGCAAGTTTGTCAATATGGCCTGCTTTTTTCGATATGATATTCTACATTATCCAGTCAAAAGGAAACTATTGTTGGCCTCCAGCCTCAAAAACAAACCTTTGCTGGAATGCAAGGGCAGGACTGTATAATCACAAAGAATTTCAGAGGCAGGCAGGCTGGCCGGCCGGCAGTACATCGGAACGTTTGGGTGGCAGAGAAAGAGTGGCCTTGTTTGGGGTGTGCATGTGGCAGCTGCCTGTGAATCTCTGTGGTGGTTTATAGTGCGCAGGGGTCTGATGAATGGAAGCCGCTGTTTTACTGTATGTCATAATTATAGGACTCATCTCCCAGCCCACCAGATCAGCGCCATACCCTGCACAGCTCAGCTTCCATAACTCTCCCGAGGAGACCCAGCATAAAGAGGGCTTGTTGGGGGATCAGGGGGGCCTACAAAGCCATGCCTCCAGGGGACCCTCATGTCATCCCAGGCTGTCAGCTTCACTGGACTGTGCTACTGAAACAGGGATTGTTCACTCTCTGGAGTCGTTGAAAATGTTTTTGAAATGACAGAAATGAAGAGGGAGTTTACAGGTTCAAGTAGGGCTAGGCTTTCAGCATATGTAGCTGGAGGACGTGACAGGAGTTCTTTGTTTTCTCTGAAACTTGTGTTTCCCCCAACATTTGTTCCTCTTATTTAGCAATAGTTGTACAACAAGTGGAAATCTTGACAGACGTCTCCAGATTTTCCCTGTGAATTGCAATGGATGGTTTCCCCTAACATGGCCAAGTGCACACACTTGAATTGTGAGAGTAACAGGTGGCTTGCATAGTGCAGCTGCACACCTTATTGAAAAAAATGCTGTTAAGTAAATAAAATTGTCAGCCAAATGAATTGCAGTAAAATTGTGTTGTTTATTTATTACAATATATCTGTATATTTATATGTAGAGAAAATAATGGAATCCCTAAATTATCTTACACCACATATTTTGCAAAAAAGGAAGGAAAGAGTCGACACACATCTCAATAAATGAAGACTATACACACAATAATAAGTAATTATCTTGTATTTTACAACTTTTGATGGTCATAACATTAACCTGCTTACCAGCTGTGGTGACAGAAAAGCTCAGTAGGTAATAAAGTAGGTAATTGCTTCCTAAAATTTTATTGGCTCCGTCTACATGCAACATTATATAAAACCCAAACAATATATGACTATTCATTAATTAATAAGGAGTGGAGAACAGGTTTGGACCTTCATGGCATGCTGTTTCAAAAGTGTTTAACAATTTGCCTAAATGTAATGGGATATTGTATTCATGTAATGATATGATTCACAAAAAAACAGTGTTGCTGTGATTTAAAAAATTAGATTTCGTTGACTTTCTTTAAAAAGTGGAATCTTTTGTCAAATACACATCACAGAAGCAGTGGCCAAAATAAAAAAAAAAACATGTTTTTGTCCAAACAGCATGCAAATAGTCTTCATTTGCAAAGAATAAAAGCACGTTTTGTTTTTGTTCTACTTTTATATCTTAAAATAATAAACAAAGAATGTTTGTTATATTTCTTTCATGACCTGGGTAAGCTATCTTCCTAAGCTATGTAAGAGTTTTTTGTTAAAAAAACAGTAGTTGGTAAAAAATATTCAGGGGTAAGAGTAATTCGCTGTGCTGTTATCATGACTATAGCTCTGGAAAATAGTGGTGTCCCATCAGAATATGTCTCCCAAAGAAACTTTAAATGAGGACAATGAAGATACAACACATTTTAACAAATGTATCCATCTATGCAAGCTGTTAAACCGAGCAGGCTTGGTTTAACTTGCTTGGTATAAGAGACCTGACAGACCAGAGAGACCAAACATTCATGAAAACTAAATATACATTCCTGTCTGTGGGAAATAAGAAGCATTTCATTGAAGGAACTAGAATGTGTTCAGTTTGAGAAACACCTGGGAGTAACAGTTGACCAAAGCTTAACAGAATCTAGGAAATGTGCTGTAGCAGTGAAAAACCAACAGGATGCTAGGTTATATTACAAAAAGTATTGATTACGAATACAATGGAGGGTATATTGAAGTTATCGAATTCTTTAGTCTGACCACACCTGGAATACTATGCACAGTTCTAGGCAACACACCACAAGAAAGACATTGAGGCTCTTCAGCAAGTTCAAAGAAGAGCTACTAAATTGGTTCCTGGTATGAAACGTAAAAGCTATGAGGAAAGACAGAAGGTACTTAACCTATTCAGACTTGTTGAAAGAAGACTTAGGAGGGATTTAATAGAGGTTTTTAAATTTATGAAAGGGCTCAACAAGATGAACTGCAAACTATTTTGTTAACATTGAGTTCAGTATATAGAACAAATTCCCTTCTGATAGCTATAAGTATTATTTTACACAAATATTTGTAAATACCTTGAATACGTTGCAAGGTCATGCAGCTGTGGCAAAGACCCTTGGTGTGTTCAAGTCCAGACCTGATGCAGTACTGGATACTCTGTGATGAAATGGCTAACCTAGTTTGGCTGAATGACCTGTTCTTGTCATCATATGTTGTTATGAGTGTGTTTGTGGGTACACATGGCAGTTTTTATTTGCTGGCAGAATGTGCGGTAATGTAGACTATGTGTAATGTAGACTATGTGTGTGTTTGTGTGTGTGTATGGGGGGGTGGTCTGTCACATACTCAAGCTTTGCATCTTATTTTCTCATGATATAATGATTAAAGGTATGAGGGTACCAGGTATAATGATTAAATGATTGTAGTTTGCGGTTCCCCTTTACCTGAAAAACTACTTTAATTGACTTCTTTCTGATAATGTGGGAGAGCAGCAAAGAATAATCTCCCTTTATGTATATTTATTTCATAAGAAGTACTAATTGAAGGGCTTTGTGTTGTAAAAATGTTATGCGTCCACCTCAGCATAGTAACAGAAACAGTATCTGCAAACCCTGGGCTTCCATGGATAATCCCCATTTGCAAGGGAAACCATGAGCAGTGAGATTCTGTCAGGGCCGCTACATTCAACAAACAAAGGTGTGTTGACACTTTGAATTCACCTCTGTTCTACAACTGTTTGAATTTATGTGTGAGGAAATTTAATTTCATACATGATATTACTCAACACATGAAACACTGAAAAAGAAATAATGGAATGTGACAGAATTATTGCCAAACTCAGCTATCAAGCTCAGAGATTTAGAATTAGAGCCATGTGAATTACAACATAAATATATAAAAAATACAATTTATTTTTTGGGGATACAATTTGTTCATGCTTAATGTTTCTTATTTAAATTAACTATTGAATATAAACTTAAATGAAAACCAACAGTTTAAATTATTGCACCACAGAGCATTTTACACTACTTGAGATTTCTTTTGCTTTCTCCAAGCTGTCAATATAAAGTTAGAACTTAGAACAATTTAGCATTAAAATCCTTTAGGCATGCATAACTGTCAGTTTAACAGCATGCTCTAAATAAAACTCTGGCCTTAAATGAATATATTTGCACATGTCTGTGAAATTGTGGGTCAAAGCTACATGTATGTTCATAGAAATAAGTTACTAATTCCCAAAACCACTAAGGAACAGGCGTGGCAGATTCTGTGGCTTTACCCTGAAATAGCAGCGTGCTTTGGTATTTTTGTTCCAGTGAAAAGAGGGTCGTGTTCAGCCCAGACGGGGCCCCTGTAATGCTGCGAACGCTACGGATTTGGAGTTCTCTTTTGTTGTGCTGCATGCTGACATCACACAGTGCTGATGGGCTAAAACCCTCTTTCACCAGCACCAGCACTTTTGAAACAAAACTGCTACGACACTGATGAGTAATGCCAACTTGCCAAAAAATGCCCTGTTAATCATCGCACACAACCAGCTCGATCCATAAATCCAAAAGGTAATCATGGTGCACGTTTGGCAACAGGTTCTCTGCCATAGTGCACACTCAAAACAGATGCCAAGGGAAAACATTTGCTTTCACTCAGTAACTCAGCACTCATGTTCTTCCACAATATTTAAAAAATAATTTGTCATTTTAATTCCTCAGATTGTATGTTGTGTTTTTGTGGTGGTATTGTGTATATAAGATATGTGGACATGAAAATCTGAAAAATAAACATACATGCAAAACAAAAAAGATATATATATATATCTATATATCTTTATATGTATATCTTAAAACATATACAGTCCTGATTTTCCCCAAAAGAATATGTGACCAAAACCTCTAAATGCTTTATGATACAAGTGATTATTCTGATATAAATGCTCATAAATGTAATATTTTAAAACTGAAGTGATGCAATCAAATAGCATCTTTTCCGATATATATCAGATTTTAATGATTCAGTTTTTCATTTCAAGGTTTTTAAATTGGCCTAGCTTTAATTGGCTCATCCCTGGCTTATACCAAGACCCTGTTTTATGCCTGGGATGTTTATAGAGTGCTGTGCCAAAACATCCAAGAATTTTGATAAATTATTTAAAAATAATTACAAAACCCAAGACTGTAGATATATTATTGGACCTAATGTCCTGAGTGTTTCATAATATTAATATTTTAATAATATTCCTATTCAGGATCCTCTGCCAGTTACTCGGGTGAAATGGCTGTGTTTTACCTGTAATTCAAACAGACTAGCTGAAATGATGTGTGTACTTTTGAGCTGTACTTTTGGAAGTATCCACTTTGCTTCAATAATGCAAATGCAGAGAAAATTTACAATGTCTTCCATATTTTAGATATTTTACAAGATGTTCTTTTATAGTCAAAAAAATTCTGGGAGCACAATGTAACCTAAATACACAATTGCAGCGGTGCTATCAGCCCAGATAGCTGTCTGAAATTCACTCATACTTCATAACCACAACGTGAGTGTTTAAGTTTATCAAGCCATAAATAATAAAACAGCAGAAAAGATGAAGCTGGAATTACACAAGTGCGCCTGCACACACCACACACAGACATGTAATGAAGACAGGTGGTGGACACCTGTCTTCATGTATATCCACCCACTGCCTACCACTCATTTTCATGGGAACAGAGTTCATGTGATCATATGGTTTGGTGAGTAGCAGAGCTGCAATGGAGGTGTTTACTCACAACCATATGGAGATAAAACAGCACACACACCTCTGCAGGGGTCAGCAGAGGCCGAGTAAAAACATGATGGAATGCACCCTGTGACAAACACACTTTCACATGCCAAACCAAATGCGCTCAGTTAGAATAAAATGTCTGTGTGATCATTTTTCTCTCTTCTGCGCTTTCAGACCAGTTCCAACCCGCCAAGCTCTTCTTTATATTCCCCTCTGTACAATGCAGACATTGAGATGTGTTTGGTCTGTCCTGGGGGCGTTGGGTGACGTGGCTAAAGGGTTGTATGGGAATGTGACTCACACAGACTCTCTTGGCCTTGCGTGTGTGACTCCACACTGTGGACATGGACTCACAGGGCCCCATTCAGATGTTCACTGTAGGCAAACACACAGGCCAGAAGTGTCTATCTGGCTCTCAAACCCCAAAACGTGCTTCATTGGCATGACAGGTAAATCTTGTGTTGCTGAAGCACTGAGACACAAAGACTTATGCTTATGCTCTGCTCTCCACCCTCACCCTTCAGAGACACAAACACATTCGGCCCCATATTGAAAAGTTATATTGAACAATCCTCATCATTTATAATCTATCGCTCTTTCTGTTTCTCTCTGTCTCAGGCTCTCTCTCCCTTCATAAACACCACTGGGGATGAGTTGTCATACTTACACAGTTACAGTTATGTGTAGTAACATCCGTTCCTGGCCTGAGTGCCCACAAGAGTGCAATCAATCAAAGTAGCAGCTGATTCCTTAATTCTCATGATTCATATAACCTTTAAGAGACCTTATAACCTTGGAGAGCTGGAGTCTGATAGTCCAGTGCTGTATTTCTCTGTCAGAGTTGTGTATCTCTGTGCAGTGCTGCTTATCTCTGCACAGTGCTGCTTATTGCTGCATAATGTTTCTCATCTCTACACAGTGTTGCTCATCTCTGTGCAGTGCTGCTTATCTCTGCACAGTGCCACTGCTCTTACTGTGTCCCTGGGCCTCATTAAAAAAGGTTTCAAATTCAGGGACATGCATTCAGTATGAAGACTGCCATAATGCTGCTGCTTTATGATTACCTACTGCAGATAGAGTGTGTAAAAAAGAGAGCAGACAGTAAAGCTGTCTGTGTGTACACTATCCTACTATCTTTGAAAAAAAATATGCTTTTAATCAATAATCAACCTTGTTTATGGTTTTTTCAGGCTAACAGAAACAAAGACATGGAAATAGCTTTGCAACAGTAAAGTATTCTTCTCTGACTGAGCAGCCATGAACAGCATTTCAGATGTGTGGTAAAGGTGCTGATTTGAATAATGGAACAGGCTGACTGAGTGATGTGTGTGTGGGAAAGTCCTCAGCAGCGCCCACAGGGCTGGCCGGGCCCAAGGCCCAGGGCAGACAGTGAGACAGTCACACTGAAATAAGAAACGAATCACTGTCCTTTCCTCACTCTCGCTCAACATGACTCATCGTGTTTATTTTAAATGATTGAACAGGTCGACACATATCTACGAGTGCCCCCGACACCAAGCACGGGAAAGGACCGTATCCGCGTTGCTCGTGACCGGGGTGACAGAACTGCGCTGTCCTGTCACCTGACAGCAGCCAGGAGAGCACTGGCATCATGGGAAAGTACCACTGTGCATGCTTATCGCTCTCCCTCTCTATCTCTCTAAGAACAGATGCGTGGTGTGCTGTCTGCCTTTCTGCAAGACACCAGTCTTATTTTTAATGTGAAACCTTCAGACATCATTAGTAAGGATCAGAAAGTTAGCATGGTTGGGTCTATATGTACAGACAGTAAAGTAAGACTGATACCAAATAGACAGCAAGAGACTGTGAATTGATAATGCATTGATGCTAACCCTAATCTCGCATCATTAAACCCATAACAAAATAGGAGTACAAGATAAAGGATAAGGCGTACCTGATCGCCTCATACCTTCATCCCTTCAGTTCTGAAGAAGGAGAAAAATAAGGTCAGGGATTTGTGTGAAAGGACAGCATTGAGTCTTATTTCCAAATCATATCTACGAGTATAAGTTGCAGCAAATGTCCAAAGAGTAAACGCAATGCAATCTAACTTTTTATGTTTTCCTATAAATGGAAATGGTTCAAAATAAAAATTATCAGTGGCCCTTAAAATAAATTACATTTTACACATTGTGGATAATCCATCCATAATGAAATGGCTCCATCCCATGAATTGGCTCAAAGTAGATGAGGGATGGACTTGTCAGAGATAACGTTGACACACACTAAAAGCATGAAACACATAATACATGGAGCTGTTGGCTCATACTGCAAAGCGCCCAATGAGTGATATATTGCAATCTGCTCTGCACTCCATTTCCAATGATGCCTCTTAAAAACATGTAACCTGCCACCACACATCCAGAGATGACCTCACTTGCCTGGACGTCATTCACAACCTCTCACCTAACAGTCACATCACACATTTTAAAGACAGACATGTGCATATGTCTATAAAGTTTTCAAGTTTAAATCTTAGGAACTTTTGGGAAAACAAGCTGACCTTTAAGGAAAACAAGCCGACCTTTTCAAACCACAAACTTAGCAAATGTACATATAATGCAACATAATTTGTTGTAACAAAGGGGAATAATACCTAGTAATTTAAATCATTAGCAAAGACGATAACTAGCCAGCTAGTTGTGTGTCTAATGCATTAATCACAGTGTGTTAAGATACCTGTTGACTATATGCTATCTGAGTTAGCCTGCTTTCATACTTAATTATCTACATTTTGGTTATGAATTAAAAATGGTAAATGAATGGTAGATGCCACAGGCAGGTGGACACAGGAATGGCCAGGCAGCAAGAAAAACCACTTATTAAAATATTAATGAACAATTGAAATTGGATAATTAGAATGTAGGGGAATGGCACTATTTCATTATATTACCTTTGAGAATCGTAAGGGGTCTGAAGGGTTTTCTGACATTCATTTTCTGCAATTTTAAGAGACTGGTGTGAATTTTATAGAATATCTTCTTTTGTGTTATTTTAAGGTTGACAGTTCTGGGATCTTTTATAGAGGAGATAGCCTGACACATTCAGTTCTCAATGTCCATGCCCATTCTCCTCCTCCTCAAATTACTGGCTTGCTTCATACCCACTGTTTTAGACAAACTTAAGTGACCTGGATCTCAGTGTAAGTTCCCTCTCAAGCCAGCTACAGGAAACAAGACAATTTCATTGATACAACAGGATGCTAGAGACAGCTTCACAAGTTCCAAGTGGTAAAGTAATTTATGTAGACCCCTCAAAATAAAGAAAAATGAAGAACCGGCACACATTGTAATGTTTAGTTAAGGATGTTTTAGGAATCCAAATAACACAATGAAAAGTTTATCAAAAATACATTTATCATGACAGATTAGAGTCTCTTAAATAAATTAATCTCATATAATGTAAAGCCATCAAACCACAATTAAATGGAAAGTAAATCATTATATTATTTTTCTCTCTGCTATGAGCTAGCTAAACTATAATCACTGTAACGCATTGATTTGTTGATCTACACATTTGTAGATTTGGAATGCATCCAGTATAGTTATTTCCCTTTTCACTTGTTTGTAGATTGAAGCTTTGCTTTTCATTGTGAAGGGGTGAGGGAACATTTGGGTCACAGGTGGTTGATAGCGTTCCTTTGAGAGCATGGGGGGTTGCTGCCTCCTCAGCCTCACCAAGGGCTAAAAGGGGAAGAAAGTTATGGACATACACACTTTATGCCTTATGTCCACACAGGAGCAAAAACACTTACATTAAAGTAATGCCTACTGAAAAATGTATTCTCTGCAATGTATAAAATGTGACACACATTTTGAAATTAATGATGCTTCAAAGAACCAAGCTTATGGTAACTCTGTAGCTGGTTATAATACAATACCACTCGGCCAGTTAACTACATGAAAAAGCATTTCCATAATGCAGACGAGCATGCCAAATTATATATACGAGCATAAAGAAATTGTTTGCAAACAAATAATTTTTTGACCAGCTGCACTTCAGTTTACTTTTTCCCTGTCACTCACAGAAACACAGCAAGCCACACACAAACACAGTTTCAGCTAAACACAAAAGTGAAAATCCAAGCAGATGGGGAAGATCAGAAATACGTACTCCATTCACAGTGTTCAAGTATTGACTGACAGATGCACAATCAAATTAAAATTAAATTACAAATGACTGACTGCATACAGAAGGTTTACACAGTATTTACAATGGCTCAGCTATTTTTCCAAAGAGGTAGCATTAAGTCATAAGTTTAAGCATAATATTATGCCAAATGGAGCAGCTGCAATTTTTCTATGATATGTGTACCAGAAGAAAGAAATGTAAAAGACACAGTTACATTTTGTGGATTAGTTTCCCCCTGCTTGACTGAGCAGCTCTTTTTGCAGAGTTCTTGTTGCTGTGTATGTAATTGAGAGTGCTCTCTTCACCTATTATGTCTTTAGCTAGCCATTGTCTGACAACTCCAGCATCGATGACAACCCTGTCATGTCTGCAGTGCTTTGGATCAAACAGTTCCTCTTTGATAAGGCTTGGTTTGGTTCCCCCGCTCAGCTTAGACAGTGTGCTGTCCACTGACACAACTCAAATAATGTCTTATTTGATGCAAATGGACTAAAAAGGGGAATTAGTAGTACCCAAAAATATAACAAACATTGACTCAAAGCAAAATCATGATTAGTCTTTTAAAAATTGTTTTATGTTTGAAAAGCTTAAAATACCAATAAAAGCACACGAACGTTTACATTACCTGCTTTATTTGGTACTTTTGAAATGACCACTAAAGTGTAAAACATTTCACATCATAAATCTGTGGGTATTCAGCCCCCCGCCCCCTCCCCCAAGGACATCCGGTATAATTTACAGACGCGATTAAGGCTTGGAGAACCACAGTTCCAGCACTGCAAACACATTCACTAACCCGCTTCCTTTGCCATTGAAAACTTTTAATAAGCTTTTAATGACCACTTCTAGAACACACCCATCTCCGAAGAAGCATTTGCACACCCTCTCCCCTCACTGCACTCTGTGGAAATCTGTCATTCCTAGCTAAATCCTCACCCAGGTTGTCAGCCCTGCCTCTGAGAGACAGGGTCACAGGGTTAAAATCGATTTCACAGGCCACCTGGAGAGTCCGGGCTGCGAACTGACTCAAAAAATTTATATCAGAGTTGGAATGGCCTACCACCCAGGGCTGGGCCCGGACTACAGCTCCCCTTGCAGAATCGGGCCTAACAGAAGTTGGCAGAGGGAGAGGCTGGAGTTGTTGACCCTGCAAGCTGACCTCTTCAAACTTCAACTGAATTGTTCTGGCAGTTACCACGGTGACTAGGCACCCCAAGCTTATCCTACTTACTTAAAAAAGGAAGCAAAAATCTTCATAATCTACTAAATAATAATGCAAATGTTGCATCTTCCTTTTCCTACTTTGGTTATCCTTATATTAAACATACTTGCTTGAAATATATTCACACCATACTTTAGCTTTTTTCTCACATAAAAAAGTTTAGTTTAATAAATGTAATGAGTACAGCACGCATGACTGAATCAAAAATGTACTATCAACATAGCTCTTTCTATTCTAGTGTGTCCCTGCACAGCTGTTATCAAAACTCACAAAAAAAAAATTAAAGAGAATGAGTACATTAATTTCAATTATTAAAGTGTAAATTTTACATGTATTATTTTACATATAATATATACTTTGTACAATATGTGTATTATTCTTGGATCTGGTAGGTTTTAGTTATTGACTATTGTATGATTTTACTTTAATAAGTTAAGGCTGTCAGTACGTAGCTTGTAGAAAACAAGTTACATTGAATTTGTTGTTTTAATTCTATTACTTGACTTCCCTGTTTTTCATTCAAGATTTTTATTCTTCTTGCCCAAACATTAAAACTTCCTCAACAGCCTTAAATAAACTCTCAAGGGGGTGTGTAATGGAAGATCAGTGGAAGGGTGCAAACATTATCCTTTACATGAAATCATACTCGAAACCATCAAAACCATTACATTAAAACAAAACAAATTGAGTTAATTAGATGTCACCTTCCTGGCTTCATGTTTGCCCTTCTCTGAAATGCTAGTTTCTGCAAGAGTTGTTTTTAGATCTCCGAGGGCCAATGTGTTCATCTAATTTCTTTATTCATTATAATTTTCTCGAGTTAAGAATCACGCTCTGTTCCAAAGAGACGTCTGCAAAAAATATCCAGAGGAGCAGGTCTTCTATTAAAAATGCACTACTAGTATCCAATGTAATTTCAGCGTGAGTGCGTAATGACTGAAACGATGTTACGTCCAGGTTAAGGGTTCTGTCGCATTAGTGTGCCATGAAATACTACCTTGCCCTCAGAAATCGGTATTCAGATATCTTACAGGTCCATGGGTATACCATGTGCTGCAAGCAGCAGGAATATGCTGGATTTAGTGATCCTACCAAAAATGTCCGCATAAATGTACAAGCGCATGCTCCGTTCACAAAGGTCTAATGTTTTACTACAATTTCGAAAACGCAGCGCCGACAGTGAAAACGTCTCTTTGTCAACTTCATGTCAAGTTTGATCTTCAGACTTCACTGTGAAACCGCATATAATCTTAAACTGCTACACCTACACCTCCATTTCAAAAGTCCATATGTAGTAAAATATACAAATATGTAACTATTAAATGCAGTTTAACAATAACATGAACTCTCGAGTACTCTTTAAGTGAAGAGAACTAAAGAACGAAACGCTGCAGGCCTGTATTGATTAGTAAGAGATGCGCCTCAGGACGTATCTTAAAATGACATATGCCCTTATACGTGATCGCACTGCATCTTTCATAGTGAGTACCGTGTCTTCAAGTAGGCCAGTGAGTAATCCTATTTCCAAATGCCGCGAGGTATCTTAATCGGAAAGCTCAAGCAGTCCGTAGTAAACTCTTAAGAAACAAGTTATTGATTGTAGCTAATGAAATATGACAAATAATCAATACCATTAAACCTTCATTACAAATCTTTTGTTTGCCCTTACGTACTGTCGGCATGTGATGAAAGTTACAAGAAACAAAGGACCCATCTGCTCTGAGACACAGGATTGATCTCTGCTCTTAAAACATCTATCTATCTATCTATCTATCTATCTATCTATCTATCTATCTATCTATCTATCTATCTATCTATCTATCTATCTATCTATCTATCTGTCTGTCTGTCTGTCTATCTGTCTGTCTGTCTGTCTGTCTGTCTGTCTGCAGTTCACTCCCATTTACAATTAGGCATACATGTCAAGTAGCCTCCCCCTCCTTTTTTTGTATGGGAATCCACTTGATGTGCGCTCACACTCGTTAAGTCAACATCACTTGATCAAACAGCTGTATATGAAAAACGCTCCAAATTAAGACCTTAGGTTCACTCCATCACGATAAACCTAAATTACAACAATTTAAAAGCAGTGAGCGCGTTCCCCACTCCACTGCCCTCGAATTGTGGTATACAGTGTTGTGATTGGGGGGCTGGACGTGTGCTTGAAGGTGCTCTAATAGGGTATTTGATCTCCACTTCCCCATTCAGAACAGCGTAAATGACGCACACTGTCACATAATCGATACGAGAGTTCCAGCTGCCACGGATACACCTCGTCTTCAATACAGAATGAAAATTTAACATGACATCATGCCAGATATTTGGCTTGCCGTCCCATTGCGTTGTTTTTAACTGCAGTCAATAGGCTGATTTTCGTGTATACAAGGGGTGGACAAAATAATGAGAAAAAAATGAGAATACACTTGAAGGCTAGTCGAGCACAAAACCTGGACTTCTCAGCAATGGCAGTAAGTGATATGATCCGATATGTCATTTTTGACTTTTTCCTGCATCTGGACAGATTTATGTTTTGAGAAACCAAGGGAAGCCTTCAACACTCACTGTCTGTTCCCAAATGTTAAACATGGAGGTGGATCTATTATGGTTTGGGTAGCAATCTAATGGAAGTGAAAGGTTCTGATTATATGATTATGTACGGTTAAGGGACAGGGAGTCATTGTGGGCGAAAAGGAGCACGCTATGGAGTTAAAATTATTTCCTGGAGATGTCCCCAAGTCCAAGTCAACAACGCGCTCGTATACACTACAAAACAAGTTCAAGAGTGGTTTCATGAACACCAGGACAAAGTAAGACAGGTTTCCATGGTCATCCAATCACCACTTCAAAAAATCTTTTATAAAAATCAGGTTGTTTTAAATAAGTCATATATATTTATTCATACACGAATAGGCTATATTAATAAGGGACTGAGTTGCACTTTGCCATCGTCTTGAATTGATGCTGTTAGGCTATTCAAGTTGTGATCTGTTGGGATATTAATAAAAATATGACAAAGAAATGCAAATACAGACGAGACTTAAATAGTTCAAATAGTAGCCATCTGGTAAACACGAATTAATAGTTTTCATTTCATTTTAAATGCAACGATATATTTTCCTACAATAAATTCAATTCATATTTATTATTGTTTCGAATTAGTCAAAACAAAGAGCATCAATACAATCACAGTGATTACTAATTAGTCCACAAATAAATATTTTTGGCTTTTATGGTGAAGTAACGGGTAAATATTCCAGTAAACATTTTTAGTCCAGGTGAGGGGCTGGTAACCGGACGTGAACACGCACATTGGACTCATTTTACTTCCAATGGTAATGGAGGTGTTTTAGAGTAGAGACAGTGAAATCCCATCCTGCGCATAGATTCTCTTTTCTGAGGGAGCTGTCATTTGACGGCGGGGACACAATGACGAGCTCGCCAGTGACGGAGCTCTGATCTCTACGATGAGAAGATAGCCACCAGATTAAAATGGCTCACTTGTTCTCTTCAGTCACTCGATCGGCGTGTGAACTCCCCTTATTTACAATCAAATGCAATGACCGAGTCACGTACTGATTGCTGTACTTCTAACCCTTCGAACTGCAAACTGTCTGAACCGCGGTCTGCCCTGTGTATCACTAGCAGCCTACAGGTGCACTTCTTGTGTCACTCACTCATGAGTCGTATTATTCTTAAATTAATTTAAAAATACATTAAATTATAAATTTCCCATTAAATAATACTAACACTACTAGTACTACTGCTACTACTAATAAGAATAATTTAGATGTGCTATGTTCTAAAGCGACATCTATAACAGGTGTCAAATGCAACGAATCAAATTTCTCCAACAAAACCATAGTGCAGTTTTTGATGAGGCCCTTCTACAGAAAAATGTCGCATGTTTGATCAACAGGAAGCTACTACCACATTACCCAACCCCCTCGGTGTGTAGTCTTTGTGTCTATTTGTGTTGGAACACATTTAGACCAATGCTAAACGTACTTATCTTACTCTCCTTTCCATGAAATTGCTCGAAATAACCCATCGAGAGAGAGAGAGAGAGAGAGAGAGAGAGAGAGAGAGAGAGAGAGCCTTTAAATTCCAGCACTGCTTCTGTCGGAGTGGAGAACATAACCTTTCAGAGTTTTATACCTATGGACCACACTTGAGCAATAATTAGGCTGATGAAATCCATAGAAATGTATGGATTCAACATAATCGAGTCTCCAGTTGTCACTATAGTCAAAGAATAGGCCAGCAGCTGGAGAACAGAATTTACTGTTGAAGTGAAGTCATGCGTGTAATTGAATATATTTAACACAACCATTTAAATGATCAACGGTTAAGAGAGCGCGTACATTTGCGATTTTGTATTAATAGTTTTACTTTCGCTTTTGAATGTGTTTGGTATTGGGACTGCTTACATGAATGGCGGATCGCTTTATTATCGTTTTGTACACCTGGCCAAACCTAAATGTAGGCTAGGTAAACAAGATAAAGTTTGCGAAGGATGGATCCATTTTCTTCCATCCAAATGGATCCAAACGCAATATAAATGTTGTAAAATATCTGAGCAAATTTTTGAAAGTGATCAGCAATTTTGTCTTGTAAATCTTAATCAAGTGACTCACGAATAGTCTCATCTCATACTTCAAGCAGATAATTCAGTCACTTTTATGTGGCTACTAGGATGCCAAGAAAGCGATCAAAATATGTAACTTTTTAAACTCCTATATTAAAATAAAGTGTATCTTAAGTTATTAACGTATCATACGGCATCCTACGTAGAGGTGTAGACATTCGAGCGTTTTATTCAGCGAGATGGGCTGTACGCAAGCCCACGCGTTCGAGGCCGAGTTCTCCTCTTACGTCCATTCAGAGAAGTCAGGCTACGCCGGGGAAATAAAAAGAGCCTTTGTGCAGTCCATTCAGAAGCCAGACCAACTTTTGTAAACCCTTTATTCTAAAAGCATACAAAACGCCGATCGCTTTTTAAACGAAATGGACCGACGAATTGTTGATTAATAATTCGGGTTTAGTAATGGATGGATCATTGATCTATACATGGATCATTGAGCTTCAAGTATATATTGAGGCACAGGTATTTTCTGGCCATATTCTGTGTGTGTGTGTGTGTGTGTGTGTATATATATATATATATATATATATATATATATATATATATATATATATATATATATATATATAGTATGTGTATTTCTTACAGAACAGAACAAGCCATATGACAACAGCTTCTTTATTGATGAAACTTTGGATGTACAAATGCAAGCTGAAATTGGGAGGAATGAGAGGGGAACAATTGAATCTGCTGTGGAAGAGGTCCGTGTGTTTCTGCCCTGAGGAGGCTAGCTAATGACTGACTCAAGAGCTGCGGGCAAGAAAAAACGTTAGGCTCTCTTACTTTAAGGATTTGGCCACTGACACTCATAGCAAGCACGAGCTCACTGATATATCAATGAATAAAATTAGACTTTAAAGTAGACTTTCTAGTAAAATTATTATCGTTTGCATTTTGGTATACATGTCTAAGCACACATACACACACATATATGCTTAGATATGTATATATATTTGATATGTAGAGTAATGTAATAATATTTGCCCGTTACGAATCGACTCATTTTCAAACAAGTTCATAATTCAGCAGCTGTACAAGTAAGGGAAAAACATACTAAACGATTTTTTGCAGAGCTGATCTTCAAAGAATCTTAAGACACAAGCACATGAGGTTTTGGGTCACCAAATTAAACAAATTTACATCAAGTAAATTTGCATTACTAAAAATTACATTTCAGCGCATTTCAGAGTCCCATGGAACACTCATTGAACATTGGATAAATAAATAAATAAATAAATAAATAAATAAATAAATAAATAAATTTTGTGGCTATTTTTGTACAAACAAACAAAAATCCGTCTTCATTTGTTTTAGATTTAAATACACGGGCATTTTGTTTCAGATTTCATACAACGGCATTTGGCTATTCGTTTACACTTTACATAAAAGTGTAGAATTGTGTACGGCTGTCTGCAAGTATTAAAGTGCACGAAACAAAAACCTAAATCACCTTCACGTCAGAAGTGAGTGGTGGGACGGCAGTAATGCAAAAAAACTAACGTCCCGACCCATCCCCCGCTTCCGCGCTGCTTCCTTCCTTCACCTCCATGGCTTTGCAAGTGGTCTATTAAAATTGAGGCCTCTCTGCGTCGTCCCAAACGCCCCTGCTGTCTGAACCCCGGCATCAAAGCATATATTGTTCCTAGCATGGGGTGGACCCAATAGCTGGGAAACAGGGGAGCGCCGCAGCCATTGTTATTCCTGAACAAACTTTGTTGCCGTACAATAAATAACAAAATCAATAAACTGCGCCTTCTTAACTTACCGCCACACTGACATTTTAAACGTCCTCTCTGTCAGCTCGCGGTCAGCATTCCATCAGTCATCACCTGTTGCTAGGTTACTGTTTTTAGGGGTGGAGGCTACTGACCCCGAT
The DNA here is from genome assembly GCA_022829145.1 of Albula goreensis. NCBI lineage: Eukaryota > Metazoa > Chordata > Actinopteri > Albuliformes > Albulidae > Albula > Albula goreensis. The sequence goes on along the minus strand of CM040753.1, from coordinate 13,070,697 downwards.
ATTCGAGGAGACATTTGGCACATAAAATGCATCAGGACTACCTGATTATGCAGAGTTCATTATTTTTATGTTAATAATAATAATAATAATAATAATAATAATAATAATAATAATAATAATAATAGGCTAGTATTCCTAGACTGAATCCAGGATATTGTTTTTTTTTTTTTTTTTTTTCGGAAAAGTGTGTAAAGATTCCGAATTATATTTAAAAATAAATATTTCCCACCTAAAATGTGAGAGGTGAAAAATCCAGCTACTCTGAAAGAGAGAAGATTAGCTTCAGTGAGATTTAGGATGTTGCTAGGATCTACATACAAATATTCTTCCTCCTGTCGGGTTGTGCCAGTGTGCGCTTCAGTATTGTCAAGGAAAGTAGTGCAGGCATCTGCTGGGAGTTCCATATGTACGCTGTTCACTTGCAGCGGCCAACTTTTGAAATCTCCACAATTAGGTCTGCATTGTTCCCTCCTAACAACACCGCATAGAAAGAAAATGTCTTCTCTGTCGGAGCCAATCCAACGAAGCGTTTGACGTTATTAAATAATAAAGAGATGGTGATTTACATTGTTGTCCAGAAAAAAGGCCAATTATCCGCTGTTATATCGCCATTAAGAACATATTAACTCGAATTAGTTATAAAACAATGTGTTTATATTTAAGTATACGATGGAGATATCGGTTCCATTGTTCTTTTTCTTTAACCCTATACAAACATCACTTAAACTGTAACACTGTTTATTCACTGGTGTTCAAAATACAACTATTTCATAGTGAGGCATTGACATATAAAATATAGAAATAGCCCATTATTCAAATTGGCTTCCTGGATAGCAATGGATATTGCAAAAGTAAACATAACGCAAATTAAGAGTCACTGGCTCAAAGCACATTTATCCACATTCTATGGGTTTATCAGAATTTTGAGTCAGGCAACTAGACAAAACCAATACTGGCAATTAACCTGTAGTAAAAAATATACTTGTCTGATATATCAGCGGTCATTTGAAAACTAAATCTAAGAACATGAAATTACATAGACAAACTCAAAATGTTATGGGTACGAAAAAGTATGGCAGCTGCTCCTACGTGCAAGGCCATGTACGGATGCCGCGCTGCCCATGCAAACCAGTAAAAGACAGCACATGCTTTTAATCATGATCGTTTTTGGGAGATCCTTCCTAGGTTATATGAGGCTTTAAGAAGTAACATTTCCACAGAATCATGAATTATATCCATTATATATATCATATAGCAGATCTATCCGCTAGTCTATTCGCCCGCACAAAATGATCTCACACACGATGAAATAGGCCGGGGTTGGGGATGTAAGCAATCTTCCTATCAACTGTGCAATCTCTGCAAAACCCACAACGGTATGATACAAGTTAGCACTGTCGTCATCCACCGCCTCTCAGTATTGTGCTCCTGTTGAGACGCCACGCAAAGACCCTTAGTTTATCTGGAAGCCTACAACTGCTGATTGTACAACAAAATACAACGATGGTGGCAATAGAAATACAGAGTAAAGAGCACATGTTAGCAGAGCCCCGGAGAAGTGCAATGCAAAACTCGGGTGATTTGTGAAGCGCTGAAACGAGCGGAGGACTATGCTGAAGTAGTGTGAGAAGCGCATAGCTGATTCCATGCTGGCTGACAGTGTGTGGTCTATTGAACAGAATGCGCATTTTGGCCGCGCAGAGAGATCCCATCCCCCGCTTCCCTGCACCTGCACTGGATCAGGGAGCGACTGCCATTCACCCCGTGAGAGACTGTTAAAATTGACGACATCTCTGACAGTTTTCAATTCAAAACATCACACAATACTCCACAAGACTCCCCTCCACCACCACCACCAACCCCCACCCCCAGAAAGAAAACGAGAAAAAACAACGAAGCGACATGGACAACTCTTTGCTGCAACTCAGATTTCAACTATTACTTTTAGTACTTCAGTTTATTCCATCGTTGTAGTATTCCTTTTTAATGATTTATCCACTGTGCATATAATTAAATAAGCTTCATGTGATCATTTAAATAGTTTCTAACAATTTAAATTTGGAACACTGGTCATTTAGAACACCGCCATTATCGACTGTCAATTTGTTATGAGTTTCCTTCATTTACAGACTACACTGACTGCAGGCCTAGTATTTAAATAGTTTGTAACTATTTAAATATTTCTAATTAAGCTTCATAATAATAATAATAAAAATAATAATTCATTCGTGGAATTTTTTCTAACTTCAGATCAGTCTTAAAAGTTAATCCACCAAACGCGGTAGAATAGACCTACATAATGTTGTATGTTAATAGTCCGGTATGTTACAGTTAGGCTTTGTTTTACATACCAGGCCTGCTGTCAGTGTAATATGTAAATGAAGGAAACTCATAATAAATTGACAGTCGATAATGGCAGTGTTCTAAATGATCACACCGGATATGTGTTCACTGAGGATAAGTAAGGTCAACCGGAGAATCTTCTTTTTTTAGGAAAGCAGTAACTATCAGAATCAGACCCCCCCCAAAAAAAAAAAAAAAAAGACCCCTCACTACTGGCATTAAAAGGTGTTTTCTAAATGTAATCTTTTATTTCAGTCTTCGGAAGAATTATGCTTAAGTCTAATGTCTGCTTTAAGATGGTGGCAGAGAATTTAATTTTTGTGTACATTTACTGCAGCCAGGCGACGAGCATACATCTTGTTTCCGGTCAAAATATGCCTCTCTTAAACCGAAAATGCGTTAGCTACTTCAAATATTTTAAACGAGTGGCTCAACTCATTTTATGGTATTTGTACCGGCCTGGTTCTTATTTTTTTACCCAAAATAAAAAAGAGCCAAATACCCAGCGAAATAAGTAACTAGATGAATAAATATACATAAACAAATACATAAATACAATTTCTGAATTTCGGGACAACGTTTAAATATTCCACAGTAACAAAACAGTGTATCTGAGTACTACGAATAAACTAAGACAGAGGCTTACCACCTGTTGCTGTTCAAATATCTCTTAAAACTGGCGCAGCTTCCCAAAGGATGGTGCACGTATACCCCGTCCCGAAGCCTTATGGTCTTCTGATTTTATCCCTGTATCACACAAAATAATACAATAATCAAATTATCCAATTTAACCATAATCCTAATGCTTTACTATCAAAACCAACACGTCTGTGTCTTCAGTATTATAACAATCTTTATGTGGAAAAAAATAGAAAATGTACCTGTCATTGCCGTCTATCTCACAATCAGAGCTGGAATCTGAAAGCACTTGAAAGCGGCACGAATTCACGCTATAATTCAGAACACTGCAAGCAAAGCTGGATAATAGAAAGCGTTGTTTAATGTTTGTCTGTTGATGTTTTTTTAAATAAGGATCCAATCACCACAGATGAGCGGCGTTTCTCGTCCCCCCGAGGGTTGGTCTCTTTTATGTGAAGAATTTGTCAGTTCCAAAACCTCGATGGAGTTCAACACAAAAGTCCTTCAAGTTCAATGAATTCAGTCATGTAATTATTAGTTCATGCCCCTTCACTGCTTATCGCAATTCATTTAAATACCGTCGCTTAATCCCAGCCAACAATGAAAGTGTTCCACTTGTGTGTTTTTTAAAAATTTTGGAGTGTTTTTTTCTTCTCAATCTCTGGAATTTACATAACGTGCCCGCGAAATGAATTACCCCGTTATTAATTTCAGGCAATTGGCAAGAATTAAAAATACCCTTTATTACAATTATATTACCAGTCCGATGTATAATAAAATAATCCAGCGGCGTTCGACCTTTAAAGTTCCTAGTTTATCAAACATGTTCAGCTATTACAACCAATTCCACTGGTTGTATAAATAATGAATTGAACCAGTGCTCCCTGACCCCTTGAAAGTCCAGCAGGGACGCGTTTGTAGGAATAATACTTTGGAATGAGCCCTCGTCAAATATTCATTTAGCGGTTAATGTGAGCCCTTCTCCCACGAGACGCCGTGTAATAGAAGCTTCCCGGCCTTGGCAAGCAACTGTGCTAATCTACCTCCGCAGTTCAGCAAAATATTTTAACACCCTTCTGATTTAAAACGCGGTTAAATTCGCCAGGGATACAACAATCTTATCCTCGGGCTCATTTTAAATACAGTAACAGACGAGATGACAAACTCGCTCTTGCTTGAGAAATGCGCAATAATAAAGCAAATCAGACCTCTGGCATTTAACACGATGAACGTTTTAACCTAAAAAGGAGAGAAAGGAAAGAAAGTAAAAACCCTGATAGCGTTGACCAAAACCTATTTTTGCATACAAAGGACAATATTCCCATTTGATCATATGGGCCTGGCTTAGGAAATTGCCTTTTGAAAATGAGTATGCGCTTTTTGTGCTCTGTGTCGAGTTGCCGTGGGGTTTGTTTGTACTTGCCTGTGTGTGTTTGCAGATTATTTGTTTCACTGTTCTTAGCTTTACTTATTTAATGAGGATTTTTTTTATAATGATCTGGAACCGTTGAAATGCTGACAAAAACAAGACACATCACACATATTGTCAAACCAGTAAGGATTGCTTATTTGTAGATATTTGTAAGATATTTGGGAAATGTATGCGAAATTACTCTGCTCTTTCCCATCCACTGATATCAATTGACATTTTTCTTAAAAATGCAACATGTTAAGACTAACACATTTTAGAGACACATAAAGTGTATATGAACCAGCCGTGGAACCGACGAACCAGTTTAAGAGCATTACATTAATTTCATATTCAGTTAATTACATTTTCAATTAATCTAATGACATTACATTATGGACGGTAAGTATTACGCCTGATTTATTCACTGGGCCCAAATGTGATTTTAGGTTGTCAAATCAGAATGCTCAGGATTTTTAAACATTTCTAGTTTTTGGATTTTAGCAAAAGAATATAAATAAATAAATAATAAATAAATACTAATATCTATAACCATGTTTTCTTTTTTCAGATACATTTCTGTTTCACGGTTATACAATACATTTCAAATGTGTAATAGCTACAGATCCACTACAAAAAGTGAAAAAAGCCTTCCAAAATGTGGACTGCTTCTAACGTTGAATACATGAGCACTGGGAAATTAATAAAAACGAGTTAAGGTTACGAAAAGCAAAGAGAATTATATTAAAACACATTTCTGCATCTATGTGACTAAAATGGATATGTAAAAGGAAAGACTACCTTGATGAGATTTGGGTGCTTTGGGCGCTCTATCTCCTCACTTCAAAGCAAGGGTTTACAGGCAACAAAGTTTTGAGTTGGAGACGGTTCCTTGCACATCCTTAGACGCGAAGCTTGTTTCCACTAAAAAATAGAAACGTCGTTAACTTGAGTCTCATTTTACATTGTAATATAATGCTCAACATTTAGTTTGTATTGATATTTTTTCTGTAAAACTAAACTATTCTCTTGTAGGCTATAGGGAGATGTTCCCATACTTACTTGACTTCAGTTTTACGTGCATGTTTACATCAAATCTATTACCAATTTTCCAACCACTACATCAGGCCATGCTTAAATATTTCACTTTCATAAATCATAATTCACCTATAGGTGCCTTAAATTATTGTTGTGTAACAATACCTAGAAATTATATAGACAAATATTTTGACTTCAACATACATATATGAAATACGCTATTTGATACACAACTGAAAAGTACCCTCTCTGTTGAATAAATAAGAAAACAAATACATTGACAATAAGGACCTGGAATGACAAATAAAATCAAAACTCAAACAATTTTCAAGTATCCAAATTTCAAAAATTTATTCATTTCAAACTGCATGTTGAAAAAAACTTAAGCTGAAATTGTAACTGTTATAATGATGTTATTAGTTCAAATATATACATGGAGTGTCGGCGACTGTTTTCAATACAGGCCAAATTTTAAAATACAACTACGGAAATTAAAAATTAAAATAAAAACTTAAAATATCACAGTAAATATACAGAAATATTACAAACCATGAGAAAATAATGAACACAATCTTCATCTCAATTTCTAACATATGAAAAGTGGGAGACAAAAATATAAATTAACAATTATGTTGAACCTGTAAGATAAAAGTATTTTTGTTTACTCTTTTAAGAAAATTTAAACGGTTTAGTACTCTATTTACCTTCAAGGAGAAACCTTTACCTGGTTCATATCACTTGTGTGATTTCTGCAGTATTAGAACCAAATTGAAATCAAATATTCTGCCATTTCATTTTTTTCTTTTGTGCAGAATTGTTTATAAAATTTAACATTTTATAGTTTACAAACATTACATTTTGATTGTTATGTTTCTTTGATAAATACTGTACAAAAATTGATTGCAATAATAAAACATTTGATTGAGACTACCTCTCCCTATTTTTAAAATCTGGTACACCTTTGAAAAACTTTTGCAAAGTTCCTACCGTTCCTCTAGAACTTTTCTTTAAAAAAAGGAAAACGAAAAAAAAGTTTTGTGTTCTTTCCTTGAGTTCTATACAACTGTCCCCTCCCCCAAATTGTTCTGTACAAAAATAGTCCAGATAAGTCCATTTTCTATAATGAAAGTTCATTTACATATGCGATAATGGGAGTGTGCCGTTAATTGTTGTGCCGGGTACAGGTGCGCTCTGGTAATGTTGGGACATATGAAGTCTGCTTTGGCCAGTTTGCTCTGGTACTTCTGCGCCCGGTAGATACATACTGATCATGTCTCGCAGGTCTCCGGTTTGACACGGCGCAGCCCTTGAATGCGAGGACGAGGTGACAACGGGTGGACTCGAACTGGACTCGGATTTTACCACCGAACCCATGGACCCCAGGGTCATTCCCGGGGTGCTTTGTTGAGAGTACGACATGCTGTACGTGGGCGATCCGTTCATGTAGGTCTGTGAGCTGGTCATTGAATTGTACTGAAGTGCGCTCATATCATAGCGGTGCATTGGCTGCATCTGTGCCGTGTTGTGAGCGTTAAGACCAGGGTGCTGCGGGTAGCCAAGCTGCTCCTGCATCATGCCATAGCCTCCGTTGGTCCAGCCATTCATATGAGCATAGCTGTCCATTCTCTGATTGACCCCCGCGCCCAAACCAGCCCCTACACCCACCCCGGCGCTCATTGCATTACCGCCCGGCGCAAGCAGCCCACCTGGCAGCGTGTACTTGTCCTTCTTCATCAGCGTCTTGGTTTTCCGCCTCGGTCTGTATTTGTAATCCGGATGTTCCTTCATGTGGAGAGCGCGGAGACGCTTTGCTTCGTCGATGAAAGGTCGCTTTTCACTCTCGGATAAAAGTTTCCACTCGGCCCCGAGTCTTTTGCTAATTTCCGAGTTATGCATTTTGGGGTTCTCCTGCGCCATTTTTCTTCGCTGTCCCCTTGACCAAACCATGAAGGCATTCATGGGTCTCTTGACTCGGTCCGGACTGTTTTTCTGGCTGTTTCCAGATGAATTGGAATTCCCCGTACCCCCAGAATTTGGTTGGGGTGCGGGGGGTTTCAGTTCGGTTTCCATCATGTTGTACATTTAAAACTGATTTAGTGTAACCTGCTACACCAAGAAAAAAGTCCAAACAAGAGGTAGTTCGCTGTTTTTCGCAGCTTTCAGGAACTTTGATGGAAAAGTAAACGACTTTCTGCCCTCACCCAGTAGGTCCTGATGTGTCCACAAACTTCTCTCTTGGTCTTAAAGAATCAACAAACTCCTTTCCCCTCTTCGCCAGAGCCTTGACAACTCCTGATACTTTTTGAACAAGTTAATAGACAACCATTCATGTGATGAGGGCTGTCAGGGAATAAATGGGTTTTACCTGACCAATCACAGAGCGACTGTTCCCTCGGCCAGGATTGTGTCTTTTATTAGCATAAAGGGGCGGGGTTACTCGCGGTCAGCGGCGCTACAGTGAGGCAGAAGCTGCTGTTAAATCAGCCAATAGTAGCGCCATATTTATTATTATTGCGAGTGGTAAAAGTGAGAAAATTTGACTAGGCTGTCACTGCAAGTGCTTTCCTCTTGAAATCACAAGAATATGGATTCCAAAAGTTTTACATTTCTCGAAATAAATCTAGTAGTGTTTGCCATGATTTTTAGTTTTAGAACTCCATGATTCGACTTTTTTTTGCTACAGCAATGTTTGAAACCTTTACTTCAAGACTGACTACTTCAACAGCTGTAACATGGACACAAAACAATATGACATCCTTAAATGCCCATCATTAAACATGTATACCATTTCATGCTTGCACGTTACAACTGTATTCGTTTATATTTGCACTTTCGTAGTTGATAGAATTGGGATTGTCTTCTGTATTATAAAAATCAGTTTGGCTGCTGGAAACGTCACAATCATCACACTCTGCACACAAAACTTTTTTTTACTCTGATTACTCAGCAGCGATGACCGTAATGTCACTTAAACATGTAAAGCAAGGAATATGAAATCATCAAATCATAGCAAATTATTAGACATCAGTAATTGTATTATTAAAACAAACTGAAAAAGTATGTTTCATTTTTCTCACTGTAACTTGTATTTTAAATAACGGGCAACAGCTTGTTAGAGACCTGAGGAAAAGGGCCACAGCTCTTTGTATTGTAAAAGAGGAAAGGTAATTTTAGATGTTTCCCCTTTGTTAAAATGGAAGGGTCTCAATAGGCCGAAGCTGAATGCCAGCAGAAATGGAGGCATGTCCATCACACATAAGTTGTTTTGTTTGCGCTGCTGTCCCTACATCGGGCCAAACAAAAGCCTGTCTTTATTTACTTCCACTCTGTTGTTAAGATCTTTGTTGCTAAAACGTAGTTGACCACAAATAACAGACAAAACTGCCATTTGCTAAATCTTTCACTTTAATGCTTTGTAACTGACTCAAATGGCCAATGAATATAACTCCCGCAAAACAAATGTAAACTGACTGCATTAACAGACATTTGCCGGAGTTCAATCAGTGTTTTTTCCTGTTCCATACAATGAAGTAATATATGTGATGTATTAACTACAGTGATACTTAAGGACTTACCACCTTAAATAAATTTTAAACATTAAAAATACAGCAGTATAAGTAGATAACAGGATAAAGTAAACAGACTTGTGCCAAGTGTCCGTGGGATTATATCCAGGGTATAGCTGAGAATATACATAAAAGGTAAAAACAGGGTTTCAGTTGGCTGTAGTGACATTGTTATGCTCCAACAGCGCCGTCTACTGGTGTAAATACATAAAGATAAAATAATTTCCCAGGGAATATCTCGCGCTTTCATTCCTTATTCAAAACGAGTTGCAACGGCGATTGTGGGAATGCATTACACCGAATATTAAATTCATATGACGTGCCAGCGAAAACTATTTTATTATAGGCACATTTCTTTATACTTTTGTCAAGAATAACACGTCTTGGAGTGGTTTCCTTATTCATAATTTGCTGACAATTATGAAATGTGAGAACTACGGTTTATACAAAAACGTGCTGCTTTAAATAAGATAATATCCGTGCTTCACAATGGACAAGTAACTAAACAGAAAAGTGTGAGATATTATATACTATATATAGTATGATATATTAATGAAAACATAAATTAACTTACTGTAAAATAATAATAAACTGACAATAAGGGAAAACATCAATTAGCAGTATAAATAGACTATACATTTAGCTTTGAGATCCACTGAACTTCAAGTCGCTTTAAACACCAGGTGCATTCAATTTAAATTGCCATGCATGTTGTTTGTTATATTTTACTTCTGATTAATTGGGTGAGAAGAAGGCAAGCATCGGGCTATTATGATGCTTGTTAAAAATGCTTCTTTCCTACATCTGCATTTGAGTGTGTTCCCCTCCACTACTAATCTGCTTATGGAAATGGGGGAGAACAGCGGGGAACCTGCAGACTCTTGGAGAATGCCCTTGTTAACTGGAATTTCTCTGCATTGCTAATTAGCACAGACTTGACGACCACCAGTTTTTGAGGAAACAATGTTTAACCACTCACACTTCAAAACTGATTCATTTCGAAATGAAATATTAATATAGATCATTCTAGAAACGACTGACTGTTGTATTTTTTCGATGACGGTGAAAATGTACTGTAAGGTTAAATTAGAAGGCAATACAATTTCTGACCTGATACTGAAACATGACAATATAGGAATAAGGAGCACGCACGCACGCACGCACGCACGCACGCACGCGAACACACACACACACACACACACACACACACACACACACACACACACACACACACACACACACACACACACACACACACACACACACACATGTTTTGGTGTCCGTGAGCACATCACAATCAGTACAATAAAATGAAATACTGTTTCCACTGGATATAAACCAATTCGAGCACAGTAAGTGGCTTTATTTTGTCAGAAAAACTGCATTGGTGCGTACTGCAACAAGCTAATCTGTAAAAGTTTCACAGACCGTTGAAGGTAGTGTCGGCTCTGCCATTAAGAAGACAGACTTATGCTGTTCTATTTATTCAGACCGTATTATTATTATTATTATTACTATTATTATTATTATTATTATTATCTATGAATAAAGGTGTAAGCAATTAATTACACAAAAAACGTAAAAACAATTTTACCATATTTTAACGGCGCATTCCTAACCCAAATCTGTGAAGTGAATATATATTTTTGAACATTAGGTATGCCCCTAACTTCAGCATAACAAAAAATAATCCAAAATTAACAAAAATAACCTCTGTGATTTGCATATAAAATTTAATTTCGCACCTTAAGAAAAAAAAACATTTCAAAACAGGACCATCTAGGCCCTGAAAGACTGAAAATGATCAGGTGAGAAAATCGAACATGCCCGAGAGGGGCGTCTGTAATCCTACTTTCGTCCACTAGGGGCCGTGCTCGTGACTATAGACTAACTGTTCAAAAATTACGTTTGAGGACATCCTAAATTAATCACATTAATTTTTTTAAGTTGTTTTGTTGTTGAGTGATATATATTCAAAAATGTATAAACACACAATTTTGTAATGTAATTAATTTGTAATTAACGTATTAATTAATAGACCTGTAACAAATACTATTTGCATAAAGCAAAACCTAGTGTCCAAAAAAGTTCTAAATACGTAAAAAAGTTCTTGTTCATAATCATATAGTACTATATATAACAATTAACGAATTATTTACAAGTTAATTTGCATTAGAGAACGATTATATAGCAGCAAATTGTTATTTAAACCAAAAAGTTCCCCTGAGCTTACAAGAAAAAGAAACCCCTGTAGCATCTTTTTTTCTTAGAGGGTAGATAGGCTTATTACAGAATATACTCTGCTCCTGAACTGAAACGGCAGAAGAGTAATTAGTCTAGAGAATTTATCATATCATAATCTTATGCTACTTTTGCAAAACTGTATATTCAATTTAATTTAAAACATCAGTCATCTAACACTAGGTTGCAAATGTAACGTTTACCACCTGGAATTAAACATTTAAATGTGTGCATGGTAATATGAAAAGAGATAGCAATTTCTACAATTTCCCTGGGAATAAATACAGTTTCTATCTATCTATCTATCTATCTATCTATCTATCTATCTATCTATCTATCTATCTATCTATCTATCTATCTATCTATCTATCTATCTATCTATCTAGACAGAGAACTTCACAAACCATGACATGTCAAAACTTTGATTTGAGAAAGCAAAAACTCATACTCTTTATAAACTGTCATATTGGGGGGGGGTGGTTATTTGTGCATCCCCTCTCTGCGAGCAGGTAAAGTAAATTGACCTTTTGCGGAAAATACACAAACAATGACATCCAAACAATAACCATTGTCGCGGTTTCTGTCCAGTGGGCCTACAGCTGATGCCATGGTGTTTTATGTGCTGTTACTTTTAAATGAGTAAAAAAGTTAAAAGGATCATAAGTAATTAACTGAACAAATATATTTTAAAGATATTTTGCTCTTTGCTTCTCTCTTGATTTAACACAGGGCCACTGTCTTGTTGTTGTAGTTACATCATAGTATTAAACTGTTAAAATATTGCGTTAGCCGACAACACACCGGTTAAGATACATGGGATAGCGGTTCATACAGCCGAGTCGCGTTCAAAGTATGCCTTCGTTTTACACTAGACTGAATAGCAAAGAAAACGCACTCTTATGTCGTCAACTGCTGCATAGGTACACTTACTTGCAGTTCGCGTGCTGTACTCATCGTGGATTGATTGGCAGAGAAGGATGCAACATCCACCTAGCTTGAGAGCCACACTTCAGCCGCCCTTGATCCTTTTCTCGTAGAGCTGAGAGAGTCGCATTTTCTCCAGAGCGCCTTCACTCCCTGCGCCGTAATCCTCCGCCAGCGTGTCCGGGATTCGATGCTTTCACTCCAGCATGCACTCACCTAGTCTCCTCGCTAAATGTTAGCCTTAGCTCGCTAACCCTGAAACAAGAAAAGGCATTTATGGCTACACAAATCTGAGAGGGGGCGATTTAAAACGACGAAGAATGCATCAAGAACAACAAAAAGTCAGTTGTACTAAGTCTGCTTTATCCCCCATCGTACAGAATGAGAACGAAATGTATTATATTTTTTCAGTGGGTATTCAAAGATAATTTGAAGCCATTGTTTCTGGTACAGATGGTTCTTTTTAATACAATAACACTGCTCTTTGTGAATACTACCCACAATAAAAAATCTAAAGCGTTCTCCTGAATAACCATTTTGTTCTCTGCTGTATAGGGCCAACAAAAGCGGCCGTGAGGTAATGGGGTCTGTTAATTGAGGCCATAGAATAGTGGTTTGATAAAGATTTTTTTTACTCTGCAGAAAAGACACCCAAAGGTCAAATCAATTTCACAGATTTAGCATGATCAAACATTCTTCTTCTTATTATTATTATTATGATTATTATTATGATGTTTATGATTATTATTGTTGTTGACGTTGTTTTGCTGATGTGCACAGCCATCGTAAATGGTTTCAAGCTGCTCTTCGTCAGTTGCCCCATACTGAGGTATGAATAAAAGAGGAAATGATTCTGTAAAAGTGAGAGGGGATTATTCTAACTGGACAGGAGAGAGCTTGTCTCAGACGGCTCAACAATTAAAGGATTTTTTTGGTGGATTTATTAAGACACAGGCCATCGTTGAGCACCTTTATTTGGGGAATCGGGAGGCTTCAATTTGAACATTTAGCCATTAAAAGTACATATTTGGATTTAGTGTTGAGCAATGGAATTAAAATCTCAATATAATAACTCACACAGAGGATTTTATTTTAGTGCCCTATTTCAGTGAAACAAGGTCTTTGGTGATTGAATTTAGCATGAACAAAGTGTGAGTACAATAAAAGGTCAATCAGCAATTTGCAGTAACAATATTCAGTTTGCAACTGATGGCATTTTTAATTAAGCTTTTGGTTAATCAATAAAATGGTTATTGAGATACAATGATGCTATACAAGTTTATCCAAACAAAATATATTACATGTCACTGATCTTTAGGATAAGCTTCATTCTCCATGTCACCTAGACTTTGGATTTGGCTGGATGGGAGGTCGTTATCAGCTCTGACAGAGAGCTCAGAAAGAAAGAGAGAGCCTGAGACAAAAGATCTCTGCAGGGTATGTTGTTAGTCACCGACTCTGTGTTTTTCTACCTTTCTATAGGAATTACTGCTTCCCTCTACCTTCCTATAGCTTCATACTGACAGTAATCCACTCCAGTCAGCGCAAAGCTTTGTCTTTTCATGGAACACAGTTCACTGTTAATCTCCAAGGTGCTGCTACAAAGAGGAGGTAATAATGAGTTCAATCAAAATACTAGCCCCTTTAATTAGCTTGCAAGGTGCATCCAGCTAAGGGAGGGAGTTGAACAGATTATACCAAAGAAGTCTAATAACAACAACAAAACAGTAATCAGGTGATAGGATTATTATGGTGCAGTGTGACAAAAATATGACTGTGTGCCTATATTAAAAAGCACTATCTGCGTGGCTACAGTAATCTGAAAATGTTTCAAGTTATTTCAAAAGTCAATTTTCAAAGCACTCTTCCCCTGTTAAAATGCTGCAAAACTATCCTGGTTTTAGGCATTATTCTCAAGAGGATTAACAGATTTGCTGTTAGTAATATGCTTTGCCACAGATCGCATTATTAATTTGATCTGGAAGTTAAAAATCAAAGTCGAATAAGTAATACAATGGGTGTCTAGCTTGATTTTTAATTAAAAACTCGGTAGAATGTTAAAATGTAACTTTAAAAAAGAGAGTATGAAAGCTCCAGGTCAGGACAATCCATTTTAAGTGTTTTTTTTTTTTTTCACAAAATACTAATGTGTATCAAATGAGCTGGGCATTCATATCAGTATTAAAAAAAACATTAATTTCCATAAGCATTAAACAAGATATTTGTATGCTTTTCTTTTCAAATATCTACAACTGAATAAGAATAACGAAACTTGATAAGAGTGTTTGTGTATTTGATTCATAGGCAACTGGACGAATCTGTAATCAATGAAAAACAAGACACTCTGAATTCTCAGGACACCTGCCCTGTCATGTCAATCACTGTCACCGAGACCTCCCACACAAACTCTACCAAGTCAGCCAGAGAAAAGGAAGAATGGGGAGTGGGCCAGACAGATTGCACTTTGACGTGGGGCATTCTCATTACCACATCACGATAAAACTAAGTGAATAAAATTAAAACGGAGATAGCAATGTCACCCAGCCACGCTGCAATTCAGGGATTAAAATTAAGAAGCTGAATGTTTTGGCTCAAGGCCATTACATTTTTAGCAGGAAATGATGAAAGCAAAGTTATTATTGATGTCTCTCTCTCTTTTCTTGCTCTTTCTTATGCTGTGCTAGTATGCATTTTCTTGCTCAATGTTTTCAGAATTAGCACATGATGTTGTTTACTTACAACCAATTTGAAAAGGTTCCACAACAGCTGTTTTCATTCAGAAGTAGAAATGAATGTGCTCCCACTGTTTTATATATGCTCTCATTATTTATGATACCAATAGATTTCACATGAAGGTCACATGAAGATTTAGATCTAGTTTACGTTTACAAATGCTACAACACACACTAACAGAGAAATCAAAACCAGAACACAATCTAACAGAGAATTCAAAACCACAACACAAACTGACAGAGAAATTTAGGTTGACCTTTAGAACCTGTTTTGGAGGAGGTCACATAATTTTCTTAAGAAAAGCCAAGCCTGATCTTAGGAACGACTGCAGTTTAGCCACAGTGATGGCAGCGTACAGCTAAGAAAACCCCCAGGATCATATCTGTCCCTGTATCATCAGTACTGATAATTACTTGTCATTAGATACTTTAGGAGGAAACTCCCATTGAGGCATAACATTCTATTAAATCATTCTTTGGATTTGCATAAGTATTAACTTGCATTCAAAAAGTGATTTCCTTGTCACTCTGTAACATGTGGTCTGATCTGCACACCTATGTGTTTTTACTGTGGGGACTATCTACCCCGCTTTAGAGTCCTGAATGTGATTCAGTGACAGTGTGTCTGTGATGCTAGCATGACAGGGTCATCCATGGGTGAGTGTGAGAGGGAGTGTGCTTTGTAGCTCAAAAGTAAAGGGGTTCCCACTGCTGGGAATTGACTACCAGTCCCCACCCAGGATCAGTGTTGACATTTTTCACATTAATGTCTGATAACAGAAAAACATGCAATTATTAGCCTGCCATTTCTGCACCTTTACC
This sequence comes from Albula goreensis, assembly GCA_022829145.1. NCBI lineage: Eukaryota > Metazoa > Chordata > Actinopteri > Albuliformes > Albulidae > Albula > Albula goreensis. Next base: position 13,054,984 of record CM040753.1, on the reverse strand, counting down.
AGACTTGCCTTTATCATTAAATACACCCGAGAGGAGGGGAAACATTTTATCCAACTTCCAGTTGCAGACAAAAGATGTTATTGTAAATCATCAGCCAGAGTAAATAGAGAACAGAACACATGTGTGTTATATTTGCACATCTTGACTCGCTTCAGTTACATTCAATTAAAAAAAAGTATCTGGATGGAAAACAGAGCGAGCAGTGACAGGAAGGTAATGCAGAGCGGTAGAAGCACACCAGGATACACCACTGTCACACAGCTCTCAATAACCCATCACAACAGGAAAACAGAAAAGCTTATCCTCACAAAATATTCAATGAATTACTTTTTATAGGTAGCATCTACATAATTAAAATAGCTGTGGTATTCTTGAATATCTTGGACCAGTCCTCAAGACCAAACATTTTGAGATTCTTAATATCCTTATGTCCTTAGGTCGACCACAGGTTTTCAATAAGGTTTATGTCTGAACACGAAGATGGCCATTGCAACATTTTGTTTTTAGTCAACCATTTCTTTCTTGATTATGAGGTGTGTGGGGTGTCATTCTTGCACTGGAAGATCCACCAACTCAAAGCCAACTCAAAGCCTCCTGGCAGAGGCAGAGCCAGACTGTCCTCAGCACAGATCATGATGCTGCTGATCTTAACAAGGACCCTAAACAGATCAACCCCATAACTCCAATAATCAATCATCATGTTCAGCACCTGAGTCCATTCAAAGTGCCAATGATCATTTTTGAGCAGATATACATAGAAGATAAACATTTTACAATAATGCACGCTGGTTAATACCTTGAGACATCAATATTTTGAGACATTTAACTAAACATGTGATTGAACAAGTATAGCAGAATCACTGTTTAAAAAGACTAAAATTACAAATCCACTTCAAAAAACTAAAAACTAAAAACAATATGTGTGTATACACACACACACACACACACATATATGCTCTGGCAGTGTAAGTCACAGACAGTGATCCTCTGTCGCTGTGCTTACTAGACAGTTATTCTCACCCTCAGACATACCAATGGTTTTGTTTACCGGCCAATTTGAATTAAAATAAAGCTTTGCTTCTGCTGACTGCACATCATTATCCATGAGACTATAATCCCACCACCAAATCCTATAGCTTCCTGAGCCAGGCCCTTTGTTTGGGATTACTGAAAGCTTAGCCTATAACAAAGAGAAATGATGCGTTCCCCTCATCCTCGGTAATTAAGTGTGGAGAGTAATTTAGAAACCAACCAAGAAAGAAATACATCATGAGAAGGCATGTTCAAGATTGTAGTGACAGAGGAGTGGACCATTGGTGCCATGCTCTGCACTCCACTGGAAAACCCCAGCACACACACATACACACGCACACGCACACGCACACGCACACGCACACGCACACGCACACACACACACACACACACACACACACAAGATGTGTTAATAAAATGTTATACAAAAGATATTAAGTATCAGTGTTTGAAGCATGGGTAGTGCCAGATATATATTATTTAGCTCAATATGTTATATCTTGTCATTGATGGGGTATAGAAGCTGATGAGCTAACCAAGTTCCACTCCTGTTAGAGAAAAACAAGACACCGCAGTTTCAGTGGGCTGAGGTAGGTTAACACAGGACAGGGGAGAGTTGGAGAAATATTGTCTGGTCTGATGAATTTTGGATCCTGCCGTTTCATGCTGATGACGCTAGATAAATGGCTATCTTGTTCATTGATGCAAAAGCTAGATGCATTTCAGTTTGATTTTATGATCACAAACTGATCAGCTGGCTACGTTAGCAAGCATTACTCTAACACTAAATGCAACCCATATCATAGCTTATCACTCTTTCACACACCTATTTTAGTACACTTTTCCCCCGTTCAGAAATGTCCTTTCTCTTACTGTAGTTTTTACCCCACACTCAAGGCCTTACTGTGTCGCTCCTTCCCTGTCTCAGGGGTACATTTTCTTATTTTCCAAAATTTCACCTATCTGAGTGATAGGTGAGCTGATCTGTACTCTGCTTGCCCATCTATTTTCACTTCCCTATATGTACACAGGGGGCAATTTTAAAATGTATTTTGTTTTTGTTTACATAAACACAATAAAGAATCTAAATATGTAGAAATGCAGTTAATTGCTGCTATAAATAAATAAATACAATTTATAGTACAATTTAATGTGACACATACAATTAGAAAGAACTACCTGTAATTTCTGGAACACCTTATATATTTGCAACCTAATGCTATCAAGATAATATATCAACATTTAAAATCTGAATTGACTTACAGCATCAGGAATTACTTATATATACTAATATATATTTCATGACTTTGTAAGATGTAGCGTAGGGGGGTGAATACAGACACAGTATAGGGGAATGAGGATGGTATACAGACAGTGTAGGGGAATGAGGATGGTATACAGACAGTGTAGGGGAATGAGGATGGTATACAGACACAATGTGGGGAATGAGGATGGTATACAGACACAATGACAGTGTAGGGAATGAGGATGGTATACAGACAGTGTAGGGGAATGAGGATGGTATACAGACAGTGTAGGGGAATGAGGATGGTATACAGACACAATGTGGGGGAATGAGGATGGTATACAGACACAGTGTAGGGGAATGAGGATGGTATACAGACACAGTGTAGGGGAATGAGGATGGTATACAGACACAGTGTAGGGGAATGAGGATGGTATACAGACACAGTGTAGGGGAATGAGGATGGTATACAGACAGTGGGGAATGAGGATGGTAATGAGGATGGGATGGTATACAGACAGTGTAGGGGAATGAGGATGGTATACAGACAGTGTAGGGGAATGAGGATGGTATACAGACACAGTGGGGGAATGAGGATGGTATACAGACAGTGTAGGGGAATGAGGATGGTATACAGACAGTGTAGGGGAATGAGGATGGTATACAGACAGTGTAGGGGAATGAGGATGGTATACAGACACAGTATAGGGGAATGAGGATGGTATACAGACACAGTGTAGGGGAATGAGGATGGTATACAGACAGTGTAGGGGAATGAGGATGGTATACAGACAGTGTAGGGGAATGAGGATGGTATACAGACACAGTATAGGGGAATGAGGATGGTATACAGACACAGTGTAGGGGAATGAGGATGGTATACAGACAGTGTAGGGGAATGAGGATGGTATACAGACAGTGTAGGGGAATGAGGATGGTATACAGACAGTGTAGGGGAATGAGGATGGTATACAGACAGTGTAGGGGAATGAGGATGGTATACAGACAGTGTAGGGGAATGAGGATGGTATACAGACACAGTATAGGGGAATGAGGATGGTATACAGACACAGTATAGGGGAATGAGGATGGTATACAGACAGTGTAGGGGAATGAGGATGGTATACAGACAGTGTAGGGGAATGAGGATGGTATACAGACACAGTGTAGGGGAATGAGGATGGTATACAGACACAGTGCAGGGGAATGAGGGTGGTATACAGACACAATGTGGGGGTACAGGCTGCTGGTAATCGCAGTGGCCAGTCCTTGTCTGTGGTCTGCTCTGGTTGGATGGTTTCCAGGTGTCCTGAAGGGAGGGACGGAGGCTGGCAGCTCTAGGTTGGGCCCACAGCTCTGATCCCCTGGCCTAGCTGGCACCCTGCTCTCAGCATTAAGGACAAATTGCACCAGGCCAGCCAGGCCAGGAGCAGATACAAGTATACTCTAGACACTGTCTCTGGAAGACCATCTGAGAGCTGAAGCTGTCAGGCTTTCATAGAGGTGAAGAAGCTTTGTTTTGATGCCTTTCCAATGCTTAGGATCAAACTGGCTATCTTGAACTGGACTTTGCGATGCAGAAACCCAGGGAATTTTCGGGAAGTAAAGACCCTCACACATTCATACAACAGTATGAGAGGTTGGATAAAAAAACAGGAGAAACTGAACACAATCAGCATATCAGATGAAAGCTGCCATTTAACATTCCAGAGTCTCCTCAGCAAAATGCAGTGATACTACTGGAATATACTTTGTACATTTTTCTGAGAATAATGTAAATCATTTTAAATGTAAATCATTTTTTTGTGTGAAAGTAAATAAATACCAAAACCTGTATTTCATTTTCCATGTCAAGTGTAAAAGGAGAGAGATATTGTGTTATATGAGGAGGTATTACAAGGGCATTAAGGCACTTTTGCTGGAGAATGGGGCAAATTAGGAGAAATTTTGGATTTTCTTCAGTTACTGACAAACAAATGTACATGCACAGAAACATACACACATATACAAACATGGGTGGGCACACAAACGCACACATACAAGTGCATACATTTTTTTTTACAAAGCAGTTAACAAAACCCTCTGGACAGAAACACAATTTGCTAAATGGCACACAAGCACTTGCAAAATGCTCTAGTGCTTTCAAAATGCCAAGCACAATTCATAAAATCAAATAACTGCAATAAAACTGGGTACTTTGTCACCTTATGAAAAGTTCTGTGTATCTATCATTTTATTCATGACCTCAGATCAATATGACCTGAGTGTATACCCATTTTATGAACTCTTCTCTTTTTCATGATGATTCAGTGTGGAATATAGGACTATTTGTAAATCACAGCAAGAGCTACAATCATTTTCCCTTTCTCCTAAAGCACAAATAATTTTTACCACAAAAATGTTTTCCATACTTTTTCAACCACAAAAATACTCTAAGATCCACAATAAAATAATTTACTCATTCAGAGCAGTTCATTAGGAAAATAAAGAATATTCAGCAATTACTGCTAAATAATGCAAATACAGATGATGAAGGCAGAAAAGGTAATAATAATTTTATTAAGCATTGCAATCAACGTAATATTCACAAACGTGTAAACTCAGTGTGACTGTTACTTTATTGGATCTAATTTCACATTTTGCTACCATTTTGCCCCTTTCCCTGGCTGCTCTCCACACATATGGATCGCTGTTTCCCCTCAGGGTGGTGTTTCAACACCAACTGACAGGCTCTGTCTTTTATAGTTGATTATGGACTGATTGATATCTGGATAATTTAGCACTTAATATTTGCACTTTACAGTTGAGCTTCACTCATCTGTTATTGTTGGATGCTGTGAACACATCAGTTGGAGGCCAGTTTAGTTGAGCAGGACTGACTAAATAGATTTTTGCATCATGCATTGAGACTTCAGGTTCAAGTGTTGAAATTGTAAACTACAGTTTCATTCATATGAATAGAAAAAAATACTGTAACTTCAGAGTGGAAATAAGCAGAAATGGTATTGGCAATTACAGAAAATCCGCACAGAATCGGACAGTGAGGAGGTGCTTTATCCTGTCAGCAGTTCCACTTGGTCCAAGGAGGCAGCACACAAAACACACCCAGGTGAATGGAAAAACTCGTGGAGTGAGCACAGACAGCATGCTCTCCAGCCAGGCTGCCAGCCTGTGACTCCACACACATTTCCCTGTCCACTGCTTTCTCTCCCATTGTTTAAACACTAGTTGTAGAATTTCACAACTAGTCAATAAAAGGGAATATTGGCCAGCAGAGGATAAATCACTTGAGTTTGCCTGTCTGTGAAAAGCAAAGAGAGGCCTGATTTATGGAGGTCTCCAACCATCCTTTCTCACCGGCAGCTATGGCAGGAACTCATGGGAAAGATCTGGCAGGGCCATAAAGGGCTCTAATAAGGTTTAAAAAAACTTGTAGCAAGTGCATGCAACAGTTTGGAACATCTGCCATCCTTCTGTGCGCCGGTGTCAGGGAGTGATCAGCTGACAGACCCTTCAGATCCTGCTGTTAACATCTGGCCTGCTTAATAGTACCATGTGACTTCTCAGCACAAATGCATGCTAATTGATGAACATTATCACATGCTGCTACCCCTATTGCGCTACCTGAGTGTATTTCATTATCTTGCTGGAAGTCTGAGACAAGCAAATGCATTGGCAGGCAAAAATAAAATGTTACAAATGTATCCATGTTTTCAGATGACTGTGTATTTTATAAACATATACATTTTATAAACATAAACAATTATATTGCAGGAAATGCACAAGCGGAAGTACATATATTGGTTTACTTACTTCTAATGACTTTTCTCCTCACAAAAAATGATTTCCATTCATTAGCTTTTGCTGGACAAAAATTGAAATGGGACCAGCTATTACCTTGTCATTACATGTCTGTCTCAATACTACTTCACATAACTGACTACACTGCTGCTAATGGTCTCAAAAACCTTATGTACACAGGCATAAATGTATACTGAAAGGAAAAGAATATGAAAAATCACTCCAGCTTCACACACATTAAAAATGATCATTATTCCAGTGCTACTTTCCTCTCATTATCAGGTATTTATGGCTCTTTATCCTCTGATGAATTAACATTTCCATAGGAAAACAATTACCTGTGCACACAGACAGCACACTGCAGGGAAAGGTGCTGTGAAATGAAGCTGAGGGTGATGTGGGGGGCTGGAGGGGGCCGCAGTGTGAAAGGTGCTGTGAAATGAAGCTGAGGGTGATGTGGGGGCTGGAGGGGCCGCAGTGTGAAAGGTGCTGTGAAATGGTGCTGGAGGGGGGCAGTGAAATGAAGCTGAGGGTGATGTGGGGGGCTGGAGGGGGCCGCAGTATGAAAGGTGCTGTGAAATGAAGCTGAGGGTGATTTGGGGGGCTGGAAGGGGGCTGCAGTGTGAAAGGTGCTGTGAAATGAAGCTGAGGGTGATTTGGGGGCCTGGAGGGGGCCGCAGTGTGAAAGGTGCTGTGAAATGAAGCTGAGGGTGATTTGGGGGGCTGGAGGGGGCCGCAGTGTGAAAGGTGCTGTGAAATGAAGCTGAGGGTGATATGAGGGGCTGGAGGGGGCCGCAGTGTGAAAGGTGCTGTTAAATGAAGCTGAGGGTGATATGAGGGGCTGGAGGGGGCCGCAGTGTGAAAGGTGCTGTGAAATGAAGCTGAGGGTGATGTGGGGGGCTGGAGGGGGCCGCAGTGTGAAAGGTGCTGTGAAATGAAGCTGAGGGTGATGTGGGGGGCTGGAGGGGGCCGCAGTATGAAAGGTGCTGTGAAATGAAGCTGAGGGTGATGTGGGGGGATGGAGGGGGCCGCAGTGTGAAAGGTGCTGTGAAATGAAGCTGGGGTGATGTGGGGGCTGGAGGGGGCCGCAGTATGAAAGGTGCTGTGAAATGAAGCTGAGGGTGATATGAGGGGCTGGAGGGGGCAGCAGTGTGAAAGGTGCTGTGAAATGAAGCTGAGGGTGATGTGGGGGCTGGAGGGGGCCGCAGTGTGAAAGGTGCTGTGAAATGAAGCTGAGGGTGATGTGGGGGCTGGAAGGGGGGTGCAGTGGCAGCTGTCGGTCTGTGGAAAGGTATTGTTGTCCTGGCATTTGGACTGGTGCTGTCACACACCCTGAGCAATCTGCCTAGCTGAAACACTCCTGATTCCTCCCTGACATGAGCTCAAAATCAATAAAAATGAACATGGAGGGCCTGCGCCATTTGGTAGCTCGATTTTGCGCTGTCCTCTTTAGAGTACTGGGGACACACTGTACAATGGGCCAGCCAAGCGCATATAATTTGTCAAGCTAATCTGAAGCACTCTTACATTGATTTTTCTTCCCTCCCTGACTCCTTAGCCTCTAGTCATTAGGAACACAAAAACTAACTTAATCATACACCATGTTAATGTACGGGCCACAATAAAGTACATTCTTTTGCCCTCAGGTAATTTCTGTCTTTTCTTTCCTTTCTTGAAAAAAAAATATTTTTATAGGTCAGCATCCCTTTACTTTCAAGACAGAGAAAATAGCACAAAGTTTACCGCTTTTCTAGCATAAAAAATCTATATGAAATCCAATTCTGTGGTCTTATAGACCTATTTTTTTCTCTCTCCATGAAGAAGAAAACATCTAAATTCAACAATAATTGTCTGCATAGATACCTCACAATAAACTGAAAGGTATAGACAGTAAACTCTGTCACAAGTCATGGCTAAACTAAAAGCTCTTTCAGATAAACTAATGTTATGGTAATATCACCCTATGCCAAACAGACTGAGTCTATTTACCTTCATGGATGTTTAGCGACAAAGTGCAGTTTGGAGATCAGTGGCCTCTATAAAAAGACTCTTTCCAGCCCTTATATATGGCTGATATGTATTCCTTTTGGGTGTGTGGAGAGATGAATGTCATAAAGAGGAGAGGATGTCTCTATCACATATCACACAGACAGTGTGAAACAGGGCCCGGAAAATCTGGAGCTCAGTGCATTATAAAATGATCAATGAAAATTGTACAGCTGCTTCGATACAGGCAATTTATTTAATTACTGAAAATAAAGCTCTTAGTCTGTGGAAAATCTTTTTCTGTTTTTCAATCAAGGAGGATCAATAGAGTGATTGGACAAACAGTTTTTGTGATCTGAAGTGGCTCTCCTCAACTTCATGCTTTTGCAAAGACAAAACAACAAACAGAAAAAACAAACCTTGTTTGGTTGTGAAAGATTAAAAATGCAAGCCAGGGGATCTCGTGAACATGTTCTTCATGTGTACGAGCTATGCAAGGCACAGTGTCCACTGCAAATGAAGATGCCAATACACAGAATGTTTCTGGCAGAGCATGACCATGTGTTGGAGCTAAACCCCATATAAATGTGCAGGTCTACACCTCGCTTCATGCACCCTGCTCAGCAGAACACACGCCCGCTCTCCTATCAGCCATCTTAATAAATAATCCGAGCATATACACAACTTGTGCATGTTACATGTACTGAATGTGTATTTTGTTGTTTGCCAAAAAAGTATCATTTGCACCAAAGCTCCATAACCTCTTGTGGCATGTGTGTCACCCACTCTCTCAAAGCCCTTACCCCTTGTGTGCTTATCTAGCCCAGTCAAATGTATTTCTTATCAAGGAGTGAGTGAGCAGTCTGACAATGCACCCTTATCAAATTTCTTCAGCCGAGTCCCCATGTCATTCAGGACTGTGATGGCCTGTGCTTTGATTGATGGGTGGGTTTCACACAAATAAAACCAGGATCAACAGCTTTGCACCTCTTTCCCCATCAGAGACCCGCGCCAAACATTCCAGTGTAACAAAGACAGGATTAGGGATGCATTAGCTCTCCATCGACCACAGCCCTCCAGCCCCGTCAATACTTTTCACATAATAACCTGGAGCTACGATAAGGAGACAAAGAAGTTGCAAGGACCCGGAGAAAACAAATCAATGAGAGTAGGGAAAGTTTGAAAGACACACTGTCAAACTGGGGAAAAATTTTGGGCCATTCAGTGGGATAATGGTCCCTGACAAGATAACAATGAGGCTTCCAGGTTTACTGGTGGGCAGACGCCTCTGGTCCCAGTTCAAGGTGGAGAGGAGAGGCAGGGAAGCCCCTGGAATAACAGCATACAGTCTGGGACCCCTGGGGAGATAGCACACAGTTTGGGGCCCTTGAAGAGACAGCACAGTGCCTGGGGCCCCTGGAGATACAGCATGCATCCCAGGGCCCCTACAGAAACAACACATAGTCTGGGGCCCCTAGAGCGACAGCACACAGGCTGGGGCCCCTGCAGAGACAGCACAGTCTTGGATCTCTGAAACCTTCCTCTCCCCTTGTATGGAACACATTGACATGTACACAACTATCCTTAATTAAAAGAAATTACTGTCACTAGCTTAACATTTTTTTTCACCATTATAATGTGTGTGAATGAACTCAGGTCATATTTGTCAGTTACAATACACAGAGGCAGCTACAAAGAATGTGTCTGTAACCATATCTATCTATCTATCTATCTATCTATCTATCTATCTATCTATCTATCTATCTATCTATCTATCTATCTATCTATCTATCTATCTATCTATCTATCTATCTATCTATCTATCTATCTATCTATGGGAACTGTTACTAACTGGGAAAATTTGACCGAGTTTTAAAAAAATATATAATAATGCTGCACTTCTTCATTACATCATGTACTTGTGTATGTCCTTAAATGTGTTTCCACAGCTGAAAACAATTTTTTTCATTTTTCTGTACATTCTGAATTAGCGGGGTCAGCATTAAACTAAAAGATGATAAAAAATGCATTCACTAACACTGTAAATTGAATTTGACATGTGCAACTATTTGTAAGCTGGGGATGAATATTGACTGAATGCAGGGGGTAGGCCTCTCACAATGACTTAAATGGAAAGATGGTACAAAAGGAAATGTTATAATAAAATGAATAATTGTTATTATCAGAGATGCATTAGCAAAAGCATATATCCCCCATAATGTTCACTGTTTATGTGATAGTAACTCAAATTAGTCCTTGGGTCTGTGGAGGGTTATCAAATGCATGAATGAGAGAAACCCAGGGTAATTGTTTCACCACTCCTAATTAATTAATCTCCCTCCTTGTTTTTTTTCTTCCTCTCTACCTTTAATATGCAGGTTGTAAGACTGGGCTGTAGGGTACAGGTGATAATAAATAAATAAGAGAGTGCAGGCTCTGGAAAATTAATGAGAAATGAAGAAAGAGGCGATGTATGTTCTGCCTGCAGAGGGCTGACACACAAAGACACAATAAACCCAGGAACAAACACAGGCACTTAAAAAACCAGCCAAGAAACAGTGGGCAAATTCAATTACTGAAGTAATTAGAAGATACAGGGCAAGGCGGCCTTTTGGGACTGTGCCAGAAAACATGAATTAATAAGAGTGAATAGAAGGAGGCTGGTGTAGTAATTAAGAGGCAATCACCTATGTCAATGAATACCTAAAAACAGGACAGAAAACTATTAATTCAGTGATCAAAAATATTTTTTAAGATGATTAATACAGCAAATTCATTTAAAAAGACTAATTTCTGGAAAGATATCAAGACAATTGTACATTATGTGCTCCTTCTGGCATTTATATTGCTAATTAAATTTGATCATTTGCCAAGGCATTTTGAGTTATCTGTAAAACAGCAAAGACAGCATTTACTAAACATTGTCTGCAGTGTTGGTACCGCTTTCCTGCATTGGAAGAGGCCATGTGTGACAGTCTGCAAATGAATATTCAAAGCAAACTTTAACGAAAAACTTACATTTTATGAGAAGTGTTTAACTTCTACTCTTATCATCAGCTCTTTCTCTCCCCCCAAAAAAAAAAACATAAAAAACAATGGCTGTAATTATGATACATGATAAGAATAAAATTAATTTTGTTTGGGCTGATTTGCATCCTTAATTAGTTCTGTTTGATACATTTTTGTCCAAGCATAGTGTTTTCCTAAAACTAATTAAACCGTCTGTAACATGCTTAAAGTCAGAACCCTCTGGTGAAACAACTCCAGGTAGCTGATGTAGAGTCTGAAATAGCACAGCTCTGCTAAATAAAAGAGCATTTCTGTAAATACACAACAAGCTGCAAGCACATTAAAGACTACTTCATATACTGGCAGTGCATTGTGAAAGCACAGCCTTGGTGATTACAGAACACTGTACACTTTATCTGCGGCACGGAGCAGGTCCTGGATCATCACTATTCACTCTCATACTAATCCATTAAATGCTGTTATTATGTGTATGATAAAGTTTTTCTTTTAATCAGAGCACTCGCCTCTAAAATGACAGTTATCCTGTTGCTTTGCACATTGAAATATTTCTTATTGCAAACATTCGGCAGCAAAACTACTTAGGGGCTCATACCAGGAAGTGTTGTGAAATTTGAATTTTGAATAATTTGATATAAACACCTGCACAGACAGGCTTCAACACATAGGAAAACATCCAGCATTGTAGAGAGCAAATAGAGATAGAATTGTTTTCTCAAGTCCCTGAGCAAATAGCTGTTTGATCATCTCAAGGGCTTTGTTACAAATTTAATCACATTTAAATTTCTCAATTTGGGGGAGTGAAAAAAATGAAAAACCAAATATAGGCTATGGCAAACTGAATTTTAAGTTCAAGATCTTTAAAGGGATTATTTATTTCTTTTTTTTGCAGAAGGGAGATTTCCATACACAAAATTAACATATTTATATGTGTTAGTGGTTAAAGCCACTTTATTACATATATGAGCACCAAATTCCACTTAATATTATCAGTGCTGGGGATCTGCAGGCATAAAGGAAGAAGAGCCTGAGGGGATGGATAACACTAATGTGCTTTAAATTTTCAAAGGAATACTAGACCTATATTTACTCCTTGAGGTATATCACTTACAGCAGGAACTGCTGGGTGAGGCGGCAGAACACAGGCCAATATCCAGCCTTCATCATTTCCTCTGAAAATGCAATTATAACTTAAATAGGGTTAACACCAAACACTTACTCTGTGATCAAGAACAAAAATATATCTATATTCCACAAGTCTGATGAGAATATTAGTCCAATGGAGGCAAATTGGATATGGTGCAATTAAGTATTTTAAATGAAAAATACAGTTACTTTAACAAATAAGCTCTCCATTTAAAACAGAGCATTGGGAAGCCAAATTCATATGAGTGATCACAAGAATTATTCACAAGGTTATTCACAATCTAAGATGCTTAATTTCCTATTCAGTGCTTTTCTATTGATTTTTGGATATTTGTAAATGAGGATAATTAAACAGAGTCATCTTATGCAGTTGCTGGCTTAATGACGTTCTACAAACATCTGGTAAGAAACAGACCTGACACAGCTAGCAAAGAACCCCAAATCAGACGATCCCTCTTCAATCTTGGCGACCGATTCAAACAAGAGATTTGGTCTGTCGCCAGCAACTTGGCCATCTGTGGCCCTTACCCCTGAAGATGACAGATGTGGGGAGGCAGATTCATTTTAAGTTTAACGGGCGCACAATCATGGCCATGAAGAGCTGTGATACATGTGAATTTCCTGGTATTCACCACTGGGTAAAAAGACCTCCCCCACCTGTATAAATACCATCACTGATCACCGGAAAAAAATTCCATCAAATATAAAAAACAGCAATTACATTGTAATTACTTACCAGACGTTCTTCTGTCTTCTAAACCCATTCATATGTAACCTTGCACTGAAACGGTTCACATTACATATATTTATCATTTAACACTCTGTATGAGGTGATGTAAATTTTAGCAGCTCATTATTTAGATGTTCATTTTTTATAATGTTGCAGCTTCCCTTAACATTCTGACTTCCTGTGTTCTGACTTTTCAGGACAAGATATCTTCCATCACAAACAGAAACCATTTTTTTCTAATCATGTGATCTAATCAAGGCACACACAAAATGTTTTAACAACACAAGGAATTACTCTGGTGAGACTGTCATTTGTTTCCCAAAAGGAATCATGATGAAAACATTGAGCAATCTTAGAACATATAATCTGCTCCAAAACAAGCTTTTTCAAAGTGTTATCCACTAATCGCCTCATTTAACAATTTTTAATTTAAAAATATAATTATGCAGCATAAATATGAAATACATTTGAAGAACTAAACTTTTTTAGAGATTCAATGCCCAACTGTAAATCAAATTCTATTTTAACCACAATAACAAAACTGAAAAAGAAATCCTAAGGCCATCTCTACAATGTTTCTTGTGACTTGAGGACAATGTTTAAGGGAATACAGGGAGACTGGACAGTAAGAAAAAAAGCGGTAGGGTTTACTATAATTTTTGTAACATTGTGGGAATTTTCTGAGAGCTAAATCTCCAAATTCTTCTCGGGTTGAGGTCTGAAGGAAGCTCTGGGGGAAAGCAGGAGAGATGCTGTCCTGACGCTGCCTCTCCACTGTTATTACACTCATCTGTCAGTCTCTTTCCGGTCAGGTGCCTCTCAGAGCCCTGCCAGGTAAATTGTAGTCTCCCGCACCTTCCTTTGTGATGTGGAGCTCAATGCTGGATTCACCCACCACCCCCACCCCCCAGCCCCCATCCCCACCCCCCACCCGCTGCTATGCAGCGCCCCTTTCTTATCCAGATCACAGTGTTTGTCATGGTAACGGCCCTCATTTTCACAGCACTCAGCAGCAGACTGCTCTAATTACCGAACCTGGAGGCAGCCTGTCCAACCTGCAGACCAGAGAGGGGGCGGGACCAAGGGCCACCTGAGGCAGGATGCTGAGGTCAGAGATAGAGATAGATGGAGTCCATGCACCACCAGGATCCTCCTCCTCAACTAACATCAGAGCTGCTACAGGACTCCACAAAACTCTTCTGTTTCTCTCCCACTACCCCTACCACCCCAAGCCCAAATGTCCAGCACAAATTTCTGCTATCTCTTCCCCCTCCACCAGCTGAGACTGGGAGCATGGCCATTGTCAGCTATCTCAACCCCAATACACATATATATACAGATGGCCCCCAAGTTACGATGGTCCGACTTTTTGACTTTATGATGGTGCGATAGCATCACTTTCAGTACAGTATTCAATGAGATATTCAACACTTTATTACAAAATAGGCACTTGAATCTTGAAACCAAAAAAATTTCATGTAAGCCTGCCTACACCTTATGACAGCATGCACGCAGCCAAGCAGCCATTAGCGACAGACACTTAACATCCATGAACAGTGAACAGCAATCATGGCATTTTGGAACCCGCCTCCACAAACAAGCAATATTGTTAATAAATAATATTATTAGATTGGCACAGTGGCCTATTAAATATATATGCTATCGTTTATTTGGGAAAACAGTCATTATGCAACTCCAACTTTTCATTAAAAGTTAGTCTTGAAAACAGCGTGGATAATAAATTCGCAACGATGTCCTCCTCACTAGCTTCCACCGTGAACCAACAGGCTAGCTAGCTAGCTGATTTGCTTTTTTCCCTGCTAGCTTGCGATTCGTGTCCCCCACAGTGGACGGAACTTGTCATGAAGTTAGCGATAACAAAGCCCACCCATTTAGAGGTAAGATATGATTGGTCAATTTTACCGTCATTTGAAATTAGACTCTCATTGGATTACTATTGCTTTGCCCTCTGTAAATTTATAACCGGACCACCAATCACAGAGCTGAAAGCATGGTGTTTTCCTCCCAGCAACTGCAGAGGCAGGAAAATTCTGATAGGGAGACAAAGGGGCTTCTTTCATTTAACCCTTCACATTCTAACACAAACCAAATAGGCAGGTTTGAAGGGTTTATTTCCTCAGAAACATTTTGCTTAGATTTTGATTGTCAAAGTATGAATTCATAAAATAAAATTATAACTGATTACTTTTTAAATATTATTTTTTAAAATATCTAAGGCCCTCTCTGAGGGCCAAGAGGGCCCTGATGGTTCCCCTCTGATATATATACTTGCATACACTGGACATTCTGCACTTACATAATGTCTCTGTACATCTCCTTGCACATTTGTCTTCATACTCTAAATACATTCATTCATACTTTCATATTATATTTTTACTACATTTAATTAAATATTTGTATTATTTTTTTAATCTATTGTCACTATTATCTATTATCACTTCTTCTTACTTTTTATTCCCTTTCCAGACACTATGTCCTATGCTATTTCAATATATTCTCCTATATATTCCATGACATCAGAAAGGTCTGCAAATTAAGAATTTAATTGCAGAAAAAATCTGTGTTTTTCCCAGTCCATATGATGATAAAGACCTTGAACTGTTCACTGAGACAGTCAAAACAACCTGCCTCATCAACAAAACACCAGTGTGTTCAACTGCACACCTGCCTGTCTCACTCCACACCTGTATGCCTGCTCTTTTCCACACCTGTATGTCTGTCCAGCAGCACATCAGTTGACTCAGCAGGACAAGTGTTCCAGACAGGGTGACTAGCAGCATGCTCTGGTGGTCTTGCTTGAACCGATTCTACTACGAACTGGATTTATCGCTGCTGTTGTCAAAATTTTCCTTTTCTTTCTCTGTCCTGTCATTTTTCCTCTTGGTGGATGTTCAAAAGATGGTACTCCTATAACCACTCTGCCATGCCCATAACCCTTCTGCCATGCCCATAACCCTTCTGCCATGCCTATAACCCCTCTGCCACGTCCATTACCCCTCTGCCACGTCCATAACCCCTCTGCCACGTCCATTACCCCTCTGCCACTTCCATAACCCCTCTGCCACGTCCATTACCCCTCTGCCACGTCCATAACCCCTCTGCCACGCCCATATCCCCTCTGCCGCGCCCATAACCCCTCTGCCATGCCCTTCACCTCCACCGCCACTTCTCTCTCTGCTCTTCATTTTATCTCACCCCTTTAAATGTGTGTTTATAATGACAGTGTGTTCTCCTAATCCATTCTTACATTCAAGCACCTAGCATGGATTTTTCTTTGACAAATTAATACACGTATGTGGTGTCATGCAAAAAGCATGTTATGTGCTACATATTCTGTTTATTGGACACTCAAATTTACCATTTAAGTTCAGTCTCAAAAATGTTTTTTTTTTTCAAATGACAATATTGAGATCTTACAGTCCGAAAATCCAATGGAACATAAATCACTTAAAAAGGTATTGTTGTTCATTTTACTGGATGTGTGATTTGCTATAATCCTATTCCTCTCCATCCCCTTTTTCAAGTGCTGGACAATCTGAGAACAATGAATTCCTATGACATTTGCAGATCAGCAATGTTTGGCTGTGTTCGCGAGCTAGCCTCTGATCATTTCTACACAGTGCGGATAAACAGGCCTGAGACATCAGTACACATCAAGGGCAGATTTGCTCTTTTATTTCCTTATTACCGACACACAGGCTGCTGAGCAATACACCACCAAAAAATCACCAAAACCTACCACTAAATACCAACAAAACTCTGCCCACACTTCCCCCTCTAGATCACTTATATTGTCTCTTTATGCCAATATTCACTCTATGTTGTGCTTTATGTCGTTTGTCATATTTTGATCATATTTTGCACAGTTAGGGTGAAGTGTTTTACTATAAATATGGTGTTCATACACATACATACACTGCCATGCAGAGTGTTGGGAAAGTGAAGTTATACACTAGAAATGTGTTTTTTTTTTAGAATTAATATGAGGTAAACATACAGAACACTACCATTTATGTCAGAATATTTATTTGCATATAAATCTGTATCCTCAAGAACTCATTTGATTAAGTGACAGTATTATCACATTTTAAAACACTGCCAAGTGATAATGGAAGCATTTCATTCAATATGGATGGAGAATACTTTGGTAACACTCAACTGCGTTAATTAATTGTTATGTCATCAATAAACAGAACAAGCTGCAGAAGCTCAATTGAAAAGTGTTGTTAGCATCATGCTTCTTATCAACATCAAGAACAAAGAGGCAATATTAGATTACATTACACTGTCCACAAAAGCATTTAAATAAGCTTGTATAATGTTGGATGACATTTAATGGTTTAAGGAAACCAAGGCAAATGCATGAGGAGTCCTCTTTGCTGTTTTAATGATGATACAATTCAGGTTCCCTGTTCTTAGTACTGATGAGACGTAGGATGGTGTACAAAGATCTTCAAGGAAACTATTATAACTTATTCCCTGTGTTTATTAAGAATGTTCTTCAGAGAGAAAAACTCAATAAGGTTACAGAAATATTTTTCATGTATACAACTGAAATCACTGGGTTATATTTCACTATGCAACGTGACCATGATAATGAGCTTATTGACTCTGGATTTAATGAAATATTCAAAATTAAGAATTGTGATATATTTATCTTGAAATAATATTAACCATGCACTCTGGATTTAGAGGGCAACAGTGAGACCCAAGACAGCCCAAAACATAGAAAATCTCAATGTGGCTGTGGCAATGCAATCCATCTAAATGAAATAAACAAGGTTTCTGGTGATGTCAATGAGTAACAGATCTAATAAAGCTGTTGTTAAAAGAACATGCAATGAAAAACAGTGTTTACCAAACAATTTATTTTCATTTGTCCCAATATTTATGCATGATGTGCCCCTGCACTTTATTGTTACAGTGTGGTGTAAAGAGCTGGTGTTTCCCTGCTCTAGTGTTACAGTTTGGTGTATACACCTGGTGTTACCCTGCTCAAGTGTTACAGTGTGGTGTGTGGAGCTGGTGTTACCCTGCTCTAGTGTTACAGTGTGGTGTGTGGAGCTGGTGTTACCCTGCTCTAGTGTTACAATGTGGTGTGTGGAGCTGGTGTTACCCTGCTCTAGTGTTACAGTGTGGTGTATACACCTGGTGTTACCCTGCTCTAGCGTTACAGTGTGGTGTATACACCTGGTGTTACCGTGCTCTAGTGTTACAGTGTCGTGTGTGGAGCTGGTGTTACCCTGCTCTAGTGATACAGTGTGGTGTATACACCTGGTGTTACCCTGCTCTAGCGTTACAGTGTGGTGTATACACCTGGTGTTACCGTGCTCTAGTGTTACAGTGTCGTGTGTGGAGCTGGTGTTTCCCTGCTCTAGTGATACAGTGTGGTGTATACACCTGGTGTTACCCTGCTCTAGTGTTACAGTGTGGTGTATACACCTGGTGTTACCCTGCTCTAGTGTTACAGTGTGGTGTGTGGAGCTGGTGTTACCCTGCTCTAGCGTTACAGTGTGGTGTATACACCTGGTGTTACCCTGCTCTAGTGTTACAGTGTGGTGTGTGGAGCTGGTGTTACCCTGCTCTAGCGTTACAGTGTGGTGTATACAGCTGGTGTTTCCCTGCTCTACTGTTACAGTGTGGTGTGTGGAGCTGGTGTTCCCCTATTCCTTGCACATAATAAAGGGTTTGGTTTATGGCAGGGTTTTGGCACATTTGAGCCTGGCTCAGGGGCGCTTGCAGGAGATTAGCTTCTGACACAGGTCCAGGGGTGCGCAGTGAAATGAGGGGGTTTGGCACTCTGAAGCCCTGAGGATAGATGTTCACATCTCTAAAACACCTGCACAAACTGTAGTTACTGAATGGCTAATCTGGTAACCTTTGCTGAGAGGGGTTCAGTAACAGTGAGTGTGAAAGGAACAAACACAAAGCTGGTGAAACAAAGCCAACACAGTCCAACACTAAACCAGGACAGCAGTTTGAGCGAGGCGAAGAGGCAGCACTGTTCAGTGCTAGACCAGGATAGCAGAATAAGAGACAGCAGTCTCCAGTGTGGGACCAGAGCAGTAGTGAGAGCAGGGAGACAGGCTCCCACTGGACGCTGCACATAAAGCATTCACAGGCCTGCTCAGCTCTCCTTTGATTTTAATACTGCACCTGATTCCACACTGGAACAGGTGGCTGACAGGGAGAGGAGACACTGCACTGAAGCTGTCCAGTAAGGATTACCACTGTGTGCTACAGCCTCACTTTCCCAAGCAGTAACCCAAACACCAGCAACTTTACTTAGCCACCAGAAACTTTCCTTGGCCACCTCAAATTTTCTTTAGCTACCAGAGTCTTTCTTTAACCTCACATGGTGCAGTTATACTCATAGGTCTAGCAAACTTATTATACCCAGTAAATATAAATGCCAAGCTCTTTTATTATATCATCATATATTACCTGTAGAGACATATAAATATTTCATATAATATCTTATATAACATATAATCAGCAACTAACTATGGAGTTTCAGTGCTTCCCTTTCTTTTTCCATTTACCACAGAGAAAGCAGAGAGAATCTAAGCAGGATTATAAAAATAAAACCAGAGCTACTCTTCAGCATGAAAGACACAAATGTGCTAGGAAGACAACAAGTGTTTTATTCCATGCGCCTTTAAAAGGTTTGGCATCTAGACAAGAATTTGAACGCTGGTTTGAAGTTGTCTTGGACATAAACTGAATTTGTATGATCAAAGTGAGTTTCTAACACATAAAAGCTGATTAAAAGCAATGCTGAGATTAATAATCATAAAAAGCCTAACAAAATAAACAAACAGAAAAGTCTAAGCTGCACAGAATAATTATACAATTCAATTCTGTCAACAGGAATAATGACAAGAATGAAGACAGGGAATCGTTGCCTGTACAAAATCTTCAATTTAAATATGTACATTTAAAGTTGTTGAAAATCTGTTTTCATAAAACAAACAAAAAGAAACCCCAATTTAAAAAAGCCTTTGACCATAAGGGGAAACTGCAGCTGTAAATTAACATTATTCCAACAGTTTTAAGTCTTTCTTAAAATTTTGAATTCATCATTACTACCAAGAAAATATCCATGAAATAAT